>VDFB02271358.1:612028839-612241426 GCA_007258455.2 Sequoia sempervirens
ACAAAATTTGTAATTACGCTTTTGGTGAGAGATGGCAAGTCATTGAGATCATTGGCCAAAATTATGAAATCAAAGAAGTTATTGCCTAGGAGAGAAGAATAGAGATCGCAGTTATTGAAGTGCCGCCAACAAAGGAAGAGGACGCAAAAAATCAAATCCACGACACCCTTTACAGACTGTTGAAGCTCAAAAGGAGGTAATTGCTGGTTTTTGTAGTTTTCTGATTGCTGTCATGTTCAAGGTCAATCAATCGCCAAGGAGTTTTGCCAAGGAGTTTTGCCAATATTAAAGGAGATTAATGTTTTAAAAAGAGGTGCCAGAGAAAATCATAAAGCTACAGATTTAAAAAAGAAGGAATTGCTGCAGAAAAGACAAGGCAGTTATTAGTAGCTGTTGGAGAATCGCAAGTATAGAAATCTATTTTTATTTGATATATAGAGGGTTGCTTTTGAATGTAGATTGTGTTGTTTTGAGCTATCTAGAAAGAAGACGCAACCAACCCCCATCTAATGCCTGAATGAGATAGTCATAGAAATTCTAAAAGGTTGCAGATCATGGTCGCAAAAGTATGTATTGCAAGATGTTGACCAAAAATTGGTAGGAGAAGGCAGACAAAGATTGCAAAAGTAAGGTAAGATTATTTGTTTGATTCAATGGGAAAAGCTGATAGAGTAAAGAAAGAGAAAACAAAAGATTTAGAAGAAGAATTAATAAAGGTGAAGAAAGAAAATACAAGTTTAAAATGTGAAAAAGATTTTTTAGAAAAGGAAATGGAAAAATTAAGGAAAGAGATGGGGGCAGAAAAATGTAATCTTTATACAGAGGCAATTGAAGAGCTAGAGGATAAGTTAAAGTTTTTGGAACAAATACATAATTTGCAGGTGAATAAATCATCCAAACTTAAAGAGAAGAATAATGAGCTTGAAGAAAAGCTAAAATTGTTTGAGGAGATCAAGGAAAAGAATGAGGAATTAGAACAAAGAATAAAGTTGGTTGATGATTTAGAAGAAAAGGTGAAGAAATTAGAAGAAGAGAATAGTTTATACAAAAATGAAATATCAAGATTGAATGAAGAGAATGAATGTTTGAAGACAAAGAAATCCACATGTGATGTTTCATGTAGTACAAAAGATTTGAGTTTGTCAATTGATAAATGTGTTTTTGCTAAAGAAATTTGTGATAAAAATTGTCAAAAAGATAATGTTGTTAGATGTAAAGGAAATGAAAAAAATGTTGGTTTAAAGATTATGGAAAGAATGGGATACAAAGGTAAAGGCTTAGGAAGGCATGATCAAGGGATGAGAGAGCCAATTAAGCCAATAATAAGGCCAAAGTATGAAGGTCTTGGATATGTGTTAGGTAAAGAAAATAATACAGGTGTAACCAAATTTGTTAAAGAAATGGAATATATGCAATGTTGTCATTGTAACAGGAAAGGTCATGCAAAGGATACATGTTGGGATCTACATCCATGCAGAATATGTGGTTTGAGAAATCATTCAGAGAAGATGTGTTGGCAAAGAGAGAAGACAAATACAAGAAGCATGCAAATGGATTGTGGATGGAATTACGGATCAAGTTGGCAAAAGATGACAGGTATGTTCAAAAGATTGTTCAAGTGGAAATGTTCTTATGTCAAAGATGAAAGAAATCAAGAGAGGTTTGTTGGTTTAGCAAGACGTCAGAGAAGATGGAAAGTTACAGATAGCAAGTTTGCAGAGAAGACTTCCAGTTTGAAGTTTTGAAATATTTGATAATCAAGGTTTGAAGGACTGCCAGCAATGTGGGTAAGAGTTGAAGAAAAAGATTAGTAGATCTTGAAGATAGTTTGCAAGAAAAAGATTTGAGTGAGTCAGCAGACTTGAAAGACAAGATTTGGAAATAGAATTTGGGAATGAAAAATATGCAGGTCGAAATTAAGGGGGAGTGTTGGCATATGTAATTTCTCCCGTAAATTGTAATTAATTAATTAAATGAGAAAAAAGCAAAAAGCTAAAAAAGGGGGAAAATTCTAGAAAGTTGGAATGTTCTAGGTTAGAATTTTCTAGAGGAAGTTTCTAGAAATAGATGAGCAATAGAACAGTCTAGAAATGTGAGGCATGAATGAAAGACCTCTATATATTGAGGCAATTGTAAAGCAAAGGCATCAAGCAAATGTAATGATCAAGTGATCATGAATGCAGCAGCATTCGATGTATTGATTGTAATCATGTTATGATTAATGATATTGTGCAGCAGCACACATTTGCATGTTATATATTTGTTTGTATTGAGGTGTGTGTGTATCCCCTTCAAAGTGTTACTAGTTTGGATTTTGACATAGGTTAAAAAGATTAGAGCTTTTAAAATGAGAATTGGTTCATCTGGTCTGGTTTGATGGTTGTATTTATTTCCATCTCCATAAAAGAAAAATTTATCCCTTAGAGGGGTTGTAAGGCCTGGCTAGGCCAAGCCTGGAAGGAAATAACCTGCAAAATAGTTGGAGGAGACATATGTATGTGGAACTCCTTCTTCCTCAATAGCATGATGGATCTTGACTTTCAAGTAAAACATGCTCTTAACTAGCTCCATTGCATGGTGTTTATCATCATCATTCCCAAATGTTGATGGGAAAAACCTCTGCAAAACATAGATTTTAAAATATCAATTCTAAAGACATAAAAATTAGAAAAACTCATCAATATCATTGTCGTGGAATTGGTCAAATTATAGACATGAAATTTACCTTGATTATTTCAATTTCTTTGATAGCCTTGATGACATTTGAGTTGATCTTCCTTTTTCTTGGCCTACAGGAACACAACATTATCCAGCTGTTAAACCATAACTTTATTGACCTATTAAGAGGAAAATTCCTTCATTCCAAATTTCAAGCCCTGGCTTGATAGTCCTTTATAAGGATTCACCCCTAAATGAGAATGAGGTTAAGTTCAAAATTGGGCTTTGTAACATATGACTAGCTAAGATTGTGTAGCTTGCATATCTTATAAAGAATTCCTAAGGCAATGCCCTTACACTCTAGAAGCAATTGTAGCCCTAGCTAATATGGGAGTACCTTTGAAGGAAATCTAGTCTATTTTTTCCCAAGCATAAAGGAAAGATGGAAGACCCCCATCTGATCTTGAACAGGTGTGTTGGTTACATCATTATGTTGAGGCCCAATACATTGTGATTTTGAGATCATAAGGGGCAAGCGGATGGTCACATGAGGACTCTACCCTTGATTATATGATTAATGTAAATAATTTGATGATTACTATAACTTAACATTTGTAAGAATATATCTTTCAGCATTTATTTATATAGATTTTGTATAAAGATAGATATACTAGTTAAATAAGTGCTGAAAAAATATCATTGTCTATCGCTATTTTTTTGTTGGGGATGTTCCTATGTCTTTACTTTAAAAAGTGGGAAAGTTTTGGTTTACTAAGAAATCAAGAGGTGTCTCTCTTGCATCAATTTCTTTGCTAACAAATATATAAATTTTATATGACTATGTTTAGAATGATGAAGTTGAATTGGGTTTTATTTCACATCACAGATTTTTTTTTTGGCTCTACTAAAAAATAGTGATATAAATAAATAAATAAATAAATAATGGTATAGTATGTTATGAACCATAATTTATCAAGATTTGAGGATTGCATTTCATATAGTTATTTTCTATATCTTAGCTTGTCTAAATTTTGATCCCTCTTCTCAATTACAAATTGTTATTTTTGATTGGTGAACTTTTGCCTGGCTAGAGAGGATCAAAGTCTTTGGAAGGTGTCACTTTGAATATTTTTAGGTAGAATCTTAGCAATTATTGTTTCATATTTATCGATGCTTATTTGTTAGAATATGATTCTAAAAGGTGACAAGTTGGTTTTGGTTGGCTATCAAAATTTAATCAAATTTGTAAGAACTGATTGTGTCTTTTAAGGTTGTATAAAACAAGTAATCTTTTGAAGTGGAATGTAATAAACAATTTCATTTGTGAGTATTTTTTAATCTTTTTTATTTTTCTTATATCTCTAAATTTAATAATGGTATTAGAATTAGATTGGTTGTGACTCCATTTTAGAAGTTTCCAATAAAATGAGAGTATCTTGAGAGAGATCAACTTGACATAGGACACATTGATTTTTGTAAAATTGGTAGAATAGGAGGGTAGATGGATTAGAATGTCAAATGTGTTAAGGAAAAAGCAGAGAGATTCTCTTATAAAATTTCAATTCTTTTTATTGAAAGAAAATCCCCCAAAGTGCCTAATGCGAAAGTGTCTATTTGAAGGAAAGGTAGATATTTTTCTATTGCATACAAAAAAAGAATGGACTAAATTTTTTGAGTGTTGACTTTGGAGTCTTTTATATTTGTTGAAAGGATAAGGTTTCTGTAACCATGTCTCTATTTGAAGGAAAGGTAAATAAATTTCTATTGCAAACAAACAAAAAATGGACTAAATTTTCTGAGTATCGAAACTTAACTTTGGAGTCTTTTATATTTGTTGAAAGGATAAGGTTTTTGCAACTGTGTGTTTTTCTTGGGAGAGGAAAATAGAGGCTACTATTGGTGAGTCCAATGAATAAATCATCTTATTATTTAAATGAAAAATAGATGTGTTGGGATCATCAAATCACATCTACAAAGTTTTTCAAAGGAAATATCGATTCATTGATATGTCTCCATTTGAGTGTTGCAGGAGGAGAGGTGAATGATGTTAAAAAAGGAATCATATTCCCATCTAATAATTTAGTGGATTCTCAACTAGGAATGAAAGAAAATTTATAATTTGTATGAATATGTTAGATATCATAGAGACTTCATTTCTTCATGAAGAAAAAGTGTTAAAATTAATAAATAAATACATTAGCATGTTGTTTTTAGTGTTACTTTCAACTCTAGAAATTGTTAAGAGTATTCTTTAAGTATTTTGCAAATTAATTTCATTTAGTTGTCAAGTTTAGATTCAAGTAACTATGCATAATTTTCCCTACCATTTTTTGATATCTTATGAACAACTCTTTTTTAATCAAACCTATTACACTAGAATTTCCCACTTGACATCCATATGTTTTTTATTTTCTCATTATTTTAAAAAACATCTTCTATTATTATTTTATTTCAATTAATATTTAATTCATTTATTTAATTTATTATTTTAAAAGTTGAATACATTTTAAAAATTCTTATTGTTTAAGAAATTTAAAAATAAATCAAATTAATAAATTAATAGTACTCTCAATGCCATATTCAAATGAATTCAATCAAGGTTGGTGGAAAGCACATCACTCCTATGTGATCCCTTAATAAAATTTCACCATTTTGGATGATATAAGGAATACTCTATCACTAGTTAGGGTTTCTACTCTTTTGAAGAAATAACCAAAATATTCAGTTGCCTCAGCTTAAGGGGATTGGATGGTTTACATAGCCATGAGTGGGGAGATCATATATTTTAGTGGAATGGTTGGGCTAGAGAATATTTTCCTAAACATATATGTGTCACACAAGCTTTCCTCCTCTCCCATGCAACTTCTAATGAAATTCCTTAGTAGACCATTGGCCTTTGTAACAAAGTGCCCTCCATCAATTTGGTGAATATGTAGTCACCCTCCAATTTTCATATTTTTAATGTGAGATTGATGCTTTTTAGTTTCAACATTTACTCATGATTGATGTGATGATTATATTGCAGCTCTCATTGGTGTGTATGAACCACCACATGTTAAAGATGAGATTCCTCAACATGTCGATTGTTAGAATTTTGTGTATGTTTACATGATTGGTTTATTATTATGCTTCAATTTAGTGAAATCGATTATTTATGTTATGATTAAATATGAGAATGATTATTGATGTTTAGAAGGAATGATTTATTTAAGTATTTATATGATGGATGTTAAGATTTTATGCTTATGCTATTGGATCCCATTGGGATGATTATGTTATGCTTCAGTTATTTTTACATTGAGCAGATATCCTTGGTGTGTGTTTAATGGTTACAAGTATAGGGTTATTTCTCCACCTAGCTACATAGGTTTGAGTGATTCCCCAATGGTGGTTAATTCAAAGATGTCACATTGGACCCTCCATATCCATTCCCTAGTTGTACTCAAATAAAGTACAATATGTGTTATACTTGTCCTTATGTGAACCTAGATCTAATTTAGGAGCTATTACAAAATCCCCGTGTGTTGTGAATGACCAATGAATATTTGATTTAATTCATGGTTTAAATCCTATTTTTTCCTGCAATTAAAATATTAGAAATCTAAATGATTCTAATAATATTAAAATATTTTGAATGTTATGGGAAAGGGGAAAATATAATGAAATTAAGTTATTGTTTAATTTAAATTTAAAAAATTCCTCACATTAGGATTGTGAGTTATGTGTGATTTAATTATCCTTTTTGAATTCTAATTTCTATAAATTTAAAGTAATATGCTTATATGCATTTAAATTATAAATTTAAATGATATATGTTATTGAGGATTGAAATTAAATGTGTAATTGGGATTTGTGGAAATTGGGAATTAAAGGAATAGAAAATGAATTTAACATTATTACATTTGAAATTGGAACAAGGGTAAAAAGGGAAAATGGGATTTTATTTCATTATATAATTATATTTTGGGAGAATTTTTTGCGAGAGAAAAGGCCTCTTTTGGGTGAAAATTTTATTTGTTGATTGGAATTGGACTCAAAAGAAAAATTTGATGATGTTGGATTCATTGGGTTAGGAATTAGTAAGCGATGTTCTTGGAAATAATTGTTGTCATTGATTTCAACTCAAGATTTGTTATCATTAATTCCTAACGTGTGTGTGAAGTTTGTATATACTCCGGAGATAGTGGAAGTGTAGAGATACAATCATCAATGTAGTTAGGTGTATGAATGGTGGTATGTTTGTTGTCTATGTGTGATGCAGAGGTTGAAAAACCTATTCCAATACTTTTTTTACATTCCTACGATGGTATCATTCTTGTTTAGTATAACCCATATTGAAATAAGTTACAAAAATTCTACTAAGGAATTTACAGTGTATACTTAGAGGCAGAGTCATAGTATTTTTGTTTTCATCCCCTTCTAAAGAAATATTTAAATATATTGCAAATTAGAAGATAATATGGTCAATATGTGAAGGTGTTATATCCAAGAATTCATGTCATTACGCCTTCTGCAATAAAAGTTACAAGTGATAGATTTATGGTATGTGCTCTAGCAGGCTGAAGTGTTAATGAAGGCGTGTTGAAATTCTCTGCATTCCCCTAAAAGTGAAGCGATGGAATCAAGGTTTTGAAAACATTTTTAATAATTTTTAATGCACACTACCTTGCAATATCTATTGTTTTGGTAGTATGCAACACCAATTATCAAATGACATGTTTTGCTATAGTTTATCCATAATGCTTTGTTCTAATATACTCAGTGAGTTTCTTTAGGTGCACCAACATATGATGATTATACACTCTAGGAAAATGTTGAAGAGATATTGTGCATGAACTAAAATGATTGCATCTTGGTCCACATGGTGTTTTTGGTTTCTCCTCGATGGTGCAAAGTTAAATAGTTGGTAGTATTGGGGTTGTTATCATTGTTTGGGCTGACAAGCTTGGTTCCTTCATCTGTAGTTTATAATTATTATTAATTTTTGTTTTGAAGGATGTGTTGTGATACATTTGCTCCCCGATATGTCATGTGTTGATTTGTAAATATTTTCCTTTTTATATTTTATGTTTTTCAATCCAACCTATGTGATACCATATGTTTTATCTAAAAGTTCATCTTGGAGCTGACATAATTAGAGTTTTGTTTTTGTGGAAGGTATTTATAAAAGATCAAAGTAATTTGTGACTGTATTGATGGAATGAGGAATTGAGATTGTCCAATATGTTGAAGATGAAGCATGTGAAGTTATTTTGAAGGATTAATTGTATGGAAAAAGGAACTGCAACATCAACATATGTTGGCTGCTTCTCTATAGTAGTTCATATTCATAGTTCTCAATATAATTTTTATTTATCCTTCTCTGAGATAGTGTGTCTCATTAGGTCCTTGTGTCTTGCCTTAAGGTTATATGCCTTAATCTATAATTCCATAGGTAGTGAGCCTTAAACAACATTGTAATATTTGTAAGAAATTAGATTCATATATTGCGAGTTACCTCTCATCATGGTTTTTTCCTCATTAAGTTTTCCATGTAAAAATATTGGTGTCCTTATGGTGTGAATGTTCGCAATTTATACTTTTCTTTCAATTAATGTGATGAAATTTTTAATCTGTAAATGAAATAGTTTTGAAGTTTTAAGGTATGTTGATTCACCCACCCCTCTCAACACTATAGTGTGTTCAACAACTGAGATCAGAGCCAAGTACCTTTGAGAAACTTAATAGCTGAAGTAGATCCTACACTTGAACACATTGGGTTTGTAGCAAAGATAAATGATATGTTCATTCTAGAACCAGATCTAGAAGCAATGAAACTTGAAGGTTGGGACATCAATAAAGTTGATTGTGAAGTTGATTTTGAAGAACTCTAGTCTACTCTTGAAGATCTGGATGAAGTAAGATTGCAAAATATCAAATATGAGTGCATGCTAGAAAAATCAAATGAGACAATTGACAAATTGAAGGTAAAAGATAAAGAATCAAATGAAGAGATTGGCAAAATAAAAGCTCAAATAAAAGTAGGAATTAGATGCGAGAGTAAATTTCATGTCCCAAAAAATTCATGGAGTTGGGCCGACATGAAACTAGTGTTTATAAACACTATTTACAATTAAATAATAAAATTTATTTTGTGGCCGACGTGCTTTTGGGTTGGTGCCCTTTTTAGAATTGAATTTGATTTCTTTTGAGGCCGACTTCAATTCAAGTGCAATGTTTAGATAGTATTTATAGTAGGTTATTGTTAAGGCTGGTGTATCACGAATTTGGACATTCAAGTCTTGCCAAAAGATCGCAGGAGACACAGTTTGCTGGCATTGGCACTCAGGTCTGGAGCGTAGCTGCCACCCTAAGGAATTCGTGCTTTCTGTGCTTACAATTTACATCTTGATTTCCACCATTCTCAACTGTTCTTATGGTTCAATCTATGTCTAGGAAGATATTCATCTGGCACTAAGGAGTTGTCAGAAAATAGAAGGGATATCAGATTACCAACAATTGCACGAATGCAGCCATCATCTTGGTCAAGCTTCGCTCTTGACAAAGTAATATAGAAGTTGCACCTGGGTGCAAGGCATCACAGGATCATTTGTAATTTGGGAGAAGTTAGTGTTAGAATCGTTCCATCTGCTTTTCGTCAGGCTTGCTAGATTATTTCTGACCATCACGTGTTTCATAGTGTTGTGTCAGGATCAGGCTCGTCGCGACCTGAGCCTACCAAAGACTGTGATCATCATAAGTCGGGAAATCCCTCCACACCTTCGGACCTACTGTGTGAAGTGTATCAAAGTTGGTCTACTGTAGTTACACACTAAATTACATTCGGGTCAAATACATCTATATGCAACATTTGATTTATGTAGATCCATCATAAGCTTCTCTTTGTGTTGAGTGACCTTCAGTTGCATACTTTATTGTGATTTCCCTATTGATTTCAATTTTTGGTAGTGTAGTATGGCATTGTGCTTGCAATTAAGTATACGATTTGGCTCTACTCGGTAAATCTATAAATTTTGGATTTTTCTAATATTCGATTCTGAAGACTGTTAACTGCATTATAACTTTCTAAAAGAAATAATTATGCTTTGAAATTTCAAGTTATCAAGGGTAGATGAAATTGGTGATCTGATTTCTAAATAATTAATGAGTGACCTGATTGGGCACATTACAGTGGTATCAGAGCTATGATTCTGGCAGCCAGTGGGTTTACATGTTAAAAAGAAATCATGGATAATGCATGGAAAGCACTCAGAAAATGGGAAGCAGAAAAAGAAAAAGAAGATTTGGGCCTAAGGCTTTGTCTATTAGGGGAATAACTTAAACATCCATCTCAAGCAAAATACGCACTTCATGGAACCTTGAAGGAATTGGATACTTTCCTATGGAAGATAGATCAAGCACCGTCTCAATGGATACAAATAGCAATGAACTCAACAGTGAATTACTTGCCCAGACCGATACTGATGGATCACGAGGATGAAGAAATGAGATTGTTGGTTGCCAGTTGTTTGAGTGAGATTACAAGATTAAAGTTCTAGAGCCCCTATGAAGATGACATAATGAAGGAGGTTCAGATTTTTTTTGAAGGCCAAGGTACTTCACTTGATAGGAGGATTTGAATGAAGGGAGTAATGACAAAAACCAAATCTTCCCATCTTTTGGTAGATCTAGAGTGTGATGTACTCATTGAGCGAATTTTTTATTATTTCATCAAGAAAATTAAGGATTATGATGAAGATGTCTCCTCTTATATGCAAACTATTATGATCCAAATCATGGAGAAGTATGATATTATTCCCCAAGATCTTGTATCCATGTTGCTAATGTTGAAATAACAAAATATATCTACAGCTTCTTTTGAGTTGATCAACAAGGTGTTCCAACAATTCAAGGAGAAGTTGAGACCTTTTGTGGACAAAGAGACTAGTAGCACCAAAGTACCAACATCCGAAGGACAGTTTCATGAGGAAGGACAAGTGGATAGGTATGAAGATCTTGAAGTTGCAATGTTGAACCAGGATTCTTCATCTGTACATGGTTATAAGGTAAAGGAACAAATAGTCACCACCATGAGCTACAATGATTCTAAGTTTGTGAATGATTCTAACCTTGAGATAGAATAATTTCATGTGGATGATATAGAGAAGATTTTCCATGTTGAGAAACAAGAAGTAAGGGATGCCATAGACTCAAGTTGTGATGAAAACAAAGAGAAGTTAAGTGCTTATGAGAAACAAAATTTGGAGGAACAACCGAGGTTCAATGTGGATACCAAACCAATCATATTGGGTTCACATCAAGGAGGTATGAGTTCATTAGATACCTTTTCATTGTCTTTGCATCATGGTTTTGATATGTTGGAAAAGGAAGTTTCCTATGCACATGATGATGAGCCTAGAAAGTTGGGTAAGATTGAGTTGGCATTGCATGGTTTTAGGGAAGATGAGGATCTCATAATTGTGAAGGATCATGTGGTTGAAGATTCGACACATTGCTTTGATGGTGATCCTCCAACGGGGCACTATGCTTATACATCCACAAAGGAGAGCCTTACAATTTGGAAGGAACAAGTAGAGAAGGTGCATGAGAACATTGGAGAGAAAGACTATACTCATTATGACTTACCCTTGATTAAGTATGATGAGTATCATGAGGAAAAAATTGAGGAAACTAAGTCAGAGAGAGAGGAAGACGAGGCATATTCAGAGACCTAGCATGAGAGCATGAGTGCACATCTGTTGAAAAGTCAACTTAAGGACAACAAAGGTATGATTGGGAAAACTCTACATAACCTTGAGTATATTCCTAAGTTGATAGCAACTTTGTGTTGGAAGATTTTAGATAGACATGATGACTTTGAGGAATTGCATGAGCCTAAGGATGCTTGGATGGTAGTTAAGTCCAACTACCTACATATATTGGTGGATAGAGATTATCTACTCACCTTGGCTAATATGTATTATGATAGAGGAGATGAGATAGATGAGCATTGTGATAGGCTGAGCATGACACAATCTTCCATACACACAGTGTTGAGATTATGAATGCACATTCACTGAAGCTGCAGTCTTCAATGGAGGACCTTTGAGCCAGGAAAGATGATCAACCACAAAGAAAAGTGTTGCAACTAGGCATGCACAATAGAGATTCTATATTGATGATATGATTAATTGATATTGATATTGGATATATTACAAATGAACAAGATGCTTGATTATATAGGCAAGAATGAAAACCTAAGATGCATGAGATGTTGCCATGTGTCTTGATCTAACAACATGTGACAACATGTGAACCCTATCTAGATGATTATTAAATATTGAGATAAGTTCTAGAAGGACAACTCATCTTCTAGAAGGAATCTTATCCCACCAAACAAGCAAGGGAATATTATCCCATTTATTTATGATTTATCTAATAATGCAACCTAGGACTTAATTAATTAAATTCAAGACCTAAGTTAACTTATGCTAGTGTAATAAATTAATTACACTAACACATAGTAGGGCACCAATTTCTACGAGACCGCATCCATGGAAAGTGGTAACATGAAGATGATCCAAGGAGGTACCATGGAAGACGAATCCGAAGGATCCAATGATGGAGATATAGAGACTTGTACACATGATGTTCATAGCAGCCCTATCACAAGGTACAAAGTCAATTCAGATTTTGATTTGCATTTTAACAATCCATTGTTTTTGCACAGTCTTGAGGATGATTGGAAGAATCAGTTAGAGGTGACCTTGGACGAGGAAGTTCGAACCCTTTCTAAGTTGGATGGCACTAGGAGTGTTCTTGATGAGTTCATACAGAGTGCAGTCACGGCGCTAGGTGGAATTAGCATCAGCCTTGGAGATGTGAAGGAGTTGAAGGATACAATGAAAGGCACCAAAGGGTAAGATCATGATGGGCAAAAAGTGGCAATATGATGGGTATGTGGTTGATGACTATTTTTTATCCAAAATTAATGAAACAAAAGGGTTTTAAAGGAGATTCTCAACTTTCCGATATAAATTATGCTTTAATTTGAATTAAATAGGTAATTATTATTCATTTTCTATTCAAATTATGACTAAAGTCCTGATTGATAGGCTAATTGAAAAATATCTATAGCTTTCAAACAGTATCACATTTTTTGAATCCAAAACATATGTAACATTCTATGTTTTGTATACTATAGGATTAAAAAATAAAAATTGAATTTAATGAAGTTTTAACCAAGTTAAGGTGGTTAGACATACACATTTTTATATTTTTTGAAAATTTGTAATAAAAAATCTTAATTAATTATTTACTTGGAAAAAATTACAAAAAATAATGCACATCGAGGCATGAGTCATCTACTTATATCTAGAATCTTATAAAAAAATATAATCAATTTATTGTGGTTAGGTGGTCGACAAACACCTACTTCTTATTTTTCCCAAATTTAAGTACCATCGCATTGAAATTTCAAATTTTCACCAAATAGATTTTTTTTTTTTAAACAAATCTAGTAGTTTAGAAACTAAATTAAATTTTCTACAAATTCTATTCTTACATATTTTTGAAATAATATAGATAACTTATTTAAATTTTACATGAAGTTTCCTAACTCTGATTTTTCTAATTTTTGCCACTCTAGGGCCTATTTTTCCATGATGGTCCCGCACATACCCCAAAGTGGTAAACTTACATTTGATCAGGGACCGAGATGAGGCAATTGAGTGTGCAGACACAATGACAGCTACTTCCACAAAATGTGAAAAAGAGATTGGCCAGATTATAAAAGATGTTGATAGCATACAGGAGGACTTTAGTCTATTTCATCCCTCCACGAGTTTCTAGCTCCAGATTCCTCTTTCCTTAAGGAAAACACCAGTGACTTGGAGAGAGCAACTCATGAAAAAATATTCCTTTGCACACTGGACATTGGATTGCAAGAATTAGGGCAACAGGTACCAATTCTTTGATGATGTGATATACTTTGAGGACAAAATCTTCTTGGTGACAAGCTCAAGTTTGAAGCATGAGATAATAAAGGATTTTTATGACAACCCATTAGTGGAGCATCCAAGTGTTTTCAAGATATACCGATAGGTACATGAGAAATTCTTTTGGGAGAGTCTTAGAGAAGACATCCTATAACATTTTCATAGGTATATAACTTGTCAATGGGACAAGCCATGACATCTTCCACATTCACCATCCATGATAGAGTCGAAGAAGCGAGATGACTTGCATATAGTTGTGGATACTAAGATTTGCATTTGGAGGATAGAGATAGAAGGATCTTCATCAGTGGATAGCTTTGGAGTTTTGGATTCCACCCAAAACAGTCACACTTGGAAAGCACATTCATTCAATAGGGTCATGTCGAAGGACAGTTTTCTTTATGGTATCTGTGATAAGGTTTGTGTTGGAAATCCTTTAAATGCAAAAACAAGGGATGTCATCAATAAAGTTGTGATTGGAAAAGATTGTGTTGTCAATGACAAGAATGGGTTCGGACTGAATAATGTGGAATATGACCTTCTGAAACCAGATGTTGATATTGGAATTCTTAAAAAGGATAACATTAAGGTTGTCAAGTCGAAGGTTAGTAAGGGCATCGCCAATAAAATGACTCATCAAAGGAATATATGGAGAGCATGCAAAATTGGAATGCATGTTTCCTATAGAAGTCTCTCGTCTACCATGAGCTATATGCTCCAATACCCTAGAGAAGAAGTGCAATCAGAAGCTGGTTGTTCCTAGTTATTGAAAGCATTGAAATTGTTAGCCATGGTTGAGACTAAACCACAAGTCGTGCTGTTGTTGTCACATGGGTTAAGAAACTGGGATATGTTTCTAGTGGTAATAGAAGATGGACTTCCAAATAGAAGCATCATTAAAAATCAGTCACCTGTTGTTCATGATTTTATTGACTCAGCTAAAATATGCTTAAGATTATTAATCCAAATATAATCAGCAAATCATCTATCATTAATCTAGATGGGATGATTGGATTTTAGAGGGGGTTTCTAGAATTAAGAAGAATAGTAGATAAAAATACCACAGAGCTGTGGAGTAGATATTTGCATATCAGGAAGACTAGAATGATTCAGGAAGAAACATATTTTAACCAGAAAAGAAGTTTCTATAAATTTCCCAAGCAGACTGCAAGCGAGTCTTTAAAGGTACCTATTCTGGGTCACCAGTATGACATAAGTACAAACCAGATCAATAATCAGTTAAATAATACAATTACTCAGACTATAGCTCAGTATGCATGGAGGTGGGATGGTACAACCAGTGGAGAACTTGTAATAATCTCTAAAGACTTTGGGGACACAGGCATATTCTCAATAATGGTGACAAGTAGGTCTGATTTTGGATATCAACACAGAAGCATATTGGTAGCATCTGGAGTAATGATGAACCCACAAAAGCAGCGCCCAGGAGCCAGGAGCATCATTAGGATGAAGAGGGCGGAAATTAGGTGGTCATCATTGCTTGAGGACAAGCAATCTCTGAGCAACGAGGACTGTCATGTCCCAAAAAATTCATGGAGCTGGGACGACATGAAACTAGTGTTTATAAACACTATTTACAATTAAATAATAAAATTTATTTTGTCGCCAACCTGCTTTTGGGTTAGTGCCCTTTTTGGAATTGAATTTGATTTCTTTTGAGGCCGACTTCAATTGAAGTGGCATGTTTAGATAGTATTTATAGTAGGTTATTGTTAAGGCTAGAGTATCACGAATTTGGACATTCAAGTCTTGCCAAAAGATCGCAAGAGACGTAGTCTGATAGCATTGGCACTTAGGTCTAGAGCGTAGCTACCACCATGAGGAATTCGTGCTTTCTGTGCTTACAGTTTACATCTTGATTCCCACCATTCTCAATTGTGCTTATGGTTCAATCTATGTCCAGGAAGATATTCATCTGGCACTAAGGAGCTGTCAGATAATAGAAGGGATATCGTATTACCAACAATTGTGCGAATGTAGCCATCATTTTGGCCGATCTTCGCTCTGGCCAAAGCGATACAGGAGTTGCACCTAAGCGCGAGGCATCATAGGATCATTTGCGATTTTGGAGAAGTTAGTGTTAGTAGCGTTCCATCTACTTTTCATCAGGCTTGTTAGATTATTTCTGAGCATCACATGTTTCATAGTGTTGCATCAGGATCAGGCTCGTGGTGACCTGAGACTACCAAAGGCTGTGATCATCACAAGTCAGAAAATCCCTCCACACCTCCGGGTCTACTGTGTGAAGTGTATCAAAGTTGGTCTGTTGTAGTTACACACAGAATTACATTCGGGTCAAATGCATCTATGTGCAATATTCGATTTATGCAGGTTCATTATAAGCTTCTCGCTATGTTGAGTGACCTTCAGTTGCATATGTTTATTGTGATTGTCCTATTGATTTCAATTTCCAGTAGTGTATTATGGCATTGCGCTTGCAATTAAGTATATGATCTGGCTCTACTCGGTAAATCTATAAATTTTGGATTTTTCTAATATTCGATTCTGAAGACTGTTAACTGCATCATAACTTTCTGAAGGCAATAATTATGTTTTGAAAGTTCAAGTTATCAAGGGTAGATGCAATTGGTGATCTGATCTCTAAATAATTTATGAGTGACCTGATTGGGCACATTACAGCAAAATAAAAGAAGATAAAGATATTATCTCAAATATAAAAGTCAAGGTTGAAGAAGGTAAGAGAATTAAAGATTGCTTGTATACCAAGCTCAATGATAAAACTATTGAGTGTTTAAAGCTTGAGGAAGATATTGTGTCTTTGAGAAAAGAACTTGAAAAATAAAAAAAGAGAAAATTGAGAAGGGTTTGAAACTAAGAGGAGGTTACGTAATTCTTGATGAGTTGATTAATTCTCAAAATCCATCTAAGCAAAAATTCAGACATGGTTTTGAAATAGGGAAAAGTCCTATGAAAATTGCATTTGCAAACTTGTATGATAACTTCAAAGAAGAAGGAATGCCTAAAACAAGGGAGGAGATAGCTACAACTAAATAAACTAAAGATACATTATCTAGAGATGCAAGGAAAAAATAAGACAACTGTCCATATTGAAAAACTGAAAGAGCTAAATGATCAAATCTAAAAACCTAAATCAGCCTTTCAACATGACATCAATGAAGTTTCTCTAAAATGAAAACATATGCAATAACAAAAACTAAACTATGAAAACTGATGCAAGCAAGGTGGAGGAACTCACTATTCAACACCAAATAACTTGACTCAAACAATGAAATCAACCTTTGATTACAAAATCAGCCAACTTCCCTTAAAACACCTCTAAGGCTTCTAGCCCTCAAAACCATCAAAATGGAGGTATCCTTTTGAAAATTCCATACAATGGCAACCCAAACATCTAATTAGACTTCTGATAGATCCTTGATCATCATCCCAAAATATCTCTAATGCTTTCTTTGCAACAACATAGAGATTCATTAACCTGCTCTATTTTAGGGTACTAGAATTAACACTATTTTTCAAATGAAGTACCCTCAAAACACTTTTTATTCACTAAAACTCTTTAGACAATATTAAATTGTGTCTCATAACTTCAAATTCTCCAACTATTTCTAATACTCCTAACCTCTAAACCATAGTTCCACCAAACCCTCCAATTACACACAAAACCTAGGGTTTTGTTGATTCTACTATCAACCTGGATTACCAAACCTCAACAAAGCATCCAATAGTTTCAAATATGTCTATACAGACTTCTGAAACCCTTTACAATGACATTCCCATCAGTATTTAGACAAATCCTTTCTTTGAACCTCCATTTTCACATAGGAAACCACAATTACCAACCCTAGGCCTTGACTCCAAACCATGGAATTTGCTTTATTTTCCCACCAAAATATTAGGACACTTAACCTACTATTATATCATGTCTTTCAATTAAGAAACGATCCATAACAATAGGTGGAAAGGATTATTGCATTATTTACTCTTCAAATAGTGCCTTTACTTGTTTTTACTAGTCAATTATAGAAAGCTTTTGAGATCTTGCTCTAAAATTATTATGACTACCAAAATAAATCCAAATGAAACTTAAGACATGCTAGAATAATAGAAAATGAATTTTAGAGCCTTCCAAGGTTGTACTGGTCCATACAGTAGAATAAAAGTTCTAAAAACCAGATAATTAACAAAATTAACGTTGTATTATTCAATAGGAATCACCATACAATGTTAATAAACCATTCATCGAGCCTCTTGAGGCTTTAAATTCATGTTTCACTTCAAATATCAATGGTCTAACTCCCTCAATTTTCTTTCAAAATTCTAATCTCCTCATATTCCCTATTTACTTCATTTTAACAACTTTTGTTTTGCACTTGACATTATTTGTATTTTTGTGCAATGTTTTTAACAAATTGAATCCTATGACACTATACCACCCAAATACATTGAAAATTTTCTTTTTAGAACTTATTTAGAGTAATTAAACTCAAAACACCCCTATGTTATCCTTGAATCACCCTATGACCAATCAAATGAGAAATTTTTGACAAAGGTGTTTAGGTGCTCCTGCACCATGCACCTCCACAGAAAAGAACTCTTTTCACAAGAGTTATGCCTTGCACCACCTCCTCCAAGCCTCTCACATGCCTTCTAATCTAAAAATTCATTTCCTTGATTCATATATAGTGAATTAGTAGTATTCCCTGTATCTATGTTCTTGATTGGATTTGAACATATCTTCATATTTGCTATCAAACCTGAGGTGTGCCTTCTTTCAAAACTTGATAATATATTTTCTTTTACACTTTTAGACAAACACTTGTTAGTATTCTCTTCATCTATCTTTACCTTTATCTCATCTTCATGTTTGTATCCACTCTTAACCTCTTGTGCACTCTATCTTTTCATCACTGTCATCTATTTTGTTGTCTTATCAGCATGCACCACCATACTTTCCTTTCAATGACCCACTGTACTATTAGACTTACACTTGCAGACAAACACTTGTCAGTATTCTCTTGATCTATCTTTACCTTTATCTCATCTTCATGTTTGTATCCACTCTTAACCTCTTGTGCACTGTGTCTTTTCATCACTTTCATCTATGTTGTTGTCTTATTAGCATGCACCACCGTACTTTCTTTTCCATGACCCACTGTACTATTAGACTTACCACCTATTGTACCTACATATTTGTTACACTTTACAACTTTACTCTCAACTAAAGGACACACCATGGTCCCTATCAACAATTTTTCTTTCCAATTCACTATGAATTCACTCTTCAACTCTGCATTCATCTTTACATCTGTTGTTAGAGCATCCCCATGCCTTGAACTGTCTGCAACACTTATCTATTTTCCCTCTTTCACAAATTCTACAAGCTCTTTCTTTCCACACATAATCACCCTAGCCTTTCCCTTGTCATCTTCCACCAAAGGAGTCAATACAAACTTTCATCCATCCTTCAGTTTTGTATGTGTTTTCTCTCCCATTATACATTGCATGCATGTCATATTGCCAGGGTCTACCTAGGAGTAGGTGAAAAAAATCCATAGGAATAATATCACAAACAACACTATCCTTGTAACCTCCAATCTGGAAATCTACCACAATATTTTCATTTACCAACAAATATTGTCCATCACTTAACCATGAAACTTTATAAGGCAATACATGAGGTATTTTTTTCAAATTTAACTTATTCACCATCTCAGTAGACACCATGTTTTTAGTTGATCCAAAATCAATTACAATCTTGCATACCTTGTTTTTTCACTTGCATGAAGTTTTGAAGAAGCTCTTCCTTTGCAAAGGCTCTACCTCTTTGGCTTCCTTCAACACTGTCTTCCTCATCATCAACATCTCCCTTGTTTTAGGAGAAGCTCTTAGATTTGTAGAATTTGTGCTCTCACATTCCTCCTCTTGAATGATTTTTTCCCTCCTATCAATCCTATTTTCACCACTTGAAGAACTACCAACCTGTTCAGGACACTTCCATGAATTAGGACCATATTCATTGCAATGATAACACTTCCCTACAAAGACATTAGAATCTCTTCCACCACTGAATCTACCTCTACCTCTAAAACCTCCTCTAGTATCAACACGTTGCTCATTACCTCTCTTTTTTTCCTTCTTTTTCTTCCAATGGCTACTTTAGTGTAGGGAATACTCCTCTCCCTCTTGCACTAGTAGAACCTCTTCCTCTAATTGCTTTCTCTTGTCTCCTTTTAAGCTTTTCCTCCACCTTGATTGCTAATTGAAAACATTCTTCCACAGATTTTGAGTTAGATACAACAAGTTCATCTTGTATATTAAATCTCAAACCACCTAGATAGCTAGCCACCTTTTCAGCCTCATTCTCATCCCTTCTTGACCTTATGCTTAGTTTGTAAAATTCATCAATGTAGGCTTTAACATCTAGTTCTTTTTGTTTCAATCCTTGCAACTTTTTATACAACTAAACTTTATAATCTTTTCAAAGAAACTTATCTTTCAACTTTTGTACCATCTTGTCCCATGAAGTAATCATTTATTTTCCTCATTTTCTCCTCTCTGCTTGCTCATAGTCCCACCATAGAAGACCATGTCCTTTGAGTTTTGTTTTTGCCACCTTCACCATCTGTTCATATAAAATATCCTCACTTTCAAAGTAATTATCCATAGCAGCAATCCAATCAAGCAATTCATCTTCATTTAAATTACCACCATACAAAGGAAGATCAACTTTTACCTTACGAAAATCGCCTTTCACTGTTTTGAGCATCTTTACCATCCTCTAATCTTCAAGATGTAGTTCTTCATCAACATCCTCATATTCTTCATCATCTTCTTTTGTTTCACTCTCTTCATTCTCACCTCTTATTTTCTTTGTCTCCAAGGCAGCAATCATTGCCAAAACTACATTGTTTGACTCTAGAATCTTAGCATGCTTCTCCTTCAAATCCTCCAACTCTCTTGCAGCACCAACATCTTTCAAAGGCATCTTCACCAATCAACTTTCTTCAAGCCTACAAAAATTTAAAAAAATGCCAACAAAAGACCTTGTCCCTGAGCTCTAATACCACCTGATGCAAGCAAGGTGGAGGAATTCACTATTCAAGACCAAATAACTTGACTCAAACAATGAAATCAACCTTTGATTACAAAATCACCCAATTTCCCTTAAAACACCTCTAAGGCTTCTAGCCCTCAAAAACATCAAAATGGCTCAGGTATCCTTTTGAAAAGGTCATACAATGGCCACCCAAAAATCAAATCAGACTTCTCATAAATCCTTGATCATCATCCCAAAAGATCTTAATGTTTTCTTTGCAACAACATAGAGATTAATTAACCTGCCCTATTTTAGGCTATTAGAATTAGTCGTGTTTTTCAAATGAAGTACCCTTAAAACACTTTGTATTCACTAAAACTCTTTAGATAGTCTTAAATTGTGTCTCATAACTTCAAATTTTCCAACTATTTCTCAGACTCCTGACCTCTAGACCACAGTTCCACCAAACCCTCCAATTACACACAAAAACCTAGGATTTTGCTAATTCTACCATCAACCGGGATTGCCAAACCTCAACAAAGAATCCAATAGTTTCAAATATGTCTGTATAGACTTCACATACCCTTACAGTGACATTCCCATACGTATTTAGACAAATCATTTCTTTAAACCTCCATTTTCACATAGGGAAGCACAATTACTAGCCCTAGGGCTTGACTCCAAACCACACAACCTACTTTATTTTCCCCACCAAAACATTAGGAAACTTAACCTACCATTATATTATGCCTTTCCACCAAGAAACAGTCTATAACAATAGGTGGAAAAGCTTATTGCATTATTTACTCTAGAAACAAGGCCTTCATTGGTTTTTACCAGTCAGTTACAGAAAGCTTTTGAGGTCTTGCTCTAAAATTATTATTAGACTACCAAAATGAATGTAAATGAAACTTAAGACATGATAGAATAATAGTGAATGAATTGCAAAGCCTTCCAAGCTTGTACGGGTCTGTATAGCAAAAGAAAATTTCTGAAAACCAGAGAATTAACAGAATTAATGTTGTATTATTCAGTAGGAATCACCATACAATGTTCATCGACCATTCATTGAGCCTCTTGAGGCTTTAAATTCATGTTTCAATTGAAATCCAAATGGTCTAAGTCCCTCAATTGTCTTTGAAAATGCTAATCTTCTCATATTCCCTAAACTGCATTTTAACAACTTTTGCTTTGCACTTGACATTATTTGCATTTTTGTGGAATGTTTTTAACTTGACTCCTAAGACACTATACCACCCAAATACATTGAAAATGGTCTTTTTAGACCTTATTTAGAGTAATTAAACTCAAAACACCCCTATGCTATCCTTGACTTACCCTATGACCAATCAAATGAGAAAATTTTTACAAAGGTGTTTAGGCATTCTTCCACCAAAAACCCATATGCATTCACAAGAAATTCACTCCATTGTTATCCTCTTCCACAATATCTTGCATTTTCTCTTAGATTTTACAAGCAAAGGAAAAAGAAGCTCTGCAGAATTGGATGAGGTTAGAATAAGATTGCAATTCGTGTTGAATGAAATTTGTGAAGGAAGCTTGCTTTATAACCGAATTCATGAGGTGAGTCCACATTTTGGGAAGAGTGTGGGATAAATAGTTAGGTGGGATTTTCATGACTTTTCATAACTGCATAAGGAATATGAATGTTTTTAATGGTTATATGAATAAAATTGATGAAAATGACTATGCCAATGATGAATAAATGGCTATGTAACTATCTTAGTGCAACATATTATGTATGACTATGCAAATCATGGTGAATACTTATGAAGTGACTTAATTACAAATAATGATTATTTAAATATATTACATGAAATTGATTTCTAAACTATTATGTAATATTTAATGCCTTTATGCAAATGATCAAATGAAATATTTAATGAATGTAACATGTAATGGCCATATGCAAAGAAATGATTATGCAAATGATGGAATAAACCATGCAATGGATAAAAATGGTTATGTGGACATTTTTATGCATCCACAACAACAATAAATAAGGAGTCATTCCTTTCTAGAACAAGAAAAGGAACTTCAGAAAGGCTACCCCTATCAAAAGTACTCTCATCAAGTTCAATGGTAATTGTTATGCTTGCAATAATTTTGGTCATAAGGTTGTTGAATGTAGAAGTAAGATGAGTGAAAACCAATTTAGGCCTCCAAGGTATAATACTTTGAATTCTCAATATTTTCATGGTCAATGCTATGCTTGCAATAAAAATGTTCATAATACTAATGAATAAAAAAGTAAAATGATAAGGAATATTAATGCTATTAGTTCTCAATCCTTCTATGGTTAATGCTACACATGCAACAATTTTGGTCATAGGGCTGGTGATTGTAGATCTAATGTGAGAAGAAGTAATTATGCTTCACAAACTAGTATCACTTGCTAAAATTGTAATAATCCAAGTCACATTGTAAGGTTCTACAAGGGAAAGAGTGTAAAATATTTTTCTCCTCAAAATAAGTCTTTCATCAGTTAGCAAAAGAATGTAATGAAGAAAGTATTGTAGAATAAGGAAGATAGTTAAGTAAAGAATGAATCTATACCTCAGCATGGTGTAGATGAATCCTTCAGTAACTAAAGATAAATTATTGGCCCAGGGGAGTTACAATTGCAAATATTTTCAGACCCCTATAAAGAATGAGATGCTAAAGTCTTCAACATAATGGTAATTGGTGACATGAACATATTTTCTCAAGGTTCTAGAGAAAATACACTCTATGCAAAAGTGTGCTAAAAGATTATTAATCTTTGTGATGTCACAAATCAAAAAAAAAATTCTAGTGTCAAGAACTAAGAAATGTATTTAATGTGGAGTGACTAGGGTTGGTGTGAAGCATATTGAGTTCCTATCTAATTAAAATTGATCTTATGAACACACTATATCAAGTGTGTACAAGAGCTAAAGAATTGAAGAATATTTTTTAATGCATTGTGTGCAAACCCTAATGGTATTGTTCACAGGTATTTATCTAATTTTCTCATAAATACATAGTATTGGAAAGTTGTATCATTACTATGCCAATTATCATTGATTTTGTTGAGAGCCCAAGGCCCAAATACAACAAGTGTCCATTCAAATCAATGGAGGTGGATAAAGATGGCACAGTTTTGAAAGTTCTAGTCGATGTTTATATTGTGAGGATATAAGGATTTAAATCTATGCCTAGTTGAATGAGATTAAATGTACCTTTTTTTTTAAATGGTCTACCATGAGCTACTAAATGAGAATGGAATGTACAAGTAGAAGTATCTAAATATTGTAAAAGGGTTGGACATTTGGAAATATTTTCTTGACTTTTGTGAAAGAAAGGAATGGGTGAGAATTATCATGAGTTCCATTAAAGGGGATTTAATTTGGTTTGAAAAAACCTACATGATCACAAATGATGCAATTAGGGTATTTATTATTCTTTGTGCCTCTAGACTAGTCCCAGAGCTAAAATATATGAAGAATGAAATAGTTACATGGAGATCACTAGTGCTAAATTTGATAAGAGAGCCATAAAATTTAATGATATCATTGATCTCAGTGTCTAGTATGCATCAATGGGGATTACATATGAGATATACTTCACAAATAGAGATGGTTCAATAGCTACCACTGTAATTCACATTGCATATCAAATGGTCAAAGAAGGTGTCAACTTTGATCTATGTGAGTCGTGAAGAGAGAAGCTAATGGAGAACCCAATGAAATTAAAAGAAACCAATTAAAATTTTAGGTTTGGTTCTTTGATTATATGCTTTACTTTCTTCTTTTCTAATAAGTTACCTAGTTTTAAGGGTATAATGTCAGAAAAATTCACTTCAATGGCAACAAAAATTTAACATATGAAAAGTTTTTATATTTCACTACTTCCTATTAGGGATTTTTGAACAATTTCTAAAATAAGATGCATGCTTGATCAAATATAGGATACTGTCTATTTTAGCCTAGAAGTATGAAAAAGAGATAACTTTTATGGTAATCAAGGATCATTGTTTCATGGAAGCAATGGAACCTAGAACGTCATGGATATCTAAGCTACCTTATGAGGTTGAGAATGAATTTATACAAGGTTATATAGATATTCTGTTGTCAAAACCTAAGGCTCCCAAAGTAAAAAAATTGGTACATGTAAAGAAATTATGGATAATAATTACGAGAAGTAGAGAGAAGAAGCTACTGAAAAGAAAGTGGAAAGAGTGCTTAAGGAGATTAGTGGTCCATGGTATTAAAATATAAATGATAAAAATGAGCTCCACAAGATATTGGGTACTTCTTAAATGACTACATTTGATATCCTTATGGAGGTTTCTATTTCCAAATCCATTCCTTAGGAAGCTAGTCAAGGTCCAAGGAGATCAAGTAGATCTTCCTCTATTGTTGCATTTTCTCCTCAACCCTTTGAGTCTACACAAACATCTAGAAATAAAAGGAAAATGACAACTACAAATATTTTGGAGAAAAATCCACTAAAGCTAGACATACCATGCCTAAACAAAAGGCAAAGAGAGATAATACAAATGCGGGAGAATCAAATGATGTTGAAGAAATTAAAAAAGAAGATATCTCCCTACAAAATAAGAAAGGGAAGAATATTGCAAAAGAGGATGCTAAGAAAATACCTCTAGTTACACAAGAGCGACTTGATTTGGGGCCATCTTAAATGGAATTGTTGAGTATAACCTACCAAATGATACAATGGAGCTACATCTAGATGTCCCTTCTGAAGAAAATAAAATAATTAAGGAGTTCATTAAGTATATGTTCATGTAGAACATTCCCTTCAATGATATTGTTGACAAAGCTTCAAATAGAATTGTTGAGGCTTTGAGATAGAGAATAGAAGAAGATATCAATGTGGATGAAGAAATGAAAAAAAAAATTGACAAGATTGGGGTCCCTATCTCCCAGGAAGAAAAGAAAAATATTATCCAAAGGTAAGTCAAGGAACTTCACATTGAAAGGAGAATAGATCTAATAATTATCTTGGATGAAAGTGTCTAAAGGAAGATCCAGAATGAGAATGAAGAGGTTGCAAAGTAAATCATCAATGCTTTGCATAGTGAAGTTTATATTGATCCAAATGTACGTAATCTAGAAAATTAAAATAAGAAAAACATATCTAGTCAAAAAGAAGTACAAAGACCCTCTTGATTGCAAGAAGGAGAAGGTATCTCCAATGTGCAATAAGTGCAATCAGTTTCTGGTATGGAGGTAGAAAACCAAGAAGAGAAAGAGTAAAATGAAAATACAATCAAAATCCTAGAAGAAATTTACATGAATGAGGTGACTTCTAAGGATCAAGATCGCCTTGATGGCATTATTATATAGGACATACCTGATGTTTCTACTCAAGACATAGATCTATCAACTTTTGAGTGCAATGTGATTTATGGTGATGTAAAGAAAAGTGAGGAGATGTTACATCCTGTCTCATAGTTACTAGGTTAGTTTTACCTTCTTGAGTAAATATGAGGATAAATGTAAATTGTGACTTTAATATGTTTGATAGGAGAATGAAATACTTACATATATGCATTAAGATATCATTGTTTTTGAAGGTATGATGTTATGTATGAATATGTATTGCAATGTGAATACTTTAATGCTTTGATGATGATATAAATTATTTATGATGCAAATGAATTCCATGTGAAAGACTAACTACCTTTGTGATGCACTAAGCTGGATGCAGGAAGGATTCAAGCACTCGGGTACATGGGGGGGAGTATAATTCAAGAGAGGAGCTTGATCTAGTAACCCTTCATGAGCCTAACTAAGTATGCACACACTCACACCTAGCATTAGTCAAGTTGAGTCGAATCAGTTTTGATTTTGTAAGTGAACTCTTGGTCATGGTCTTGGTTTATTGGAATAATTGGGAGGTTGTCTTTGATTACTATGTTTGTTTCTTTGGATTGAATTATGTGATTGAATCTCTATATAGATTATATATTTTTCTTCATTTTTCATATTAATATATTAATAGATGAATCATATACTTGGAATGTATATATACATATGTGTACATTTCCTTGATAACTCGAATGCATGGGAATACTGATTGGATACATGTGACATATACATATATATGTATCCACTTCATCTATATACATTGAATGATGGATATGTGGGGAGTATGTGTTTAAGTTTGGATATGGAATTAATGATATATATGTATGTGTGTGTGTTTGTGTGTGTTATATGTATTTTAATGTATAAGTATATATTTACATTATTGTGAACATTTCTATACATATATATTAATATATGAATATATATAATTATTTTAGTATATATATTATATGTATATCGATTGGAAAAAAAAATATTTATATTAATATATGTAGTGTAGGAAAAAGTATCCCTTTTTCACACTTAATTTGGGAATAATTAATATTAAAATTAGCTTATGGTTGCCTTAATCTAGTTTTGTAATATGTTTTTCATATTCACATTAAGTTTAGGGCCATTTTAGATTAAATGGACTTAATTATGCCTTATTTAGGGTGTTGTAAGGTGTACCTTTATACTTTTGCACTAAGCTAGGGATTTATTAATTGATTGAGGTTAATTTCTTAATTGGCCCCTTTAACTCAAATTCAAGCCTAATTAAATGCAAAATCTGAAGGATAAAACCCAAAATTCTTAAATTCCATTACACAAAACTTAATTTTGGAAGAGGTGTGTCTTAGGTAAGTGACCAAGGACCCATTCACCATAGGTCGAATGGGTTCTCACTTCAATCTAGGACCCTAATTTTGCATAATGTTTAACATTTTCTGATGTCTGTCCTAGGTAAGTGGCCTAGGACCCATTTTCCCTATTTTGAATGGGTCCTCACTTAGACCTAGGACCCCTCTTTGAAATATGTTTTTGGTGGTATTTTAATGATTTGAAATCTATAATTCAATGTAAGCTTGTGATATTTGAATTTCAAGAATTAATGACAAGATGTGTATAAATAAGAGGTCATTTCACTATGTTTCAATAAGAGTTTTCAAGAAAGAAATATTTATGAGATCAAGAATTCATATTCAAAGCAAGACACAAGCAAGAGTAAAGTCTTGGAGAAAAATTTTAGTGATTTTGAAAGTCTTCAAGCTCATTTTATTATCAAAGTGTAATGTCATAAAATTGCACCCCTTGCAATTTCACATGCTTTTTTGTATCCGCTTTAGTGTCCACTCCCCTAATTCTTGTGTAGTCTCATTTTATCCCTTGCATCAATAGTTTTCGCTCTTAGGATTCTCAAAAACCCCTTTTCAACAACCACCCTTTGCATGTCAGCTTTCTATCAAACCTCGTGCTTTTCCTATTCTCATCATTTTGTAGTTTGATGTGTTTGGACACTATCATCTCATGCTAGAGTCTTGTGTCATTTCAATGTTCAAATGACCATCTTCATGTGCCTTGCCACGTGTTAGCTAATTATTTGAGTGGTAATGGCTTGGTATTCCTTGTGACCACTTGATAAGCTTCTTTTTCCTCCTATTCTCTCTTTAAATGTTATATTTTCAATTCATTTCCTCCTATGGATATTTCTAGCTTTGGCTCCTTCATTTTCCTCTTCTCTTGGTCTAGCTCTCTTGCTTTCATAGCTTACTACAAAAGCACTCTTGCATTCTCACAATTCCCTCTGCATCTCCCTTTGCTTTCATAGTTATCTCTCTCTTTGGCTTCCTTAAGCCTTGCAACTAAATCTCTCTTACCTTGTGCTTCAAAGCATCTTGGGATTTCTCTCATCCCCTATCTATTGCATCTCTATTTCATGATATGAGTTATCCACCTTGAGTAGGGATTGCTTTTATTAATCTTTCTATCATTTCATTTCTACTTATTATCTCTATCTATTTGGTTGTCTGTGGAGGTGGGGACACCAAAATGGGGGTTTATTTGAGGTAAACACCTAAACAACCCCAAAATTTTCCCTCGGTCTTATATGTGCAAGTATTGAATATATTTCATTGTTGGAGGCTTCACTATGTGGGATGTTGTGAGAATTTTCTTTCTCTATCCTCTTTAGTTCCATCATTTACTTTAATTTATTCTAGTTTTTTTATATTCTATTACTTTTTCACATTCTAAAAGTTCTTAACAGATAGAATAGAAGTAGTCACTTTAGTGATTTCTATAACATTTTTGGTTTTCGGTATGTACGAGACACCAACGGACCTCTGGGGCTCCAACATTACACACTACCATTTGTATTTTGTGTTGTCATCCTTTGATAGAGATTCATCAGTTTATCTAGAAAACCTCTATGGTCTACTCTTTCTAATTTTGAAACTCTGGCTTTGTTCCTTTAGCTAGTTTAGGGCAGTTCACCCCTTGGAATTCTCTTGACAATAAAGAGATTCATGAGTAGTGAATCCCCCTTCTCTACATTTTGGTATCAAAGTGATGCATTGGCCTTCAACCAATTTTTTTAGGAATTTTTTATTATATTTGGGTATGTCTAGGATCATCATGGAAAAAACAGGCCCTTAAGTGGCAAAAAATTTAGAAAAATCAGAGTTAGGCAAGTTGACGTAAAAATTTGAATAAGTTATCTATATTACTTCAAAAATATGTAAGAATAGAATCTGTAGGAAATTGAATGTAGTTTCTAAACTACTAGGTTTATTAAAAAAATATTATATTTGGTGAAAATTTGAAATTTCAATGTAGTAGTACTTAAATTTTAGGGAAAAAAGAAGAAGTAGGTGTCTGTTTGACCACCCTAACCACAATAAAATGAGAATATTTTTTTTATAATATTTTAGATATAAGTAGAGGACTGATGTCTGAATATGATGCATATATTTTTGTATTATTTTTCCAAATAATTAATTAGGAATTTTTTATGACAACTTTTAAAAAATATAAAAACTCCCATGTCTGACCACCTTAACTTGGTCAAAACTTCATGATTTTTTTTTTTTCCTATAGTATGTGATGCATAGAATGTGACACATGTTTTGGATTCAAAAAATGTGATACCATTTGAAGGCTATAGATGTTTTCAATCAGCCTATCAATTAGGAATTTAGTCATAATTTAAATAGAAAATGAATAATAACTATTTATTAAATTCAAAGTAAAGCATAATTTATATTGGTGGAAAGCTAAGAATCTCCTTTTAAAACTCTTTTTGTTTCATCAATTTTGGGTAAAAAAAGGGTTTCCAACCACATACCCTACACATACCCATCATATTGCCACTTTTTGGCCCATCATGATCCTACACATACCCATTTAAATTATTATTTTAAAAATGAATTTAATATCCTCCTTTATTAGTTTAGTATCTACTTTTATTCAAAGTGTTAATGATGTTCCATTCCATGCATGTGATGGTGACTTGGCTTTGCCTATGTCACTCAATATCTTTGATCCTTCTCATGGGATTCCTCTTGCTTTAGGGAATATTTTGTTCCAAGAAGATGAAATCATTGATACTTTTCTTAATATTAAACCTTCTTTTCATTCCAATGCACTCTCTTCTAGAGATGATGCATTTGTGAATGATGAAGTTCCTCTCACATCAGATCCTCCAGGGATAGACGTTGGGTATATTTCTTCAAATGATTTCTCTATGATTTGTAAGGAATTTATAAATATAATCTGTCTCTTTCACCCCTCAAATGCCTAAGAGACCTATTATTTAGCTTACCCTAGCTAGCCCTCCTAAAAGAAATTTTTTCATTAATGGTGTTCCATTTGATAGTGATTCTCCTGATCTTTCTAAGGCTCCCTCTTATAGTGTGGTAGCCCATAGTTATAATACTAGGAAGAATAAGAAAAATGTTAGTAAACTTAATTTTTTACCACATTCTCAACAAGTCTCCCTTTAGAACCTAAACCTATGACTAAAGTACATAGTGATTACGATTTTTTCGAGAAACTTCGTGTTACCCCGACTAAGATCTCACTATGGGACTTGCTTTAGTCTACTTTGGTTTATCAAGGTATGCATCAAGAGGCCTTGCAAAAGATCATCTTTCCTTCTTTTTCTAGGCCAAATGATGTGAATGTGTTGATAGCTCATATTCATGTAGATTCATTGAATATTATGTTCTATCCATAAGAACTTCCACCTTCGGAAGCATAGAATCAAGTAGACCCTCTAATGATCATAATTAACATTAATAAATCAGCATTAGATGTAGTCTCATTAATTTCAGTTCAAAAATTAATGTATGTAGCATTGATCTATTGCCTAAGAATAGTATTGATTCTTCCTCTCTAGTTGCTTCTTCTCCAGTTATTTGTAGGTTTGGTAATGTTGGTTGGAAACCTTTAGGCACAATAGTCTTGTGTTTAAGGTTGGAACTCACTACTATACCCACCCTTGTATATGCTATGTTACAAAAGTTACCATATAACCTTCTTCTTGGTAGACCATGGATTCATGCTATGGGTGCAATCTAGTCTACCTTACATAAATCTATTAAGTTCATTTGTAACAATCAAGTAGTCGCATTCAAGGCTTACTATGATGCTACACACTCATGTGAGATGACAACTATTGGTCAAGCTTTAGTTGTGCCTACTTTTATCCCTTTAATTTCTTCTGATGTGTTGATGTCTACTCTATTAGTACCTATTACAAGGGATACTCTTGAGGTAGATGTCCCTGAAGAAGATCCTTTTGAAACAAGAAATCATAAGTCTATTTCTTCTTCTTCTCAAGAAAATGCATATGTTAGTGATGATTGGGGTTCCTTAGACATTATAGAATCCTTCATTGGAGAATATATATTACACCTAGTCCACTTAAATCTTCCAATAACATCATTCAAACTCGCTATCAAAGATGGTTATTGTATACACCTAAAATTGGTCAAGATAATTAATTAATTTTTTTGTATTGAATATAGTGTAGTCATCAAAATTACATCATTTTTCCATATCAGTCATCAGCTTCTGGTATGCAACAGGCCTATCCTGTAGCTGTTTTACTGTTATGAGTAGTATAAATACAATTATTTTCTGTTCAGCAGGATTTTACATATAAGTACCAATATATGGCCATTTACAACAAAAATACATATCAAAGGGCATATTACAGTAAACAAAAAGGTGTCAACAACTTTCATTTTTAAAATTTATTGGGACTGCTGCTGCTCGCTGAAGTCCTCTAACCTGCAAGGAAACTTCGCTGCCATTTGCTCATCTACTGTACAGTCCTCCTCTATATTAGTACTGTTGTGCATTCCTAGTGTTTTGACCCTTTCCTCCTCCTTATTGTTCACTGTTCCATCTTTTAATTCTCTTTGAGAGTCATGCAAGGCTTTTAGAAAGATTTCTATGTTTCTATGTTGGGGTGGCCCTCCTGCCATGTGTGCCCGTACTTGGCCTCCTGAAGGTTGACATTGACTGTGCCATTTTCCAAAAACATCCAGAATTTGTCTTTGGATATCTCTATGGTGATGACCACATTTTCTGAGTTGATGTATCCTATTGAAGATCTCCAACCAGCCAAGGTCTCCACTGTCATTTGCTCCACATTTACTATTCATTTGGTAAATAAAACAATACAAATATCTCCAGATTTGGTAGTCAACAACCAAATCCACTGGTCGGGCTGTTGCTGGGGGATGCTTACTGGTTGTTGTCCCTTCGTTGGTTGCCTCATCTTCATCCTGCAAGAATCTTTCAACCAGATTATGATTACTTGAAACCTCCTCTTCATTGTCACCAATCTGATTTGCTAGATCTTCATCAAGGCTGCTAGATGTTTTCTCCTCTATCAATCGCATGTTTATTGAAAACTCGTAGAAGCTCTTGAAATGCATCCAAGAAAGCATCAGTTCCTCTGCTGTTTGATCCATAAGCAAGACCACACGACAGATTCTCCTTGATGATTGTGACTAGTTCACTCCTGCAGCTTCTTACAAACTAGGGAAGTGCAATCTCGGTGAGAAGGAAGACCTGCAATGCAGCACGAAGAAACATGAGTCTCTTATGTGACTCAGTAAGCACCCTCCTGCAACCCTTAAACTTTTCCTTGTTCCTTTCTTTCCAAATGTGCCAAATAATTTCAACAAATAAAATATTCCAAAATTTGAAATAATCCTTACTCATTTTTTGTCACAAAATAACACATTTTTCCAACTAATTTTGTCATTGTCCCAGATTTTCAAATTATTGTAGAAGATTTTCCAGATTTCTTTTGCATAGGAACAATCAAATAATATATGATTAACAAATTCCAGAGTGTGACAAATGTTGCACACATCAATATCATTCGTGTTAGATTTGAAAGGTAATTTTTTAAGTAAAACAAGCCATTTAAAGCAAGCCTTCTTAGGCTCAATGTTATTGCTCCAAACATCAAGAACTTTATTCCAATCCTGATCACTAAGAGAAACATTCCAACATTGATTACAGTGATCCAGAATAGCATTAGTAGCAACTAAATATTTATAGATTATTTTAGCCTTGAGATCAGAAAGTTTTCCCCCATCTCTCCACACAAGATCGTCTCCAATCTCCCTCACCCTATCATTGTTTGAGGGGAAATTTCCTTTTTTACAAGCCTCAGCTAGAATGGAAAACGTTCTTACTGTGGAGGTGGGCAGATCAAACTCTGCTCTCAGAACCTCCCAATTCTTAATATTACCATCAACCATAATGTCATTAAAAACTTTTACCCCCTTTTGACTCCAAAGCTTAGCAGAACAGCCTTGGAGAAGGGCAAGTGGCTTACCATTGTGATAAAGGTTCCACCAAATGGAGCTATAGGTTTGACAACAGGAGTTAGGCAATGAGACCTTCGGGGCTTTGAACCGAACATTATACTTGGATAGCTCCCAGGCCTTCCACAAACTCTTGAAGACAAGAGAACCATCAGGGCTCATTTTGTGACTGTTAGTGAGGATGTCACACAGAGGCAGATTTTTCCAGGCTTTCACTCGCTTAGGGGTGGCTTCTTGAATGTTTTTTTCTGATAAGAACCTTCCATGGTTCATTACCACTTAAGGCTTTCACAATCCACTTTGAAGCCAAGGCAATCCCCTGCTGTCTCAAATCTTTTAACCCTAGCCCACCTTGCATCTTGTCTAAGCAACACCAATCCCATCTCACAGTGTGCTTCTTTTTCCCACCTTTACCATCAGACCAAAGGAAACCCCTTATTCTTTTTTGAATCTCGTTTATCTGATAACTGCAGAAAAACCAGACTGAAGCAAAGTAAGTGGTGTAGGATGATAAAATATTTTGACAGACTTGCATCCTCCCAGCCAGAGATAGATAATGCCGGTTCCACTTCTCAAATTTTGAATCAATTTTGGAGGCAATCCAATTCCACATTTCTTTAAGGTTTGGCCTAACTACAAAAGGTATGCCCAAATACCTTACTTGCATGTCAGGGCCTCCCCATTGAAAACCATAATCAATTAGCCAGTCGGGGGGGGTCTCTTTCCAACCCAGCATAATGGATTTAGCATTAGCAATTCTTTCCCCATAGGCCTATGAAAAAAAATTGAGTTTAACCATTCAGACATCCAAATTGTCCTTAAGAAGCTCAATAAAAAGAGAGGTATCATCAGCAAACTGAACATTAATAAGCTTGTTATTATCAGGAAGGGAGATACCTCTGATTCTTGGGGAGAGGGGTGGTCCCTTAGTAAATAAGACAAAGCATCAGAAGCAATGACAAACAATGCAGGAGCCAAAGGACAGCCTTGGTGAATGGATCTTTCCAGCATAATTTCATCAGAAAGAGTTCCATTAACAGTAATCTGGGTAGATGCATCCTTCAGGAGTACATCAACCATATTAAAGAAATCCCTAGGGAAGCCAAAAGCTTGGAGCACCATCCTTAAAAAATCCCACTCCACCCGATCATAAGCTTTTTCAAATTCAAGCAACAACATCGCCACATTCTTCCCAGACTTCCTATCCCACTCCATCGCCTCCCAGCTTGTCAGCAGATTCTCCAAAATGTATCTTCCCTTAACAAAACCAGTTTGAGTAGGGTTAATAAGCCTTGGGAGGATGTTGACTAATCTTAGGGCTAAGACCTTTGCCAACACCTTGTAAGAAACATTCAGCAAGGTGATGGGTCTCTAATTCTTAACTAGCGTTTTGTCCCCTCCCTTTGGAAGGAGTTTGATAATCCCTTTGTTGATCTGTCTTCCTAGAGACCCACCACTCAGGGCTTCTTCGTAGACCTCAAGAAGGTCATCACTTACCCACTCAGAGAAACATTTATAAAACTCAATGGGTAACCCATCACTTCCCGGAGATTTATCATTGCTCATCAAATTAATAGCCGCTTGAATTTCTTCCTTGGTAAGCCCAGCAGCAAGCTTGCCAGCCTCTTCTGCTGAGATCTTTTTGGGAATAAGCCTTCCCACAGTTTTCCTGGCATTTAGGGCAGCTTCACTATCTCCCTCAGAAGAGAACATATTTTTAAAGAAGCAAACAAACTGCTTGAAAATATCTTCCTGAGTATTCAGCATCTTCTCCCCATCCCAGATCTGATCAATCTGCTCACTAGCCCTTTTTTCCTTGAGGAAGTTGAAGAAGAATTTTGAACCTCTATCCCCCTCTTTCAACTAGTTTAATTTGGCGCGGACCCTAAGCCCATTGACCTTGTAGTTCTGGATTTTTCTTAGGCTATCTTTTGCTAGGGCCACCTCTTGGCAAAGTCTACTATCATTAGGGTGCTGCTGAATGCTGGATTCAACATTAAACAACCACTCTTGGAGCTCTTTCTCCTCTTTCCTTGCATCCAAAGCACATTTCTTGCCCACAGTTTGAAAGAGTCTCCTCCAAGCTTGGACATTGGAGTTCCACCTTTCGATTGCCGAGGAGTCTTTCATAAGCCACTTATTGATTTCCCTTATGGAGGTAATAGCCTCGCAATAGTCAGGGTTATTAAGCAATTGAGTATTGAGAAGGAAAGAGGGCTTTCCCAAGGTTTGCCTAGTCTTACCCTAATAGGCAGTGAGGTTGGCTATGACCGGGTGGTGGTCCAAAAGCGTGTAAGGGTGGACACTCACTTTGGACCCCAGCTCATCCGGGGTGTAGCTAAAAAAATCCTTATTAGCATAAATCCTGTCTAACCTGCAGTAAATTTTGTTGCCTCCCTTTTGAGCATTACACCAAGAATACCAAATGCCTTTGCAGTGTTTCTTTCCCCTTTCCATAGGGTCAATCAAATTAAGTTTATGCTTCAGCCTTAGCCAGAAAATTTTCTCATTTCCCTTCCAGGTCATATCGATGCCTCCCCATTTATCCTCCGATTGCTCAATCATGTTGAAGTCACCCCCTAGGATCCAAGGGATGGCCGAAAGAGAGGATAACCATTGCCACAAAATGATTCTATCCTTATAGTCATTTGGAGCATACACAGAACAGACCCCAAACTCCAAGTTATCCTTTTTAATGGTGATCCAAACCACCCGGTTGCAGGGAGAGCAGCCGCTGCCACTAATCCACTGATTCCAATGGTTGGCCACCAAAATGGAGGAACCCCCCCTGCCCCGCTCATGCAAGGTCGAGAAGGAGGCAGCCCCAGTCCAAATGAACCTAAGGTTCAAATCCAAGGAGAAACCAACAGCCTTAGTTTCTTGCAACAACACAAAATCTTTGTGTTTTTGAATGTTTAGGAATCGCCTGATGATGTACTTCCTATTTGGGGATTCCACTCCTTGGACATTCCAAGAGATACAATTAAGCTTCATCATCTCAAATCATTGGGTTATCACTCAGTTCCTGTCAGAACTATTCAAAACATTTGGGGAGCCTTTCTTCAATTTCCAATTTTTTTGCCATCGGAGATTGTATTATCACAGTATTCTTTTTTCTTTTGTGTTTGGAATACCCATCATTCTTGTTCACCATGAGAGAATTTTTATCCTTTCTCGACCTTCCAGGCCCATTTTTTAACTTTGTGGCTTGGTCATTAGACCCTTGTGCGACACCCTCAGAGGGTCTGTTAGCAGAAACCGAGTCCTGGCTAGGGACGGCTTCAAAGTCTTTGGAAAGGTTAGGCTCAACCTCCTTATTATCAATAGTAAGAAGGTCGATGTTTGCAACCAAGTGAGGGTGACTACAGATACCAGGGTGGCCCATGACCTCGAGACACCCATCCCCCAGACTAAGTGAAGTGCCCAAAATATCAGAACAAATTATAGCATGGCCAATGCCAGTCGTTACTGTACAGGCCCCCATAGCTTCTTTAGAAGCGATGGAGGACTCTCCAGCAGCGGCGAAGTCATCATTAAGAATTGTTGATTTGTCCTTTGTTTTGTTTTGGGAGCAGTCCATCACATCTGACTGGCGAGTCCTAGGGTCATTGATCACCTCAGTAGCCCTAGAGGCCTCATTCTTAATAGGGATAATTTCATAGTCAAATTGATTGGCTCCTTTTTTAATACAACATTCCATGGTTTTCAGGGAAGAGCCAGTTCCCCCAAAATTTGTAGAGATCCTATTCTTTATGCTACGCAAGGCAAGCTGTTGAGCATTTAGCCGCTCAAGAAGAGGGACAATGTCAGTGATCTCCTGGGATGAAGAAGGTTTGGAGGGAGAAACACCGCGAGCGCCTAATTTGACATCAATGCAATCCTCAGCACATTCAAGGGAAGAGAACTGATTATGGTGGGAGATCTCAACAACAAGATTAGATACAGCATGAAAATGAATGCTATTTGAGGCTGGGTGCGAGAAGGAAGCATTAGCAGTGTCAAGAGGGGCATGCTCGACAACTTCAGACCTCCCAATATCCACAGACTCTGAATGAAGACCAAACTAGCAGCCAGCCACTTTAGACGAAGGATGAGGAGCAATGGCATTGGATTGATTTACATTTCCAGGCGGTTGAGAGGTCCTACCCACACTATTTTGGAGAATCGGGTAGTTCTTCCTAAGATGACCCTCCCTTTTGCATAAAAAGCAGGCGTTCATGCCGCCTAAAACTTCTAGAGGGTAGGATTTTACCCTGCACTCCTCAACAATTTTAAGACTCTTGGGAATCTCTATTCCAGGATTAATCGACATCAGAACCCTAGCATCCAGATTGGGAAGAGTCGCTCTGGTCTCATCAACCTTCAGAACTTTTCCAAGGGGCTCCAAGATTTGAGGGATTAATCTCCAGAACTCCAGTGGGAGATCTTTCATGATCATCCACCTAGGGCAAGAGAGGGCTAAAACTTCCTTAGCAATAGCCGAGGCTGACTAGGTGAAGACACAGAAAGCACATCCTCCTATATTCCAATATAGTTTTTCTAGAGTTTTTTTCTGCATTTCATTATTTTTAAAGAAAACCACAAAAAGACCTTTCTATAATAATCTACAAAAGGAAACATGAATATTGAATTTCTTTTGCCAAACATTAACAAACCAATTATCTATGTATCTTCTTGCAGGAAATTTATTCACATCAACAGCTGCTAAGAAAATTGCAGTGTTCCTTAAACGGCTCCTCTCATTAGCAATTGTTTCTTTCATTTCCATGTTTGGGTGCAAGAAGAGGTCATTAGGGTTTTCAGAGGAGTGCTTACCTTCCCTGCTGCCCACCTCGCAGCCCTCAGCCACAGAAAATTTTGAGCTTGCAATCGCAGAGAATCCTGAGCTGCGAATGCATCTTTGAACAATTTCACACCAGCATTTTGCAGAGAACCAGGATCATTGGTGTCAAGAGGCTCTGAACCCCCCTCCATAAAGGGTTAACCCCTGCCAGCAAGATAAAGGACTAGAGCCAAGGGGCCTCGGCACACAAACGGGAAAACACACCACGCACAATAAAGCAAAAACCATAGACGGCGCACCCTGGCACACGGGAAAGCAGAGAAAGAAAGAAAGCAGGGGCACAGAGGGGCGCTTACCACCATACAAACCTTGGCAGGGGAAGGGCTGCCTCCCCATGCCTTGTGAAGCGAATGCCGGTGAAACGAATGCCGATGAAACCACTTGCAGAGCCCTTCCTTTGAACCAGCAATCAGAACCCCATCAATAATATCTATAAAAGATAGGTGTTGACACGGTAATACATATAAATACAAGAGGGATCAAGATAATTAATTAATTAAATACAAGTTATTTATTTAATGACCCCTTTAATTCGTCTACTTATTAATAAATTCTAAATTTATTTATATAGTTCACACCTTTCTAACTCTACCATCTTAAATCACATTCCTCTAATTTTAATTAAATAAATAAATGTCAATAGTTTTTTTTATTTAATTAATAATCTTCTCACTAAATTTGAATTCCCAATTTGAATTTAGGCACATGTCTCCAACTTCTCCTCTCGCCACCTCATCAAGTGTCACATGAATTTAAATATGTCTAATATTTAAATTAGAATTATCCTCAACCAATTCTAAAACAAACTTTGGAAACTTGGCTCTCTCCATCATTTCATTCTCTCTTATACTTGGCATGGTGCTCTTTTAAAGGGAACATCCTCCATGATTCCCTCTAACTTCTTCCTTCTCCATTGTTCATCTCTCCAGCTAAAATATTGACAGTTGGTTGCTGCCACATCATTTTATGCTTTGGAAATCCTATAAATAAAAGCACATTCTACAACATTTGGCATCCCATATTTGAGAAAACTTACTCTGCATAAATTACCTTTGAGCATTTGAGAATTAGAGCATTGGAGCATTTAGAATTTATCAAATTTAGAGAAATTTTATTTTAGAAACATGTCTTAGTTCATAGCTACATTTTCATTATCATAGTTAGCTTCATACAAAATTTCCACCATAGCATTTAGCATCATTATCATAGTATTATCTACATCTGTATACAACAACATCAATATCATTATCATGGAATCAATCATATAGTTTATTATCATGTAGGAACTAGGATTCTTGTATTTTACAGCATCCATTCTCTAAGTTGTCATTCTAGAAGTCATAGTGCAAGCAAAATCTAAGAGCCATTATGATTCAAGGAATCCTTAGAGATAGGAAACAATGGAACGGTTTTAGTGATTGATTGTATTTTGAATTTGATTAATTATGTGATTCAATTCTCTAATGTAATATGTTTCATTGGGTTTGTGTGGTTTTATTACTCCTTTACTCACTTTACACACTTCACACACACATTTTGGCACCCATTGTGGGGCCTAGCCCCTTTTTATTAATGTTTTGTACAAAGTTGTATAGATTTTGGATGTGAACTCTTAGGTAGCGCATCTATGGTTTCTTTCGGCACATCCAGTTCCTATTACGACACATCCGAGAAATATTTAGCACATCCAGTTCTTGTTACATCGCATTCAGGGCTTCTTTAAGTGCATCTAACAAATCTTTCAGTGCATACAAGGGTCTTTTAGCACATTTGATCGATATTTTAGCTTATTCAATAGTTTTAATAGCGCATTTGGTAGTTCTTTTAGTGCATAGGAATGATCTTTTAGCACATTTGATGTCTAATTTAGCACATCTCGTTAATTTTGTAGAAATTCAAAATCCCGAGAAATAATTGATCTTTTTTATGCTATAGGTGCTTAATATGTTGGTCAAAGACAATGATATCAAACTACTGATGATGTATGTAGGGGTTGGAGCTATTATTGTCTTATTTTAATTAAATTAGGAACCTAGTTTAATTATAAGGTTAAAGAACCCCTTATCTACTATGCTTGAAGTGATAGGCCTATTCTCTCCCCTTAACTGGGTGACCAAAAAGTTATACTTACTATTTTATGCTTTGTTAACACCTTTAGAAGGCCTATCATAGTGGGAAAAATTACTCACCCTACAGGAATGACCTAAGTGGGAACAACTAAAGCTAAGTTTTCTGACCCACTATAGTCAAAAGTGAATTCGGGGAAAGTCCACAATTTGATGGTAGTGTGCAAGATAACCATCCCCAAATCCTTTGTTCTAAAGATTGGGAGATCTACTAAGGGAGTTTATCTATTTGTTGCACTAAAAATAAACCCTTATTATGAACCTTAGTGTAGAAGCCAACTGAGTCAATCTCTGAACACTTCTAATATCATAGTGCAATGGGAGGGAAGAATCTTCCTCCAAGATACTCACCATATAACCATCATGGATTACTGGCCAAAGGCGGAGGATTAGACCTTGGTTAAGACTCGAGAAAGGAAAAAACACGGGTGCCCTCTAGGGGGTGACACGACTGTGTGAGCTAACATGGTTCTAAGATGTGGGTTGTGGTATTTTAAGTGGCCCTTGAGATTATAAAAGTGCTTGAACTATCTTCTCTTGTGTTATACCCATGGAAATCGAAGGAATCAGACCAAATTCTTGAATAAACAATCAATGTTTAGTTCTTAAGCTTGACACAACTATTTGACAAATTTTTGTTGTGTTTGAAGTCATAATTCAAGAAATACTCCATTTAAAGCACTTAATTCACATAATTCACAAACTAGAAACCAAGCAAAAATAATTGGTGAAAACAACATACCCTAGAAACAATCATATTCATAGATTCAAGGGAAAATAACTAGACAAACTTGCAAAAACACTAAACAATTCCAAATTAGCACATACATCCTCTGTTTCAATGCATTCACTACATTTTATAACACATATAGGGTATTTTCTAGCACATCTGCAACATCTTTTAGTGCATTCAGTCCATTTTCTAGTGCATTGAGTCTATTTTCTTGCACATTTGAGTCATTATCCAATGCATTTGGTCTAGATTTTAGTGCATCCAAGCCACTTTCTGGTGCATCTGTTCCATCTTTTAGCACATTCACAAACCCTTTTAATGCATCCACCTACAAAATACCATGTTAAAATCACATACTTAGGGGCACTCTAGCGCATTACTAACTTTTTCTAGTGCATTTAATCCACTTTCTAGTGCATTGGAGTCATTAGTTAGCGCATTGAGTTCAAATTTTAGCACATTAAGTGTATTTTCTAGCACATCTTTTCCATTGTCCAGTGCATTGAGTTCTTTTCCTAGCGCATCTTGGGTATATTCTAGTGCATCCAAGCTATTTTTTAGTACATTTGCGCAATATTTTAGTGCATCCATACCCTGTTTTAGTGCATCCAGTAAATTCAAAACCAGAGAGCTAAATTCATCCCTTGTGTGTTAGTTTGAACCAGAATTAGGAATCCTTGTCAATGCAAAATCATTCCTCAGACACAAAAAAATATTAAACTTGTTGAAACTGACATTTACAAGTCAAATTCTTCAAACTGAACCAAGATCTAACACCTTAAAGATCCTAAATATCCATCATACCTCTAATTGTTAAGTTAAGTTCCCTCATCAGGATCTGTCATCCTCCATCATGAAATAAAGTTGTATAATTAGACTCCACTTAGTCTCATCAATAGAATTTTTCATTCTATTTGACTTATTTATTATCCTTGGCACTCCTCAAACAAATATCAAAAATTTAGTCAAATTATAACACTTGTATGCCCGTTCAAACAAGATCCCAAAAGCAGAAACTCAAAGAAAAAGAACTTGACACTCAAAACACCATGGCTAAGGCTAAGGAAAATCATTTCCACAAACTCCACCAATCTGAAGGTGAGGAAATAACTAGGGAAGACATCCAACATGCTCAACAAGATCCAAATTTCCACAAGTTCCTAGAAAATATTTTTGAAAGAGATGGGGAAAAATACTTCTTAATGTTGGCTAATCAAGGTATCGAAATTGCACATGACTTTGATGTTAATCAATTGAGAGAACCTCTTAAAAATACTAAAAATGATCCACCAAACATAGATTAAGTGGTTGCAATAACTCATTAAATGAAAAATCTCCAACAACAGATTCAAGACATGCAAAGAGGAACCTCAAAAAGATACTTGATACAAGACATCTACCCATATCCCTTTGATCAAACTATCAACATGATTCCTTTTCCCAAACATTTTGAATTCCCAAGTCATGATAAATACACTAGTAAAACAAATCCAATAGATCATGTGAGTGAATTTTTAACCATGAGCCTTGAATTTTCACATGAAGAAACTTACTTGATGAGATTTTTTCCACGCAGCCTAGGGGGACAATGCCTAGAATGGATCTCCAAACTTGCACCACCAATTCAAACCTTTGAAGAGTTGGTTAATAAATTCATCACCCAATACTCCTACAACATCCAACATGAGATAACAATGAAGGACCTTTGCAATACAAAAAAAAAGGGGTGAATCATTCCACATATTTTTGCAAAGGTGGAGAAGATTGTTTGCAAGATATTCTCATCTCATACTTGAAAAGGAAAAATGTAAATATTTATTGAAAATATAAATGATGATATGAGCCATAGAATTTAATTACAATGTCCATCTACCTTTGATAAATTGATTGAAAATGGAATCAAAATCAAAGAATCTTTGGTCAAAAGAGGAGTCATAAAAATTTACAATGAAGGAAACAACTCAACCAACTCTTCCAATAATTATAACAACAATGATAAATCAACGTTTTGGAAAAGAAACAAGAATGTTGGTAACAATGATGCTTTAGGTGAAACACAAAATGCAAAACCAGTATTTAACTTGACAATAGCTACCACCAAAACCAATCATAACAACAATCTAAACAATACTAAATCTAGACCACTACCATATCAAACATCCTCAAATTGAAGAATATTCACACCTTTGGGAAAGTCATTGGAATCAACATTAAAGTTGCTTCTTGCAGCCAAAGTTATAACATTACTAGAAGCAATAGATTGGGAACCAAGACTTAAACCTTCATGGTGGAATGATGCATATTATTGTGACTTTCATAGAAACAAAGGATAGAAAACAAATGATTGCATGCAACTGAAACATTTGGTACAATATTTGATTGATAGAAAATAAATATTTGCAAAAGCAACCTAAGAAAATGTTGATCATGGAGCATTTAAGAATCCTTTACCTAACTATGAAAAGGGGGAGTCCTCTTCATCAAACCCCAAAGGGAAAAATGTGAACTATGTTTATGATTCTACCATTCATTATATTGAACTAGTTGAAGATCAAACAAAGAGCATCAAAATTAAGGGTCAAAGAAACATTGTTATAGCTAAAAATCATCACCATGACATCAACACCAAATCACATCAAATCAATGACATCATACCAATTAGAGAATGCCAGACTAAGGATATCAAAATCAAGGGCCAAAAAGACATTATTGTAGTTGATAATTCAATTAATGACACCACAATAAAGCATGAACAAAGCATTGTTACAATTGAAACTCATCTCCATGACATCAACACCAAATCCCCTCAAATTAATGACATCATACCAATAAATTTGATTACACATGTTGCTACAAATGATAATCAGATTAATTCCATTAAAATCAGAGATAAAAAAGAAAATTTACAAGTCAATGCAACCACAAGAGGGCAAGCCAAAGTAATACTGAAAGGAGCTACATCCAAAGCAATTGATTCCCTTGCAACACAATACAACATATTTGATCAATTGCAGAAAATACCAACTCAAATATCCATATTGGAACTCCTCAAAATTTCACTAGCTCATAAAGAAATTCTAGAACAAGATCTAGTAGCCACCATAGTACCAAATAATCAAGAATTTTTCCAATTCCAAGCTATGGTGGGGCATTTGACTCTGCCTCATTTCCTACAAATTTTTGAAAAGGATGATGTATCACTCAACCACCCACACAATGTTTCCCTTCGCATTGAGGTTTTAATTCACAAACATCAGGTCAAAAGTGTTCTAATAGATGGTGGAGCTAACCTAAATATATGTACTTTAAAACTTATCCATGCACTTGGATATTCAAAAAATGCAATTGATGCTAGAAGAAAAATCACTATAAAATCCTATGATGATGAAGAGAGATCTTCGTAAAGATTAATATCGGTGTAGTTTCTAGCCATCAGGGCAATGTCTTTCCAACATGGTGTGGTCTTAGTGATGAAAGCGGGTATCAGTATGACTAATGGACCTCACTATAAAGTCTTCCCGACTTGCCAGTGTCTCACCGAAAGAAATGTAGAGCTTGGTAGCATGGAGTGTGTTTGGAGAGACATCAATAAACTCTCACCAACACTCTGGTGTCTTGTCGACAGATGAAGAAGCCTTGGCAGGAGATGATGATTTTAGCAAAGGATGGAGGAATCACTATGATGTCTCAGTGATGTAGAGGTGGTCTCGTCGAAAGGTAAAAGGTTCCTCAATATGTGTTTTTCCTTCAGTAGGAGTCTCCCCGACAGAAAAAAGAGCTTGCCAAAGAAAGTCTAGCCTTCAGCATAAGGTCTCAGTGAAGCGGAGGTTCTTGCCGATACAGAATGAGCTCAGGGAGAAAACAAAAAGGGTTTCTAAGAAGTCTCAATGACTCGGGAATGTCTTGGAAATGTAATCAAGTGAGCTTGGGGAGAAAAAAGAGAGATCAACAAGATGTCTCACCGAAGGCTTAGGAGTCTTCTCGAAATAAAAAGAGCTTGCCAAAGCATTTTTCCTTCCACAAGAGGTCTCACTGACTGACAGGGAGTCTCATCGAACAAAATGATAGGAGCTTGAAGAAAATGAGGCTGCTTGCCAAAGGGTCTTGCCGAAGGGAGAAGGTCTCAGCGATGAAATAGATTTCTATGTGACTTGAACAGGTTCATTGTAACATCTTTCCAAAAGTGATATGTCTTGCTGATATTCTAGCCGATAACAAAGGCGATCTCGGCATGACTTTTCGGCTCACCAAGAACTCTCATTGATAGTTCCATGTTATGTTGATGGTTGTGGGAGGATTTAATCGCATCGAGGAGACACGATTAGTGTCTAACTAACATGCGATTCTAAAGGAGGAGCTTTTGACTACCTGAAGAATATACGTGGAGTAAGTTCAACCAATCAGAGAAAGCTATGAGTGAATCATTGCCAGCTAAACTAGATGAAGAAGATCAATAGGATGAAAAGCAATGTGTATCTATTCTAATCTCAGGAGCATTCAAAGCACTCGACAGGGAGGTTCAAAGGTGGACACGAGGGTCAAAAATGAATGTGGTAGCTACGAAAGATCTGAGGGCTTCTCTAGGAATGTTTATTCACCAACATAGGCCACAAGGACACGAGGATGCAACATTAATTTCATGAAAAATATCTGAGGGATATTTATCCCAAAGGGGGATATTTTTGTAAGCCCTAATGGGCTGACACTCTTTTGTATTTAAGGATTTTTTTTTTCTTATTGTAGATAGTTCAGACTTGGTACTTTTCTGCTTCTGTAACTTGTAGAGTTCTTTGCAGAAGAAAGGCTATGTTTTGTAGCTCATGAAAAACATGTATATCAGTGTTCACCATTGAAATCAATGAGTATAAGTACTTTACTTTTCCAATCTCTCTATTAAATTGTGTGCATTAATATAATTGATGAAACTACTTGTGAAACTTTATGATTCCTTGTGGTTATGTCTTATTTTAGCACCTTTCTATAGAGCAATATGTATTTTTGTAGGTTGTGAGATGTGTTATAGTGCAGTATTCTCTAGTTGTGAAGTTGTTTCTTCCTTCTAGGGGTGTAGCCATATGAGCCTTTTCATGAAATGTTTATGCAGAAAACATATGTGATTGACTTGTGTAAGATAATACTTTTGTCATTGACTGAAATTGTGTGTCTAAACTATGTTATATGTCTCCTGAACAAATTTCATGTATCACCATAGGAGTAATTTATAATTTATGTATTCTTTCTCCCTTTACCTCACAAAGATTAGTTGTATAGGTGATTGGAAAAAGGAATTCAGCCTTCTCCGGAGGTTCATTTCAACATCAGGTGACCCACAACTTTAAAATGATCCCATGTTTCCCTAGAAAGCTCAGTTTCCATTACTATGAATAGGGTGCATTTCTAGGTGACAACAATTTCTAGCACACCCGATGGGACCGAAATTAGATTGAACTACTAGTTTAGTATGCAACCAGTGAGTCCCAGGCTTTATAAAAGTCATTTGGCATACTTGGTGACTCCATAAAGAGGAAGAACTCCAGAAAATAACACCTTCTATAGTTTATGAGAAGAGTTCAAACAAGGAGCAGCTCAAGTCCTTTAGAATATCTGTAGCTGTCACCACCAAGAAGACAAAGCAAAGCAATAGAAAGGTGAGGAACAACAATTATTTATACTAGAAGAACTCAATTCACTCCTCCATTTGTGGGATCACACATTGTTGTCTCGTCTTTGTTTTCATCTAGAGTACTAGTAAATCCACCTCAGCCACCTCCAATGGCCACTCCAAGGAATCAAACCTTTGTTTATTTTAATGGAGGGATCCCCTTGAATTTGGCATAGCATAATGACATTCCAATGGCAGCCTTGAAGAGTCTGCCAACTTTCATGGGAGAAGATCAAACTACCCCGATTGAACACATGCAAGATGTGGCTTCATTAAGAAAAGTCCATGACATAACCAAAGAAGATGTTGCTATGAGATTATTAGTTGATTCACTAAAAGGAAGAGCTATGTAATGGTATAGGAGCTTAGCAGCTGGTTCAATTGAAACTTGGGACAAATATGGAGACAAGTTGCATAAATAATTTCAAGACAGGTTTAATAATATGTCTTTATTGGAACAATTAACTACAATTAAGAGGGCTCCACAAGAGCAAATAAATGATTTCAATTTCAGATTTCAAAGAACTTGGGATAGAATCCCTACAATGGTAAGGCCACCTCCAGAAAATGCATTTTTGTACTTTTTGAGGGCTCTTAACAACAATATAGTTGTTATGATATAATCAATGGGAGGGGTTTCTCTATTGGGTGCCTTTGAAATAGCAATCAGAGTTGAAAATAGCCTAATACAAGCTAGTAAACTTGCTCTTAGGCCACTAATGCCTATATTCCCAGAGATCCATGCAAATATTCCTCTACAGATACCACCTTTTGCACCTCTGCCACCTGTTCTAGTTGTTGTAACACAAGAAAATGTTGCTTCAAGTTCTCCAAATGAGTTATAGGAAATCAAAAGTCTATTATAGTCTTTTGGTAACAAGCTTGTAAGTTTAGAGAAGCAACAATCATATAGTAGGCCTTATCATCAATAGAATCTAGGTCAACAACAAACATATCAAGGTAGTAGACAAGCTTACTAGGGCAATTACCAGGGCCCAAAATAGAATGTGAACACAAAACCATTTTAGGACTCTTCTCTAGCACCTGTTAGTGTAGTCAAGGACTTGGTTCCTATTCAAAACAAATTAGCAGCCAATTATAAGTGGTGCTACCCTTGCAACCAGCCCCACAATTAGGCCACCTACTCAAATGGACTCATCAATCAGGTACTTATGGTACAAAATGCCTCAAGTTCATAGTAGACTACATTTAATGATGCATCTCCACAATAGCAAGATCAACTTATCAATGATGCTACCTTACTTAACTGGCAAGGTGAAGAATTTTGTGGATTAAATGTAGATAATTCTCTAGTTGCAGCTAACACCAAGGCAAAGAAGAGAGCATTTGAGCTTGATCAAGTAGCTGATAGAGGAAAGATGACAACTGTGGGACTATCTACATCTCAAGCAACCAATGGTTTGCAAAGAGATCAAAAACTCCTAATCAAGGAGCAAGTAGACTTGATAGCTTATCACACTAGCATGAAGGTACATTATAAAGTAACCCCACCTGTACCCTATAATATTCTTGATAGTATCAAAAAGATGAATGTTACAATTTCTATGTGGGACTCATTAGCTATCCCAGGTCAAAAAGATATGTTACAGTCAGCCTTCTCAAAATTGAAAATGTTTGATGAAGTTGAGTCTCCAATAGGTCAAGTTAGAGTTGTGTTAAAAAATAATCCTCAGAGAAATGATCAACATCCTAGCAAAGAGACAGGAAAAAGAGTTAAACCACCTCCATTTTATGTGTCAGTAATCATAGGTGACAAGTGAGTTTATAACTATATGGTAGACAATGTAGCTAGTAGCTCTATGAGGCCAAAGCAAATTGCGAACAAGCTTGGGCTAAAGTATCAACCTTTAGAGAAAGGAGTAGTCCAATTGGATGGTACCTCTGTTAATACACTGGGCATCACTAAAGATTTGAGTCTTACCTTTCATGCTTGTCCTAATTTTTTAGTTTCCCAAGACATATGTGTCATAGAACTTCCACCTTTCTTTTCCTTGTGCTTATCAAGAGAATTTATAGCCAAGATAGGTGGTTATGTGTTAGCTGATTGGTCACATATGTTGTTTAGAATTAGATATGGAACTAAGGTTACCATTAAATCAGAAAGGTTGGCTAAAGATCATATTGAGCTATATAACCCAAGTCCCGTTAATGCTACTCCTATTGCTACAAACACCAATTGTGTCGCTTTCACTAACAGTGAGTTTGTTGCCACTCAAGAACTTCAACTAGAAGTTATTCCCGATGTGCCATTGCATGAATGGGTAGTTGAAAATGTGTTAGATAGTCCAAAAGACCTTATTCAAGATGTCGATATGGGTAACTATGTCATACTTGAGCCTGACGCAGAGATTCCAAACCTTGAAAAGGATTCAGATCAGTTGTTGCAACAACAAGGTGGACTTTGGGAGATGTTCTTTGATGATTCCAGGAGCAAGAAAGGGGCAGGTGGAGGTGCAATGTTGATTTCTCAACAAGGAAATAAGTACTTTTCAACTTTCCATTTTTCTTTTGCATTTTCTAACAATAGTGATGAGTATGAAGGACTTATCCAAGGCCTTGAATGGGAAAGGAAAAGAGGAATTGACTATTTGAGAGTCTATGGAGATAGTGAATTGATAGTTAATCAGGTCAGGGGGTGAATGTTGCTAAAAATAACACACTAAAGTCTTATAGAAACAGAGTGTGGAATATGATTGAGGAATTTAATGCCTTTAACTTAGTATCTATCACAAGGAATCAAAACAAACATGCTGAAAAACTTGCAGCAATTGGAGCACATTTTGATATTCCAGGTGATATTAAAAATGATAAAATACAACAATATGTCAAGGTGGTTATCAGGCCGTCAATTCTTGATAACAAATTTAACTAGCAGGTACTTGAAAGTGATGAACAAATAGTGACCTTTTTGCTACAAGAGGATCATTTTTTTGTAGTAAACTAGGAAAAATTCAAACAATAGTGTGATGATCAAGTGATAGAGTTGAAGACCAATAAACTTCCCAAAGGGCTGGTTACCTTGGAATCCATATTTAATTCTAATGATCAGCTTAAGAAGAATAAAATTGGCATTCAAGTCAAGGGAGATCATCATGAAGAAGTGGAAATCTTTAAAGGTAAGCTCCTCAAATTAGGTAAATTTTGTTTAGCTAAGGATAAGAGAGCTTTCATTGTTTTATGCCAAGAATATCATGATGCTTTTGCTTGGAAGCATTTTGATTTATGGGGGTTTGATCCTCATATTGCACAACATACAATTGAGTTAGAGCCTAGTGTCAAGCTTGTTAGATAGAAACAAAGGCCCTTGAATCCTAAGCTTGAGCCCTTAATGAGTAAAGAGCTGACCAAACTAATTGAGGGGGGTATCATCTTTCCTATTAAGCACACTTCATGGGTTTCTAACCTTGTGCTAGTTAGGAAGAAGAGCGGTGAGATAAGACTATGTGTAGATTTTCAAGATCTTAATAGAGCATCTCTGAAGGATCATTATCCCTTACCGTCTATGAAACAAATTATCCAAGCTATTGCTGGTTCAGAAAGATTTTCTCTTTTGGATGGGTATTCTGGTTATAACCAAATTCTTGTCAAAGAGGAGGACCAACATAAAACAAAATTTACAACAAAATGGGGTACTATGGCCTACAAGAGAATGCCTTTTGGCTTATGTAATGTTGGTGCCACCTTTCAACGTGCAATGGTTATGGCATTTCAAAGTTTAATCCAAAAAATTTTGCTAGTTTATTTAGATGATATAATTGTATATTCAAAAGCTACAGATGAACATTTGTTACATCTCAAGCAAGTTTTTGAGAAATGTAGGGAGTTTGGGATATCCCTCAATCCTACAAAAAATATTTTTGCAGTTCATGAAGGTAGATTGTTAAGCCATATAGTATCAAAGGATGGAGTCACCATTGATCTGAAAAGATTCAACGCTATACTTGAACTGCCATTACCCAATGACAAGAAATGATTGTTGAGCTTTTTAGGGAGAATTAACTTTCTAAGAAGTTTCATTCCAAATGTTGCAAACCTACTACAACCTTTGACTACCATGCTCAAAAAGAATGCAGTTTTTAGTTGGAAAAAAGAAGAAAAGCATAGTTTTGAAGAAATCAAGGAGGCTTTCGCATCAAATCTGACATTGGTAAATCTGTATTTCTCTAAAGACTTCTTTTTGTATGCTTTTGGTAGCCATAGTTCAATCTCTACTATGCTAGTTCAGAAAAATAGCAATAAATTAGAATAGCCCATAGCTTTCTTTAGCCAAGTACTTACTAATTATGAAGAGAGGTATACTTTTGTTGAGAAACATGTTATCACTATGATCAGAAGCCTAGAGAATTTTAAGCCTTTAGTGTTAAACAATAAGATTCATATTCTGGTTGCGCACTCAAGTGTAAAGGAGTTTCTGTTGAACAAAGATCTAAATGAAAAAAGGCGGGGTGGATCACTAAGGTTATTGAATATGATGTGGATATCAAGATTTCCAAACTAGTTAGAGGTAAAGGTCTCTATGAACAGCGTGCTACAGGTTCAATCAGTGAAAATGAATTAGAAAAGGATGCTATTTTTGCTAATACAAATGAGTCTCAAGTTTCTCAAGATGATGTACCTGTGGGAACAATTAATTGGGTTCAAGACATGACCCAATTTTTACAAACTGGTGAGTGTCCATTAGGTTTGAACAGAGCTAAAAGAAGATACTTTAGACTGTAGTCCATACCATATGTGTTGTTAAATAATGTTATTTTTAAAAGGGATGTAAATGGTGTTTTGTTAAGATGTATTCACAGTGATTAGATTGAAAAGGTACTTCATGAGTTTCACAATGGAGCTGCAGGGGGTCATTTTTCTCCAAGGACAACTACTTGGAAAATCATGACAGTTGGTTATTACTGGCCTAGCTTATTTAAGGATTCATATGCTTGGTAAAGAAAGTGTATCAAATGTGCCTTGTTTGCAAGAAAAGAAAAATAGTCCGCTATGTCTCTGCATCCAATTCAGGTGGAGCAACCCTTCATGAGATGGGGAGTTAACTTTATTGGGCAGATTAATCCACTATCCAGTACTAGTCACAAGTGGTAGCTCACTGCCACAAACTATTTCACACGGTGGATAGAAGCGATAGCTTTGAAAGAAGCAAAAGAATCTTCAGTTTTGAGTTTTTATGAGGATATAGTCACCAGATTTGGAGTTCTTGACTCTATCATATTTGATAATGCTCCTACATTTGTGGGATTAAGATTAACTGATTGGGCTGTTAAACATGGCATTCATTTGAATACATCCTCAAATTACTACCCTTAGGGTAATGGTTTAGCTGAAAGCACAAATAAGAATCTTATTAGGATTATCAAAAGAACAATGGAGGATAATCAAAGGACCTGGCACATTACATTAAAGTATGCACTTTGGGCTGATAGAGTGACTCCTAAGAGTTCTATTGGTAATTCACCATAAATGTTAGTTTATGGCAAGGAGGCTGGGTTACCTCTATCCATAGAGCTTCCAGCTCTAGACATTATTCACCAGTTGGAGATGTTTGAGGAACAAGACCCAATGTCTGTGAGATATGCAGAGCTCATGGAGCTTGAAGAATCAAGGGACAAAGCAATGAAGGTTTTGGAGTATCATCAGCTCCAAACAAAGAATCCATTTGACAAGAAGGCTTCAGAAAAAGTTTTCAAGGTGGGAGATCTTGTGTTGAAATGGGATGTTTTGAAAAGTAGGCCAGGCCATCACACCAAGTTTGACATGTGGACATGTCTGTTTATTATTAGAGACTGTAGGGAGCACAATGCTTACCAACTGGCCACAAAAGAAGGGGAAGTGCTTCCTATCCTAGTTAATAGGATACACCTCAAGCCTTGTTTTCAAGTCTGATGGAGTTCCTCTATTGTATATATTAGTTTAGGTTTATGTTTCCAATAAGTGCTTCTACAATTTAGTTTAGATTTTTTTCCTTTTCCTAAGTTGTGTTTTAGCACAGTAAATATTTCCTTTTCGATTTCTCCTATTGCTTGAGGTTTGGGCAATATTTTATGACCTATATAATCAGCTCGGACATGTTTGAGCTATGTGCAAGGTTGACGTTTTAATTTTTCTGAGCTTCCTAACGACTCCATGCCCAATGGACAAGTTTTGGCTATTGGTTTTCCATGTTTAGCAAGCAAACATCCAATAAAGGTCACCAAAAATGTTACCTAATTTTCACCTGTAGGCTCAATTAGGAAGGATAAATCATGTGACAGAGGTTCGAGAAGGCCAAATGGAGCATTTGTACAAGAGAAAAAGTCATGAATCTAATGCTAGGTCATAGGGAACTCAATTTGGAAGCCTGCATTGTTCAGGTTCAACATGAAAATAATCTAAGGAGAGAGTTGTGAAGACCTTTAGAATGTCTCACCAACTAAAAGGGCTATCATTGAATGAAGGCATCATCCAAAGGAAATGGTCGCATCGGGGAAATAAAATCATCTCAGGCAACTATCTGGCCAACGGGCCGATCTTTTGGTGATAGTAATGAAGCTTGGCAGGAGTCTCCCCAATAACAAGTGTTTTGCTAAGGGGATGATACATTCAGTATAAGGTTGTGCCCTAGAAAAATGGTCTTAACAATATGGTCATGTCTCCTTGATAAGAAGGGTGAGCCTCGGTGAGGCAAGGCATCTTCGATAAAAGGTCTTGCCAAATGCAAGAGGTCATGCTGACGGTAGTTCACCGAGGAGCTCTTGGCTTAAAGTTTTGCTTCAGCAAGATGTATTCCCAAAAGGATGGGCTCTCTGCAAAGGTTGGTGCCTTCACAAATGTCTCACCAAAGAAAGGAGGTCTCCCAGACATATTTGATATTGGTGTAGTTTCCAGCCATCGGGGTAATGTCTTGCCAACACAGTGTAGTATCAGCGATGAAAGCGAGTATCGGTATGACTAATGGACCTCCCTATAAAGTCTTCCCAACTTGCCAGTGTCTCACCGAAAGAAATGTAGAGCTCAGTAGAATGGAGTGTGTTCGGGGAGATATCAATAAACTCTCACCAACACTCGGGTGTCTTGCCAACAGATGAAGAAGCCTCGGCAGGAGATGATGTTTTTGGTGAAGGATGGAGGAATTGCCGTTATGTCTTGACGATGCGGAGGTGGTCTCACCGAGAGGTAAATGGGGCCTCAATATGTGTTTTTCCTTTGGCAGGAGTCTCCTCGACAGAAAAAAGAGCTTTCTGAAGAAAGTTTGGCCTTTAGCATAAGGTCACAGCAAAGTAGAGGATCTTTCCAATACAGAATGAGCTTGGGGAGAAAACAAAAGGGTCGCTAAGAAGTCTCAGTGACCCAGGAATGTCTTTGTGATGGAATCAAGTGGGCTCAAGGAGAAAAAAAAGATATCAACAAGATGTCTCACTGATGGCTTAGGAGTCTTCCTGAAATAAAAAGAGCTTGCCAAAGCATTTTTCCTTCAACAAGAGGTTTCACCGACCGACAGGGAGTCTCATCAAATGAAATGATAGGAGCTCACAGAAAATGAGGATGCTCACCAAAGGGTCTTGCTAAAGGGAGAAGGTCTTAGCAATGAAAGAGATTTCTATGAGACTCCAAGGGGCTTGTTGTAACATCTTGTCGAAAGTGATATGTCTTGCCGATATTCTGGGTGATAACAAAGGCGATATCGGAATGAATTTTAGGCTCTCTTAGAACTCTCATCGACAGTTCCATGTTATATTGATGGTTGTGGGAGGATTTAATCACATTGGGGAGACATGATTAGTGTCTCATCGACATGTGATCTTCTGAAGGAGGAGCTTTTGACTGCCTGAAGAATCTATGTAGAGTACACTCAACCAATCAGAGAAAGCTATGAGTGAATTATTGGCAGTTGAACCAGATGAAGAAGATCAATAGGATGAAAAGCAACATGTATCTATTCTGAGCTCAGGAGCATTCAAAGCACTTGATAGGGAGGTTCAATGGTGGACACGAGGATTAAAAATGAATGCGATAGCTACGAAAGATCTAAGGGCTTCTCTAGGAATGTTTCTTCACTGACATAGGCAACAAGGACATGGGGATGCAACATTAATTTCATCAAAAAGATCTAAGGGAGATTTATCCTGGAGGGTGATATTTTTGTAAGCCCTAAGGGGCCGACACTCTTTTGTATTTAAAGCATTTTTTTTGCCTTTTTGTAGATAGTTTGGACTTGGTACTTTTCTACTTCTATAACTTGTAGAGTTCTTTGTAGAATAAAGGCTATGTGTTGTAGCTCATGATAAACATATATATCAATGTTCACCATTGAAATCAATGAGTATAAGTACTTTACTTTTCCAATCTCTCTATTAAATCATGTGCATTCATATAATTGATGAAACTACTTGTGAAACTGTATGATTCCTTGTGGTTATGTCTTATTTCAGCACCTTTCTGTAGAGCAATATGTATTTTTATAGGTTGTGAGATGTGTGATAGTGCAGTATTCTCTAGTTGTCAAGTTGTTTCTTCCTTCTAGGGGTGTAGCCATATGAGCCTTTTCATGAAATGTTTATGCAGAAAACGTATGTGATTGAATAAAATTGTGTGTCTAAACTATGTTATATGTCTCCCGAACAAATTTGGTGTATCACCATAGGAGTAATTTCTGACTTATGTATTCTTTCTCCCTTTACCTCACAGAGATTAGTAGTATAGGTTATAGAAAAAAGGAAGTTGGCCTTCTCAGGAGGTTCATTTCAACATTAGCTAACCCATAGCCTTGAAATGATCCCATTTTTCACTAGAATGCTCAATTTCCATCACTGTACATAGGGTGCATTTCTAGGTGACAATAGTTTCTGGCACACCCAGTGGGACAAAAATTAGATTGAACTACTAGTTTAGTATGCAACTAGCGAGTCCCAGACTTTATAGAAGTCATTTGACATACTTGGCAACTCCATAAAGAGGAAGAACTCTAGAAAATAACACCTTCTATAGTTTATGAGAAGAGTTCAGACAAGGAGAAACTCAGGTCCTTTCAAATATCTGTAGTTGTCACCACCAAGAAGACAATGTAGAGCAACATAAATGGAAGGAACAAAATTTATTTATTCTAGAAGAAATCAATCCACTCCTCCACCTATGGGATCACACTTTGCTGTCCCTTCTTTGTTTTCATCTAGAGTACCAGTAAATCCACCTCAGCCACCTTCAATGGCCACTCCAAGGAATCAACCCTTTGTTATTTTTAATGGAGTGAGCCCCTTGAATTTGGCACAACACAATGACATTCCAATGGTAGCCTTGAAGAGTTTTCCAACTCTCATGGGAGAAGATCAAACTACCTTGATTGAACACATGCAAGATATGGCTTCGTTATGTGGAGTCCATCACATAACCAAAGAGGATGTTGATGTGAGATTATTAGCCACTTCACTGAAAGGAAGAGTTGTGCAATGGTATAGGAGCTTAGAAGTTGGTTCAATTGCAAGTTAGGATGAATTTGGAGACAAGTTACATAAAAAATTTCAAGACAAGTCTGATAGTCTATCTTTATTGGAACAATTAACTACAATTAAGAGGGCTCCACAAGAGTAGATGAATGATTTCAATTTCAGATTTCAAAGAACCTGGGATAGAATCCCTACAACGGTGAGGCCACCTCCAGAATATGCACTTTTGTACTTTTTGAGGGCTCTTAACAACAATATAGCTATTATGATACAATCAATGAGAGGGGTTTCTCTACCAAGTGCCTTTGAAATAGCAATCAGAGCTGAAAAACACCTAATATAGGCTAGTAAACTTGCTCCTAGGCCACCAATGACTATATTCCAAGAGATCTATGCAAATATTCCTCTGCAAATACCACCTTTTGCACCTTTGCCACCCGTTCCAGTTGTTGTAACACAAGAAAATGTTGCTTTAGGTTCTCCAAATGAGTTACAGGAAATCAAAAGTTTATTGTAGTCTTTTGGTAACAAGCTTGTAAGTTTAGAGAAGAAGCAATCATATAGTAGGCCTTATCGACAACAGAATTTAGGTCAGCAACTTTCATAGCAAGGTAGTAGACAAGCTTACCAAGGTAATTACCAGGGCCCAAAATAGAATGTGAACACAAGACCTTTTCAGGCCTATTCTCCAGCACCTATTAGTCCAGTCAAGGACTTGGTTCCTATTTAAAACAAATTGGCAGTCGATTATGAGTGGTGCTATCCTTGCAACCAGCCCCATAGTCAGGCCACCTACTCAAATGGACTCATCAATCAGGCACTTATGGTACAAAATTCCTCAAGTTCATAGTATACTACATTCAATGATGCATCTCCATAATACCAAGATCAACTTAATTGGCAAGGTGAAGAATTTTGTGGATTAAATGTAGATAATTCTCCAGTTGCAGCTAACACCAGGGCAAAGAAGAGACCATTTGAGCTTGATCAAGCAGCTAATAGAGGAAAGGTAGCAACTGTGGGACTATCTACATCTCAAGTGACCCGTGGTTTGCAAAGATATCAACAACTCCCGATCAAAGAGTAGCCACACTTGCTAGCTAATCACACTGGCATGAAGGTACATTATAAAGTAACCCTAGTTGTACCCTATAATATTCTTTATAGTATGAAAAAGATTAATGTTACAATGTCTATGTGGAACTCATTGGCTATATCAGGTCAAAAAGATAAGTTACAGTCAGCCTTGTCAAGTTTGAAAATGTCTGATGAAGTTGAGTCTCCAATAGGTCAAGTTAGAGTTGTGTTAGCAAATAATCCTCAAGGAAATGATCAACATTCTAGCAAAGAGACAGGAAAAAGAGTTAAACCACCTTCATTTTATGTGTCAGTAATCATAGGTGACAAGTGAGTTCATAACTATATGGTAGACAATGGAGCTAGTAGCTTTGTGATGCCAAAGCAGATTGCGAACAAGCTTAGGCTAAAGTATCAGCCTTTAGAGAAAGGAGTAATCCAATTGGATGGTACCTTTGTTAATACATTGCACATCATTAAATATTTGATTCTTACCCTTCATGCTTGTCCTAATTTTTTCAGTTCCCTAAGACATATGTGTCATAAACCTTCCACCTTTCTTTTCCTTGTGCTTATCAAGAGACTTTACAGCCAAGATAGGTGGTTATGTGTCAGCTGATTGGTCACATATGCTATTTAGAACTAGATATTGAACTAAGGTTACCATTAAATCAGAAAGGTTTGCTAAAGATCATATTGAGCCATATAACCCAAGTCCCATTAATGCTTCTCCTATTGCTACAAACACCAATTGAGTCACTTTAACTGATAGTGAGTTGGTTTCCACTCAATAACATCAACCAGAAGCTATTCCTTATGTTTCATTGCATGAATGGGCAGTTGAAAATGTGTTAGATAATCTAGAAGACCTTATTCAAGATGCTAATATGGGTAACTATGTCATAATTGAGCCTAATGCAGAGATTCCAAACCTTGAAAAGGATTAAGGTCAGTTGCTACAATAGCAAGGTGGACTTTGGGAGATGTTCTTTAATGGTTCCAGGAGTAAGAATTAGGCAGGTGGAGGTGCAATGTTGATTTCTCCACAAGGCGATAAGTACTTTTTAGCTTTCCATTTTCCTTTTGCATGTTATAACAATAGTACAGAGTATGAAGGACTTATCCAAGGCCTTTAATGGGCAAGGAAAAGAGGAATTGACTATTTGAGAGTCTATGGAGACAATGAATTGATAGTCAATCAAGTCAGGGGGGTCAATGTTGCTAAAAATGACACACTAAAGTATTATAGAAACTGAGTGTGGAATATGATTGAGGAATTTGATGCCTTTAACTTAGTATCTATCCCAAAGAATCAGAACTAACATGCTCACAAACTTGAAGCAATTGGAGTACATTTTGATATCCTAGGTGATATTAAAAAGGATAAAATACAGTAGTATGTCGAGGTGGTTATCAGGACGTCAATTCTTGATAACAACATTAACTGGCAGGTATTTGAAAGTGATGAACACATACTGAACTTTTTGCTACAAGAGGATCAATTTTCTGTAGTAAACCAGGAAAAATTCAAATAGTAGTATGTTGATCAAGTGATACAGTTGAAGACCGATAAACTTCTGAAAGGGCTAGTTACCTTGGAATCCATATTTAATTCTGATGATTAGCTTAAGAAGAATAAAGTTGGAATTCAAGTCAAGGAATATCATAATGAAGAAGTGGAAATATTTAAGGTAATCTTCTCAAATTAGGTAAAATTGGTTCAGCTAAGGATAAGAGAGCTTTCATTGTTTTATGCCAAGAATATCATGATGTTTTTGCTTGGCAGTATTTTGATTTAAGGGGGTTTGATCCTCATATTGCACAACATACAATTAAGTTAGAGCCTAGTGTGAAGCTTGTTAGATAGAAACAAAGGCCCTTGAATCCTAAGCTTGAGCCCTTAAAGTTTAAAGAGCTGACCAAACTAGTTGAGGGGGGTATCATCTTTCCTATTATGCACACTTCATGGGTTTCTAACCTTGTGCTGGTTAGGAAGAAGAGTGGTGAGATAAGACTATGTGTAGATTTTAGAGATCTTTATAGAGCATCTCTGAAGGAGGACCAAATTCTCCAAGCTGTTGCTGGTTCAGAAATATTTTCTCTTCTAGATGGGTATTTTGGTTATAACAAAATTCTTGTCAAAGAGGAGAATCAGTATAAAAAATCATTTACAACAAAATGGGGTACTATGGCATACAAGAGAATGCCTTTTGGTTTATCTAATGCTAGTTCCACCTTTCAATGTGCCATGGCTATGGCATTTCAGAGTTTAATCCAAAAATTTTTGCTAGTTTATTTATATGATATCACTATATATTCAAAAGTTACACATGAACATTTGTTACATCTCAAGCAAGTTTTTGAGAAATGTAGGGAGTTTGCAATATCCCTCAATCCTACAAAAAGTATTTTTGCAATTCATGAAGGTAGATTGTTAGGATACATAGTAACAAAGGATGGAGTCACGATTGATCTGAGAAGAGTCAAAGCTATACTTGAACTACCATTACCCAATCACAAGAAAGGAGTGCAGAACTTTTTAGGGAGAATTAACTTTCTAAGAAGGCTCATTCCAAATGTTGCAAACCTACTAGAGCCTTTGACTACCATGCTAAAAAAGAATGCAATTTTTAGTTGGAAAAAAGAAGCAAAGTGTAGTTTTGAAGAAATCAAGGAGGCTTTAGCATCTGCTCTGACATTGGTAAATCTAGATTTCTCTAAAGACTTCTTTTTGTATGCTTTTGGTAGCCGTAGTTTAATCTCTGCTATGCTAGTTCAGAAAAATAGCGATAACTTAGAATAGCCCATAGATTTCTTTAGCTAAGTACTTACTAATTATGAATAGAGGTATACTTTTGTTGAGAAAAATGTTCTCGTTGTGATCAAAAGCCTAAACAAGTTTAAGCCTCTAGTGTCAAACAATAAGATTTATATTTTGGTTGCGCACTCAAGTGTAAAGGAGTTTCTATTGAACGAAGATCTAAATGAAAAAGGGGTAGGGTGGATCACTAAGGTCATGGAATATGATGTGGATATCAAGACTACGAAACTAGTTAGAGGTAAAGGTCTCTATGAACAACATGCTATAGGGTCAATTGATGAAAATGAATTAGAAAAGGATGTAATTTTTGCTAATACAAATGAGTCTCAGGTTTCTCAAGATGATGTACCTATGTGAAAAATTAATTGGGTTCAAGACATGACCCAATGTTTACAAACTGGTGAGTGTCCTATTACCTAATTTTCACCCTCAGGCTCAATCAGGCAGAATATCATGTGACAGAGGTTTGAGAAGGCCAAATGGAACATTTGCACAAGGGAAAAAAATCATGAATCTAGAATGCTAGTTCGCAGGGAACTCAGTTGGGAAGCCTGCCTTGTTTAGGTTTGGCATGAAAATATTTTAAGGAGAAAGTTGCTAAGACCTTCCAAATGTCTTTCCGACTGGCAAGTGTTCCATAAGTCTGAATGCTTCACCTATAGGTTCCTATTGGCATAAGATTATTTGGGTCTCTCTGACCCATAATGCATTTGGCAAAATATGCGTCTGAGTTGCCTATTGACAAGACATCAGGGAGGTCATGGCGATTTGAGTCCACATGTAGGTTCCTTTTAGCATAAGAATCTCCTTCACAATGAGGTCTCGATGAATTTATGAAGTCTCAATGACTACCGCGGGGCAAGCAGACACTTCGGCAGGAGTTATCTTTTTGATGTATGGTCTTGCTGAGCACCTTATGTCTTGTCGACCACCAATAGGGTTACATCTCAGTGAGATTTTTTCTCTTCACAATGAAGTCTCAGAAAATGCATCGGGTCTCACTGACAAAGGAAATCATGGAGCTCGGCAAAGGATATCACCTTTGGAAAAATGTATTTCTGAAGGATAAAAGTCATGCTGAAGAAATCAAAGGAGGCAGTGTTGGCAAAGGAAAGAGAGCTTGACGGGTCTCATCGATAACTAAAGGTCATGTCAACATGCCTAGTGCCTTCGGTGTAACACGAGGAGCTTGGTAGGATGTCTCACTAAAATCAGAGAGTCACCCCAATTAGAAGCAGTTTTCCAAAAGGAAGAAAGTCACCAAGATGTGTCGACGACTGGCCAAGGCCTCGCTGAGAGTAAGTGATATTTCCCCAGTGTTTCGCTGATGACCAGAGGTCTCACTAAAGAAGTATGAGAGGTAGCGTCATGGGTCTCCCAAACTTGCTCATGGTCTTGACCAAGCTTGGTGTCTTCGTCGTAATGTCTCTGCGAGGACATTTAGTCTCGTTGACTAAGTGGGGAGCCTTGATATGTTTTCCTTTTATGGGAGTCTTGCTGATAACAAAAAGGCCTCGCAGAGAAAAAGACTTTAGCAAGGGGTCTTGCCGAAGTAATGTTGTCTCCTCGATAAGAAAAGGAACTCGCTGAAAGGAAAATAATTCGACATAAGGTCCTGGTGACCAACTAGAGTGTCACCGAAGGGGTGTGGCTTTGGTACAAAGAATGAAGATCGGTGAGATGTCTCGCTAACACCAAAGGGTCTTGCTGATAACAAGATGGACTTTCCAAAATATATGAAGCTCAGCACAAGGTCTTGCTGAAAGCCAGTGGTCTCACCGAAGAAGAGGGAGCTCGGTAAGAGGTCTCTCCGTTAACAATTGTCTTGGCAACCATAGATGTGATATTGGTATGATCTTTTTGGTTCACTAAGATCTCTCAGTGATAGTTCCATGTTATGTCGACAGTTGCAAGAAGATTTAATCGCATTGGCAAGACACCTCAAGTGTCTTTCCAAGATGCAATTCTGACCAAAAGAATTTTGACCACCTACAAAGCTTGCATGGAATACACTTGACCAGCCAGAGGAGCTGAGGTGAGCTATAACAGTCTGATCAAAATGAAGAATGTCAATAGGATTAATGTAGCATGTATCTGTTGTGAGCTTAGGAGCATTTAAAGTAGCTTGACTATAGAGAGATTCAAAGGTGGACACGATGAATAGAATGAATGTGGTGGTTGCTGCTAAAGATCTAAGGGCTTCTCCAAGGGAAATCTTTCACACCAACATGGACAGTAGGGACATAATGGTAGACAACGTTAACTCCATAAAAAGATCTATGGGAGATCTTTTCTAGGACTAATATTTTTTGTAAGCCCTAAGGGGCCAAGATCTTTTCTATATATAAGGAATTTTTTCCTTTTTGTAAAGGAGTTCTGATGTATGCTCCTCTGAAGTCTGTGACCCTTTTTGCAATCCTCTCTTAGACTAGCAGGATTATGTAACTCAATTTGGAATATAATATACAAAATCTACCTTGGTTACCATTGATGGTCCATCATTCTGCCTTTTGATTCTTGTCAAGTATAGTGCATTCTTTTTAAGTTATTAATTGAGCTACTTAGTGAAATATTCTCTTTCCTTATAGCTTTTGTTTCATGTCATGCCTTTCTTTGTAGAAGTATTATCATGTAGGTTACAAAATGTGTTTACTTAATCCAACACGAGCTTCTAGTTTGTGAAAATCTTCCTTTCCTTCTTGAAGGCATGTGCATGTCAAACCTGTTTGAATGTGTGATCTACAGGATCTTGTTGTACAGTCTCATAATTGTCACCAGTATTCAAGTGTAGCTTGAGTATCTTATTGTTCCTATCATTTCAGTGCATCACCTTAGAGTTTAATTTCCATTTTTATGCATTATCTCTCTCCCTTTTCCTTAAAAAAAATTAGTAGTTTTAGGTGATACCCAAAGAAAGCCGCCCTTCGTCGAAGGTTGACCTCTGCTTATAAGAAACCCACATCTTTAGAGGTCTTCCCATGTTACACTGAGGTGTTGAACATTAGGTTCAACAAGGGTACAACTTTAGGGGATAAAAGTTTTTTGGTATGTTCGGTGGGACTGTGAACTGCTTCTCAGTTCATGTTTATGCATTTTATTGCTATTGTTTGGTGTGTGCAATAGTAGTTTCAACCTTTCGGAGGCATTTTCTTTACATACCTAGTGACTCTAAGCTCAAATCTTCTAGTTTCACAAACACAAGTCTTGGTATGTCTCAAAATAATCTATTAATTTAGAGTTTCCAGCTCTTTAACTAAAAAGATGTCAAATAATTATGAAGATGCTTACTATTACCCTTCATATCATGAGTATGTTACTCCTGTACATCCATATCAGAGTGTATTGAACCTACTCCAAAATATTGACCATACGTTGTGGGATCTCAGTCAAGGTCTTCACAATATGAAGATTAATGATATTAGTAAGGTGCTTGTGTGCCTATCTAGGATATTGGTTGATATCAAGATGCAGTAGGGTACCATTATGTGACAACAAGAAGTGGCTAAGCAAGTCGGCTTTTATGATCAAGAAAGAGTGGCAAAAAGAATCTAGTTCGAGGAAGGCCTTGAATAGGAAATAGCTGCTAAGGAAGAACAAATGAAGCTACTCTTTGATAAGGTGCAAAACACTCAAGCTTATTCAGATTATCAGCACCAATTAATGGAGGAGTTACAAAATAAGCAATTGGAAGAGAACCTTGCCCAGCAACTAGCTACAAAGGAGGCAGAAAGGAGGCTAAAATTTTTTGAGCAAGAGGTTCCCAAGTACAAGTTTTCCAGCTTTAGGAAAAGTCAGTCTCTTGACTTCCCTAGTAAGTCTTCTCAGCTTGAAATTCCAAGCTTTAAGGGATTCAATTCGGTGGAAGAGAATTTAGTACCTAAACAAGATCAGTCCATCATCCCTCAAAAGCAACCCAGTGATCAGGTTGGTTCAATCACTATGGGGGAGGATAGAATCCCAAATCTATTACATCTAGCTATGGAGGAATATAAAAGACAATAGCAATAAATGATTGAACAACAAGAAAACATGGGTGGGTTTCTTATTAATGATAATAAGGAAGAAAATAGGGCCTCAATTCAGGGAGAATAGCCTAAGATTGAACTTGATATTATCCTCCAAGGTGGGAGCTTTGATGTTTTTGAACATGTTGGGGTTGGAAAAGCTACTGTTGAGTTTTTTTGAGGAGGAAGCTAACTTTGATCCTTGTGAAGACTCATAAGTAATTGATAGTCATGATGAACTAGGACAAGTTCATGAACTTGAAAAAATGCTAAAATATCAGGAGGAGCCTAATGAGCCTGATTTGCAAGGTTATAACTAGTTGGAGAGGCTTCCAGTCCATTATGTAGAGGAGCTTGAGGCTACATCATTGCTTGAATTGTTGTCCCCCTTTATTGAGGAAAACAAGCCTAAATTAGAATGTAACTCTTCTAGTGATGATGAGAATTATGAGCAACTTCCTTTCTGGTCTATAAAGGAGCCTAAGGTTGATGAATTGAATAAAGATGTGATGGAGGAAGCTATCTCTTTGTTCTTCATTGAAGAAATAAGTGTTCATTTAGGAAAGCATAAACTTACTGAAGAGGTTTCTATTCTTTCATCAATTCAGTCATAGAGATTAGATCTTTCCAGCTAGCAAGGTGATATAATGGCAGCTCATAAGCAAAATATCAACAAGGAAAGTGCAAGCTTTTCCCTTACTAAAGGCTGCCCTATTAGGCATCTAGCCAAAATGGAGACTAGTAAAAATATTGATACCTTGGTTACACCCAAGCATGATGGTACAACTATGGAGGGACACACTCAAGTTACCTTTCCACCTTAGAACAAGAATGTTTACATTCCATATGAAAAGGTTAGTAAACTTGAATATGTTGTGCAAGAGATCTTACAACCATCTGTTGAAGTGTCATGCATGCTTCATTTCTCTTTAGTTGTTCTCCAGCATGGAAAACATTGTAAATTTTTTAGAAAGGGTAGTTATTTTACCCAACCTTTCAATGGGTTTGTTTGACCAATTTCTTATTGATTAGTGTAGGGTAGGTTTAGATGCAATTTATATTCCCTAAGTGTTGTTTCATCATAGTTAAATAGTTCCCCTTCTATAGTTTTTCTTGTTTTCAATAATTTTCTAGGTGATCTGTGTCTCAAGTTACAATGTAAAAAGTTGTTCCAAGTCTATTCCTAAATTTTCCCAATGACTCCATGCCCAATGGATAGGCCTAGGCTACTAGTCTTCATGTTTAGTAGGAAAACATCCAGCAAAGGTTGCCAGAAGTATTACCTAATTTTCACCCTTAGGCTCAATTAGGTAGAATATCATGTGACAGAGGTTCGAGAAGGCCAAATGGAACATTTGCACAAGGGAAAAAAATCATGAATCTAATGCTAGATCGTAGGGAACTCAATTGGGAAGCCTACCTTGTTTAGGTTTGGCATGAAAATCTTTTAAGGAGACAGTCGCCAAGACCTTCCAGATGTCTTGCCGACTGCTAGGGGTTCCATCAAGTTTGAATGCTTCACCTACAAGTTCCTATCGACATGAGATAATCTGGGTCTCCCTGACCCATAATGCATTTGGAAAAATATGCATCTAAGTTTCCTATCAGCAAGACCTTAGGGAGGTCACAGCGGTTTGAGTCCACATGTAGGTTCCCTTCGGCATAAGAATCTCCTTTGGAATGAGGTCTTGGTGAATTCAAGAAGTTTCACCGACAACCATGAGGTGAGTAGACAATTCGATGGGAGTTATCTTTCCAATGTATGGTCTTGCCGAGCACCTTATGTCTTGCTGACCACCAATAGGGATACATCTTAGTAAGAGTTTTTCTCTTCACCATGAAGTCTCAATGAATGCATCGGGTCTCACCAACAAAGCAAAGCATGGAGCTCAGAAGAGGATATCACCTTCAGCAAAATGTCTTACCAAAGGATAAAGGTTATGCCAAAGAAAACAGAGGCGGTGCTGGCAAAGGAAAGAGAGCTTAGTGGGAGGTCTGACCAACAAGTAAAGGTCATGCTAACATGCCTGGCACCTTTGGTGTAACATGAGGAGCTCAGTAGGAAGTCTCGCCGAAAGTAGAGAGTCACCCCGACAGGAAGCAGTTTGCGAAAAAGAAGAAAGTTGCCAAGATTTCTTAGCAACTGGCCAAAGCCTTGCTGAGAGTAATTGATATCACCCCAATGTTTCGCCGATGACCGAAGGTCTCACCAAAGAAGTATGAGAGGTATCATCGTAGGTCTCCCCGACTTGCTCATGGTCTTGGCCAAGGTTGGTTCCTTCGCCATAATGTCTTAGAGAGGACATTTAGTCTCACCAACTAAGTGGGGGGCCAAGATATGTTTTCCTTCAGCGGGAGTCTCGCCAACAACAAAGAGGCCTCACTAAGAAAAAGACTTCGGCAAGGGGTCTTTCCAAAGTAAGATTGTCTCCTTGACAAGAAAAGGAACTCGCCAAAAGGCAAAGCATTTGGCATAAGGTCCTGGCAACCAACTGGAGTCTCACTGAAGGGGTGTGGCTTTGGTGTAAAGAATGAAGATCAGCGAGATGTCTCACTGACACTAAAGGGTCTTGTCGATAACAAGATGGGCTTGCCAAAAGATTTGAAGCTCAGTGCAAGGTCTTGTCGAAAGCCAGTGATCTCACCAAAGAAGAGGGAGCTCGGTAAGAGGTCTCTCTGTTAACGATTATCTTGGTGACCATAGAGGCAATATCGGTATGATCTTTTAGGCTCGCTAAGAGCTCTCAGCGATAGTTCCATGTTATGCCAGTGGTTGCAAGAAGATTTAATCACATTGGTGAGACACCTCAAGTGTCTCACTAAGATGTGATTCTGACCGAAAGAGTTTTGACCACCTATAGAGCCTGCGTGGAATACACTTGACCAACCAGAGGAGCTGAGGCGAGCCATGGTAGTCTGATCAGAATGAAGAATGTTAATGGGATGAATGCAACACGTATCTGTTCTGACCTCAGGAGCATTGAAAGCAGCTGGACTGTAGAGAGATTCAAAAGTGGACATGAGGAATAGAATGAATGTGGTGGTTGCTGCTAAATATCTGAGGGCTTTTCCAAGGGGAATATTTCACATCGACATGGACAATACCTGGACACAATGGTAGACAACATTAACTCCATAAAACGATCTATGGGAGATCTTTTTTGGGACTGATATTTTTTGTAAGCCCTAAAGGGCTGAGAAATTTTCTTTATATAAGGCATTTTTTTCCCTTTTTTAAAGGAGTTTTGATGTATGCTCCTCTGAAATTTGTGACCCTTTTTGTAGTCCTCTCTCAAACTAGCAGGATTCTGTAACTCAATTTGGAACATAATATACAAAATCTACCTTGGTTACCATTAATGGTCCATCATTTTTCCTTCTGATTCTTGTCAAGTATAGTGCATTCTTTTTAAGTGATTCATTGAGATACTTAGTGAAATATTCTCTTTCCTTATAGCTTTTGTTTCACATTGTGCCTTTCTTTGCAGAGGTAGTATCATGTAGGTTACAAACTATTTTTACTTAATCCAGCACAAGAGCTTCTAGTTTGTGAAAATCTACCTTTCCTTCTTGAGGGCATGTGCATGTCAAACATGTTTGAATGTGTGATCTACAGGATCTTGTTATGTAGTCTCATGGTTGTCCCCAGTATTCAAGTGTAGCTCGAGTATCTCATTGTTCCTATCATTTCAGTGCATGAACTTAGAGTTTAATTTCCATTTTTATGCATTATCTCTCTCCCTTTTCCTTCAAAAAAAATTAGTAGTTTTAGGTGATACCCAAAGAAAGTTGACCTTCTTCGGAGGTTGACCTCTGCTTACAAGAAACCCACATCTTTAGAGGTCTTCCCATGTTACACTGAGGCATTGAACATCAGGTTCAACAAGGGTGCAACTTTAGAGGATAACATGTCCATTAGGTTTGAATAGAGCCAAAAGAAGATACTTTAGATTGCAATCCATACCATATGTGCTTGTAAATAATATTCTTTTTAAAAGGGATCTAAATGGTGTTTTGTTAAGATGTATTCACAATGATCAGATTGAAAAGGTACTTTATGAGTTTCATGATGGAGCTGCACGGGGTCATTTTTCTCCAAGGACAACTGCTTGGAAAATCATGAGAGCTGGTTACTACTGGCCTAGCTTATTTAAGGATGCATATGCTTGGTTAAGAAAGTGTATCAAATGTGCCTTGTTTGCAGGAAAATAAAAACTTCCCACTTTGCCTCTACATCCAATTTAGGTGGAGCAACCCTTCATGAGATGGGGAATCTACTTTATTGGGCTGATTAATTAACCATCTAGTACTGGTCACAAGTGGGTGCTCACTGCCACAAACTATTTCACACGGTGGATAGAAGCGATAGCTTTGAAAGAAGCAAAAGAATCTTCAATTTTGAGTTTTTATGAGGACATAGTCACCAGATTTGGAGTTCTTGACTCTATCATATTTGATAATGCTCCTACATTTGTGGGATTAAGATTAACTGATTGGGCTGTTAAACATGGCATTCATTTGAATACATCCTCAAATTACTACCCTTAGGGTAATGGTTTAGCTGAAAGCACAAATAAGAATCTTATTAGGATTATCAAAAGAACAATGGAGGATAATCAAAGGACCTGGCACATTACATTAAAGTATGCACTTTGGGATGATAGAGTGACTCCTAAGAGTTCTATTGGTAATTCACCATAAATGTTAGTTTATGGCAAGGAGGCTAAGTTACCTCTATCCATAGAGCTTCCAGCTCTAGACATTATTCACTAGTTGGAGATGTTTGAGGAACAGGACCCAATGTCTGTGAGATGTGCAGAGCTCATGGAGCTTGAAGAATCAAGGGACAAAGCAATGAAGGTTTTGGAGTATCATCAGCTCCAAACAAAGAATCCATTTGACAAGAAGGCTTCAGAAAAAGTTTTCAAGGTGGGAGATCTCGTGCTGAAATGGGATGTTTTGAAAAGTAGGTTAGGCCATCACACAAAGTTTTACATGTGGATAGGTACATTTATTATTAGAGACTATAGGGAGCACAATGCTTACCAACTAGCCACAATAGAAGGGGAAGTGCTTACTATCCCAGTTAATGGGTACACCTCAAGCCTTGTTTTCAAGTCTAATGGAGTTCCTCTGTTGTATATATTAGTTTAGGTTTATGTTTCCAATAAGTGCTTTTGCACTTTAGTTTTGATGTTTTTTCCTTTTCCTAAGTTGTGTTTTTGCATAGTAAGTATTTCCTTTTCAATTTCTCCTATTTCTTGCTGTTTGGACAATCTATTATGACCTATATAATTAGCTTGGACATGTTTGAGCTATGTGCAAGGTTGAATTTTTAATTTTTCTTAGCTTCCTAATGACACCACACCCAATGGACAAGTTTTGGCTACTGGTTTTCGATGTTTAGCAAGCAAACATCCAACAAAGGTTGCCAGAAATGTTACCTATTTTTCACCCACAGGCTCAATCAGGTAGGATAAATAATGTGACAAAGGTTTGAGAAGGCCAAATGGAGCATTCATGCAAGGGCCAAAGTCATGAATCTGATGCCAGGTCACAGGGAACTCAGTTTGGAAGCCTGCCTTGTTCAAGTTCGGCATGAAAATCCTCTAAGGAGAGAGTCACCAAGACCTTCAGAATGTCTCGCTAACTAAAAGGGCTCTCGCTGAATGAAGGCATCATCTAGAGGAAATGGTCGCATCGAGAAAATAAAATCATCTCAGGCGAATGTCTGGCCAATGGGCCAATGTTTCGGTCACAGTAATGAAGCTTGACACGAGTCTCCCCGCTAACAAGTGTTTTTTCGAGAGGATGATGCATTCGGTATAGGGTTGTACCCTCAGAAAATGGTCTTACCGATATGGTCATGTCTCCCCAACAAGAAGGGTGAGTCTTGGTGAGGGGAGGCATCTTTGAAAAAGGGTCTTGCTGAATGCAAGTGGTCACATAGACGATAGTTCACATGGGAGCTCTCAGCTTAAAGTTTTTCCTTCGGCAAGATGTCTTCTGGAAAGGATGGAATCTCGTTAAAGGTTGGTGCCTTCGTGAATGTCTTGTCGAAGAAAGGAGGTCTCCCCGACATATTTGATATTGGTGTAGTTTCCAGCCATCGGGGTAATGTCTTGCCGACAGGGTGTGGTCTCAACGATGAAAGCGGGTATTGGTATGACTAATGGACCTTGCTATAAAGTCTTCCTAACTTGCCAGTGTCTCACCGAAAGAAATGTAGAGCTCATTAGCATGGAGTAAATTTGGGGAGATATCAATAAGCTCTCACCAACACTCGGGTGTCTTGCCGATAGATGAAGAAGCCTCGGCAGGAGATGATGGTTTTGGCAAAGGATGGAGGAATCACCGTGATGTCTTGGTGATGCAGAGGTGGTCTCGCCAAAAGGCAAAGGGGGCCTAGATATGTGTTTTTCCTTCAGTAGGAGTCTCCCAGCAGAAAAAATAGCTTGTCGAAGAAAGTCTTGCCTTTAGCATAAGGTCTCAGTGAAGTGGAGGGTCTTGCCGATATAGAATGAGCTCAGGGAGAAAATAGAAAGGGTCGCTAAGAAGTGCCAGCAACCCAGGAATGTCTTGGTGATGGAATCAAGCGAGCTCGGGGAGAAAAATGAGAGATTGACAAGATTTCTTGCCAACAGATTAGGAGTCTTCCCGAAATAAAAAGAGCTCGCCAAAGCATTTTTTCTTCAGCAAGAGGTCTCACCAACCGACAGGGAGTCTCATCGAATGAAATGATAGGAGCTCAAAGAAAATGAGGCTATTAGCCAAAGGGAGAAGGTCTCAGTGATGAAAGAGATTTCTATGTGACTACAAGGGGCTCATTGTAACATCTTGTAGAAAGCGATATGTCTTGCTAATATTTTGGGTGATAAAAAGGGCGATATCGGCATGACTTTTGGGCTCGCTAAGAACTCTCATCGATAATTCCATGTTATTCCAATGGTTGTGGAGGATTTAATCGCATCAGGGAGACACGATTAGTGTCCCACCGACATGCGATTCTAAAGGAGGTGATTTTGACCTACCGAAGAATCTATGTGGAGTATGCTCAACCAATTAGAGAAAGCTATGAGTGAATCATTGGCAGCTGCACTAGATGAAGAAGATCAACAAGATGAAAAGCAATGTGTATCTATTATGAGCTCAGGAGCATTCAAAGCACTCGACAGGGAGGTTCAAAGGTGGACACAAGGATCAAAAATGAATGTGGTAGCTTCAAAATATTTGAGGGCTTCTTAAGGAATGTTTCTTCACCGACATAGGCAACAAGGACATGGGGATGTAGCATTAATTTCATAAAAAAGATCTAAGGGAGATTTATCCTGAGGGGTGATATTTTTGTAAGCCCTAAGGGACTGACACTCTTTTGTATTTAAGGCAATTTTTTTTCCTTTTTGTAGATAGTTCAGACTTGGTGCTTTTCTACTTTTGTAACTTGTAGAGTTCTTTGTAGAAGAAAGGCTATGTTTTGTAGCTCATGACAGACATGTATATTAGTGTTCACCATTGAAATCAATGAGTATAAGTACTTTACTTTTCCAATATCTCTATTAAATCATGTGCATTTGTATAATTGATGAAACTACTTGTGAAACTATATGATTCCTTGTGGTTATGTCTTATTTCAGCACCTTTCTGTAGAGAAATATGTATTTTTCTAGGTTGTGAGATGTGTTATAGTGTAGTATTCTCTAGTCGTGAAGTTGTTTCTTCCTTCTATGGGTGTAGCCATATGAGCCTTTTCATGAAATGTTTATGCAAAAAATGTATGTGATTGACTTTTGTAAGACAATACTTTTATCATTGACTGAAATTGTGTGTCTAAACTATGATATATGTCTCCCGAAAAAATTTGGTGTATCACCATAGGAGTAATTTCTGATTTATGTATTCTTTCTCCCTTTACCTCACAAAGATTAGTAGTATAGGTGATAGCACAAAGGAAGCCGCCCTTCTCTAGAGGTTGATTTCAACATCAGGTGACCCATAGCCTTGAAATGATCCCATGTTTCACTAGAAAGCTCAGTTTCGATCACTGTGCATAGGGTGCATTTCTAGATGACAACAGTACCAATTTCAAAACTTGACCATAGCATTAGGATATGTACGGATTTCAAAGATCTTAATAGGGCTTGTTCGAAAGATGACTTTTCTTTGCCTAACATTGACATCATTGTAGATTTGAGAGTGGGTCATGCAATGCTATCACTTATGGATGGATTTTTAGGTTAGAACCAGATCAAAATAGCACCTGAAGATCAAGAGAAAAATACTTTCATGTGCCCATGGGGTACTTTATGTTGGAACGTCATGCCTTTTGGTTTGAAGAATGTTGGAACTAGTTATCAACATGCGATGACCACCATCTTCCATGACATGAAACACACCTTTATGGAGGAACATGTAGATGACTTGTTTGAAAAAATCATACACTAGAGAGGGACATTTGGAAATCCTAGACAAAATCTTTACCAAGTTGGAGAAATTCAATGTGAGTTTAAACCCCTAAGAAATGCATATTTGGCATGACATCAACTAAAATTTTGGGATATATAGTATCAGTAAAAGGTAATGAGGTGGATCCTTCAAAATTCAATTCCATCATGGAGATGCCTCCTCCTAAGAATATCAGTCAACGTAGATCTTTACAAGGATGATTCCAATCTATTAGGAGGTTCATTGCACAACTGGTAGATAAAAGTCATCCTTTCAATCACTTGCTACACAAGAATGTTTCTTTCAAATGGGAAGAATAATGTGAAGTAGCTTTTAATCAACTAAAATAGTATATGATGTCACCACCCATAATGGTACTACCAACTGAAGGAAAACCATTATTACTCTACATAGCAATGACCAAAGTATCTTTGGGTGCTCTACTAGCACAGGAAGATTTTGCGGGAAAAGAAAGAGATATTTATTACATTATCAGAACCTTGAATGGCTATGAGATCAATTATAGATTTATTGAAAAATCTTGTCTAGTGGTAGTATTTGTTACTTAACAACTAAGACACTAAATGTTGACTCACATCATCAAACTCATTGAAAAAATTGATCCATTGAAGTATCTACTTAGCAAAGTTGCCTTGATAGGAAGACTAGCCAAGTGGGTAATGATATTGACTGATTTTGATACCAAGTATATAAACAGGAAAGCAATCAAGGGTCAAGCCATAGTAGATTAACTAGCTGAACTGCCATTACAAGATGATCATCCCATGAACATTGAGTTCCCAAATGTTGATGTCCTAACAGTTTCAATGCAATAGTGAATGTGTTGAATGTTGTGGTTATTTTGCTGATATGTGGTTGTCATTGATGTCAACATTGTTAGAATTGTTACAATAGAAGTTGTATATGTTGAGGATATTGAGAAAATTGTAATAAGAAGTGGTACAGGTTGTCAGTGGTGAAGTGAAGTTCTTTTTTGTCGGTGTGTTCAATACATTATTGTTCTAAGGTTTTGGACTAAAGGGTTTCTTTTTTAGTATGTCTAGTTTATCCATGTTGATTTTTAGAGATCCATGTGAAGAGTTGATCAAGTTATGGTGATTTTAATTCTGATAGTTTTTGTCACTTTAGATAGTGTTCCTGATTGAAGATTATGTGATTTCAGTAAGTTTAGTTGTTGTGGATGCTTCTCTGGTGTTTCATGATGCTTGTGTATGTTTCTTGTTCATTCTCTATCTTTGTGGCATGTCAACATTGATCGTTGTGCTCATGATCTGAGGTTTCCTCTTATGTGTGTTAGCTCTCAAAAATAAAGGCTAAATGCCTCAAGAGGCTTCCAATCTCTTGATATGCTTTAGGGTAACAGACAAGGTCAAGAGAACTCAACCTTCTACTCTTTAGGTGCTTCTAGACCCAGGTGGGTGTACCTTTCTGAATGGTGCAGACTTATCTTATGATTTATCCTTCTAAAATGGTCAACTAGACTTTGGGCCCCATTTATTTAATTTGTCAACATCAACTTTTTGAATCAATGATTGTCACATTTTCAAATCAAATTTCTTAGTCAATTCATAGCTATTTCAAATGTTTCAATTTTCCCTAAGGTTTGAATGCTTCATTAATGTTATTTAATCAAAAGAAATAAATCCCTTTTAATAAATAAAATAATGTTATTTAATTGAAGTTAATATTACTTAAATAAAATGATGCTATTTAATTAAATCTATTTTTAATTAAATAATTTTATTTTATTTTATTAATATTCATTTCTAAATTACATAATTTTATTTTATTTTATTAAAAGAGATATTATCATCTTAAATTAAATAAAATAAATGAAATATCCTCTCAAGAATATCCTGTGATGAAAAAAAAAGGAAACAAATCAGTTAAAAGGGAAATAAACTAAAAAAAGAATTCCAATCAAGATTTGTTTCTATTTTTCTATTTATCCCACATTGCTTCTGAATTTGCCTTCAATTCTACTTTTGCCTATAAAATGAGCCCTCTCATTCTCATTTCAAAAGGAGAATCACGAATTTTTACATCAGACTTATGCTACAAATTTGAATTTTATCATTTGAGATTACATTAGTTTGATTATATAAGCATCTTATTTTTAGAGCATATAGTTTAATATTACATTTTAGCTTAATCTTCATAGTAGATTAATTTGCAAAATAATTCATTTATGACATTGCATGTAGATTAAGTTTCATTTCAATAAATTAGTTTGGTTTATTACATTTTACAGCCATTTAGATTAGTTTTCATTGTTGCATTGCAAGAACAGGATTCATGGAGATTGGCATTCTTGCTTCTCCTCTTTGAATCTCTCGTTCCGAGATTGTATTTGTAGGGGTAACAGGGTTAATCTGAGGACCACAATATCAATCCCTGCTCTTCTTGGATAGAGAGCTGTGAATCAATTTGCAAGGACTCATTATTGAGTATCCTTGCATGCAAGGATTCACAGAAGTATAACATATTTTTAGGTTATACATTTTGGCCATAGTGTTTTAATTTTTAATTTTTAATTTAGTTTAGTTTTAATTTAGTTTTTTTTTTTCAATTTAGTTTTTTAGTTTTCAATTTGGTTTTAATTTAGTTTAGTTTTTAATTTAGTTTTTAATTTTTAGTTTTTTTAGTTTAGTTTTTAATTTAGTTTTTAATTTAGTTTTTAGTTTTGATTCATAAATCCAGCTTCCACTCAGTTGCAGGAAAAACAATTTATGGGTTTTGTAGCCAGGGTTGAAATCTGATTTGAGTATTTTTCAGTTTTTTGATTTCTTTCACATATCTGAAGAAAATAGTTGCACAAAAACTGTCGCGCGTCATTTTTTTCACCTGGCTAAAGATTTAAAAAAATTATTTTTTCATCTTCTACTTGCTAGATCAAAAAACGATTTTTGGGTTTTATTTTTTGCTTCAAAAAATTTATGGGTTTTTGTTTTTGTCTACTCATTATAAACAGATTTTTCAGAAATCAAATTTGAAGATTTTTATGCATGTTTTTAATTTAGTTTAGTTTTTAATTCTAATTTAGTTTTTAATCTTAATTTAGTTTAGTTTTTAGTTAGTTTGGTTTAGTTTTTAATTTAGATTTTTAAATTAGATTTTTTTTTAGTTTCTAAAATTCAAAGTAGATTTTTTTAAACTTCGTTAATTTAAAGTAGATTCTTTAACTTTGTTAATTTAAATTAGATTTTTTTACTTTAGATTTTTTAACTTTATTAATTTAAATTAGAATTATTAATTTAGATTAGATTTTTTTTAATTTAGATTAGATTTTTTAATTTTTTTAATTTAGATTAGTTTTGTTTTAAATTTTTAGTTTAGTATTAGATTAATTTATTTTAATTTAAGTTTTGTTAACTAATTCTTCTTAGATTTAATTTTGACTAGATTAAATTAGATTTTTTAATTCTGATTCTTCTCAATTCTTTTTTCATAGCATAACAATTTCTGCTGGACGCCAGTCAGAGAACTTGAAACACACTAACGGTTTGATTGCAAGACACATGACAAAGACTTGAAAATAAACACTTACACTTGTCAAAGATCTTATTTAAAAAAAAAAATGTGTTTGTTTTCTTGCTTTTCAAATCACATAGTCTAATTAGGGCTTCGTTAAAATTCTTAGGAGTTTCAATAGTGAGTAGGGAATTTGGCTCTTTGTTACATGGAGGTGATGACCATGGACAAATCTAGGCTCCTGATGATCTTACTAATATGACGAACTCTTAGGGAGCGGAGCAAGGTAGTGAATCTTTAGCACTTTCACTCGTCAGGGAATTATGCTCTTCTCTCATTGAGAGAATCAGAAACCCAAAAGCGTGTGGATTTGGTGAAGTGAAACTAGCTCGGTGATTAAGGTTGTTTAGTGTGTTTGGGTAAAGAGACGGGCTAGAGAAGTATGCTTTTCTCCTTTTGGGAGAATCAAAAAATTAGAAACCCGAATCTGAGCCATGTCCAGTGTCACCTTTAGAGGGCCTGCCAGAAGTTGAACCTCCGAGAACGACCCAAGTGAGTACACACCTATCGCCGGTGATTCCACCTCACTATAATAAAGAACATCTTATTGAGTCTAAAGACTCCAAGACCATAGTAACTTCTTTTCCTTGACTTGGACGATCATCATGGAAAAGCTCTGTTTATTGCACTGAGCGGGGCCGCTCTGAGCCCTACTTGCGGGGGTGTGTGATTTTTAGGTGTTGGTGTGGCTACGAGGCCCAAGCTCTGTATCAGAGGCACTGAAGGTTATTGTGAACGGAAGCCAAGTAAAAACCTCTTAGTTAGTTGCCTACCCGGTTCACCTCCGAAAGGAGTCATAATCTTTGCACAAGGAGGGGGAAGAATCTCTCCGTATGTTGATCATACACAGATTCCCATCATAGGCATACACTTGGACGTTTGGAGGCGGTTGCGACACTGGCCCTTGCTACAAGGGTAACCTTTGAACGTACACTGTTGAGTCCTTGGAAACACCAAAAACATGGGCACCCTCTAGGGGGTGACACGGCTGTGTGAGGTGCATGTATGCGCATAAGCAATGGGGCAAAGGTTTTGGCTTCTCACCATTTTTCTTTGGTAGGGATAGCTATGTGTTTGTTTTTAAGTCTTAAACATTGTCCAAACATCTTCAAACAAGACTCCCCCGATACTATCAAGTTGCTTTGTCCTTGATAGATATGTTATCGACTACTTTTTGTATCACAACTTGTCTGATTGAAACCTATGTGCTTGATCAAAATCTGTGGATATACTTGTTTAATCTTTGCAAACAAACAACAAACTGAAATACTGAGTTCTTCGATTAGGTGACTTGTCCCAGTTTTAGAGACCTGTTCTGTATTTAGGGTTTATGTGTCCTTGACCTTTTGAATTAGTTATCCTTGATCTCATAAGTGATTTTTCTTGAGATTGGCAAATTAGGAATTGTTCCTGTCAAATAGATAAATTTTTAGACTCTTTGATAACCAACTTGGAGAGTGCTAGTAGTCTCCTTGTCCACCCATTTTCATACAATTCAAACTCAGTACACTTTGTGTAAGTCATCCTCCTGATTCATATGTGCTAGGGTGTTCACCCAAGAATTGAGCACCTATGTGGCAGTGTTGGTTTGCACCTATTTGCAACAGTTCAATTTCACCATCTCTCTCGAACAAGAGAAAATTTTTACTATCCTAGTCTGGTATTGACGTTTCTTAGAATTGTCTGATTACTTGAACTCTCCCTTTCATGTCAGTCACAATAAGATATCAAGTGAGCCAAGAAAAGTGACCTCAGATAGTCTTTAACCAACTACCCCCAGTTCAAACTCGTCAAAAGAGAAAGGAAAAGGAACCAATATTTGACCAGTCACCTAGGAGTTAGTCTGAAACCTATTTTGACCCAAAGAGCCATTTTAGTGACTTGAGTACCCCCTCAGCACCTTCCCACTCAGGTATGGATATGAGTTATACTGTCACTCGGCAGGAGAGGGAAGCCATAGATCAAAATCTTGATGATATCTATGAACAACACAGAAACAACATGATATTTGGAAATTCTTCTCATGATGATCAACCTCGTTCACCCCTCATTAATACAAGATATTTGGATGCCCATCAACGGGATGAAAGGTATAAGAGATGAGCTCAACAAGAAAAATGGTCACAATATGAAGACCAAGACAATGAACCTCGTGATGCTCATGTCAATACAACGTATACCAATGACTTGTTCAAACAATCTAGACCAAGCTCACCACTTCAACATACCTCAAGGTTCACAAGTGATAGGCTTAGAAGAATTGAACGCGAAAAGAAAGCCTTTCTAGATGAACAAGCTGCAAAGCAAGAAAAGTTTAGACAACTTGAGGAAGAGAGCCAAGCTTTATTGGAAGTACAAAGGAAACTCGCTCAAGAGGAGCAAGATAGGCAGTTAGCCCACCAATTAAACAAACAATACAATACAAGGGGTGCTAATAGTGGACATAATTCTCCTCCCTCCACCCCTTCCAGAACACCAAGAAGTAGAAGGCAGTCAAGCACCCCTTCTAGATCTCCTAGTCCTAGAGGAAGAAGGGCCTCTCAGTATGCTCACTATAGGAGGAAAACTCCTCCCAGAAATTCAAGACCACACTCCCAACATGTACATCCTGGTTCCCAACATGGAGGTGGTAGCTCACATTATGATTTTGATACTCAAGACTTCATGCAAATACAACAAGAGCCTATCTTCCAACAGTATGTGGAGAGGTATTTGGAACAAAACAAAGATAAGTTCTTGGAAAGTCTAATCAACAAGGGTGCCAGAGTCCCTTATAATTTTGATGTGGACAACAAAATACAAAAGAAAAATCCCTCTCAAGAGGAAGAAATCCACCAAATGAAGCAAATGATGGAGAAAATGATGCAACCTAAGAGCTCATTCTCACTAGACTCAATTTGTCCTAATCCATTCGACAAGAGTGTGAGTATGAAATATTTTCCAAAGAGGGTGGAATTCCCACAATATGATAAATATGACAGCAGTGGCGATCCACATGACCATGTGCATCAGCTCTATACTATGAGCTTTGAATTCCATCAGGATGACTCCTATTTGATGAGGTTGTTCCCTAGGAGTCTTAAAGGACAAGCAATGGAATGATTTACCAATATCACTCCTCCTGTCAATACTTTTAGAGAACTTGTTCATAGATTCGTTCAACACTTCGCATATAATCTGTCAAGACCTGTTACTATGTTGGACCTATGCAACTTGAAACAAAATCAGGGGGAACCCTTTGTTACCTTCTTGCAAAGGTGGAGGAGACAATCTCTCGGTATCGGACGATCCATGAGGATGAAAATATTGACATACTTGTTAGTAATTTGGTGCCTGAAATGAGACATGAGATCAAAAAGATAGTCTTCACTTCCTTTGATACCATGATTGAAACTGCATGCCGCATTGAGGATGTTCTAAAAGAACAAGGCATTTTGACCAGACATAACAATAATACCAACAATGGTCAACACAACAATAAGGATAAAGGGCAGAACAACAATTGGAACAAAAACAAACAAGTTGTCAATGATGGAGTTGTGGATTCTTCCCAATCAAGAGATCAAAGTGTTCTTAATTTGACTAAGGTTGTGCAAGCAATGAAGCTTAATGCACCTCCACAACAAGAAAGTAAACCAAGATATCAAGAGAGGCCCAAAAACCAGAAGCGGCAATTTACCAAATTGGGTGACTCATATGAGGATATTCTCAAAACTCTCATTGCTAACAACTTGGCACATCCTCAGGATCCTGCAAAATTTCACATTCCAGATCCTAAGCCACATTGGTGGGATGACAAGGCATTCTGTAAATTTCATAATGGCCTTGGCCATACTGTTGAAAACTGTTGGAAATTAAAACATATCGTCCAAGATTTTGTAGAAAGTGGAAAGCTTCAAGTTGATGGCCTAAATACCAATGCTGATCATAAGGCTTTTAAGGAACCTTTGCCTAATTACGACAAGGGGGAAACCTCTAAATCATAGAATGGAAAATCTGCAATCAACTACACCTATACAACGGCAGAAAATGTGATAAACATGCTTGAAGTTGTGGAGCCAAGTGTTAATATGATAAGGAGTAAGGACCCGCATGGTTATGACTCTCCCCCTATTTTTGACAACCAACCTGTTGTGGTGCTGAGAGGTCCTCATTCTAGGTTATCTTCCCAAGCCCTTAATGTTGTTACCAGGAGTCAAGCCCCTATTATTCTCATAGGGCCTAGTTCAGGTCCATCCAACAAATCCAAGCAAGTGGCATCCAAGAATGTCACTATAAAGTCCGCCACTGCTCTCAAACCAAACTACAATCTTGTAGATCAGTTACAGAAAACTCCAGCACATATCTCAATCTTAGAGCTTCTAGAGTTGTCCCCTAGACATAAGCAGATCCTTGAGGACGCTTTGCGCACAGCAAATGTCCCCAACAACATTGATATAGACCAATTCCAAGGCATGGTGAATCACATTACTAGCCCACATTACCTCTCTTTCTCTAAAGATGATGACAAATCCCTAAGCCATCCACACAATCTTGCCCTTCACATTGAAGTCATGATTCATAAAACCCGTGTCAGGCGCGTGTTGATTGATGGGGGTGCTAGGTTAAATATCTGTACTTTGAATTTGTTAAAAACTTTGGGCTATTCAGAGCAAGTGATCAACACTAGAAAGAAGATCACCATAAAGGCCTATGATGAGACAAAATGAAGTTCTAAGGGGTTGGATGTCCTTCCTGTCAAGATTGGCCCAGTTGAAAAAGATATCTTGTTTCAAATTGTTGATACTGGACCCCTTGCATACAACATTTTATTGGGTAGACCATGGATTCATGATATGCAGGCAGTGCCGTCTACCTACCACCAGTGTGTTAAGTTCCCCTACAATGGAACAAAAATTTGCATACCAGGGGATAACACCTTATCAATTAACTCAATCTCAGCTAATGTTCATGTCCCTCTTAACCGAGCAGTAGAGGATTATGAAACAACTTTAGCAGACTATCAAAACAAATTTAAGTTAGTAGACCTTGGCATGGGGGGGTATCAACTTGACTCTTTTGCAAAGATTCATGTTTCCCCTAGGACATATGGAAAGCCTTCACAAGAGATGAAATCATCATCTTCAGCAATGACAATATTTGACAAGTTTGTTGAATCCTCAGTACCAATACAAGATGAAAAAGAGGAAGTAGCTGTTCGAGATTGGATATACAAAGAGGAGAAATACCAACACAATGAAAATTTCTCCCCCTCTCCTAAGTCCTATGGAAGAGGATATACTTTTATCAAGAAGATGGGTTATCCAGGATATGGCCCTCTTAGTCACAGGTTAGATGCTAGAGCTGAACCACTCAATCATGACCTTTTTACACGTAAGTCTAAGAAACTGGTTGGCCTAGGCTTTATGAACAACAATAAATGCACTGTCCCCTTTTCTAATAGGCGAGATAGTAAAGATGACACAGAATATGTACCAAATTTGACCAATCAACAAGACATAACAAATGATTGGATACCTTCAACAAATCTCCTTTGGGAAGATTCAAGAGATTTAATAATTGATAGTCCTCCTATCTCATTTGCAATAGATAGTGACTGTATGAATGCAAGATTGACTATGGATAGTGTCTCCATCCCAGCTGCAACGGATGGTGATAATTCAGATAATTTTGTGATTGAGAAAATTGCTAGAGGAGAGGAGCCTCTTCCAAATCTTGAGGCTTCTACATCATGAGGCTCCAACAATAATTCAGAAATAGACTCTCATGAGTTTGAATGGGATTCACTCTCAGATGCAACAGTTGACTTGGATATGGATGTTGTCCACGCTTATAGTTCTCAACCTGATGTAACTGATGAGTCATGTGTTAGATTAGAAGATTGGAACCCACATGTCGCATTAGTAGATGATTCTTTGCTTGCTAGGATAAATTCTGATTTAGACACTTTAGAGGGAAACTTGACAGATTCCAATTCTACAGTCACCAGAGATGACACCACCTATATCCTTAATCTTGAACCGGTCATCAACCTACCCCTTGTTCACCCCAACCTTATTGATTGGTCTCAACGGTACCAAGAGCCTCAACTCTTGACATTTCACAATGACTATGAGATCACCTGCTATCTAAATTCCACATTGAACCTGTAGTCTCTTCCACCAGTGAACCGGCTACAGTATGACAACGACATCAAGTACCTTAGTCACAAGATAAAAAGAAAAGAAAAAAAGAATAAGAGTTCTGATGGCGAAAACCACTATGTGGCGGTGTCAGAACCAAAAAAAGTAAAAATAAAAGACGTATCCAAAGGTGAAAACCTCCCAGAGGCACCTACGATGAGGTACTTGATAGTCTCCCAAGCTATTTCTAGGATAGATCATCAGTATTGGTTGAACCTACAGAAGCTGTTAATTTGGGCACAGAGGAAGTTCAAAAAATTGTACACTTGGCTAAATCTTTATCACCTGAAGAAAAGAAAGCCTATACCGAGTTCCTCCAAAAGAAGGAAATTAACTTTGCATGGACATACTCAGACATGCCAGGGTTGGACACTAATCTCATTATGCATCATTTATCCATAGCTCTAGGTGTGAAACCAGTCAAACAGAAGTTGAGAAAAATGCACCCTCATATAGCTCTTTTAGTGAAAGCTGAATTAGAAAAGCTCCTTGGTGTAGGATTCATTAGAGCCATAGACTATGCTGACTGGATTTCCAACATTGTACCTATTTCTAAACCTGATAAAACCATTCGAATTTGTACAAACTTTAGAGATCTTAACAGAGCATGCCCAAAGGATGATTTCCCACTTCCTAACATAGACATGATAGTGGACATGACAGCGGGATATGAGATCTATTCTTTGATGGATGGTTTTTCTGGGTATAATCAGATCAAGATAGCTCCTGAGGATCAAGAAAAGACTGCATTCACATGTGCCTGGGGTACTTATTGTTGGAATGTCATGCCCTTTGGATTGAAAAATGCAGGAGCTACTTACCAAAGAGCTATGACAACCATCTTCCATGACATGATGCATAAGAATATGGAAGATTATGTGGATGACACCCTGGCTAAGTCTAAGAGAAGAGGAACACATTTGGCTGATTTAGAAGTGATTCTAGATCGCATGGAACAATTTCAACTAAGATTAAACCCAAAAAAGTGTGCATTTGGTGTTACTTCTGGAAAATTATTGGGATTCATCATTTCAGCTAAAGGAATAGAAGTGGACCCTGAAAAGGTTCAAGCCATTATAAACATGCCACCTCCCAAAAATGTTAGCCAAATGAGGAGTCTTCAAGGGCGCCTTCAATCCATAAGGAGGTTTATTTCACAATTGGCAGATAGAGCACAACCTTTCAACAAAAAATTGCATAAAGGTGTTCAATGTGTCTGGAATGAGGATTGCCAAAAGAGCATGGATCAAATTAAAGAATACTTGGAAATCCTCCCATTTTAATGCCTCCCATTCCAGGAAAACCTCTCATTTTATATGTCTCAGCTACTGAATCTTCACTGGGGGCATTGTTGGCTCAATTAGATGAACAAGGGAAAGAAAGGGCCATATATTATATTAGTCACACTCTTGTTTCTTATGAGGTTAATTATACTAGTATTGAAAAAGCTTGCCTCATAGTAGTGTTTGCTTCTCAAAACTTACGACACTATATGCTCGCGCACACCATACATCTCAGAAAAAATTGATCCTCTCAAATACTTGCTAGGTAAAGCTGTTCTCACAGGTAGACTTGCTAAATGGATGATGATTCTTTCTGAATTTGACATAGAGTATATTAAGCGCAAAGCAATCAAAGGCCAAGCTATTGCAGATCAACTAGCTAATTTCCCTATTCAAGATAATATGCCCATTCAAGTCAACTTTCTAGATGAGCATCTTATGTACATGATTGAAAGATCCTGGAAACTATTCTTTGATGGTTCCTGCATGCAAAATGGTTCTAGAGCTGGTGTGTTGTTTGTTTCTCCTCATGGGTATACTATTCCTAAATCTTACAAGTTACTCTTTCCATGCACAAACAACATAGCTGAGTATGAGGCTTTGACAAATGGACTAAAAATGGCCATAGAGTGGAATATCACAGAACTACATATCTATGGGGATTCTCAACTGATCATCAACCAAGTCAATGAACAATACCAAACGAAAGATGACAAGTTGGTACCTTACAAAAAAATGGTCGATTCATTAAGATGGTATTTTACTTTTGTCACCTTTCAGCAAATCCCTAGGGCTGACAACAAAGCAACTGATGCTATGGCCACCCTTGCTTCACTTCTTCAGTTAGAGGAACATGAGTCTAGATATGAATTCCTGGTGGAAGAGCTATGATATCCCATTTTTGACTCACCTGAAAGCCATATCATTTGTACCCTTGTCAATCACGAATCCTCCCGCTATGGTGCTATTTAATCATATCTTCGTGATGGCATCATCCCCGATACATTTAACCGATCTGAAAGAAGAAACCTTATCCACAATGCCTCTCGCCATTCCCTCATCTCTGGTGATTTGTATAGGAGGGGTCTAGATGGAACACTTCTTAGGTGCTTAGAAAAGGAGGAATCCGATCAAGCACTAGTTGACATCCACAAGGGCATATGTGGAGGACATTCTAATGGTCTTTCCATGGCTATAAGGTTGCTTAGGGTAGGGTACTATTGGCCTATGATGCAGATAGATGCAGTAGCATTTGCTAAGTCTTGTGAAAAATGTCAGAAATATGGACACCTGATACATGCTCCAGGTAGGGAGCTAATTCCTTCTATATCTCACTGGCCATTTCAGCGATGGGCCTTTGATCTTGTTGGGCAGATTCATCCCAACTCATCAGGTGGGCATAAGTTCATTATCACTGCTACTGACTACTTCACAAAATGGGTAGAGGTTGTTCCACTTTCTATTGCCTTAGGCAAGACAGTGTCTTTATTTATTTTAAACCATATCATCTGTCAATATGGAGTGCCATCTGAGATCATCACTGACAATGGAGGTCAGTTCAAAAATAAGGACCTTAAAGAACTCTGCCAAAGATTCAAGATAAAGCAACATTGGTCCTCCATTTACTTCCCACAAGGAAATGGTCAGGAAGAGACTTCAAACAAAACCATTCTCAAGTTTTTGCATAGAACAGTTCATAAGAATGGTAGAGACTGGCACCTACAGATAAATCTGGCCCTGTGGGCCTATAGAACGAGTATTCGTACTCCAACTGGGGCTACTCCTTTTGCCCTCACATACGGCACTGAAGCAGTGTTACCTTTAGAGGTTGAGATTCCATCACTTTTGGTCTCTCTCAAAGGTCTAGTTATAGATGAAGACTATCGCGCCATGAGATTGCAAGAATTGGGACTTCTTGATGAGAAGCGTAAAGTATCATTTGACCATATGAGGGTCTATCAAAAGCGGATGTCCAAAGCCTTCAACAAAAAGGTTCACCCTAGAGAATTCCAAGTAGGAGATCTTGTCCTGTGAGAGAATCCTAAGAACCAATAGAATCGAGAATAGAGGGGCAAATTCGAACCTAATTGGCTTGGACCCTACATCATCATAGCAGCTTTTGGCACAGGTGCCTATCTACTATCTACTGAAGAGGGGGAGCAGCTCCTTGAGCCTATCAATGTTTTAAACCTAAAGAAGTTCTATCATTGATGCCCGTTCTGTCTAGGGGCATCCTTTGTATATAATTATGACCCTAAAAAAAGTTCCAAAAAAAAATTGATATATGATACTAAAAAAATTACAAAAAATTGATATATTGTCAAAAAATCCAAAAATTCAAAAAATTCAAAAAAAGAAAAAAGAAAAGAAGTGCCTTGGTAAAAACCTAGAAGCAGTGCCTTGGTAGCAAAAATACAAAATATATATATATATAAAGTCCTAAAAAAAAATTCTTCCAAGTGGTGAAAACCTGGAAACAGGCGCTACTTGAGGCCTTTGCATCCCTATTTCTTAGCATGCATCCTCGACACTTAGCCTTTCTCCATCATGCCTTGTCCTTATTGCCTTGGTTTGGAATTGGTCTTTGTCTTTGTCTAGGGGCATCACTGTGTTAGCTTTGGTCTCTTGGATATGCTTGTCTTTAGGACACCTCGCAAACGGTGTTTTTCAACACTAACCCAACTGTGTTTTTCAACACAACCCCTGACATCGTGTGTTTTTCAACACTTATCAGTTTGGTCTTATCCAGTTCGGTCATGTGATCTTACCTACTTGCAAGCATTTGATCCTTATCCTCGGAACTCAGTATCAGTTTACACACTTAAAATTTTTTAATTGCAACACTTAATGCTTGAGATATGCCATGATCTTTTCTTTGTGTGCTGACTGATATTGATTTTCGTTGAGTGTCCTTGTCTAATAAGTCTCTCCGTGATGCATAGCTAGAGGACTTGGGGCATGGGGCATGTTTTTATTTGCTTTCTACTTGTGGGTGTTGTCTTGAACCTCTTCAGTGTCTCTTGTTGTCTCCTTGACACACTTAAGAGATTTATGGCATCATCCTTGAATGTTTTTGCACAACCATTCTCATGGTAATCCTGGCGTTTATGTCTTGATGCGAGCATGGTTTTGCTACATTAAATTGGGTAAGCTAACATTGTAGTCATCTTGACCTTCATGTCTTTGATGCTCATGTTAGAATCTTTCCACATTCCAAGCTGATATAAATCACATTCATATCTTCATAGTTGCATTTGTGACTAGTGATGATTGTGTGATTGTCTGATGTCCGATAATAATGGCCCAATGATGAAAATAAGTTCTCTTACATTCTCTAATGAATGATGAACACACAAAAACCTATGTTACCCTATTGCAAGTACACCTTTGCATTTTCATGTAGCTTGCATTATTTAGACTTCATGTTAATTTGCACTTTTAGGCTATATTATGGGTTTGAGAGGGTTTCCTTCATCTTTCTTGTGGATTTTTCATCAACTGTGATCACGTTCTTCATTTCCTTATCTTCTTTCATGATCTCAATCGAAATTCCCTATCTTAAATAGTTGATTGATTTTGATGCATCCTCTTTATTGAGGTAGATTCTCTTCCTTCTCTCCATTTCTTTCCATTTCTTCCAAACTTCTATCTTCCATTCGATTTCACCCCACTTATTTTCTTCTAATTCAACCTTAGGGCATAATTTTCTTGCTGATCTACCTGGGTTCTATGATTCTTATATTTTTCATCTTACATCAAGAACCTTATCTTTTGTTTGATTTGATCAAATTTTTCAATTTTCGATTTCGATCACGAGGGGGCAATACCTATCAAACTTCAATCCTTGATTCAACTTTATCAATTCATCAATTGCTTCTCTTGGGGAAACCTTGCTTGAGATTCTTATCTCTCACTTTGGATGTGATCCCGAATCGACCTCATGTTCAAAGGCCTTTTGTTTATGTTTGTCTAGATGTGATCCCGAGTCGACCTCACATCTGAGTTGTTTTGTGATCCCAAATCGATCTCACATTGCAACTTCATTCTTTGACTGCATGTGATCCCGAGTCGACCTCACATTAGTCAAAGAGGGGCAAATGTATGCAACCTAAAATGGTCACCTAGACTTTGGGCCCCATTTATTTAATTTGTCAACATCAACTTTTTGAATCAATGATTGTCACATTTTCAAATCAAATTTCTTAGTCAATTCATAGCTATTTCAAATGTTTCAATTTTCCCTAAGGTTTGAATGCTTCATTAATGTTATTTAATCAAAAGAAATAAATCCCTTTTAATAAATAAAATAATGTTATTTAATTGAAGTTAATATTACTTAAATAAAATGATGCTATTTAATTAAATCTATTTTTAATTAAATAATTTTATTTTATTTTATTAATATTCATTTCTAAATTACATAATTTTATTTTATTTTATTAAAAGAGATATTATCATCTTAAATTAAATAAAATAAATGAAATATCCTCTCAAGAATATCCTGTGATGAAAAAAGGGAAACAAATCAGTTAAAAGGGAAATAAACTAAAAAAGAATTCCAATCAAGATTTGTTTCTATTTTTCTATTTATCCCACATTGCTTCTAAATTTGCCTTCAATTCCACTTTCACCTATAAAATGATCCCTCTCATTCTCATTTCAAAAGGGAGAATCATGAATTTTTACATCAGACTTATGCTACAAATTTGAATTTTATCATTTGAGATTACATTAGTTTGATTATATAAGCATCTTATTTTTAGAGCATATAGTTTAATATTACATTTTAGCTTAATCTTCATAGTAGATTAATTTGCAAAATAATTCATTTATGGCATTGCATGTAGATTAAGTTTCATTTCAATAAATTAGTTTGGTTTATTACATTTTACAGCCATTTAGATTAGTTTTCATTGTTGCATTGCAAGAACAGGATTCATGGAGATTGGCATTCTTGCTTCTCCTCTTTGAATCTCTCATTCTGAGATTGTATTTGCAGGGGTAACAGGGTTAATCTGAGAGCCACAATATCAATCCCTACTCTTCTCGGATAGAGAGCTGTGAATTGATTTGCAAGGACTCATTATTGAGTATCCTTGCATGCAAGGATTCACAGAAGTATAACATATTTTTTAGTTATACAGGTGTACCTTTCTGAATGGTGCAGACTTATCTTATGATTTATCCTTCTAAAATACTTTTTCCACAATGGCAAATGAAAGTGAACAAATGAAATCAAACTTGATAGCAATCTTCAAATCTAAATCCTAAAAATGTTTAATTAATAGATATAAAGAGACTGAATGAATTCAAATAATGAAATGCAGAGACTAGTGCCTTTTTGGGTATGCAGAGTCAAATGAAATAGAAGTTGGAAACTTATTCTGGCAAAAAATCAAATTGTAGGCATATGATCTATTCATAACTTGTATAAACAATGCAAGATTATGACCACTAAGCTCTTCTTAAATAATCTAGATGAATCTTCCTGATTACTATGATCAATGAAAAGTATTTAATCTCTACTTGAGAGAACTAGTTAATTAATCACACAAATACAACAAATGTGCATTAACAAACTAAACATAAACTTGTTATGTCAATTTAAACAACTAGAAAGAATCAAATTGGAGACAACTTCAGCAATACTTTTCAATAAGTTCAACATACAATTGAGAACCAAAAACAACCTACCACACCAGCTGATCTTCATTGAATTCACCATTTTAAAATATGCACATAGTCTTTGATAAGAGAAAATTATTCTACTATAGCCATTCCTAACTACTGTATGTGATCTAAAATCTGATGATGTTTCAATTACAATCGGGGTGCATATTTATACACCAGCATTAGGAATCATATCGTTTCAAATTCATGTCATCCCCCATAGAAATCAGGCCCAAATCATGTCAGCCTCCAATGGCATTTTAGAAAATCTCACATGTCCGCACACAACATTTGAATTCTATATTAAACATTCACCAAGATAGTCATGAAGGTATGCTGAAGGCAAAATATTGCTATCATCCTGTGCTCAATCTGTTTCGCCCAAACCCTGTGACATCAAGGAGACACCTCATAGATTGCATTGCATTTTGTTGATATGTATTTCTATTGTTCCTTCCATTCGGTGAGACCCAAGGAGCCTCTCATCAAAATGCACCCTACCCCTTTTATGTTCGCTTCAGTCACCATAACATCCATCTATCGGGGGGACCTCTCGTAGACCAAATTGTGTTTCACCAAAAGCCCCTACTATTTTCCCAGTCGCCAAGACTTAATAAAAATCTCATCGAAAAGCACTTTTTTTTTAATCATTATCGCTGTGACCACATGATCTCAGAGAGACATCTCATAGATTAGAAATTGCTTCACTGAATATCCTCATTCATTTCAAGTTGCTGAGACATAAGAAGTCTACTGCCGAAATGCACTTTTCATTTGACACTATCACTGTAGCACAGAGATATTGGGGAGACCCTATGTCGACTGCCTCATGTCATACCAAAGCATCCTTTATTTCTTGCTCATCACTGTGACATCCGACTATCAGCAAGACATCATGTAGAGTATGCTATATCACACCGAAAACATCCTGGACTCGCGCCTTCATTTCACTGAGACAACACCAAACTATTAATGAAAGTTGCTCACTGGAATTTGTCGGCGAGAGCCAATAGGTTCGCCATGACCATATATCAAAAACAAAAAGTCAGAACAAGCATTACCCATTGTGATATTCATCCTCACCAAAAGAAAACAAATATTACACTGAAATCCACTTGAAAGAACCCCAATGCTTTGTCGGTGAGACAAATACATATCGTCGTGACCACTCACCGAAGACACCCTAGTCTCACCAAAAGTTTATTCGAAGCAAACCCATGTGTAAAGTTAGAAATACTAAAGGTCACTCGCCAAGACCTTACAACGATAGCTTTATCTCACACCGAGCTGTTCCTTTATCTGTCGGTCAGTGTGACAAAATGAAATCGCTATGACACTGCGTTGATACCGCCAAGCTCACACCAATGGACCACCATACACATAGTTGGGGAGACATGCTGAATTTGGTAAAACACCACCCCAATGGCCAAAACATATGTCGATAGCCAACCATAGATGAAATCTCCAATCACCATGACAATGAGAAAGTCTTGCCGACCACCTGCAGCAAACAAATGTTAACAGAAAGGCAACATGGGTCAAGGAGACAGTCACAGACCTATGTCGATAGGAACCAGAATGCACAAAATGCAAGACCCAATGGAACATATGATGTAACATGGTAAAATATGGGTAGAAAGTGTTCAAGAAGGCACTTATTTGGAAAATTATGAATGAAATCATATGCAAAAACATTAGATTTTTTACAGTTCTAACAACGTGTTCATGTTTTTCATGTTCTTGGTTAACAGGTGTTGAAGCGTGTTGCGGATCTTCGAGGAGAAATTAATTGAAGTGTTTTTCATGTTGGATATTTATTTTTTAGTCTTCACTATGTTATGGCCAACCTTGGTTGATTCACATTAATAATATGTTTTTGTTGTGGGACAATTATTTGTAATTATGTTACTATCTTTTTGTGGCCAACTTATAGCAATGTAATTCTTGTTGTAGGCATATAAGAGAAATTATTTTATCATTTGAAGGCATGTGTGTGGGTGAGAAAGTGAAGTGTGTGAGAATAAAGTTTAGATCATTCAAAGGAAAAGAAGAGAGTGAAGAAGAGTGAAGAAGTGTTCATGTGCTTAACTAGAACTATAACCAGGCATTAGCATATGCTATTTTCTTAGTTCAAATTTGGATGGTTTTAATCCAAATCTTTATGTAAGATAGTGTCTCATCCTTGGGTAGTGATCCTTGTTGTATTTGAGCAATGAGCTCTAGGCAGTGTGTCTAAATGCAGGTGCATTCCCCATTCATATTTCCTTATACTTTTAATAGGGTATAATCTTGTGGATTGACCTCCACCGTGGTTTTTTCCCTAATAGGGTTTCCATGTAAAATATCTTGGTGTTAAGTGTGCTTATGATGTGTTTTTAATTTATACTTTCATGATTAATGATCAGATTTGAAATTAAGTTTAATAAGTTGAATAAATTTGAAATTCGATGACAATTGATTCACCCCCCCAGTTGTCTTCCCTTTCTTTTCCAATAATTAGTATCAAAGCTTGTGGTTCCTTGGAAGAAGTTTAATAGCTTGAGGTGATACAAGATGGAAACTTATAAGAAGGATAGTCTTAGATTTGATGGAAAAAAATATTCTTTATGGAAATCTTGAATGGAGTGCCATCTGAGATGCATTGGTGAACCCTACTAGAGAAAATTACAAAAAAAAAAATGTTATTCCACAAAATGGTCCTACTATTTCTGCTAAGATCAAGGATGTTGAATATAATATTAGGGCTAAGGAGACATTGTTTAGTGCTTTGACTGATACTAAGATGACAAATGTGATGGTCCTAAAGACTGATTATGAGATCTGGAAGAAGTTGGAGACCTTGTATGAAGGTGATGCAAATGTGAAGTTTGCTAAGCTACAAACTCTGAAAGGAAAATATGAAAAGTTGAAACTGGGTGATGATGAAAATGTTACTACTTTCATACAAAGAGTAATGAACTTGTGTGTGGTATCAGATGTGCTAGTGAATAGATAGACGAATCTAAGATTGTGGCTAAAGTTCTTAGATCTTTACCTTATTCTTACAAACTTAAGGCTAGTTTTATTGAAGAGCTCTAAATTGTGAAATTTTTTACCAAAGATATGTTGATTGGTAAGCTTACTACTTTTGAGTTGAGTGAATTTGGTGATGCCTATCCTAAGGTTGAATCTACATTTAAGGCTACTACTTCTGGAAGAGATAGATAGAGATATGATCTAGGTGAAATTTCATTAGGAAAGACATTCAAGTATGAGGATGAAATGAAACAGTTGGATGAAGAAGAAAGAGAGCTTGAAGAACTTGAAGCATTGATTGTGAAAAGAGAAGCCAAAGGACATGGTAAGTATAAGGGAAAGTTTCCTATTAAATGTTTCTCTTGCAATAAGATAGGTCATTTTGTATCAATGTGTCCTGAGAGAGTTTCCAAGCAAAGATTTAACAAGCCTAAATTCCAAAAGAAGTGTTACTATGCTACTGATGAAGGTGTAACAAATGATGAATATGACAGAGGAAATGCAAGTGAATATGAATTTGTGTTTATTGCTATCAAGGTAAATAATTGTGTGTCTACTAAATCTACTAGTTGTACAAATGTGAAGAAATCCCTAGCTACTCGAGTTGAAGAGAAAGATGAATGGGTAATTGACAGTGGTTGTTCTCATTATATGATAGGAGATAAAAGTAAGTTTGTGAATTTGGAGAAGTATGATGGCAGTTCTGTGACATTTGGTGATAACACAACTGTTGTGATCCATGGAAGAGGATGTATTTATCTTGATGGTAAGCATAACATTGATGATTTCTTGTATGTTGAAGGTTTGAAGCATAATATATTTAGTGTTGTTCAAATGGTTGATAAGGGATACAATCTTTAGTTCATGGATGGTAAGTGCAAAATATTGGGAAATTCTAGAAATGTGATTGCATTAGGTACACACACAAAAGGTAATATCTTTCACTTGAATGATGCTAGTAAATGTTGAAGTTGATGAGAGTTGGTTATGGCATTGGAGAATGTGTCATATTAACTTTGATAACATTGTCAAGATAAGTTCCACTAAGGTTGTGAGAGTTCTTTCTAAGTTGAAGAAACCTACTCATGTCATATGCAAAGAATGTTAGTTAGGAAAGAAAACAAGAATTTCATTTCAAAGAAAATAGAAAAATTCAAATGGATTGTTGGAACTTGTGCATACTGATTTATGTGGTCCTGTTATAACTAAAAAAATTCAAGGTTATAGATACTTCATGTTGCTTATTGATGATAATTCAAGGATGATGTGGGCTACTTTCTTAAGGGGGAAATTTGAAGCTCTATAAAATTTCAAGATCTTTAAGGCTATGGTTGAGATATCTAGACTAATTTTAAGATTAAGTATTTGAGATTGGATAGAGGTGGTGAATTCACTTCCAGTGAGTTTAATTATTTTTGTGAAGAGCATGGAATAAAGAGACAGTTATCTGCACTGCAGACCCCTCAATAGAATGGAGTTGTGGAAAGGAGGAACAAAATAGTTCTAGATGATGCTAGAACCATGATATTCAAAGTAAATTTTCCTCATATCTATTGGAGGGAAGTTGTGAGTATTGTTGCCTATGCACTTAACTAGGTACAAATCAAAGGTGATACTAGTAAGACTCCTAAATTGAACTATGGACTAGTCAAAATCCTATTGTTAGATATTTCAATATCTTTGGAAGCAAGTGTTATATCAAAAGAGATGAAGATATAGGAAAGTTTGATGCTAGGAGTGATGAAGGAATCTTTCTAGGTTACACTACTAGAAGTAAGGCCTACTGGTGTTACAACAAAAGATTAAAGAAAATGGTTGAAAGTGAAAATGTTAAGGTTGATGAAGACATACCTGCACTATCCAAAACCTATGGATATGATTTTGATTATTAGAATGATAGTAAAAGAAAAGGAAAGAAAGGTTAGACTGCAAGTCAAGTTCAAATCATTCTGGTGAATCAAAAAACAAGAAGGAGAAACTAATGGAAGAATAGAAGAGAGATTAGAAGAGCCTAAAGTTGAAGAAAATTCTAAGAAGACTCTAAGGTATGTGAGATTGAATCATTCAGAGAATCATATCATAGGTGATAAGAACAAAGGTGTCCAAACTAGGAGAAAAATTGCAAAGGAGTATTGTTTGATTTCAAAGACTAAGCCTAACAATGTGAATGAAGCATGAAAAGATGAGCATCGGGTTGAAGCAATGAAAGAGGAACTATGGAAATTTGAGAAAAATGATACATGGATTCTTGTTCCCAAACCTAAGGATAAGAATGTAATTGGAACTAAATGGGTCCTTAGAAAAAAATGAATGAACATGCTAGAGTGGTTAGAAATAAAGCAAGACTAATTTGTAAGGGATATTTTCAAATGGAAGGTATTGATTTTCAAGAAACCTTTGCCCCTGTTGCTAGAATTGTTGTGAGATTGTTTTTTGCTTATGCTGCTTATAAAGACTACAAGGTTTATCAAATGGATGTCAAGTGTTCTTTTCTAAATGGTGAATTGTAAGAAGAGGTATACATTGATCAACCTAATGGATTCTAGTTTACTCATCAAGAAGATATGGTGTGTCGATTGAAGAAAACATTGTATGGTCTTAAGCAAGCCCCTAGAGCATGGTATGCTAGATTGGATAAGTACTTGGTGAAACTTGGATTTAACAAAGTTACTACTGATAGTAATCTGTATTTCAAGAATGATGATAAAGATTTGATTGTAGAAGTTTTTGTTGATGATATCATATTTGGAGGAGATGATAGCTTGTGTATGAAATTTTCTAATGAGATGAAAAATGAATTTGAGATGATAATGATTGGAGAGATAAAATTCTTCTTGGGATTGGAAATTACATAGATAGAAAAAGGGATTTTTATATCTCAGTCCAAGTATGTGAAGGAATTACTAAAAAAATATCGGTATGGAAGATTCAAGGCCTGTTGGTACACCCATGGTGACCGGATGCAAGTTGAAAACTAATAATGATTCTCTGAAGGAAAATCAAACAAGATATAGATCAATGATTGGTGGATTGCTTTATTTGACTCAAACTAGGCCTAATATCATGAATTTTGTATGTATTGTTGCTAGATTTCAAGTTGATCATAAAGAATCTCATGTGACTATTGTGAAGAGAATTTTTAGATACTTGAAAGGGATAGTTGATTTTGTTCTATGGTATCCTAAAGATGATCTTACTTTTGGTGCCTTTATTGATGTTGATTGGGTAGGAGATGTGAATGACAAGAAAAGTACTATTGGTGGAGCATTTTTCTTGGGAAAAAAGTTGATTTCATGGTTGAGTAAGAAGTAGAATGTTGTTTCTTTATCTACTATAGAGGCAGAATATATTGTTGTTGCTAATAATTGTACTCGAGTGCTATGGATGAAACTGATGCTGAAGGATATCAAAGTTTTGTATGATGAGCCTATTGCTATATTTTGTGATAAATCAAGTGCTATTAACATTTATAACAATCCAGTGCTACATTCAAAGACCAAGCACATATCTATAAAATTTCACTTTTTGAGAGAGAAGGTAAGTGAAAATGAAGTCAGATTGGAGCATGTGCCTACTAAGGAGTAGATTGCAAATATATTTACAAAGCCAGTGCCTAAGGATACTCTTGAGTATCTCAGAGGGAAGTTAGGGGTGATTACCCTATCTAATTAGAACTAAGGATGCATTGCTTTGCATCAATCTATGCATTTCATGATTATATTCTAATCCAGATTGATGTTGTGGTGGTTGCTACTCAGGGGGAGTATTCAGATGTTTAGATGTATAAAAGTTTAGATATGTGGTTCAGATCTTGTATTGAAGAGATCTTTGTCATTGATGTCAAAGGGGGAGAAGAGTAATGTGAAAAAAAAACTACTAATTATTTGGGGAGAAGAGCCTTGTGGGGAGAAGAGTTGAGGAAAGAAAAGTATTAACTTATAGGAAGAGTAAGCATACTTGTGTTGATGGTATTTTCACATCAAGTGTTTCCATCAATGCCAAAAGAGGAGATTGTTGGATATTGTGGTTATTTTGTTAATATGTGGTTGTCATCGATGTCAACACTATTAACATCATTGCATTAGAAGTTGTATATGTCAAGGATATTGAGAAAATTGTAATAAAAGTGCTAGAGGTTGTTAGTGGTGAAGTGAAGTTCTTTCTATTTGTGTGTTTAGTACATTGTTTTTTTGAGGTTCTAGACTAAAGGGTTTCTTGATGAGTATGTCTAGTTTATCGAAATTGATTTTCAGAGATCCACATGAAGAGTTGATAGAGTTATGGTGATTTTCATTTTGACATTTTTTCTATCACTTTAGTTAGTGTTCTTGGTTGAAGATTTTATGATTTTAGTAAGTTCAGTTGCTATGAATGATTCTCTAGTGTTTCATGATGCTTGTGGATGTTTCTAGTTCATTCTCTATCTTTTTGGAATGTCCACATTAATCGTTATGCTCGTGATCCAATATTTTCTCTTATGTGTTCATGTTTTTCATGTTCTTGGCCAACAAGGTGTTGAAGTGTGTTGTGGATCTTTGAGGAGAAATTAATTGAAGTGTTTTCATGTTGGAGATGGTTTTTTCAGTCTTCACTATGTTATGGCCGACCTTGGTTGATTTGCATGAATAATATTTATTTGTTTTGGGTCGACTACTTGTAATTATTTTATTATCTTTTTGTGGCCAACTTACAGTGATGTACTTTCTTGTTGTGGATATATAAGAGTGATTGTTTTATCATTTGAAGGCATGAGTATGGGTGTGAAAGTCAAGTGTGTGAGTCTTGCATGCGAATAAAGTTCAGATCATTTGAAGGAAGAGTAGAGAGTGAAGAAGATTGAAGAAGTGTTCGTGTGCTTAACTGGAACTATAACTAGACATTAATAGATGTTATTTTCTCAGTTCAAATCTAGATGGTTTTAATCTGAATCTTTCTATAAGACATTGTGTCTTCCTTGGGAAGTGAGCCTTGTTGTATTTGAGTAGTGATCTCTAGGTAGTGTGCCTAAATGCATGTGCATTCCCCATTCATATTTCCTTATACTTTTAATAGGGTATAATCTTGTGGATTGACCTCCACTGGGGTTTTTCCCCTAATAAAGTTTCCACATAAAAAATCTTGGTGTTAAGTGTGCTTCTGATGTGTTGTTCATTTATGATTTCATGATTAATGATCATATTTGAAATTAAGGTTAATAAGTTTAATCAGTTTGAGATTCGGTGACAACTAATTCACCCCCCCTCTCATTTGTTTTCCCTTGAGTTGCCAACATGATGTTATACTTTAATGGATCTTACATGCAACATGGATCAAGTGCATGAATCTTGTTTGTCACATCTCAAGGACATACTATTCCAAACTCCAACAGGCTAATGTTTCCCTGCACTAACACCATGGCTGAGTATGAAGCATTGATCATTGGAATCAAAGTAGTCATCTAATGGAAGATCACAAAGTTGCAAGTCTATGGTGATTCCCAATTACTCATAAATTAGATGAATGATGGTTACCAGACAAAAGATGAAAAATTGATGCCATATAAGAGAATGGTTGATGGTTTTAAAAATTACTTTGTGGAGATCAAATTTGAGTAGATTCCAAGAGGGGACAACAAATTTTTTGATGCCATGGCTACCATTGTCTCTCTGCTACAGATACTTGCGAAATGAGCTCATTATGAGTTCATGGTGGAACAACTATTTAACCTCACCTATGATAACCTTGAATCCCAAGTCATATACCATATAGTTGAGGTCAAAGCTTCTATATATGGGAAGATTTTTTTGGACAATAGGAACACTGAGAGGGGGGGTGAATCAGTGTATCATAATATTTTACTTTCAAATCAGATCTAAAACTATCAACAACAATAATTGAACTTAAAAACAACATTCACAACATATAAATTGAGGGAAACAAGCAATCACATTAATGAACACCATAACACCAAAAAAATTTACGTGGAAACCATTTTAGGGGGAAAACCACAGTGGAGATTAATACACAATTTATACTTTGTTAAAATTATGATAAAAGAGGGGAATGCACTTGCATTCAAGTGCACTTCCTAGAGTTCACCGCTCAAGAGAGAAAGTCTCACTGCCTTACAAAGTATAATTGAAATTAGAAAAAAAATTTGAACTGGGAATACAACATTTACAAATGCCTTGATTTAATTCCAATGAAGCTCATAATCAGATTTTGGATCTTTTGGAGTGATTCCACAATATTCGTTTACAAATTTTGGCCAAACTGAACATTGAAATAATTTTTTTAACTAAATCTTCACTTTTTGGCACCTATAGCGGCTAAACTGTGAGGAATTTGAAGATGATGCAAACTAGAGTTTCATGAAATTTTGTCTATAGATTCTAAATATATTCTTTTCAAAATTTTTGGAATTAGATTATGCTTATTTTTCCATCTCCCTTGAAAACTAGTTTTTTTTGTAAAACAACATTTTTTAAAAGTGATTCTCACCGTATAATGCATAACTTTTGTTCCATGAAGGATAAAATTCTAATTCTTTCGAATTTAGATTTGTAACTCTGATATCTAGTGCTTCCACTTGGTTAGATAGTATTTTATTGAATATTTTTTCTTTAATCAAGTGTCGAGGTCAAACTAATAATTACAATTTAGACATAGCATGACCATATAACACCTAACTTTTTTTGTATGTACCAAAATTTTAAAAAAAATTGTTGGATCAAGGACTCCAATATTTGATGCACTCATATTTTTGAAAATTTTGTTTTGATAATATTCTATTTTCCCACATGTGCAGAACAAAGAGCTTGATTTTCAGTGAAAAACCTACATTCACAAGAAATAAAAAATAAATCTAATAATTAAATTAAATTAAATTAAAATTATATTTTTCTGGAAGCTTATAATAAGGACTACATACTTACAAAAAAAATTAAATGAATTCATTTGATCCCCCAAAAGGTAAATCAAAAGTGGTTTTTTATCAACATTTTGATAGGTGTAAAGGAGACTTCGTTATAAGTATAGTTTAAAACTAGTGGGGTTATATCCAAGGGGGCTTGGCCTAAGGTGGTTTGATCAAACCATATTCAATTGGAGTCCTTTAAATGGAAATTTTTAAGGCTTAAATCATTATATTTTCTAAAAATATGTGATTTCAACAAAAATTAGGATCTTCGAGAAAGTTTAAACCATTATTGTGGAAGCACCCTTTGACCAATCCACACTTCTGCTTTGCTTTTCTTTGATTTGTTCTGCTTAGCATACAAAAAAATTTCTGCCCTCAAATAACTAATCTGTCATTTTTTTCTCTCTTATTGATACATATACACTTCTATCTCTACCATAGCTGCTTCACTTCAAAATGATTTTTCAATCTCCTTTATATACCTGCTAATCAGGAATTCATTACATGTTGGCTTCATAATAAAATCTAATATTCTTGCTTATGTCAGCTCAAATCATTAATTAGGGTTGATGTGTACCCACACAAGTCTGCTAGACTATAGTAGGGACCCAAAAAAAGTTCCAAACATAAGAAATAACTAAATACATACTCCACATACATCTATGAAATGCCATATTAAACATGTCAAGAAAAATGAGAGAATAAACCATGAACCATACTGCCGAATCTCTTAACTTGAACTTCGACTAATGCGACACCACAAAAATCACCAGTAGGATAGTATACATGCTAGAAAGGCTTCCCTAGAGATCCACACCACAAAATAGTGTTCCAATGAAGTGATCAAATCAACTTATCAATAGGATGTTTTGCTCTTCATTCTTTATGTTGGTAGATTTGTCATGATCCTCTTTTTCTTAAAACTTTAGACATATTATAATTTTGTGTGGTAATATTATGTAAGTGGTTTTATACAATTAATTTATGTGTGAAGAAGGTAGAGACTAAATAAAAAACAAAAAAAAATGTGCACTCCTAAAAAGGAACAAATAAAAAGTTAACAATATTAATACATAAGTGTTTCATTAATAATTTTAGCACATGGTATTAGAGAAATGGAAAAAATAAGGAATAAAATAATTGTGAATAAAAAATTAAGTCATTATGTGACAAGTGTCCCCATCCTATCCTAAGCATTATTAGTTAGCACAATCTATCATTATACTTAATTAATAAAATTAGCCACTTTCCTAAGTCACATTAATTTAATATAATATATTATTTAATCTAATTAATTAGGATTAGGAAAATGTCACTATCCTCCATAATTCACTAATCAATTAATCTAGGTTAATTAATCTTCATTATTATTTTCTCAAATCTAAAAAAAAAAAATTCTAATCTCCCTCACATGTAACTTGCATGCACAAATTACTATCACCTTACAACTCATCCCCACTCACCCTTATGTGAGAGTTCACACTATGCATGTGACCTTTCCTCTTTGAGCCATTTGGCTTCCCCATGTGTGCTCACACATGTGTGAACACACATGGTCAAACCCCCCTCCCTTACATGTCATAGACATGTCATTATCAAGCCACCCTCTCTTTTATATTTCATAGACATGTCAACATCTCATCTACCCAAGGTGTGCTCACAAATCAAAATTTGTATTTTAAAATTAGAATTCTCTTGCATAGGGTTATTTGGGCTTGTTTTATTGACTTTAGGGTAAAAATGAACCCCTAGGGTAAGTACCTATAGGTGGAAGCTTATTGAAAACATAATATGACCTTTTGGGAAAAGTATGGACCCCTAAAGAGTCACTTAAAGAGGAGTGACGAGTTTTATAGTCTTGGAAATGGTGTGAGGACTTGTCATATCCACCTCTCCCAAGGTGTGCTCACACATGTGTGAGCACCCTTGGCTCCTCTCCCCATGCCAGGTGGGCCTCTTTTTAAAGCCTTCTTCTTGTGACACTTGTCACAAAGTGAGGCTATCAATCCAAACCCCACATTCTCAAACAACCCTAGCCATTGAATCAATCTCCAATCTTGGCCCTCCATTTACCTCCCCTCAAGTCTATAAATTGAGGCTATTTCTTCTCTCACCAACACACATGAATGCTTTCTTTATGCTATCACTTTGAAGAGGGATTTTAAATAGGATTGAAAGAAGGAGAATCAAGTTGAAGAAGGCACAAGGAAAATATTTGGAAGAAGATTGTAGCAACTCCTTCAACATCCAGGTTTTTTTATTTTCTTTTAGAAAACTAATTAAATCTACAAATTAGTTAGAATCAAGCTATTACTCTCTTTCCTACCCTTGTTTTGAGTTAGAAACAATCTATTATTATTGTCCTTACTATTCTTTGTTTTGTTTTTTTTTTTTTTCAACTAAATCTAGAATGAAACTAATTTTTCTATTCTTTTTTTCTTCTTTAAATCAATATATTTATTCTCATCTATGTTTATTTACAAAGAAATTATTTTCTTTTAATTTTGTTAATGTCATTTTATATATAAATCAATTTCTATAAAATAAAATTTACAAATAAATGAATTATTATTTTATTATTGTTAAAATACATATGTTTTATAATATGGTTTTTATATTAAAGTTCTTTATAACATTTAATTAATATTCTTTTAATTTAGTTAAGTCATAAATGAAACAAGTTTTTCTTTTATTTTAAAATTAGATTGTTCTTTGAAAATAAATAAATTGATAGAATTTTCAAAAAAGGGGTATCAGTTGGATAGATTAAATAATAAATTATTTGGTCTAATTAACTATCAAATGATGGGTTTATTCATTAAATGAATTCATATTATTAAGAAATTCTATGATTTTTTTAATTTTAATAATGTTACCCTAATTTAGAAGGACAAAAAATTAACTAACATCTATGATTGATGAAGATTTGCTCCAAACCATGGTTCTACGAGATAGTATTTAATTTCCTTTGAATAAAATATGGAAATGATTACTAACTATTGTTGAATATAATTAATGAACTTAGAATATATCTCTCTTCTTCATAAAATGATGATAAACTATGAGTATAGACCTAGTTTTAAAAGATTTTAAAATAAAGGAATGACAACATTTATATCTTATGACAATACTATATTTTTATGACAATAACTACAATTCTATGATACCAATTATGACCAGTATACATTAAATTATAAGCTTAAATTTACAAAATACTAACTTAAGGCATTAATAATATATCTTTAATAAAATTGTTTTCTTGTTATGCCACAAACTTAGCTCTTAGATTTATTGTAAACTTTCTCTCCATGCAATAAATTTATTTTCTTCGGATTCAAGGTTTATAAAACAACATCATAGTTATCAATTATAAATTTTCAATAAACTATATCCTTCAACATCATGGTTATTCTTTAAATAAATCTTCTCCCTTAATATGCAAGTAGATTCAATTCTTTTTAAAACAAGGCTGATTCATTTAATTACAACAAAGGCATAGTGTATAAATCATTATGTAATCATTAGAATATTATCAAGAATAAACTTATGCAAATTAATGCAAACCTACTTTAGATAGATCATCAATCTTGAGGCATTAGTAGTATAACTTGTACGATTAAAATCAAGGCTCTTATTAGATTAGGACATTATATTGGTTTATCTATCTAAGACATTAGTGAAATAACTTATGCAATTAAAATCAAGTTTTCTTTAGTTGGATTATTTATTCATGAAATTCAATCAAAATTAATAAACCTTTTGTCTTGAAACAATAGATTATGTTATGAAGTTTGCTTGAGTTGGAATTATTTATGCTTTCTTAGATGGATATTTATTTTGAAAATATTAGTGTTATGCAATTTAAATCAAAACTACTTCAATCTATGACATAGATTATGCACATAGATTCAAGTTTATTTTCTAGGAAATACTAACATTGCAAAACAATTAGATTCATACCATCTCTGAATTAGATCACCCATCTTGAAGAATTTAGCCATTTTTTTTATTTCACAAATGGATTTATTCAATACATTGTTACAAAAAGTTTTACTTTCATAGGATGTAAGTAGATGCATTACTTCTTCCTAGAAAATGTACCTAAATAAATAGTTTTTTTTCTTTAAGTTCATTTAATCTTACTTCCTTAGAAAGAAGGTATAAATCTTTTATATTACCTTTTGGTTTATGTGCACAAGCTAATTTTCTTATTGTTGATCATGCATTTACTTTCTTTCTTAGATAGAAAAATTAAATAAGAGGAGGAAAACATAAAAACCAATATTGTTCGGTATTAATGGTGCCTCTGACTCACATTTATGGGTAATGTTGTTGCGCTTGAGTTACTACACTTATAGCCTAATAAAGCTGCAACAATGGCATCTGTGGCACCATCCCTATAAATTGTCAAATAGTAATAAGGATCATTTTGGAGTTAAAATCCAAGGGGCAAGAAATCCCTCTTGGATCGATAATATAAAAAATATAATACTATAATGAACTTACATCTGCTAGTGAAAATCATAGAAAACCCCAATAGGATTTGGGCATGTGAATTGACCTTTTAATTATTTTATCTTTGATGATTTGTTATTTAATGGGAAAGGGTGACATGACTTATAGGACTTTATGACATAGATGAATTAAGAAACAAGCAAAATATCACCATGAACCTTTATGATTTATATGCTCCCTTATGTGTGTAGCAACCAAAGAGAAACTATCTAGGGAAATGGCCCTAGAAAGGGTCACGTACCTGCAAAATAGTTTACATACAATAATAGATTAAAAAAAAGAACTACATATTATATGCCTTGATCTCGTGTTGAAATGGTGTATGTAGGTAGTCTAGAGATGGAGTTGTCCCTAGTATGCAGGAACTCAGGGTAGGGATTTAGGATTGGTTAAGGGTGTTTACCTTATTGGTCTTGTTAAGATACCTTGAGTTAAAGGAAGATAAATAAATATTAAAATTGAAGCTGGAAATTACCTGTTATACTCAGAAGGAATCCCAAATGGATTTTTTTGATTCCCTAAGGCTTTAAGCCACACTTTGAGGCATGACTCAAGCTTTTATTATTATCTCACATACTCCTAAGGATGTCGACCTTGGTGCACTCCTAGTAGGGGAGTGTAGTCTTTAGAGAGTGACTCAGGACCCAAATGTTCCCGATGAGTCTAAGTATCTAGCCAGAGCATTTTCTAACCCATGTGGTTAGATGTCTACCTTATTTGGATAGATAGATCTTGGTCTCAAATGGACATTGATCTAACCTAAATTTTTAGATGCTTATCCTGGATGGATAGATGAGTCTTGGTCCCATGTGGACATTAACCTAACTCATATGGTTAGATTCCTATCTCAGATGGATAGATTCCTATTCCATATGGATAGAAATTCTTGAGTATACAACTAATTGAGAAAGACATTAAGAGATTTACTTTAAAAAAAAGAAGTGAAATTTTGGATTAAGGAAGTGTGGGTCTTTACAAGATTACAAAATCTTACTTCCCTTGCTAGTAGGAGCAATACTAACACTGTAGACCACACTAATAACTCCAATTTCCATCAATGACAACATAAGTAGTCAAAAAAATGATCTCTCAAAGTCATATGCTAGAAATCTCCCCCTTTGGCATTGATGGCAACACTTAGTGAAAAATTGACTAAGTGTCAAAACCAAAAACTAAACAAAACCAAGACTACTTCCCCTTTGACATTAATGAAAAAGCTTCTATTTCTTTTTCTCTCCTTGTAATGTTTTACTATACTTCTCTTCTTATTCTTTCCCCTTTGTAGAATGGAGAGTTGAATCAAAATTTGAGAAACTCCTACAAAAATTAGAAGATTATTTTATACTTAGCTTTAATTTTTGGATGGAATTTCTTCCAAGATTCCACTACAATCCCAATAGCTATAATCAAGCTATTATTCTCATATGTCTTATTGATAATCTAGACAAGGGATTTAGGAATGGTGATTGCTTCTTCTAGCTTTTCTCCTATCTTCAACACTTCAATCATTTTCTCTATTCTTCCTTCAGTCAAGTCTTTTACTCTCCATAAGTTATCCATGAGAGTATTTCTAGCAAAGTGAACCTTTGCATGCTCAACTTGCAAATCATGAAACGTTTTCTTAACCTTTCCATCCTTATCCAAAAACATACTATAGTCCTGTCCAATTCTAGCAAGCTCTTTTTCAATTTCCTCCAACTTATCCTTGTACTTGTTGACCACATGAGGCCACCTTCGATAGTAATTGAAAGATTTATTGGCCGAATCATTGTATTGTCTTAGCACATTCATTTTCTTCTTCAATTTAGAAAAAGATAGCCTAAACTGCATCTTCAAATGGGAAATTATTTCCTCCTCTTTCCTATATAAAGGCATAGATTCCATAATTTCCTTAACACACTCAACCAGTTTTTCTGGGAGAACATCCTACAGACTCTCCAATTCAATATTGTTATCAGCAAAGTATCTTCCTAAAGTGTTCACAATCATATCCTACTCATAAGATGGTCCATTCAACCATATATAAGATATATTTTGCATCCCATCTTCATCCTGAATAATTTGCATTATCTTTGATTTGAACAAAGCACCGTCTTCATCACTGTCTTCAACTATTATTATTTATGGTTCACCTAGTTTTGGTTGATCTCCAGGAGTATACTCATAAAATTCTTTATCCACTACATCCACAACCAACTGTCCTTTCCCCTTTTCTTCAACTTTTGTTGACTTGGGTGCCAGAGGAGTGACACCAACCAAATCTCTTTCTCTCTTCTGCTTTTTCTCTATCTTTTCAGAGGATAATCCAACTTCAGTCATTTCTACCAAAAGAGGGATAACACTTACACCAAAGTTTTCTAATACATTTCTAAATAAATTTTCATATACTTATTCCCCATTTTCAAAAGAGTTGTAATGGTCAAAAATTTGCTTACAGACCAGTATATTTTCCTTCCACACCACATTGTCATTCAGAGGCAATAAATTTAGAAAATACATCATAATGCATATTACAAGGGTGCCAAACTTGAAGGAGTAGTCAATATCCTTTGTTAATTGTACATTATCCATCATTTGATCCTTCACCAGACTACATAGATCAAAGTCTTCATTTTATATTATCATTTTATGAGCGATATATACAACACCTACTAAGGTTGATCCTTCTCTATTTCTGAAGAATATTTTGTATGAGATTCCATGTGCAACATACCTTGTCAATGGATCTTTAATTGATGCAATTATCAAATCCCTCTGATCTCCCCTTATTCTAATTAGGGCTTCGACCTCAACATTTCAAATTGATTTCTTCTTTGGAATATTAACAACATTGCACAGACCTGTTAGATTCTTGATTACATCCTTAGAGATTTGATAGGGTTTATCCAAAGTAAGGATATCACCATCCAATATGTTCAAGATAAATTGAATCACTTTCGTATTGAAAAAATGAGGGAATTCATTCCAGGTATCCAAATTCTTATGCTTCAATACTCCAAGCTTCCTTAATTTGGCAAGAGACAACAAATTTCTTTCATCCCTAACTTTTTGACTATTATACTCATCCATGGTTACTATTCCTTTGATTTGTTTCATTTTTCATTCTGAACAGGGTTCTATCAATCACCAAATAGATATGAAATTAATAAGAAAAAGGAATACCTCAAGAATTTTCCACTAAATTGATCTTTCACACCTTTGGAATTTTTCTAAAAGGGCTCTCCAAATATTCTCTTTTAATGTGCGATGACAAATTAGGGTTACAAATTCCATTTTATAACTTCACATACTTAACTTCCTTCTGCATTAAATGTGTTTCCCTAAAAAATTTGGTTACTCTACAAACTTAAACAGCAAGCAAAGAATCTGACTGCAAATCTATACCATTTTGTCCAACTCAACAAATGATTACTAATACTTTCAACAATGAATAACACAATAGATGATGGCATCCTACAATTCGTTGCCAACTATATCACAAGGGGACAAGATATTTTCATGAAGAAATACCCCTAGGCCATTGGTCGGAAGTCAATTTTTGGAAGAGTTACTAGAAGGAGCTTCTAGTACAGCCTTGTTTCCTTCATCAAATTCACTTTTATTTACCCATGTTTTCTTCATCTAATCTCTTATCTCTTTCATAGATTCTTTTTCTTTTCCTTTGTTTTCTTTCTTTGAATTTCTTCCTTGATAAACCAGACCTCTTTTGTTCAGGTTTTTGTTCCTACAGAATCTTGCAATGTGGCCAAAATTATTACAATTATAGCATAATAGATTTTTCATTCTATACCATCCATTCCACTTATTTCCTCTTGACCTGCATTGATTAGAAACATGTCCAAATCTTCCACAAATATAGCATTTAATGTTACTTACAATGATAGACATACTTTTGCATTCTAATGCCTTATGATCAAACTTTTTGCATGTAAAACACTAACCAAAAAATGGAGTACTAGGGTTTATCTTTCTTCTACACTGAGAAGACATATGTCAAAATTTATTGTAAGAAAATTAATATCCATTAAATTTTTGAGCTTTGGGTTGCCTTACTAGATTTCTTCTACCTTTTTTCTTCTTTTCAAGGTTCTTTTGTTTAGATTCAAAACTTTCACCCTTCTCATAGCCAAGACCTTGTTTGTCATTTCTATCCTTTTGTCCCTTGGTTATCTCATCAAGCCTAGTAGAGCTTATCCTAAATTTCTTCTTGAATTCATTTGCAGTAGCAAGCTCATTTCTGAGGATAACTACCTATCTCTCAAGCTCTTGTTCATTGTTTCTAGATTGTTGTAGTTAAATTTCCAACTGAATGAATCCACTATTAATTTTTTTGCATTCTTTAAATTTTTCTTTTAGCAACTGGGCCAAATTCTCCTCATTCTTCTTTCTCTCTTCAATCTCTTTGGTAAAATTCATTGCCACAGATTCCATTTCAAGCCTTTCGCATTCCTCTGTTATTTCCCTTAGGTTTTGATTCAGATGAACATCATTTGGACCTTTTCTTTCTTTTTACTTCAATTGATCACATAGTTCCTTCCTCTTTTCCCTTGACTCATTTATCTTATCCTTCAAAGATTAAATGAATTTTTCAGCAACCACAAGATTTTCTTTTAGTTGCATGAGCTCTACTTTGGACTAATCAAGTTCATCAAGTGCCACCATAAGATTTTTTTGAAGACCACTAGCATCCATTGTAATTCAAGATCCACCTCAAGTTGTTAAATTCCAAAAGAGGAACCTGCTCTAATACCAATTTTTGGACACTAGGAACACTGAGAGGGGTGAATCAGTGTTCCATAATATTTGACTTTCAAATCAAATCTAAAACTATCAACAACAATAATTGAACATAAAAATAACATTCATAGCATATAAATTGAGGGAAACAAGCAATCACATTAATGAACACCATAACACCATAAATTTTTACTTGGAAACCCTGGTAGGGGAAAAACCACGGTGGAGATTAATCCACAATGTATACTATTTTAAAAGTATGATAAAAGAGGGGAATTCACTTGCATTTAGGTGCACTGCCTAGAGCCCACTTCTCAAGAGAGAAAGGCTCACTTCCTTACAAAGTATAATTGAAATTACAACAAAATTTTGAACTGAGAATACAACATCTATAAATGCTTGGATTTAGTGCCAATGAAGCTCATAATCAGATTCTAGATCTTTTGACTAGTTTTCACTTCTGCTCTGCTCTGTTATGCTTATCATACAAATATTTTCCTACCCTCAAATAACTAATCTATCCTTTTTCACTCTATTCTTGATACATATACACTTCTATCTCTACCACAACTACTTCACTTCAAAATAATTTTTTGATCTCCTTTATATACTCGCTAATCAGGAATTCATTATATGTCAGCTTCATAACAAAATATGATATTATTTCTTAGGTCGACTCAAATCATTAATTAGAGTTGATGGGTACCCACAAAAGTCATCTAGACTATAGTAGGGACCAAAAAAAAAGTTTGAAACATAATAAATAACTAAATACATACTCCAAATACATCCGCAATATGCCATATAAAACATGCCAGCCAAAATGAGAGAATAAACCATGAACCATACTATCGAACCTCTTAACTCAAATGCTGACTAATGCGACACCACAAAAATCACTAGTAGGATAGTATGCATGCTATGAAGGCATCCTTGGAGATCCACACCACAAAATAGTGATCTGGTGAAGTGATCAGATCAACTTATGAACCAGATGTTCTACTCTTCATTCTTTCTATAGGTAGATTACAAAATATTACTTCCCTTTCTAGTAGGAGCAATGCTAACACTATGGACCATACTCCTAACTTCAATTTCCATCAATGTAGTACAAGTAGCCAAGAAAAATGATCTCTCAAAGCCATATGTCAACAGATCTACACCTATCTAAGAAACAATACCCTACAACCAGATCTATCTTGAAACTGGAAATGTAACTTTATTCAACAAGTAGCTTCACATACCCTAATAGCCAATGTACTTTACTGACAAGGTCTTGATGGTACTTTCTTTTCATGTCTTGAACATAACAAAGATGAAACCGCTTTATGTGAGGTTCATGAAGGTATCTGTGGCACACATTCAAGTGGCTTAACTCTCACTAAAAACTACTACGTTTGGGATATTACTTGCCGAATATGGAAAAGGAGTCTTTTCAATTTGTTAATAAGTGACAAAAATGTCAAATCCATGGAAACCTGATACATGCACCAACACAAGAATTTCAACCATTCACCTCAACATGGCCTTTTTGTCAGTGGGGACTAGATCTTGCAGGTAAAATTCATCCACCATCATCAAATGGATGCAAATTCATCATCATATCCACACATTACTTTACAAAGTGGATAGAATTTTTTCCCTTAACCACCATCATAGGAAAACAAATTGTATCCTTCATCTTGAATTACATCATCTATTGGTATGGCATTCCTTAATCCATTTTCATGGATAACAGTAGACCTTTCAAGAATTAAGATGTCTAAGAACTTTGTGAGAGGATTCATATCCAACATTGATTTTCTACACCTTACTATCCTCATGGAAATGGCTAGGTAGAAGCTTCAAACAAAATCATCCTAAAAATCCTAAAGAAAATTGTCAACGATGCTGGATGTGACTGACATATTCAATTGAACCTTGCTTTATGGGCTTACAGAACCAATATCTGCACCCTGACAAGAGCCACACCCTATGCTCCAATCTATGGATCAAAGGCCATTCTACCTATTGAGGTTGAGCTACCATCACTTTGTGTGTCACTAAAGGGGATCATTTTAGATGAGGATTATAGAGTATCTAGGCTACAAGAGTTGGAATTGTTGGATGAGTGATGTCAGCATGTAGTTAATCACCTGAAAGCCTATCAATAGAGGATGTCTAGAAGTTGCAATCACAAGTTCAAACCAAGAAAATTTTAGGTTGGTGACTTGGTCTTGAAAAAGAATCCCCATAATCAACAAGATCAAGAGAAGAAGGGTAAATTTGAACCAAACTAGCTAGGTCCCTTTATCGTTGTATTAGTTTTTGGATTTGGAGCATATAAACTATCTATACCTGAAGGAGATCTATTCTATGAACCCATCAATAGCCTACATCTCAAGAAGTTCTACACATAATGCATCTAGTGCATCAATAAAAGTCTTGAATAAATACCAAAAAAAGTTAGAAAATGACCTAAAAAATCACCACCCTAATGAAAACCTAGCAAATAGGAATCTTGGTGACAATTGCAAAAGGAAAAATAGAGAAAAATACAAGAAAAAAGTGGAAAAAGAGAAAAATACAAAAATAAAAGAAAAATTAAAAAAGTCAAAAAATCATATAATATGAAAAAGTGCAATAAAAATAGGTAGTGAAAACTTGGCAACATGCACTATTTGTGATAGATTAGCTTTTCCATCTATTTGAGCATGTCAACCATATGCTTTTTCCATCATTCTACTTTTCATCAGGAGAACCTCATGTACATCCTGGCATTGTGATTGTGTCTCACCCTAGATTGGGGGAAAAATATTGAACTCACTAGGGGCAATAAACTTTGAGCTTAAAGCAATAGACAAACAATAGTCAAACAACACAACAAACACAACAATCATAGTGAAAATCACCATTGAACACACATCAGTCATCAAACATTACACATCAACCATCCAAAATCAAATAGCTAAAATCAATCAATGAAAGAAAATTTAAATGGATTATGTTCTTTTGAATCATGGCTTTATCATGGTAGCATGAATTTCCAACTGTTGTACTTTGATTTTTGTTATCATTTCTCTAGAGTACCTCAATGATGTCTTGGAATAGAGGAGCTAGGAAGGAGAATGATATTTTCTTTGTTTGTTGTCTATGAGTTAATCATTACTATTGTGCAAATTTTAGCAAGACGTGCTCTACAAAGTATCATTGATGACATTCTAAATTTACATAGGAAAATGATTAACTCTTGTCTATTTATGTGAGGAATGCTCTGGTCATCTCAGTCTAATTATACTTAGATGCTTGTGTTAACTTGTAATATCAAAAATCATGGAATTAGTACTTAGGTCATCATGGTCTAATTATACCACTGATTTTTGTACTCACTTTCAATATTTTAAAGACTCAATGATGATAAAAGCATGACAAATCAGCTACTATTGTGATAAATTTTTCATATTTGGATCTGCATGGTTAAGTTAGATTGCATCCATGTTAGTTTTTGCATCTATATTTATGGATTTTCTAGGGCTAGAACAATTTCACAATGAGGTTATCTTTATTATTAAGGGATTGAGCACATTTGACATCAACCAAAAACATATCATTCTGATATAGTTTCATAATAATTTTCATACATTAGAAAGCATTATCATATCATATATACATTATCACAACATTCATCCATCCATGCATTACATCATAATATCCACATTAGAAAATAAATAAATAAGTGCATTGCATCTCACTTGCATAATCAAAATCATTGCATATGGTATAAAGGTATCATATATTTGCATTAGGAAAATACAAAAACATAAGAGGCATTATATTTCATTTGCATCCATTACATGGTATAAAAACATCATCCATAAAGCATATAGAATCATCATTGCATACACACATAATCACCATCTAAGAATCACAGAAGCATCATATAAGCATCATAATGAAAAAATTAAATGCATCCATCATAAATTTCATATAGACACATAGATCACTAGTCATTGCCACATATCATATAACCTCAAAATCATAATGTCAAGTGTACAATGATATCCACATGTGTAATGAGATACATCATAAAAAAAAAAATGGCAGTGTATCATAGTGTCTCAACTAAATTGGGGAGAACACATTATGCCCAAAATACAATAAATTTATCATCATGGAGCTATGTACCTTTGGTTTTACCTATTGGTGCTAGCCCTATACCTTCGACTGTACCCAATGGCCCTACCCCTAGATCCTTGTGAGGCAGCCATGTCACACCTCTACTGGTAGTCCTCAAATGAGTGTGCACACTAGCAGACTATGCATAACTCTCTAGATGCTTTGGAGGAACCACCTTGTGATACTTTACCCTATAGAACTCAGCCTCCCTAGTAGAGTGTTGTACCTCTCTAAAGTAATCATCTCTCAAGGTACCATCTACAACTTTGTATAATCACTTGACCATGCCCTCTGCCTGCTCAACCCATTGTATCAAGGTGTCTCTCTCTATTATGAGGGTGGCAATCTGTGACTGTGTTTGAGCCTAGGGCTAGGTTTGTGTCTACAATAAAGCATGTACTTGTGCCAGCTGACCCTACAAAGTCTGTACCTAAACCTGTAGAGAAGCTATCTATGTTTATTCCTATTATGAAGGTAGTTGAATTTGTACATGTGTTTGTGTTGTAGCTATCAATGATTGTTGCTTCTAAGGAACTCTAAAGTCTCACATATCTATCACTAGCCCTCCACCACCCTAACCTCCATCTCCATCACCCGCATCACCATCTTTGTCACCTCCATCATCTCCATCCCCATCTGCATCATCACTACTCTATATCTCCTCATCCTCCTCCTCATCTCCAACTCTCCTATGTCTGCATCCATATGATGGTGCCCTCTCCTCATCATCTAATAATGGTATTGGTTCTTCAGGATTGGATATCCATGGGAATGGATGTGAGAAGAAGTATTGTGCATACTTGTCGGATATGGAATCCTCTATAATCTTTGAATGATAATCCAAAATAATGGTCTGTAAACCTTGGTACTCAACTACAACATCATAGGACAAAGTGGGTCCCCACTCTAGCACATCAATCCATCATCATGCATAATGAGCCACTCCTTGGAGCATGCTATATACCCTATCATACTCTCACAATACCCTCCTCAGAAGAAATCTCTCAATAATAAACCATGTCCTCCCAATCAAGTACATAGATGAGCACAAATATGACATATCAGTATCATCCTCTAGCCACTACTCATAGTCTAAGTGGGGTTGTCATGTCACTATCTCAAGATCATCCAGTACTCTCCTCCAATATTCTAGTTTTCCCAGCTTAGGCTAGACAATTGGACCTGTATATGCATGAACATACGGCATCCCTACCAAACACTATCTATCTACAACAAGATGAGTGACAACTATGTGCTCCCACACCCATATCTACAATAGTGTAACTCCAACTGACAAACTAACCCCTCTTAGATAGCCCACTTGATGTAGATCATTTATTGATGGGAAAGCATGCAAGATCCCCAAGCATATCTGTTACCCTGTGTAATCATACTCTTAAGTATATGGCCCCATCCAATTGAAAGTCCCTTGGACCTATGGTCTGAACATAGAAATTCTCTAATAATCCTTGTAAGAACACATGGCAATATCACATATGCATCGACCATCTCTCACCATGGAATCTCATAACCACAAATTTGATCATCCTCAAACACTCTTTCTAGTGCATCTATATTGCCTTACTTGATGGAATCATATACAACTAGCTCCCCGATGATTGGAATCCTCAAAATATGGTAAACATCCTATAGTGTCACTATCATCTCACTAATGGGCAAATGAAAGGTGTTATGATCATTGTGCCACCTCTTTGCTAGTGTGGTTAGAAGCCCCCTATTAATCCTATGTTGGGGTGCATGCCAATCAATGAAGTCATTCCACATCAACCAATCACATTTAGATCAACCTGATATAAATGTGGAATCAAATTCCAAGTCCTCAGGAAGCACTCAAGAATTTGTAGGACTGTTGAAGGCTCCTATCATCATAACATATCACAAATCAGCAAATCAATCAATCAATGAACCTAATCAGCTCTAAGGAGGCTTTGATCAAATCTCATGAGCATCTATCATTGATCCTCACCTATCATGAGGTCAGCAATCATCAATTTATCATTGATCCTCACCTATAAAGAGGTCAATTATCATCATCCTATCATTGAATCTCACCTATCATGAGATCAATCATCATCGAATCAATTAAAATCATCAATCATCATCAAATCAAAGGCTGATGTGATCAACAATCATCAAAATCAAGGAGTCTAATCTAAAAATTTAATAATCTGACCTAGATGAACTAAAATAGTGAATCAAAGCATTAAAAGCATGGATGCACCAAAAAAATTCATGGATGTGCTATAATAGAGTATCTATGTGCTAAATCACTATTTGTGCCATCAAATTGCATCAATGTGCTAAATCCCTCTATCAATGCACTAAACTATTCTATGCACTAAATCACATCACCTATGCACTAGAAGATTCATTGTATGCACTAAAAAATTGACTCTAAGCACTAATTCCCTATATGTGCTAAAATATAGCATCTATGGGCTACAAAACTAACCATATGTGCTACAAAACTAACCCTATGTGTTAATCTACTAGATGCACTAAAACAATCGTTCAATGCACTATATCGATGTTCCTATGCACTAAAACGCGAAAAGAAAAATTTAAACATGAAAAAAGAAGAAGAAAAATGAATTTCAAAAATCAAAAGGAGATTTTTCAGGGTATGTACCGAAGGTGCATATGTGGTTGGGTAGTTGTGATGTTGCACATGCTCAAATCGGTGTGTGTTGTATGGAATCACCATCTCTCTCAAATTGATCAATCAATCTCAAATTTCAAAAGCAAAATGCACAAATAAACTTCTAATCCATCTTTTTAACCTTATAAAGGCTAATTAAGAAATGGGATTTTTTTGAGGTTGATTTATTTTATTTTTCAAAGGGGCTTACTTAATCATTTCATCAAAACTAGTTGGATCAGTATCATTTTCAGGAGATAAATCGTTGAGATATCATAAAATTTGAAAATCATCATAAAACTATCAGAAAATCATAAAAAAATTCAAAATTTTCAAAAAAATCCTAAAATTTTAAAAGTTTGTCAATTTGTCTCCCGAGGGGGCATATATCCATTATCATTCTCGAAAATCAGCATCTAGGGCATATGAAAAAAAAATTGTCAGCATCACCAAAAAAATTTCTTTGAAGAAATGTGTAAACACATTACTTGAAAGAGGGGAAAATGTATACACCTAAAATCAGTCAAGATAATTAATTAATTAAATACAAGTTATTTAATTAATGACCCCTTTAATTTGTCTACTTATAAATAAATTCTAAATTTATTTATATAGTTCACACTTTTCTAATTCTACCATCTTAAATCACATTCTTCTAATTTTAATTAAATAAACAAATGTCAATAGTTTATTTTATTTAACTAATAATATTCTCACTAAATTTGAATTCTCAATTTGAATTTAGGCACATGTCTCCAATTTCTCCTCTTGCTACCTCATCAAGTGTCACATGAATTTAAATATGTTTAATATTTAAATTGGAATTATCCTCAACCAAATCTAAAACAAACTTTGGACACTTGGCTCTCTCCATCATTTCATTCTCTCTTACACTTGGCATGGTGCTCTTTTAAAGGGAACATCCTCCATGATTCCCTCTAACTTCTTCCTTCTCCACTATTCATCTCTCCAGCTAAAATCTTGACCGTTGGTTTCTGCCACATCATTTTATGCTTTGGAAGTCTTATAAATACACGCCCATTCTAGAACATTTGGCATCCCATCTTTGAGAAAACTTTGCAGAAATTACCTTTGAGAATTAGAGAATTTGGAGCATTGGAGCATTTAGCATTTAACAATTTTAGAGGGATTTTAGTTTAGAATCATGTCTTAGTTCATAGCTACATTTTAATTATCATAGTTAGCTTCATACAACATTTCCACCATAGCATTTAGCATCATTATCATAGTATTATCTTCATTTATATACAACAACATCAATATCATTATCATGGCATCAATCATATAGTTTATTATCATGTAGGAACTAAGATACTTACATTTTACCTCCATTCTCTAAGTTGTCATTCTAGATGTCATAGTACAAGAAAAAATTGAGAGCCATTATGATTCAAGGAATCCTTAGAGATAGGAAACAATGGAATGATTTTAGTGATTAACTATGTTTTGAATTCGATTAATTCTATGATTCATTTCTCTAATGTAATATTTTCCATTGGGTTTGTGTGGTTTTATTATTCCTTTACCCACTTTACACACTTCACACATACACAATTATTCTTCTATATCGTGAGATAATGTAAACACAAATTGTAATGTTCTTAATGCTGATCCTCCCCCCTCTGAGGAAGATGGTCACACCTCTAATAAAGAGGCTAATGTTAGTAATCTGATCAAGAAGGATGATGGTGATCCTATAGAGGAGTATAATCCCCATTTCTAGAATGATTCTCTCTATGGAGATCCTCCTCCTTCTCAATATTTTCATACATGTTATGGCCCACACTTTAAACTTGTCTCTAAATATGGCTATGGGCGTAAAGGTTGTGGGCCTAACAAACAAGGCATTTAGGTCCCTATAGAATGTGTACCTTATAAGCCTAATTTGGGGCTTGGTTGCTCAAATGAACAATCTAAATGGAAACCATAGTTGAATGTTGACATGATTTCCACTCAACCTTTTTCTCTCATATTGATTCATCTGCCATTATTTGCTATCTTCATGTCTTCTTCTTGTGACCAATCAAGCTTTTCTCCACAAGATAAAGGGTTGCTTCCTTCTCCTCATTTTTTGTCTAAGAAAGACCATATTTTGTTGAGGCTTCTTAAATCCCACTTAATTACTCTTCATCCTACACATAAGAAATTTCATAAGAATGATAAAGAAAAATATTCTTTTTATGCATACCATCAAGTGCCTGGCCATTCCACTAGTGAATGTAAGGCCTTGGAGGATAAAATACAACTTCTTGATTCAGGTGGCATCACTCATTTATTTGTTAATGCACCTACCTCTTCTTCAAATGAAAAGTGATATTGAGGTCTACCTCTATCTTGTATGTTGTAATTATTTTGCATGGTTCAACTCCCCTATATGTTGGGGTGGTGATAATTAGTTCTTGAGATGTGTACCCCCCTTAAAGGACCCCCTCTCTTCTCTATGTCTTTCAAATGAAGCATCCCTTGAGTGGACCCCTTTTTCTTTTGAAGGGTTCTTGAGGGACCCCTTTGAAAAAAATTCCTTCATATGAATTCATTAGTGTCTAGCTTGGGTGAAACCTAACTAGACCTATCTTTCCTATGACTATCCTACGATGCAACTTGCAATAGTCATAGGCTTATTTGATCATATTTTCTCTTCAAGATTGAGGACCTATAGGGATTCTTTGCATCAAGCTTTCCTTGTAAGACTGAGCACCTATAAAGGATTATTAGACTCTATGAAGCCTCTCACATTTGGCTTCCTTTAGGACCGAGCACTTGGGGTAACCTCCTTTGCTGTTCAAGGACTTGTGAAGTGCTTACTTCTGATGGGATATATTTGTTCAACTCTATAGCTCTAAGGACCTACATAGCCTTTTTTTCACCGGCCATGGGTTTTCAGATCTATGACACATGCTTTTCAACTTGCACTAGTGTTGTTCCTATAGCACACATGCGTCATCCTAAATGGGGACCCTCTATTTTCACTTTGTCGAGTCGCTATTTCCTTTGCTTCATTTTGTGTGCCCTATTTTGGGTCCTAAGTGGTCAAGGAGTCCTAGAGTTAGAATCTTAAGTTGACCAAGTTTTACCACCATTAAATTTCCAATTCCTTAGCCTCTACAAAGTTTCCTTGGTAGTTTTCCTTCAAAATTTCAATTTGCCACCCTTCATGCTCTAAGGGTCTGCCCATGCGGGCTGCCCTATGCAAAACTCTATTCTACTTTCATTGTCCCTATAACAGTCAGGTAGACATGTCCACCTACCTTAGTGGACCCATTGTTTTTTCTACCATTCTCTATGTTGAACCACCAAACAACTAACCCTCATCTATCATTCGCCCTGCGGTCCCTGCCATTCCCACCATTTTCTCTTTTGAACTACATGTTGACCAACATTGGCTACCTTTATACCTATGTTAATGGTGAGAATTTAATGTTGAAATTTATATAAATAGAAATTTTTATGGGTCATTTTCACTGTTGGACTTTTAGAAAACTTCTCAGAGCTTGTGGCTTTTTCTAGCTTCGCCCCTACAAGATCTCACCATCGTTCAAGTATCATTATTTGCAGTGTCTTCATGGACTTCATTGGGCTTTCTAGGTTAGCTTTTTGCCACTGTTCATGTTATTATTTTTTTTATTTTCTCCAAATTTTTTAAATTCTAAAAAATAATGACTCAAAAACAAGTTAGATAACATCATGGTGAACAAAACCCACATTTTAAAACTTGAAAAATATTTTGGAATCCACCTTAGAAAGCCATGTGAAACTTCCACCTCCTACTGTCATTCTTGAACCAAAGCCATCATGTCCTTGCATTCCACAAAGAGCCCTCCACTATTACCTTGATCCTCATGTAACAAGCTTTAAATGATTGACCTTCTCCTCCCTTGAGCCTAGGTATGCAGGAAAAAGCTCCTTCATCACCATCACCATTCAAACTTAAACAAAAATCATGAGCTAAACAAGAGCTTCTCACCTCCACAGGTCTGTGAAGGTGGGCTTTCACTTGTAGATTTACCTTTGTGCCTCATCATTTTTAAATGGCTAATCTACCCCAACCTCCCACCTTGTGGGTCCTAATACATCTATCTCCACCGACTGAGATCATCACCCAACTCTTCTTCTAGGCCAATGAATGCGGGTTTCTGCTAACCCCTCATCATTGTTCACATAACTATTATAAAATGGTGAGGTCTTAGGCTCCTTCCACTAGGTGAGCCCCACCCTAACAACTTTCTTTCAACCATCTAAGCTAAAAATCCTAAGTTCAAGCCCTTGTGGACCACCCTTCACAACCTTTCATCCACAAAATTTCGTCAGAAGATTTCCATCCCAAACAGCCTTAGCCACCCGTCTTTCCACCTTGCAAACTCTACATTGACTGCCTTCGTCTAAGATCAAAAGGAACGAAGTGATTACGTATGTGCTTGTGAACCCTTTAATGAGGGTTGTTGTTGCCTCTTGACCCCTACTTCAATACAACAAATGACCTCTAACTTTTTGCTCCACAAGCCTCAATGCCCCCTTTTCCCCTAATGTTTGTTGAAAACCACCAAGTAGAAAAAGTTTCATGTAGATATTCTAATGTGGGTGGTCATCTATAGGTCGCCGCCCTGATCTTGCTGCACTTAGACTACCAACCTAAGGCTTCACCCCACTATGTGGGGCCCGACCTTGTTTCCTCCTTCTAGTTGATAGAAAACATATAACTTATGCCAAGGATCCCTATAAACCCAATGATGTGGGTTGCCTCCTGCGGACCACCATCCCATCTCTTCCATACAAAATGGCTGACACCCGCTGTCCTTTTATAGCTCCTCACCTACACTCTATTAAACAAACTGCATTTCAAAAGTGAGAAGATGTTGTCCTCCCCTGGTGCAGACCCCGCAATGTGGGGTGCCACTTTGCTAGTGTCGTTTCAATGGAAAAACCCAAAACAGTTGAGAGTCCTCCTGCACCCATAATCCTTGCTTCTATTTTCCCTAATACTGAGTTAGATTTTCAAGGACCTCACAAATGATCAAGTACACATGTCTAAATGATGTACTACCTTAGTGGGCCCCACCTCAACTCAAAAACTTGATGTGGGTGGATTCATGCAGGCTATTGTGCCTTGTTAGCCATTTGTTTGTAGCTCCCTCCAGAATGGTTGCTAGCCTAGGGAAGTCCACACCCCTGGGTCGACATTGTCATATCTCCCCCAAACAAAAGGAAAATGATGATCAGAGAAGAATTTTATGATCTTTGAATGATGAATTACTTTATCTAACATGGATTTTGTATGGTTTTGCTAATGTTTCTCGTGTTTTATGTGTGAATATGTTTACTGCTCCTTTGCTTGCAGGATATATGGAATCAGCTATAGGACCTTTGGGGGCATCCATAAAAAGGAAAAGGTAAATAAAATTTCCAAAGTGCCAAGGGGAAAGGATGACAAGTATCAAATGAAGTATAAATTCCAAGGGGTGGAAATCAACACTAAGGTCACCAAAGAATGCGACACTGTCTCAGACACAAACCTAGGGCACATTGATATTGATGAATTCAAGCAATGAAAACAAGAAGAGATGCTCCCTCACGGTAAGAAGAAGAAAAAGAAAAAGAAAAAGAGGAAAAGAAAGAAGAAGATAACCTTGGAGAAGAGGCTGAAACAAGAAAAAATCCCAGAAGTGGAATGCCAAGAAGAATATGGGCAAGAACAAGAAGATAAGGGATCCAAAGGGAAGATAGCCCCAAGGAAAACATAGCCACCACTAAATCACCAAAGGGAAGGGCTATATTCAGTCAAGATTCAAATGAGGAAGAAGAAAAGACAAAACAAGAGGCTCTAGGCCATGAAGAAATGGTGATTCAACATAATTAGGAGGAAGGTGATCATGAATCACCAAAAGAGGGATCTCAAATGCCCCAAAGGCTAGATAAACAACTACAGAAGAAGGCCCCCATCCTTATGGATCTGAAAGAGAGGATAGAGGCCATCTTGGCTCAAGCATAAATAGAAATGAAGAAGGAGAAGAAACCAAGGGTCATATCCCATGTAACAATGGATGCCTTAGGATAAAGGATAGTTCAAATAGCTACTCTAGTGGTGGAAGGAGAGGGAGTCAGATATAATATCTCTACCATTGATCTAGAAAAGGCCATGAGGAAGCAAAAAATTGATGACCTTTAGGGATCTATCACTACCATTGTGTATCAAATAAATAAGGACAAATCCTCTAAGGAGGAATTAAAATCACAAGTGGTGGATTTAATAGCATACATACAATAATGGTCTTCTGCGAAAGAACTACCAAAAACCTCATCAGCCCCACCTCAACTACTATCCAAGGATCATATTAGAAAGCTTGAAAGAAGGAAGAATTGGACTAAGGCCATGGAGGAATGGTTCTAATGGGTGGTCTACAATGGAAATATGGGTATGAACCATGTTGTCTAGATAGTGAATAAGTTCAAAGAGCTACTAAAGCAGCTCGAGGACACAAGGAAATTATACACAGACTTTCCAGAGCTACATACGATCACATACCCCAAGAACGTTTCTATCCTCAAGATGCCTGAGAGAACATGGGAAAAAGAGCTAGCACTGGCAAAGGATGATCATTGGCTCATTGAGACCTAAAAATTGGGCCTTGATCATAGGAGGGAAATCTTGGAGTGGGTGCTCCATGAAGTGGAGCTTGATATAGATTGGGTTAAAGAACATCTAGTGGCCTGTGAAGAATATTTGAAGCTCATGATGGACTATGACATGAATTCCATCGAGCTTGATCCTCTAAAGATAAGGCCACATTTCCATAAAAGGATGGAGAATGAAGCCATGAACACACTCATGCTAGATTTTATGGATTTTTGCTCAAACCTTCACCCAATTAGAGTAAGTAATCAAAAATACATTGAAATGTGACAAGGATTGGAATTTAATTACTAGCAAGTCCAAAAAATTGAGCTTCTAGGTTATCCAATCTGATATAATGGAGTGGAGCAAGCTTCAGGTGTTGATCGACAAGTTCATAGAGTATGCTACTGTGAAGAAGAATGAAGGAAATCCATTCATTGATGATGAGTTTCTCACAAAGTAGTTGCAGTAGGGAAATTAGCTAAAAGAAAAAGTGCTATAGTGCTAGCCACTAGAAGACAAATTAAGCTAAAAGACAAAATATGTATTTTAAATTGTAAAATATTAGGGGTAGGTGAAACCCTAATTTTTAGTGAATCTTGACCACACATTGAGATTAAATCTTGGCCATTCATTTTTATTTTTGGAAACTATAAATAGGGGGTGTCCTCTCATTTTCAAGAGAGAGTTGAGTTACTATAAAGACATGCTACTGAAATTCTAATAGAAATTCATTGCTTTTGGATGGATTTTTTAGTTTCACTTCATGTTTCATGATTCTTCTCTTCATAGTTTATAGATTTGAGTAGATTACTTTATTGTTCTATGTTTTTAGTATGTTTTAGTAGATTGGTAGATGTTGATCATTGATATTGAAGTATTCTATTGTGTTGATGCCCTTCCTTTCTTCATGCTTTTTGTTGTTTATTGATGATAAATAGCAATGTAAAGCTAGTCTAAACATTAGTTGGATGTTGAACTCAAGTTCTATATTTTATTCATGCTTTATGGTGAATAAATGGTTGAAAATTTGTAGACCATGGAAGATTGCACTATTTTCACGAGACTGTGAGTTGATTTGGTTAAGTGGAACCTAGTTTTAGGAGGGTTGTCCACTATAGCATCCTCCATTATCACTGTTCATTGGTAGTTTTAGGTCTAGGAACTTACTCTCTTCCTTTCCATTTTGATTTTTCTTTTAAATAGTAAATTAAAACAGTTTCAAGCATCAATACACATTGTAAGGAAAAATTTGATGACAAAGTGAAGTTTTAGACTGTTGTTTTGAACTTGCAACAATAGAACACAATTTCATAATTTCATAGACTCCATTAAAAGAACCAATTCCCCTGAAACTTAACATAGGTAAGGATGCCCTATGATTACATGTAAATTACATGAAAAAACTTAAGAATTCCAAGCAAGTCATGACCTGACATCTGAGAGACCTTGTGGTAATTTTATGCAACTAGTTTGTTGGATATTTCCTTTCAACAGCGGTTATGCACTTATGCATCACCTATGTTACGAAGTGCTGAAACACTGATAAAAAAAATTGGTGCTAGAAGGAGGGAAAAGTTTGTGCTAACCTAGATTGAATTGGTTCATTCTCCCCTAAAAGGTTTTATAGTCTTAAGATCAACTCTAAACAAAGGGGAATTCCAGGAACTGCATCCCCCTACCAGGGCTAGGAAAACTCAAAGGGGGGACGCAACTTCTTCCTCCTCATCCACTCCATCCACTTCACCTCCATCCTCACCTCTTCCTTCCATCCCTTTAAACCACATTCACCCTTCCTTTTTAGTATCTACTTCCTCCACTTAGGCATCCCAAGCTATCTTCCAACCTCTTACTTCCCAAGGCCTGGGTGGTGCCCTTGTCCCTTCCCCCCAAATCTAGAGTGCAATTCCAACTGTTGCTATTCTTGTGCAGCCCCAAATTGTTGTCTAACAAAAAATACAACCCCTGCCTCCTCTCATGGCTTGGTTGGGTAACAACCCTTCTCTGTTGTCCTTCAACAATTACCATGACATGACAAAGAACGTGAAGGGATTTTGTATGAAATTCAATCCTCGGGATCAACAAAGGACAACTGAAGAACACATTAAGATATTCCAAACATCATTGAAAGATATGTAAATTGATCATGAAGACGTGGCATGTAGGATATTCCCTTACTCTTTAGGAGAGGAAGCTTTTTACTGGTACATCAACTTGCCAATAGGGTCCATTACCACTTGGGATATCTTGAAGAGTGCCTTCTTGAGGAAGTACAAGATTCCAATAAACCCTTTAGAATTATATCAACAATTCATGTCTATCCATAGAGAGGTCAATGAACCAATCAACTCATTCAATGATTGGTTGCATCACGCATACATGAGGTTGCAAACTCCATACATGTTGGATGATTTCATAGTTCTTCTATTTTATTTTTATGCACTGGACAATCTCACTATAGAATTGGTGAAAAGAATGAACCCTCCACTTGCCAGGTTGGTAAATGCTTGTACTAGGGTAGTTATCGCCAGCATTGATCTAGGAAAAAAAAATTGGGTCTGCTACCTTTCTTAGGATAGATTGCTCATCCCATGTACATTTAGGGGCTGACCCAATCTTTAGCACATTAGACTCCTCTTATGAACCAAGTTTTGTAGCTGCCCATAGTTCCTCACTCGGGACCCACAATGAATCAGGAACCCCTATTGTGCAGTTTTGCACACATGCCCCACTTAGAGTGAGGACCCTCTTTGATGATGTGTTTGACCTTTGGTTTTATTGAATTTGTCTTTTCAAGGTCTTGAGATGTTGGTCTTGCTGACTTTGGTCTTGCCTTGAGGTTTGAATCAGTTAAATTTGGGTTTTAATGAAAATCTGGGTTTTGACCTGGGTCTGAGATTTTCTAGCTCAAGCGGATTTTCTGGGTCCTGGTTCATTGTCTGGTTACTGCTGAATTATCCGAAATTTGGGTTTCTGCTTGAATCCAGGATTTTCAGGCTTGGGCAGATTTTCCCGAACTGCATTAAAATCCCAAACTTTGTTAAAACCCCAGTTTCTGCCATATCCGTAGAATTCGTGCTCATCCAGATTATCTATTTGGCTTGGTTTTTTCTTAATTCTGATTTGGGCTCGGGTTTCCAGATTTCCTTGACATGTCTTTTTGCTCATTAATGCTTGAAGTATGTCTACTCATGCGAGGGTGCGGATGGATTTAAGGCCTTTTGGGCATCATTTTGATTTCATTATTCACTTGCTATTTTCTCTAGCATTTGAGATTCTTCATTTGAGGTTTTGATTGTTGAATTTGAGCTACTTGTGTGTGATTTGCTTGAGCGTTGGTTGAGTTTCTCGTGGCTAGGGCACACTATTTCTCAATCACTTCCCCGAGTTTGAGCTTCATCAAGACCGATCCATGGTAAGTCGTTGTTGGCCCCTCTTTTTGTCTTCACTTTGATTGAATCTTTTGAGTTGAGTGAACGTCACTTGAGGTCAGCCTTTGATTATTTTATGGTGTGCATCTGTCGAACTAGGGTTTGACCCACCTTTTCACTGGTTTTTATCACTCGCACTGTGTATGCTTTCATTTATCAATCGAATGTTGGGTATACCCCTGTGGCAAGGTGTTTCGGTTAGGGTCCTGTCTTGTTAGTGCATAGTTTGTTATATATTGTGAGGTTAGGGTTTTGGTGTTTAGCCTAGATTTTCTAGGTTCAATGGACCCATTAGGATCTTTATGTCTTTCATATAGCTCAAACCCGCTCATATCTTGAGAGATCCCAGTGCTACTAGATTGATCTTTTCAAGGAGGTAGTGTTTGAAACTTTGAGCTTACCTTGATTTTCATGGCAGAGGTCTGGTTATTGGATTTAGGGCATTGTTGTTTTTCCTTGAGGATTGGTCGTTTGGAAGTTTTTTGAAATTCAAATTTGTGTGCATTCCAAGTTTGCCTATTAGGATCGATTTTGAGACCATTAGAATCTGAAAGGAAGGTCTGCATGATTATTTGATTAATATTTTTCGTGCGTTAATGACCATCGGGTTTTCGAGGTGTCTGCAAAATTTTTGTGTGCTAGATATTCCCAGTTTCTACCGTATCCATGAAATATGATAAGTTCCATAATTCTTAGTAGTCCACAAAAATCCCTCCTGTCCAGATTTTTTTGATTTCCTGTATAGTTTCATTCCTTTTCGATTTTTCGATGTTAGGGGTAATGGAGTAAATGTTAAATGATGATTTCTTGCTACTCAATGGATGAATTCCATGATGATCACATAACCTTTGTCTGAGCTATGATTTATTTGGCGAATGATGTCTTGGTAGCATGAATCCGTCTAGGTTAGATTTCTCTAAATTCTGCCCTGACTGGATTCTCCCAGATAACCTCATTTTCTTAGATTGCTTCATTGTCTAGACTTTTAAAGATTAATGATTAATGATGGATCTTAATTTCTTTATGTGGTCTTATGCTAACCCTTTGATTGGAATATGTATGATAATTGTGCACTTATGAGGGTCTTTTGTGAATGCAGGATGAATCAAGCAAAGCCGCTGCAGGAAAGTCTAAAGATGATACAGAGGGGTCCTCCATTTTAGAGTCAGAAAGATTAAGATTGGATACCAAGAGTTAGCTTTCTGACAGAAAAATAGCTTATGTGTGGTCTAAGGTCTCTGACACCAATGTAGGGCCATGGAGATATGAGGAATTCAAGGTGAGAATAGCTCAAAAGGATCTACCGGTCCTGAGAAAAGGAATGATGAAATCCAGACTAGTTCATGTGGCAAGATTCCCTCCTACAATCCAGTGCTATGAGTTGATACTAGAATGTGCATGACAAGATGATTTTGACACATATAGGGACGTTAGCACCGAAGGGAGAGTCTTGGAAAATTTTAATCCTATTTCTATTGCCCAAGCTTTTAACATGTCGAATTTTCCATCTGTGTGTGCTTTGAACATGGATTTGGCCAAAACCTACTATGAGGATGAGCCCACCAAATCCAAACAAATGATTAATTCCTGGTTGGAGAAACCAAAGTCTCACTTTTCCAAACTACCCAAGCAATTACACAAGTCAAATTTAGATCATACATATATGATGCAATCACATTATTGAGCAGAGCGGCTGGTTTAAAGAGTGTTAGAGTGTTGGAAAATTGGATGCTCCATGTGATAAACAAAATTCAACAAGGTATTAACTACCATTGGGTAGGACTCATAAGTACAATAATTGACAGGCAGTTAAGAGATGTCCTAGAAACAAAGAAGTTTACCATGTCTTCCTATGTGATGTATGTGTTGGCTAGATTCTACCCATACAGGGGTTTGAATCCAAAGGGGACATTTGGACAAGATATAGTCTATGACATATACCCATAATTGCACCTAGGACATTAGGATTTTAGAAGAGCCAATGATGCATTTACAATGCATATCACTAGGATGCTTCAAAATTCAGAGCATGTGAGATTGTCTGATGGAGCAAAAGAGCTAATAAAGAAAAATAGAGCTTGGTTCATACAGTTTCCCACATTCTCCTACATCAAAATTGACAGACGTAAAACTGCTCCATACAGGTTGCCCAGGTACCCTACTGACCACATTGTGTTGTTGGAGGTTGTGAGACAGATATGTGAATTTGATGCAATTGTTAAAAAGGAAAAGCATAAAATAGGATTTGGTGGAGATTTCCCTCTCAAAATTGGTATAGCTGAGGTGTGCCCTTCCATCCAATTGGTGCATGCAGCAAGGGATGAATTGGCTACTTATGGTTTTTCCTTCAACTCTAAAAGGAAAAACTTTGATATCACCAGGGAAGCATAGAAGAAGGCCACCAAAGAATACCATCACAAGGATGACCTAGAGGACTACTGGGAAAATATCAAAGATAATTTTGAGGCGAGGAAGAAAAGGTACTCTAGGCTTCCGGTTGATGTGATTAGGCTGTACAATGTTAAGTTGATCCCTAACTAGTTAGAGGATGATTGGAATCTGGTGCAAGATCATGCATATGAGTCTATTAAGGACAGGTCCATTAGGGAGATAAACTGGGCTGAAGATGAGGTAACTAAGTTGGAAGACTTGATTGACCCTGTCATGAAGTTTACCAAGTCATGGTTGAATCACAAGGTTTGGGAATTGGAAAGTGACAAGGTACCCTATACCTTCAATTCAATGGGAAATCTAAATCCTCTGTCCACCTCAGAAGAATCTGGGAAAGATGATCCCACAGGGAAAACTAAAGTGAGATCACCCTTCAAGAATAAAATTAGAAGTCCAAAGGAAAGTGATCTAGAGAAGAAAATAAAGCCAAAGGGGAAGAAAAGAAGCAGAACCTTGAGAATTGGTAAGTCTGCAAAGGAGGAGGAACTTGAGAAGGCAGAAAAAGAAGATATTCCTCCAGAGCCTAAAAGGGCAAGGACAACTAGAGCTTCAAAGAGGAAGGATCAAGAGACTTCCAAGGATGAGACAAACCCTCCAGTTGTTGAAGTGGAGAGTTCAGGAGAAAAAACTAAGGTTTATTCAAGGAAGTCAAGGACACCATCTCCAAAGGAGACCCTACAAAAAGAAGGTCCTTTTCCAGTGGCGTCCACTATGGAGCAACCAAAGGCTACTTCCCCTTCACCAAATGTACCAGAGCAGGCGACCCTTGAAGAACATGAGACTAGTGGAGAGGTTGAACCATTCAAGGAAGGACAACTCTTTAGTGTGGCAGTTGAGCTTGAAGTTGAACATGTAGAAAGGCACCCTTCTCCACTAGTGCAATATGAGGATTCTCCAGCGTGTAGTAAAGGTAATGGATCACCTAAGAAGGAGAATGTCCCTGTTAGAACCCCATCACCTTTGCAAGAAGAAGAGCCTAAATTGGGTAACCAAGGTGATCAGTCCCTTGAGAAAGGAAAAGATGAAATAACAGAACAACATGAAGAGGCCAATACAAAAGAAATCCGGGTGGATCCTGCTATCCTGGATTAGTTGGAAAAGGAAATTACAAGGAAGAAACAAGTCATTGTTGAGGTCACCCCTCTTGATTGGGATGAGATGCTAGCCAAGATTGGTAAAGGTATGAAGAAGAAGGTGGCTAGGGTAGTTTCAAGAATTGAAAGAGATGAAGTAAATAACAAGGTTATCCATATTACCACTCCTGTTGCTAATAAGAGCAAAGATGAAGTCACTAGAAAAGATTACAATGTATAGACCATTAATCTTGGACCCGCTTCAGTAGAGCAAGATATTGAAGAGTATGAAGGGTCCAGTGCAATAATAATTGGAAGATTAAGGAAGGAGACACAGTCCAAACATGAGCTTAAAAGGGAGAATGAAAGGCTTAAGAAATTCCTAAAAGACTTGATGAAGCCTTTTCAATCTCTTCACCCACCTTCCTCTGCCACTACTGGTTTCTTACCCAAGGAAACTATTTCTAAAATTGAAAGGATAAAGGCTTCTACCCAGACTACAATGGATTGGTTGAAAGATGTGCAAGTAAAAGGAGATGACGCAATAAAGGAAATCCATTCAGTTGGAAAGGATGCAGTAAGAGCCAAGGACTTGTTAGAGCATGTTCTATCTCAAGACAAGGATGATATCGACCTTCTATTGTAGAAATCTAAAGCGATTATAGAATATGGTAAAGATCAGTTGACTGCAGATGGAATCCTCCCTTCATCCAGGCTTAATGAGCGTTGGGAATGGTTTGAAGCTTTGCAAATTCGGCAAAAGGCCATCAGGAAGATCCATAGATGAAAGAAGCAGATAGATGGTGATCTGACTGGAGTCTATGATGGTGTATTGCATTTTTTGAGATAATGACTAGTAGGAGGAAGATTGCTCCTAAGTATCTGAGCCTAGAAAAATTAAGAGAATGGTGGCATGATGTTTATGCTCCAGATTTCAAAAATATTATAACAGGGCACCAACTAGATGATGCAACAACTTACTTGCCATGATGGATAAGTACCAGGCACACAAAAAAAGTTGGGATAAAATTGTTAAACAGTCCAAAGAAGAGATTGGTTCCATCGACTGTCAGCTCAAGATTTTTCCTTTGCCACCTATTGCCAAGCTGGATAGAGTATTTTTGAGGGTTCATGGATTATTGGCTCAGAATAAGGATAAAGGAGGCTATAGTTAATGCCCATTTTGAAGATTTGTGCTTCCCTATTATCATAGGGGATGTATTGATCTGAGCTACATTGGAGAATGTGTCTAGGCTGACCTTGATGGTGTATCGGCATTTAATGTGTGCCTTATTTTAAAGTTCCCAAGGCCGACTTATTTTGGCTAATTTATTTTGTAAATGTTTGGCTAGGCCAACATGTTTTAAGGATTCTCTATAAAGGCATTCTTGGCTCATTGTAAAGCTAGTTAGAGAATTAGAGTTAGAGACAGTTGATATAGAGAAAGAGCTAGAGAATTTTCTCAATAGAAGTAATAGCTAGTTCTTGAAGCAAATATTGTAACAGAACAGTGGAATTGTTGCAACATTTTGCTGAATTTAATACAATTGAACACATTGTGGTTTTCCTAGTGAAATCTCTTGTGTTAGTTTATCTTGCATGGTTCTTATTGTTTCATCCTTCAAATTTCTTAAAGAACTAGGATTTAGTCTTTAGAATTAGAGTAGTTCTGTGAATGATGTTCATGATTTCATATTTGGAATGTTTGTAGCAATCTCTAGTCTATACTCCTAGTAACTATCTGATTGTAGTAGGCTGGTGAAGTCAACGTGGACCATACATTTATTTGTGCTTAGTTTGATTGTGGATGAATATCTATGATTTGAAAATCTATATACCTTAGAAGATTGCACCGTTCTTGTGATATTACAGTGTGGGTTAAAAAAGAATTGGTTATTTGAGATTAGTCCATTTCAGATATCTGTCATTTGCATTGTTCATCCTAGAGGTAGTTTAGATTTTACTATATCTTTGCACTCTTATCTTTTTCTATTTATTTATCATTTGGTTAGATTTAGGATTTAAGATCATTATATTGCAAGATCTGATAAATTGGAAAGAAACAGTTTTCTTGTAATAAGGTCTGATTGTGATTACTCACCCATCCCTTCACCCGTATTGTCTACACCTGATGAGCCCAAAATGTACTCATAGTTTGGATATTATGATGGACTTTTAATATCTTTACTTTTGTTGTTCATGGCTGTTTAAAATCTTTTGAAACCTTTTATGGGGATATCCTGTAGCAAAACATTTGCATATTCCTGTAGTTTATTGTGTTGACTTGACTACATTTATTAACCCGTTGACTCCCTAAATGACTGGTATATCGCATACATCTTTTGAATGATAAAATGGATTTAAATGTGTGATTAATGAATAGATATCGTGTATGTGCCATACACCTTTTCTTTCGCATCTGTTACCTTTTGTTTCGCATGTTGTTGAAGAATGATCAAGTCAAGCGCAACCGATCTTGGCCTTGCAGTACAGTCTATTTTTTACATGACTTCAAGGAAGCTCCGACGAAGATTCTCTAACTGAAACCATTGGGAAAGATTTTTAATGACAGTCAATCTAGAAAGAGTGGAGCACTAGATTCTCTCTGGATTGAGTTGAACGGATAAATTCATTTATGAAGTTTGTTCCTTGATTTTGGGATACACTTTACTTCCATGTCTTTCTTTGATAGGGTTATTTAGTTAGTTTCTCTCCTAATTTTAATAAAGTACTCCTCTTGCATAAGTGAGAAAGGAGATGATAGTTAGAGTAAGATAGAAGCATAGTGATAGAGAGATATAGCGTATATCATGTAAGAATTAGTATGATAATGAAAAGCAGAATCTGTTTGATAAGAGATAGAGTTTGTTGTGAGTTTATATATCAACAAAGCAATGTATACCATTTTGTTTTCATGAATAAAATTTGATGAAGTTCTAAGTTCAGCACCTGCGTAATCAGTAGATGCTTGCTAAGGGGGCCCACTTAGTAAGTATCTGTAGCTAGTTAGTTAGCCATTCTTTTCTATTAATCTTAAGTTAGCTTTCATCTTTGAAGTTTTCATACAAACTCAGTCTTGTATCGCTCTTGTAGCATAGGGAATCCATCCATGTGCCTGTTCATGCAGCATAAGGCCAGTTCATAGTTTGTGTTATATCCATAGTTGTTATGGTTTATGTTTTAATCAAATCATAGTTGTGTTAAAGAACTTTGCATTACCTTCCTGTAGTGTAGATAGAATTCCTTTCGAGTATTTATTTCTGCTAAGATTTGACCGAAACTAGTTCTTAGTGCATATATTTTGCCGCGCCATTTAAAGTATATGTCCCCTGGTTTAACAAGCAAATGAACGTCCATAGAGAGATATTAGTCACCTATTGGAATTTCCAATTCTCAGGAAAGGTTTTACTATGATTTTCATATCCTTTTGTGGGTGCGACCATTTTTGGTGTCGTTGCCGGGGATGGCATCCATCTAGGAATTTTTCAGAAGTCATTTTTAGCACTAGTTTAAGTTTGTTATTCAAAATTTTTTAAAATATTTCAAGCCACTATTTATCGTATTACATGCATAGAAGAAGAAGAGACGCACTAGGAAGGTTCCTCCCTGAAAACATGTTTGTTGAACTACCATTTGACCCAGTTGACAACCAACCTGAGGAAAACCCATTCGCTCAGTTATTCCAGCAACCTAACATGATAAATAACAAACCAAATAATCCACCTCCTACTTTTGAGTTTCCTATTGTTCCCCAATGAGATACTGACAATCTTAAGAATATACCTTCTTCACTACTTCCAAAATTCTATGGCCTAGTCACAGAGGACCCTGAAACTTTTCTGTTTGAGTTTAATGTCCTCTGTCACAGTTACGACTACAACTCTGATACTCATAAACTGAAGTTATTTCCTTCCACCTTGAAGGAGGGAGCTCTCAGATGGTTCATGAGTTTGGGGAGAAGTGTTGGAGATAGTTGGGTAGCCATGTAGACAAAATTCCTTGAGAAGTATAAGGAATATTGTAAGAGTGCCAGCAAAGATGATGACATATTCCAAATTCAGCAAAAGGAGGATGAAAGTCTGGAAGATTATATTTCCAAATTTTTGTTTTTAATAAAGACAAAATCAAACCTTACTTTCAATGAGGACTCTCATAAACTACTTTTTCTAAGCAGAATCAGTGATGTCTGTATAGACGCCCTCGACCTAATGAGAGGAGGTGATATAACCCAACTGTCTTGGGATGATATAAAAAAATACGTCTAAAATACTCTCAAGCAATAGTTAAGAAATGTCAAGGTCATCATGCTATAGTGGGGAAGTCTTCTTCTAGTGGAGTTTCTCAGATGGAGATAAAAAATTTGTTGTCTGACTTCAAGTAGGATATCATTAATAATATGGATACACAACTAGACACTATACAAGCTCGGAAGAAACATGAGGAAGCTGAGGCAGTTTTGGCCAAATTATGTCCATATTGCAGATAAAAGAAACATGACTACAGATGAAAGATGGTTTCTAATTTGGAAGCTAAGCAACTACCTACTGAATTCAAGCCAGTATAAGGTGATGATGATCAAGTGTTCTTTGTTGCACAAAGGAAACCATGGGCCCAAAGACAAGGTATGCCTCAAGATCCTTTAACTTTTGGTAATCTTTATTCTAACTATAATAACCAATGACAACATGCATATGGACCACCATCACCCTAGAATCCACCTCAACTAAGTTGGCCTAATTATCAAACCCTGTAATAGAAATCTCCTCAAGGAGGTTGGCAGTAGCCACAAGGACAATGGACCCCACCTCTAGGAAATTGCTAACAAAAACCTTAATGGAGGGGTCCTGAACAATGGCAAAACTAGTCTTCTGGATTCCTACAACTTCCACAGCCACAACCACAGGCCCTCATACCACCTCCTGCAACAACTACCACAAATTTTGGCCCTCCAAAGCAAATGCCTATACCTGCCCAGCCATTGCCAAATCCCAATAATAAGCAACAGTAGTAGCCACCATAGCCTACGTATCTTGCTGAAGCCAAACAATATCAAGCTTATTCCTTAAATGTTAATGACATCCATTTAATATTTGGAACCACTTTACCTGCTCCAAAACCCCCTCTAATTACTGAAATAACAGATTCCCCCCTTGAGGAATCTACTGCACCTGCTGATCCTACTAAGCATATGCATATAACTGATATGGTTTATAAGGAGCCTGTTTTGCAAAGCCAAGAAAAACCACCTTTTCCTCAGAGGTTGCAAAGTACTGCATTTAAATCCATAGAAAAACCCACTTTTGATATTCTAGATCAGCTCAAAAATGTACAAATTCAAATCCCCTTATTTCAGGCTATTAAAGATGTTCCTATTTTTAGAAAAACTATTAAAGAGGCATATTTAAAGAAGCTTGGATGAAAGAAAAAGGATCCTCAAACAATTCATATCTTAGGGAAATTGGCTGATATAATGTTGAGAAATGCAGTCATTCCAAAGTATATTGACCCTAGAAGTCCTGTAGTGCAAATACATATAAATGGTCAAATTGTAAAAAAAAATTGATTGATTTAGGTGTTGCCATTAATGTTATGACAAAGCATATTATGGAATCCTTGAATATTTCAAAAATTAGGTCTACACCCACAATTCTGCAGCTTACAAATAGCTCCACAGTTAAATCTGATGGGATGGTGGAAGATGTAATTGCCACTCTTGAATATTGGGAGTATCTAACTAATTTTACAATATTATTAGTCAAGGAAACTTTAGGAGGGTATCCAGTTATCCTTGGTAGACCATGGTTAGAAACTGTTGATGCTTTTATAGGATGTCGCTCTGGAGATATGACAATTTCTGATGGACAGTCCATAAAAAAATTGGCTTTGTATCCGCCTGTTAGACCTCAACTAGATTTGTCCCAACCTGTTTAGCCAGATATGGGGGAAGAAACTAAAGAAGTCAATTTTTTGGCTCAATTAATGATGTTTCAAAATGATCAATTCTCACAACTTCAGAGTGAGGATGCCTTGGTTTTTCAAATTCTACAATTCAACTCTAATGCAGGTAGTTCATCTGATCCAAGTGGCAGTCATCTACAATGTTTCCTGTAGCAACCAAATTATGAGAGTTCACTACCTAAAATTTTAGTAATTTTTCATAATTTTCTTCCACAAGATGTACAAACATCACCTGTAGATTCTATGAGTAATCTCACTAAGCAGATAGAATTGTCTCTAGGTCAATGTTTGAATAACAATAGCAAGTTGTCACAATCTCAATAGGCTAACTTATTAAAAATGCTACAAGAATAGCATAAAAATTTTGCATGGGAATATAGGGACATACAAGGAATAGATCCTCGAGTTTGTACTCATAGGATATATATCAAAGAAGATTGTTTACCAGTCAGACAACCTCAAAGAAGAGTCACTCCAACACTTAGAGTAATAGTTAAAAGTGAGTTTCAAAAGTTGCTTGATGCTGGTTTTATTTATCCAATTTCTGACAGTCAATGGGTTTTCTCCATTAGTCATTATTCCCAAGAAAGGTGAAAAATGGAGAGTGTGTGTAGATTACAGAGAGTTGAAAAATGCCATTAAAAAATCACTTTCCACTACCTTTTGTAGACCAAGTATTAGACTTACTGTCTGGAAAAAGATATTTTTTCTTTTTGGATGGTTACAGTGGGTACAATCAGATAAAAATTGCCCCAGAAGATCAAGATAAGACCAATTTTACCTGTCTATGGGGAACATTTTCTTATTCAGTCTTGCCTTTTGGTCTATGCAATGTGCTAGGAACATTTCAAAGAGCAGTAATTAGTATATTTGCTGATATATCTCATGACTGTATGGAGATTTATATGGATAATTTCACTACCTATGGAGTCACATTTGAAGAAGCACTGGTGAATTTAGAAAATGTATTGAAAAGGTGCAAGGAGCAAAATTTGTCTCTAAATAGTGAAAAGTGTTTTCTAATGATGGAAGAAGGCATTGTTCTAGGTCATCATATTTTAAAAAATAAAATTCAGGTTGACCCTGCTAAAATTAAAGTTATTCTGAATTTACAAACTCTTGCAAAACAAAAAGATGTCAAAAGCTTCCTTGGCCATGCAGGGTATTATAGAAGGTTTATAAAAGACTTTAGTAAAATTTTCAGTCCACTTTATGCCTTATTAACTAAGGATTCTCAATTTGAGTGGACCGACACCTATGAAAAATCCTTCCTACAACTAAAAGACTTGCTTACTCAAGCCCCTGTTCTTCAAGGTCCAAAATGGAATTTTCATTTTCACATACATGTTAATGCCTCTAATTTTGGTATAGGAGCAATTTTAAGCCAAAAAGAAAATTCAATTGAGCATGCTATCTATTTTATCAGCAAGAACCTTCAAGGTCCTGAGCTCAACTATACTGTTACATAAAAGGAATTTCTTGCAGTAGTGTATAATTTCAATAAATTTAGGAATTATGTCATAGGTTATCAGATATTCATCTATACTGACCATGCAGCAATCAAGTATTTGATGAACAAACCTGCCATCTCTAGTAGATTGGCATGATAGCTCCTATTGTTACAAGAATTTGACATTACAATCATTAACAAACCATGAAGTGCTAATGTTGTAGCTGACTTTTTATCAAGACTTCAATCAGCTACACCTGTTGAACACGAGGTCATTGATGATAGGTTCCCAGATGAACATTTATTTTCCATTGCTCCATATACACCATAGTATGTAGACATTTCTAATTATCTAGCAGCAAATAGAATACCAGTTTATTTTTCTCCAATTGAAAATAAATTGTTAATAGAGAAAAGTTTTAACGTTTCATGGATTGCAAATTGTCTGTTTTATACTAGACCTGATCAAGTAATGCGAAGATGCATAAGAGAAGATGAGACTTATAATATCTTGCATGCTTGCTATGATGAACCATGTGATGGATATTTTGCAGCAAAGAGAACATCAATGAAGATTCTTACAACAAGGTACTACTGGCCAACATTACACAAGGATGTTGTGGCCTATTCAAGGAAATTTGACAGATGCCAATGTATGAGAAGACCAACCAAGTTAGATGAAATGCCACTATATCCATAGGTAATAGTCACCCCTTTTGATAAATAGGGGATAGATTTTGTGGGAACAATTGATCCACCATCAAATGGCAAGTCATACATTCTAGTTTGCATGGACTATGTAACAAAGTGGGTTGAGGTAAAAGCTATGACTCATACTAGGGATAACAAAGTTGCTAAATTTATGTATGAACAAATTTTCACAAGATTTGGAGTTCCTAGAGAGCTTGTAACTGATCAAGGAGCTCAGTTCACATCGAATTTGATTACTGCACTAATGAATGACTATAAGATCAAATATAGGAAGTTCAACCCCTATCACCCTCAAGCCAATGGTTATGAAGAGGTAACAAATAGGGAAATTGAGGTGATCCTAACAAAAATAGTGTAGATCCATAGAAAATATTGGAGCAATAGACTTCCTAAAGCAGTTTGGGCCTACAGAACTACATGGAAGACAACAACTAGTTTTACACCTTTTGAGCTACTTTATGGGAAAACAACCATGTTGCCCATAGAATTCGAGCACAAAACCTTGAGGACAGCTCTTGAACTCAATATGGAAATATCTAAAGCACAAAAGGACCATCTCCTATAGCTAAATGCTTTGGATGAAATGAGAAAAGCCACCCTGTAGCACACAGAAGCAATCCAACAACAAAGGAAGAAATGGCATAATCAACACATCAAAACTAGAAAATTTTTTGTTGGTGATTGGGCCCTGTTATATGATTCTAGATATCTAGAAAAATAGGGTAAGCTCACAACATGCTAGCTTGGTCCGTATAAAGTTGAGAATGTGTTCGAAAACGGAGCTTTACAGCTGGTGACAATTGATCCAGTCCATTTCAAGTTGCTAGTTAATGGCCACCGACTCTGGCTGTACCATAAACTAGTATCAAAGGAAGAATTCATGTAGCAGTTCCTTCAGATTCCTCCCGCTACTCTTTCTACAGCCGAAAGCTTTATCTTTTCTCCTATAACTTCACCGTAATTTTGAAAAGCATGCTCATAATAAAAGTTTTCTTTTTAAAAGGAAACCCTTTTTCTCCATTTTAATTTATCGCCCCCATCTCACTTCTTTAATTTCCATCTCATCCATCCATTCCATCCATTCATCTCATCTGCCCACGTCACCCATCCACTTCACCCATCCACATCACCTTTAATTATGATATCATTCTCAACTATCAACACATGCAGACGTCGTCATCTTTCTTCACACGTATGTGCAATGGTACGCCATATATTTTGTTATCGCATATTTAATTTATTTCATTCTATTCATTTACTGCTATGACAGTACTAGTCATTATTACCTGATCTTTGCCTATTCTTTAGCATATGTAAGGACACATGTCATACTCTAAGTAGGGGGCGGGGTAATCCACCTTTTAAAACCTGTCTTTTCACCACTACCATAACTGTGCAAATAATATTTTTTTATTATTTTTCTAGTACTTTCCAAATATGATCACATGTCCTTCTTTATTGTTTGTTTTTCTTGTAAATTACGATTAAAAATGCTTGTTCAAAAAGTCTATTTTTTGGAAAAGAAAATAAATGTGACAACATGACAGTAGAAAAAATCAGAACATAAAGGGAAACAAAAAATTTTAATTTTCAATAAGGAATTGAGTTCAGCTAGGAGAAAACTATGAACATGGGTGGCCAGCTGGTGTGACATGAGTCTGTAGCTCATGAGTTATTATTGCAAAATCCTCAAATATTCCATGCATTTAGCCTCTGTGGATGGTTAAACTACTTCTTGAGTTTAAATGCTTTTGATGAGGAGGTTGTTGGAGAATTTTTGAGAACCCTTTCTGAAGGGGAAGCTACTATATAGGGTCTAATGGTTATTGCAACTGAAGATAGAATTGCTAAAGTAACTAGGCTTCCAACCATTGGAGAAAATATTTCTTTAGATGCTACCACTGTAAGAGTTGAGTTTTCAATGCCCACTGATGGACCTTTGGAAGTCTCCAAGCAGGGATGCAAGTGGGTATCATTGCCTCCTCCTTATTCAAAATACGCCACTTACATAATCAGGTATTTAACCTATGAAGGTCGTTTCTCCTACCTGCATTCTTATCATTTCAAATTATTAAGCCATATGAGGCATGGGTTAGTTGTAAATGTTTCGAATTTCCTATTAAAATTTTTAGAACAAAGTGCCTATGGAACCCAACAAGGGAAAGATAATTCTGTTGCTCACCATGGCCTTATCAAATTACTGATTGAACTTTTTTTGAGAAATGTATCACCTCTTTCCTGGAAACAATTCGTTGCACAAAAAGAACTTGCAAATTCCATAAACCCGTAAGGTACTTACCCCATGGCCTCAAAAAAAAATAAAGAAATTGTGTCTACCAGTAGAACAGGGCAAGGGTCATCTACTCCTGTAGCACCTAGTCCTGCAGCTCTCACACCTGAATCCTTTGCTAGGATTAAAACTAGGTTTGCCACTAGGAGAGAGAAGGGAAAAACAAAGGCAGGTGAGTCATCTGTAGCAGAACAAACCCCAGAGTCTGACCCTCATTCTCGAAAAAGGCAATGCTCTTCTCCTGTAGCACCTTCCCTTATAGCCGTCTCTCCTACAACAACAACTGTTGCTGACACTAGTTCATTGTCATCCTCTAGTAGGGCAGAACCCTCTAAGTAGACCAAAAAGAGGAAGGCTATCAGAATACCTCCTGCAGTTGCATCAGTGCCAAGAAGAGTTTCCACAAGGAAACAATGTAAGACCTCCCCTACTTCACCTCAACCAGAGGTTATTGTAATTTCAAAAGGGTCTGTAGAGTTTGAATTTAATGTTTTTCAGAATGTGTCCGAAAATGCTGCATAGAGTTCATTCCTTCTTGAAGAAGAACAAGTTGAGACAAAAGAAATAGGGCATAATGAGTAAGGGTTACCAAATCTTGATGACTTGGCTACCGCTACTATGCAGTTTTCAGAGGAAGCATAGTCTTTTCCACTGCAACAATGAGAATTCATCTAATAGTAAGAGCAAGAACAGACTGAACAATTGGATGTGCCTAGTGAATCTATATTTTACCCTGCAACTTGCAAAGTCATTGTTGTGTATAAGAATACATTTTTAATTGAGTTTCTGGAATATGTCAAAGCTAACTGGGAAATAGTTACATTGCAAACCTTGACTTTCTGGCACATAGCCTAGACTAACATGCAACAAAGTCTATAAGAAGTAGAAAGGAAGAAACTGAAAAAAGAAATTGAAAGTCAGAAACAGGAAATTGCTGAGTTGAAAGAAAAAATGGATGAAATATTAAAAGTAACTGGTCAGATTATGGAATGCAAACCACCACCCAGAGTTTATGCTTTGTGCCTTTAGGAACAATTCTTATGGTTCCAACTAATGAGAATTTCTAGAAATCAAGATCCTATACTTCACACTGCTAAAGAATTTTACGAGGCATACCAAGCAACCCCTAATTGGTTAAGAAATTCTCTGTGTGAATTCTATTTATATGGCTTTTTAATTCCATTTGAAACAAAAAAGAACCCTCTTCTGTATATTGGTGATATCCATTTGAGATTATTGATGTCATGGGCAGCAAATGAAGTGAATTATGGTAGGCAATGAGAAATATATGAGGAAGCCGAAAGGAATGAGCCTGTTTCATTATACTCTCAAAGTTCGAACCCCCATGCAATGTTGAAAGACTAGTTTGCTCTAACATACAACATTAATAATATTACAGCCAGAGAGAAGATATTTGATATCGCGAAACAGGGATATGATGAATTTCAAGCACAACTATATTCATTTTGGATACTTTCATACACCAAAAGTGAGAAAAGGTGGAAAAAATTAACTTTTGGGCTAAGAAAATCAAAACCACATAGTCCTCTAAATTTTACAGCAGCTCTTAAACAATCAAGTAGATATATATAGTTGGGACTTCAAAAGAGATTTGAACTATGGTTGCCATTGACATTCAGACCTCCTGTGCTAATGTGGCTCATTTATCCTCACCAGGCTACAAATCTTAATGATGATTTAGAAGACCATAGGTATGAAAGGTTTCAGGCTTTTAGAGGATTTTATTATAGGTTTGGAACTCCATTTCAGAGTCATGCTACAACCACGGATTTCAGAGAAACTACCAGAAAAGTTAATGCTGGAGGACCAGCATTAGGCTAAATAGGGGGTAGTGATGAGCCCAAAATGTTCTCATAGTTTGGATATTATGATAGACTTTTAATATCTTTACTTTTGTTGTTAATGGTTGTTTAAACTCTTTTGAAACTTTTTATGGGGATATCCTGTAGCAAAACATTTGCATATTCCCATAGCTTATTATGTTGACTTGACTACATTTATTACCTCATTGACTCCCTAAATGACTGGTATATCGCATATAGTTTTTGAATGATAAAATAAATTTAAATGTGTGATTAATGAACAAATATCGTGTATGTGCCATACACCTTTTCTTTCACATATATTACCTTTTGTTTCGTAGGTTGTTGAAGAATGATCGAGTCAAGCGTAGCCAATATTGGCCTTGTAGTAAAGTATATTTCCTACACGAATTTGAGGAAGCTCTAGCGAAGACTCTCTGACCGAAACCGTTGGGAAAGATTTTTAATGACAGTTAATCTGAAAAGAGTGGAGCACTAGATTCTCTTTGGATCGGGTTGAACAGATAAATTCATTTATGAAGTTTGTTCCTTGATTCTGGGATACACTTTACTTCCATGTCTTTCTTTGATAGGGTTAGTTAGTTAGTTGCTCTCCTAATTTTAATAAAGTACTCCTCCTATGTGAGTGAGAAAGGAGATGATAGTTAGAGTAAGATAGAAGCATAGTGATAGAGAGATATAGAAGATATCATGTAAAAATCAATATGATAATAAAAAGCAGAATCTGTCTGATAAGAGACAGAGTTTGTTGTTAGTTTATATATCAACAAAGCAATGTATACCATTCTGTTTTCATGAATAAAATTTGATAAAGTTCTGATTTCAACACCTGCGTAATTAGTAGATGCTTGTTAAGGGGGCCCACTTAGTAAGTATATGTAGCTATTTAATTAGCTGTTACTTTTTTTGATCTTCAGTTAGCTTTCATCTTTGAAGTTTTCATACAAACTAAGTCTTGTATTGCTCCTACAGCATAGAGAATCCATCCTTGTGCATGTTCCTGCAGCATAAGGCAAGTTCATAGTTTGTTTTTTAGCTATAGCTATTATGGTTTATGTTTTAATCAAATCATAGTTGAGTTAAAGAACTTTGCATTACCTTCCTATAACATAGATAAAATTTCTTTCCAATATTTATTTCTACTAAGATTTGACCGAAACTAGTTCTTAGTGCATATATTTTGCTACACCATTTAAAGTATACGTCCATTGGTTTGACAAGTAAATGAATGTCCATAGAGAGATATTAGTCACCTGTTGGAATGTCCAATTCCCAGGAAAGGTTTTACTGTGATTTTCATATCCTTTTGTGGGCGCGACCATTTTTGGCGCTGTTGCTGGGGATGGCGTCCATCTAGGAATTTGTCAGAAGTCATTTTTAGTACTAGTTTAAGTTTGTTAGTCAAAATTTTTTAAAATATTTCAAGCCACTATTTATCATATTGCATGCATAGAAGAAGACATGCACTGGGAAGGTTCCTCCCTAAAAACCTATTTGTTGAACTACCATTTGACCTAGTTGACAACGAACCTGAGGAAAACCCATTCGCTCTATTATTGCAGCAACTCAACATGATAAATAACCCATCTAATAATCCACCTCCTGTTTTTTAGTTTCTTATTGTTCCCCAATGAGATACTAACAATCTTAAGAATATACCTTCTTCACTACTTCCAAAATTCTATGGCCTAGTCACAAAGGACCCTGAAACTTTTCTATTTGAGTTTGATGTCCTCTGTCGCAGTTACGACTACAACTCTGATGCTCATAAATTGAAGTTATTTCCTTCCACCTTGAAGGAGAGAGCTCTTAGATGGTTCATGAGTCTAAGGAGAGGTGTTGTAGATAGTTGGACAGTCATGTAGAAGAAATTCCTTGAGAAGTATAAGAAATATTGTAAGAGTGCTAGCAAAGGTGATGATACATTCTGAATTCTGCAGAAGGAGAATGAAAGTCTAGAAGATTATATTTCCATATTTTTGTTTTCACTAAAGAGGAACTCAAACTATACTCTCAAAGAGGACTCTTAGAAACTACTCTTTCTAAGTGAAATCAGTGATGCCTGTATAGACACTCTTGACCTAATGGGAGGAGGTGATATAATCCAACTACCTTGGGATGATATAAACAAAATGTCTTAACTACTCTCGAACAATAGTTAAGAAAAGTCAAGGTCATCATGCTATAGTGGGGAAGTCTTTTTCTGATGGATTTTCTCTGATGGAAATAAAAAATTTGCTATCTGACTTCAATCAGGATATCATTAATAATATGGCTACACAACTGGACACTATGCAAGCTCGGAAGAAACATGAGGAAGCTGAGACAGTTTTGGCAGAATTTTGTCTATATTGCAGATAGAAGAAACGTGACTACAAATGCAAGATGGTGGCTAATTTGGAAGTTAAGCAACTACCTACTGAATTCAAGCCAGTAGAAGGTGATAATGATCAAGTGTTCTTTGTTGCACAAAGGAGACCATGGGCCCAAAAACAAGGTATGCCTCAAGATCCTTTAACTTTTGGTAATCCTTATTCTAGATATAATAACCAATGGCAGCATGCATATGGACCACCAGCACCCTAGAATCCACCTCAACTAAGTTGGCCTAATTATCATACCCCACAATGGCAATCTTCTCAAGGAGGTTAGCAGCAGCCACAAGGACAATGGAGCCCACCTCCAGGCAATTGGCAATAAAATCCTCAATGGAAAAACTAGTCTTCTGGATTCCTACAAATTCCACAACCACAACCACAGGCCCTCATACCACCTCCTCTAGCAACTACCACAAATCCTAGCCCTCCAAAGCAAACGCCTATGCCTACCCAGCTGTTGTCAAATCCCAATAATAAACAATAGCAACAGCCACCATAGCCTACGTATCTTACTAAAACCAACCAATATCAAGCTTATGCCTTAAACGTTAATGACATCCATTTGAGATCTGGAACCACTTTACCTGCTCCAAAACTCCCTTTAATTACTGAAATACCAGATTTCCCCTTTGAGGAATCTACTGCACCTGTTGATCCTACTGAGCATATGCCTATAACTGATACGATTTCTAAGGAGCCTATTTTGCAAAGCCAAGAAAAACTACCTTTTCCTTAGAGGTTGCAAAGTACTGTATTTAAATCCATGGAAGAACCCACTTTTGATATACTGGTTTAGCTCAAAAATGTACAAATTCAAATCCCCTTATTTCAGGCTATTAAAAATGTTCCCATTTTTGGAAAAGTTATTAAAGAGGCCTATTTAAAGAAGCCTAGATAAAAGAAAAAAGATCCTCAAACAATTCATATCTTAGGGAAATTGGCTGATATAATATTAAGAAATACAGTCATTCCAAAGTATATTGATCCTGAAAGTCCTGTAGTGCAGATACATATAAATGGCCAAATTGTAAAAAAATATTTTGATTGACTTACGTGCTGCCATTAATGTTATGACAAAGCATACTATGGAATCTTTGAATATTTCAAAAATTAGGTCTACACCCACAGTTTTGTAGCTTGCAGATAGCTCCACAGTTAAACCTGATGGGATGGTGGAAGATGTAATTGTCACTCTTGAATCTTGGGAGTATACAACTAATTTCACAATATTATCAGTCAAGGAAACTTTAGGAGGGTATCTAGTTATCCTTGGTAGACCATGGTTAGCAACTGCTAATGCTTTTATAGGATGCCACTCTGGAGATATGATCATTTCTGATGGATAGTCCATAAAAAAATTGGCTTTGTATCTGCCTGCTAGACCTCAACCAGATTTGTCCCAACCTATTTAGCCAGATATGGGGGAAGAAACTGAAGAATTCAATTCTTTGGCTCAATTAATGATGTTTCAAAATAATCAATTCTCACAACTTCAGATTGAGGATGCCTTTCTTTTTCAAATTCTACAGTTCAATTCTGATGTAGGTAGTTCATCTGATCCAAGTGGCAGCCATCTACAATGTTTCTTGTAGCAACCAAATTCTGAGAGTTCACTACCTAAACTTCCAACAATTTTTCATAATTTTCTTCCACAAGAGGTACAAACATCACCTATAGATTCTATGAGTAATCTCACTAAGCAGATAGAATTGTCTCCAGATCACTATTTGAATATCAATAGGGAGCTCTCACAATCTCAACAGGCTGACTTATTAAAAATGCTACAAGAACAGCATAAATCTTTTGCATGGGAATATAGGGATATGCAAGGAATAGATCCTCGAGTTTGTACTTATAGGATATATATCAAAGAAGATTGTTTACCAGTCAGACAACCTCAAAGAAGAGTCAATCCGACACTTAGAGAAATAGTTAAAAATGAGCTTCAAAAGTTGCTTGATGCTAGTTTTATTTATCCAATCTTTGACAGTCAATGAGTTTCTCCATTAGTCATTGTTTCTAAGAAAGGTGGAAAATGGAGAGTGTGTGTAGATTATAGAGAGTTGAACAATGACACTAAAAAAGATCACTTTCAGCTACCTTTTGTAGACCAAGTACTAGACTCACTATCTGGAAAAAGATATTTTCCTTTTTGGATGGTTACAGTGAGTACAATCAGATAAAAATTGCCGTTGAAGATCAAGATAAGACCACTTTTACCTATCCATGGGGAATATTTGTTTATTCGGTCTTGCCTTTTGGTCTATGCAATGTGCTAGCAACATTTCAGAGACAGTAATTAGTATCTTTGCTAATATATTTCATGATTGTATGGAGATTTATATGGATGATTTCACTACCTATGGAGTCACATTTGAAAAAGCACTGGTGAATTTAGAAAATGTATTGAAAAGGTGCAGGGAGAAAAATTTGTCTCTATACAGTGAAAAGTGTTTTCTAATGATGGAAGAAGGTATTGTTCTAGATCATCATATTTCAAAAAATGGAATTCAGGTTGACCCTGCTAAAATTGAATTTATTTTGAATTTATAAACTCCTGCAAAACAAAAGGATGTCAGAAGCTTCCTTGGCCATGCAGGGTATTATAGAAGGTTTATAAAAGACTTAGTAAAATTTTCAGTCCACTTTATGCCTTATTAACTAAGGATTCTCAATTTGAGTGGACCGACACCTGTGAAAAATCCTTCCTACAACTAAAGGACTTGCTTACTCAAGCCCCTGTTGTTCAAGGTCCAAAATAGAATTTTCCTTTCCAAATACATGTTGATGCCTCTGATTTTGGTATAGGAGCGGTTTTAAGCCAAAAACAAATCAATTGAGTATACTATCTACTTTATTAGCAAGAACCTTCAAGGTCCTGAGCTCAATTATACTGTTACAAAAAATGAATTGCTTACAGTAGTGTATGTTTTGAATAAATTTAGGCATTATGTCACAGCTTATCAGATATTCATCCATATTGACCATGCAACAATCAAGTATCTGATGAACAAACCTACCATCTCTGGTAGATTGGCACAATGACTCATATTGTTACAAGAATTTGACATTACAATCATTGACAAACCAGGAAGAGCTAATGTTGTAGCTGACTTTTTATCAAGACTTCAATTACCTACACCTAGTGAACACGAAGTCATTGATGATAGGTTCCCATATGAACATTTGTTTTCTATTGCTGCACATACACCATGGTATGCAGACATTGCCAATTATCTAGCAGTAAATAGAATACCAACTCATTTTTCTCCAAAAGAAAGAAATTGTTAAAAAGAAAAGTTTTAACTTTTTATGGATCGTAAATTGTTTTTTTTATACTAGACTTGATCAAGTAATGCAAAGATACATAAGAAAATATGAGACTTATGATATCTTGCATGCTTTCTATGATGAACCATGTGGCAGACATTTTGCAGCAAAAAGAACATCAATGAAGATTTTTACAGCAGGGTACTACTGGCCAACATTACACAAGAATGATGTGGCCTATACAAGGAAATGTGACAGATGTTAGCGTATGGGAAGACCAACCAAGTCAGATGAAATGCCACTATATCCATAGGTAATAGTCACCCCTTTTGATAAAATGGGGATGGATTTTGTGGAAACAATTGATCCACCATCAAATGGAAAGTCATACATTCTAGTTTGTACAGACTATGTAACAAAGTGGGTTGAGGTAAAAGCTGACTCATGCTCGGGATAACAAAGTTGTTGAATTTATGTATGAACAAATTTTCACAAGATTTGGAGTTCCCATAGAGCTTGTAACTGATTTGGGAGCTCAGTTCACATTGAATTTGATTATTGCACTAATGAATGACTATAAGATCAAACATAGGAAGTCTAGCCCCTATCACCCTCAAGCCAATGGTCAGGCGGAGGTAACAAATAGGGAAATTGAAGTGATCCTAACAAAGACAGTTCAGATCCATAGAAAAGATTGGAGCAATAGACTTCCTGAAGTAGTTTGGGCCTACAGAACTACATGGAAGACAACTAGTTTTACACCTTATGAGCTGCTTTATGGGAAAACAGCCATGTTGCCCATAGAATTCAAACACAAAACCTTGAGGAAAGCTCTTGAACTTAATATGAAAATATTTGAAGCATAGAAGGATAGTCTCCTACAGCTAAATGCTTTGGATGAAATGAGAAAAGCCACCCTGTAGCACACAGAAGCAATCCAACAACAAAGGAAGAAATGGCATAATCAACACATCAAAACCAAAAAATTTTTTATTGGTGATTGGGCCCTGTTATATGATTCCAGATATCCAGAAAACTAGGGTAAGCTCACAACATGCTGGCTTGGTCCGTATAAAGTTGAGAATGTGTTCGACAACAGAGTTTTACAGCTGGTGACAATTGATCCAATCCATTTCAAGTTGCTAGTTAATGGCCACCGACTCCGGCTGTACCATAAACTAGTATCAAAGGAAGAATTCATGTAGCAGTTCCTTCAGATTCCTCCCGCTACTCTTCTTGCAGCTGAAGGCTTTAGCCTTTCTCCTACAACTTCATCATAATTTTAAAAAGCATGCTCATAATAAAAGTTTTCTTTTTAAAAGGAAACCTCTTTTCTTCATTCTTATTTATCGCCCCCATCTCACTTCTTTATCTTCCATCTCATCCATCCATTCCTTCAATTCATCTCATCTGCCCATATCACCCATCCACTTCATCCATCCACATCACCTTTAATTATGATATCATTCCCAACTGTCAACTCATGCAGATGCCATCATCCTTCTTCACATGTACGTGCAAAGGTATGCCATATATTTTGTTATCGCATATTTAATTTATTTTATTCTATTCATTTACTGCTATGACAATACCAGTCATTATTACCTGATCTCCACCTATTCTTTAGCACATGTGAGGACACATGTCATACTCTAAGTAGGGGGCAGGGTAATCCACCTTTTAAAACCTATGTTTTCGCTACTGCCATAACTGTGCAAATAACCTTTATTATTTTTCTAGTACTTTTCAAATATGATCGCATGTCCTTCTTTATTGCATTTTTTTTTGTAAATTACGATTAAAAATGCTTGTTCAAAAAGTTTATTTTTGGAAAAGAAAAGAAATGTAATGGCTCGATAGAAGAAAAAACTAGAACAGAAAGGGAAACAAAAAAAATAAATTTTCAGGAAGGAATTGAGTTCAACTAGGGGAAAACTATGAACATGGGTGGCTAGCTGGTGTGACATGACCCTGTAGCTCATGAGTTATTATTCCAAAATCCTCAAAAATTCCATGCATTCAGCCTCTATGGATGGTTAAACTACTTCTTGAGTTTAAATGCTTTTGATGAGGAGGCTGCTGGAGAATTTTTGAAAACCCTTTCTGAAGGGGAAGCTACTATATGGGGTCTAACAATTGTTGCAACTAAAGACAAAATTGCTAAAGTAACCGGGCTTCTAGCCGTTAGAGAAAAATTTTCTTCAGATGCTACCACTGCAAGGGTTGAGTTTTCAATGCCTATTGATGGACCTTTGGAAGTCTCCAAGCAGGGATGCAAGCGGGTATTATTGTCTCCTACTTATTCAGAATACGCCACTTACATAATTAGGTATTTAACCTATGAAGGCCTTTTCTCCTACCTAAATTCTTATCATTTTAAATTATTAAGCCATATGAGGCATGGGTTAGTTGTAAATGTTTCAAATTTCCTGTTAAAATTTCTAGAACAAAGTGCCTATGGAACACAACAAAGGAAGGATAATTCTATTACTCACCATGGCCTTATCAAATTACTGATTGAATGCTTTTTGAGAGATGTCTCACCTATTTCCTAGCAACAATTCATTGCCCAAAAGAGCTTGCAAATTTTACAACCCCCCAGGATACTTACTCTATGACCTCAAAAAAAGAAGAAGAAAATTGCGTCTACCAAAAGAGCTTGCCCAAAAGAGCTTGCAAATTCCACAACCCCCCTGGGTACTTACTCTACGACCTCAAAAAAAGAAGGAAATTGTGTCTACCAGTAGAATAGGGCAAGGGTCATTTACTCCTATAGCACCTGGTCCTGTAGCTCTCACACCTGAATCCTCTGCTAGGATACAAACTAGGTTTGCCACTAGGAGAGAGAAGGGAAAAACAAAGGCAGGTGAGTCATCTGGAGTAGAACAAACCCCAGAGTCTAACCCTTATTCTTGAAAAAGGCAATGCTCTTCTCCTGTAGCACCTTCCCCTGCAACCGTCTCTTCTACAGCAACACCTATTGCTGACACTAGTTCACTATCATCTTCTAGTAGGGCAGAACCCTCTAAGCAGACCAGAAAGAGGAAGGCTACTAGAACACCTCCTGCAGCTGCATCAGTACCAAGAAGAGCTTCCACAAGAAAATAATGTAAGACCTCCCCTGCTTCACCTCAACCAAAAGTTATAGTAATTTCAGAAGGGTCTGTAGAGTCTGAATTTAATGTTTCTCAGAATGTGTCCAAAAATGTTGCACAGAGTTCATTCGTTCCTGAAGAGGAACAAGTTGAGACAAAAGAAATAGAGCATAATGAGCAAGGGTTACCAAATCTTGATGACTTGGCTATTGTTGCTATGTAGTTTTCGGAGGAAGCACAGTCTTCTCCATTGTAGCAACAATAATTCATCTTGCAGCAATAATAAGAACAGACTAAACAATTGAAGGTGCCTAGTGAAGCTATATTTTACCTTGCAACTTGTAAAGCTATTTTTGTGTATAAAAATACATTTTTAATTGAGTTTTTGGAATATGTCAAAGCTAACTGGGAAACATTTACATTGCAAACCCTGACTTTCTAGCACATAGCCCAGACTGACATGTAACAAAGTCTATGGGAAGTAGAAAGGAAGAAACTGAAAAAGGAAATTGAAAGTCAGAAATAGGAAATTGCTGAGTTGAAAGCAAAAATGGATGAAATGTTAAAAGTAACTGGTCAGATTATGGAATGCAGACCACCACCCAGAGTTTATGCTATGTTCCTTAAGGAACAGTTCTTATAGTTCCAACTAATGAGAATTTCCAGAAATCAAGATCCTATACTTCACACTGCTAAAGAATTTTACGAGGCATACCAGGCAGCCCCTAATTGGTTAAAAAATTCTCTATGTGAATTCTATTTACATGATTTTTTAATTCTATTTGAAATAGAATGGAACCCTCTTCTGTATATTGGTGATATCTATTTTAGATCATTGATGTCATGGGCAGCAAATGAAGTGAATTATGGTAGGCAATGAGAAATATATGAGGAAGCTAAAAGGAATGAGCCTGTTCCATTACACTCTCAAAGTTTGAATCCCCATGCAATGTTGAAAGACTGGTTTACTCTGACATACGACATTAATAATATTACAGCTAGAGAAAAGATATTTGATCTCAAGAAATAGGTATATGATGAATTTCAGGAAAATCCATATTTGTTTTGGAGACTGTCATACACCAGAAGTGAGAAAAGGTGGGAAAAATTAACTTTTGGGCTAAGAAAATCAAAACCACACAGTCCCTTAAATTTCACAGTAGCTCTTAAACGATCAAGCATATATATATAGTTGGGAGTTCAAAAGAGAGTTGAACTAGGGTTGCCATTGACATTCAGACCTCTTGTGCTAATCTGGTCCATTTATCCTTACTAGGCTACAAATCTTAATGATGATTTAGAAGACCGCAGGTATGAAAGGTGCCAGGCTTTCAGAGGATTTTATTACAGGTTTGGAACTCCATTTCAGAGTCATGCCGCAACCACTGATTTTAGAGAAACTACCAGAAAAGTTAATGCTGGAGGACCAGCATTAGGCTAAGTAGGGGGCAGTGCTGAGCCCAAAGTGTGCTCATAGTTTGGATATTATGATGGACTTTTAATATCTTTACTTTTGTTGTTCATGGTTGTTTAAACTCTTTTGAAACTTTTTATGGGGATATCTTGTAGCAAAACATTTGCATTTTCCTGTAGCTTATTGTGTTGACTTGACTACATTTATTACCATGTTGACTCCCTAAATGACTGGTATATCGCATATAGTTTTTGAATGATAAAATAGATTTAAATGTGTGATTAATGAACAGATATCATGTATGTGCTATACGCCTTTTCTTTCACATTTGTTACCTTTTGTTTCATAGGTTGTTGAAGAATGATCGAGTCAAGTGCAACTAATCTCGGCATTGCAGTAAAGTCTATTTCTTGCACGACTTCAAGGAAGCTCTGGTGAAGACTCTCTAATCGAAACTGTTGGGAAAGATTTTTAATGAAAATTAATCTAGAAAGAGTGGAGTGCTAGATTCTCTCTGGATTGGGTTGAATGAATAAATTCATTTATGAAGTTTGTTCCTTGATTCTAGGATACACTTTACTTCCACGTCTTTCTTTTATAAGGTTAGTTAGTTAGTTGCTCTCCTAATTTTAATAAAGTAATCCTCCTATGTGAGTGAGAAAGGAGATGATAGTTAAAGTAAGATAGAAGCATAGTGATAAAGAGATATAGCAGATATCATGTAAGAATCAGTATGATAATAAAAAGTAGAATCTATTTGATAAGAGATAGAGTTTGTTGTTAGTTTATATATCAACAAAGCAATGTATACCATTCTATTTTCATTAATAAATTTTGATGAAGTTCTGAGTTTAGCACCTGCGTAATCAAGTAGATGCTTGCTAAGGGGTCCCTTTTAGTAGGTATCTGTAGCTAGTTAATCAGTTGTTCTTTTCTGTTGATCTTCAATTAGCTTTCATCTTTAAATTTTTCATACAAACTCAGTCTTGTATTGCTCTTGTAGCATAGGGAATCCATCCCTGTGCATGTTCCTGCAGCATAAGGTTAGTTCATAGTTTGTGTTTTAGCCATAGCTATTATGGTTTATGTTTTAATCAAATCATAGTTGAGTTAAAGAACTTTGCATTACCTTCCTGTAGTATAGATAGAATTCCTTTCTAGTATTTATTTCTGCTAAGATTTGACCAAAACCAGTTCTTAGTGCATATATTTTTCTATGTCATTTAAAGTATATCTCCCCTAGTTTGACAAGTAAATGAACGTTCATAGAGAGATATTAGTCACCTATTGGAATGTCCAATTCTCAGGAAAGGTTTTACTGTGATTTTCATATCCTTTTGTGGGCGCGACCAACACCTTCACTTCCTAAAGTTGAGGCCAGAACCATCCCTGAGGTAGTTCCTATTCAACAACCCTAGCCTATCGTTAACCAACCACCATCCCCACATTTGCAAATGGCCTTCCTTGCTAATAATCCATCTGCCTTGTTTTTTCATGCCTACAATGTTATGCCCAAAAACCCTAAACACTTCTATTCAAAATTCCATGTTAATGACCCAAACAGGACTGGAGAAGAACATATAAGGATTTTTTAAACCTGTCTCAAAGATAGAGGGATTGTTTATGAAGATGTTGCCTATAGGTTGTTTCCTTATTCACTAGGAGAAGAGGCCTTTTATTGTTACAATCACCTCCCATCTGGTTCAATTCTTAACTAGAATGATCTTAAAATAGCCTTTTTATAGAAGTTCAGAATACCCATCAGTGCCAATGAGTTGTATTTGCAATTCACTAAAGTCAAGAGAGAGGTTAATGAACCAATATCTAATTTCAATAATAGGTTTCACCGTGTGTACACTAGACTTCAAGACCCATATGTTTTGGACAATAATACAGCTCTAGGAGTCTATTATGAAGCCTTGGATAGCCTGATAGCCACCTTTCTGAAGTGGAGACCCAACTCTCCAACTAGCCTAATTGATGCCTATACAAAAGCTGTTAAGCTTAGCACATATTTAAAACAACACTTAACTAGACCATTGCCTTCTTTAGGATCAGTTGCACATCCCAATCAGGCTCAGGCAGTAAATCAGGTGCTCGCCAATCATACCCCAATCATGAATCCAGTACTTCAGTTACCTTTGGTGCCACATCCTAGTCCCCCTATGAGCCAGGTCTCTCCCATGATGAACTTCCTACAGCAACAAGTTAACCAGCCTCTGTATCAGCCGCAGCTAACTAACTTCCCTGCCTATTTGTAGAATTCTAAAGTATTGCATTAGTTTGTGAGATCTGCTACGATAACTATTCCTCCTTAGAATAATCTGAGCTAGATCCCTTATGGAGATCCAAATAAGGATAGGATTGATGAAATGGCTAAGCAGATAAAAAAGTTAAACCTAGAGGTGACTTACCTAAGGAATCAAAATAACCAATTACAAGTTGCTCAGAAGAATATACAGTCCAATCAGAATAGATAATTTCCTCAAGTCCATAGTAATGACAGAGGACAGCGTAATGAGAGAGGATTTCATAATGACAGGGGATACAATCAAGATAGGGGTTACAACTATAACAGAGGGTATAATAATGATAAAGGATAGAATTTCAAGAGAGGACAAGGTAGTGGACTAGGATTTGATAGGAGATAGCCACAGGGGAAAAATAGAATCTGGAACACATGACCTAATAATGGAGGAGTTCCTACTCCCTTGGATCAACCTATCATCCAATCTGCAAATTAGCTAGTTAGTCAAGACAAACCTCCTAGTGGTATATATTTGGCCGAAGCTGCCCTATCAAGATGGTGTAGGCTCTATAAGACAAGCTAGCATTCAGAGTTAGAATGTCTAAAGTTCCAAACTGTAGCCTCTATTTTCCAGTATGAAGTAGAGAATAATGCAAATGGGTAGGAGATTGTTCCCTCCACCCCCTATGACTCTCCTGTATTGGTATTAAATCATGCTCCTTTTCCAGCAAGTGAAGAAAATGTTCTAAAAGATGAATCTGATTCCCAGGAGGGGAAAACAGATCAAATTTGCAATGGAGATGAGGTGGCTCAATTATTCAATGAAGAAGCAATGAATGATAATGGCCCCCTTGACTAGGAAGAGGCTTATGTTGAAGAAGTACAGATGTTCCAGAGGCAGGGTAAGGGATATGATTTAATAGATATGCCTCATAGACGCCCACAAGTTGGGGGACCTTTCACCACCTCCATTCCTCCTAATAATTTTAATATCCCTCTTGATCCAAGTTCTAGTAATAATCTATCCTATCAACATGTTTTCAGGTAGTACCTTGCAAAGGAAAAATATGCTCCAACCAATTCATAGAAAGAGAAAATTGTTCAAGTAAGTAGAGACAAGGTGGAGGAACCTTCTAGGGAAGTTCTCACTAATATGAGTGAGGAGCAAATGGCTTCATATGTTGCTAAGGAATTCAAGAAATTGAAGGTAAATATTTCAGCATTTGAGTTATTGAGGTTCCCTGCAATTAGGAAGGCAGTTCTAGGTACTTACGATGCACATCCAGTGTCCTTGGATAAACCTCCCAGTGAGTGTGTCAACAAGATTTCTTGTTCTTAGCCTGCGAAGACACAAAACCAGGCCCACAGCCGGGTTAAATTTCCCCCTAGAGATAAAGGAAAGGAGAAGGACAAGACTCAAGTGGCTCAGGTAGATACTCAGCCAACTTTGTTTCAAGGGAAGATAGAGACCCCACCATTTTTGATATCTATTCGATAAGAATTTACATAATTTTTTACTGGATTCTGGTGCTTCTACTAATGTAATTCCATTCAGAGTATGTAGAGCTTTAGGAATTACACTTTTTGATTCTTAGAAGAAGGTAACTCAGTTGGATAGAACTGAAGTAAATGTGGTGGGAGAATTAAATATGATTCACATGCAGATAACTTCTGACCCAAGGATTCAATAGGTTATCAATATTTAAGTAGCTAATATCCCTGATGCATATGGTCTGATTTTAGGAAGAGATTTTAGTAAGGCCCTGAATGGATATGTATCCACTGATCACTCGCATATGTGGCTTCCATAGAAAGGAGTACTAAATCAGATCAGGATTGAGAGAGAACTAAGAATAAAGTAGATGATTATGGAGTACCAAAATACTTCAAATGAAGTGTTGATCTCAGAAGTAGGCATGGGAAATTATATGCTGTTAACTCAGTATGAGGAGTCAGACTCAGAAGAGGTATTAATGTTACATATGATGTCTACTGGTGCAGAGGCAGATTCCAGCAATACTACTATCCTAACAGAATCTGTTAAAGAAGATAAAGAACCCAAAGATAATCAGATTAGCCTATTAGATAGCTTCCAGGAATTCATCAAGCAGTGTGTTGAAAATCAAATTCACCTAGGTAAAAGGACAAGTTTTGAGGAATTACTCTTACCAAACTGGTGTAGAGTTCATAATGTTTCCCATTCAAAGTTGGAGTGTTGTTTATGCCAGACAGTAGTAGAACAAGTACATAAATGTTTAAATCCAACCCAAGCTATTAAAACAAAAGGATATCAAGGAAAGAAACCTATGCTATCTGAGGAACCATCCAATAGTAAAGGGTCAAAAGACACGATGAAGAAGATTGTAACTATTCAATGCTGGAATCTCAAATTTGATGGATCCAAGTCCAATCATGGAGTTGGGGCAGGGTTCAAACTAATCAGTTCAAAAGGTAAAAATTTCTTTGCAACCCATAGACTCCAATTTCACTGCACAAATAATGTAGCAGAGTATGAAGCATTAATTCATGGACTTTTTATGGCACTTAAGAAAAAGGTTAAGATTTTGGAAGTTTTTGGTGATTCTAAGTTAGTAATTAAGCAAGTAAGGAAACAATATTCATGCCATGATAGGAGAATGAATAATTATAGGCATAGAGTATGGAACCTCACTGAGGGATTTGATGCCTTCAATACTCAACTAATACCACAGTAGAAGAATCAAACTGCCAATTCTCTAGCCCAAGCAGCAAGTACTTTGTAGCCTTTATCTTTGTTAGGATTTAAGAAGTTCACTATAGAATTGACTCCTATGCCATCAGTTCCAGACAATGTTACCAACTTTTAGGTATTTGAAGGTGACAAACACATTCTTGATTTTATCACAAACAAAGAAATTTTTTCTTCTCAAATCATTGATGAAATAGAATTCTAAGAAGCAGAACTGGATTTGGAGGGAGTAATGAATCTGAAGTCTAATACTATTCCAAGGGGAATGGTACAGTTGGAATGAATTTTTTATATGGATAAGATCAGAGATCAGGGACAAGAGTCAAAGAAAGAATCTATTAATAGACAGTGTGACACTCACAATTTGGGAACTGAGGATAGTGCTAAAAACATTTTCATTGGCAAGGTATGCACTCCAGAAGAAAGACAAGGAATAATTGAAGCCTTGCATAGCTTTCCAGATATAGTAGTTTGGAGTTATGAGGACTTGAAGACCTATGATACATCAATCATAACTCATACTATACCCCTGAAGCCAGGTGCTAAAACTTTTAGGTAGAGACAAAGACCTATCAATGCGTTGTTGGAACCACTTACACAGAAAGAAGTTTAGAAGTTACTATCTAGCAGAATTATATTTCCTGTCAGAAACTCAACATGGGTGGCTAACCTAGTTCCGGTAAGGAAAAATAATGGAGAAATTAGACTCTGTGTTAATTTCAGGAATTTAAATAGATCATCAGAAAAAAGACAACTATCCAGTCCCTTCATTGGATGAAGTACTTCAAGTGGTTAATGGATCTCAAATGATGTCCTTTCTGGATAGTTATTTAGGATACAACCAAGTGATGGTCCAGTATGAGGACAGGCACAAAACTGCTTTTACAACTAAATGGGGTACCTTTGCCTACAGAAGGTTCCTTTTAGACTCATTAATGCAGGGGCTACATTTCAAAGGGCTATGGATATTTCCTTCAATGATATCATAGACAAATGCATCATTATTTATATGGAAGACCTAACTATCTTTTCAAAAAATAGAAGGGACCATATCTCTGATTTGCACAAAGTTTTTCAAACATGTAGAGAATTTGGCATATCCTTGAATCCTAAGAAGTGTATTTTTGGAGTGACAAAAGGAAAATTACTGGGACATGTTATATTTGAAAAATGAATTGCTATTGATCTAGAAAGGGTGGAAGCCATACTGAAGATTTAGCCACTTGCTAGCAAAAAGAAGATGAAATTTTTCTTTGGCAAGATCAACTTCATCAGAAAATTCATTACTGGATTTGCTGAAATTGTTAAGCCACTGAATGCAATGTTGAAGTAGGATGCTAAGATCGAATGGATTGTGGAAGCAAAGGAGACATTTTCACAAATCAAAAGAGTCATTGTTGATGCTCCAGTATTGGTAAGTCCTAATTACAATAAACCCTTTTACATCTATTTGTTTGCTTTAGACCATTCATGTGTTGGAATGTTGAATCAAAAGTCTGATGAGGGGAATGAGCACCCCATTGCTTTTATGAGTGCATAATTAAAAGATACTAAATTAAAATATCCAAGTGTGGAGAAGCAGGCATATGCTCTGGTTAGAGCAATAAAGAAATTCAGAAATTATATCCTTAGGAATAAGATCTATGCAATTGTCCCAGATCCTGCAGTCAAGTTACTTTTGATGCAAAATGAATTAGGTGAGTGTGGAGCCAAGTGGGTGACAATGCTACAAGAGTATGATATTGAAATCCAGCCCATGAAGTTGGTAAGAGGACAAGGACTCACTAATACTATGGCTAAAATAGGCCCTAAACTAACTGTTCAGAATTATAATGTCATGGAGGTTTCCCCAGACGGTTCGTATGATGACATAGTTTATTACTTGTTGAACCAACAATCTTTAGGCCATCTTAATGCAGTCCAGAGGAGAGCTCTGTGATTAAAGAGTGATGGTTTCATGCTAAAAGGAGCTATTCTATACAAGAAAAATCATGAAGGCATTTATTTAAGGTGTCTCAGAAAATAGGAAGCTAAAAGAGTGATGAACGAATTTCACGAAAAGTATGGCACTGGCAACGGTTCTGCGATTGCCACAACAAATTATATTTTAAGGGCAGGATATTACTGACCTACGTTGTTCAAAGATGTTCACCATCATGTACGGACCTATTACACCTGCCAGACTATAGCAATAAGGGAAATGTATGCAGCGCTTCCACTCCAATCAATCACTAAGGTAAGGCCTTTCACCCAGTGGGGTATGGATTTCATAGGCCCCATCAACCCACCATCTTCTATGGGACATAGGTACATTCTCACTATTACTGATTATTTTATAAGATGGACTAAGGCTTTTGCTTGTAGGAAATGTACATCTGAGGTAGTGCTTGATTTTTTAGAATCCACTATTCTTAATCGATTTGGATGCCCTATTGCTATTGTCTATGATAATGGTCCTACTTTCGCATCCTTAAATTTTTCAAATTGGGATTTTGATCAATGCATTATTGTAAAATTTGTGTCCAATTATTATCCCCAGGGTAATGGCTTAGCAACGTCCTCCAATAAGAATCTATTGATTGTTATCCAGAAGCTGCTAGAGAGGAACCCAAAGGACTGGCACACCTAGCTTCGATTTTCCCTCCAGGCAGATCATACAAGACTTAAATCATCCATCGAAACATCTCCCTATCACTTAGTATATAGTCTAGAGCCAGTATTCCCTATTCAACTCAAGATCCCAACCGTGCAATTTATTAATTATTTTTATGATGAGGGGGATAGAAGGGAGGCTAGGTTGACATAACTATGGCACCTTGAGGAGAAACGAGACAATGCCCTTTACAATTTTTCCAAACATTAAGGGGTAGTTAAGAGGTGGTTTGACAGAAGGGCTAAGGTCAAGGCTTTTTGGATTTCTGACCTAGTGTTATACTAGGATAAACCTCATGATCGAAAAGGGGACCATGGGAAGTTTGATAAACTATGGCTTGGACCATATCAGATTGCTGAAATACTTGGAGATAATGCCTTCTATCTGAAGACTCTCAAGGGAGAAGATAGTCTACTACCTGTCAATGGGCGGCATTTGAAACATTATTTCCAGCCCTGAGCTATTTTCAGCTCCTTGCTTTGTATATAGTTAGTCTAGGTTGTTTTTTCCTAGTTTCTTTTGGTTAGAGTAGGTTTCCTTTCAGTTTGTTCTGTTCTATCTTAGTTAGAGTAGGTTTTCTTTGGTTTGTTTTTTTTTGTTTGTGTTGCTCTTGCTCTTGGTTCCTTCTCTTTTGGGGATCCCTTGTGGTATTTGTATGAGAATGGTGACAAAGTAGGTGTGATGTTCTTGGTATTTCCCTTACAAACTCTAATCATCTTTCCAGAACATTATGATATGAATTCTCTACCCAATGCCACTTATCTTTGTGCTCAGAAAAAGGGTCTTCTGGTTAGATCGAACCAAAATACATTAGGGTCTCATATTTTCAAATATTAAAGATACTTGAAGTTGCAAAAGGTCCTTATGAAGTTTGAACAGGTGAAAAATCTATTTTCTGCTCTAGTGCCATTGTGGTTCTCATCCCTGAGTGTGAACTTCATTGTTCATAGGTTGAAGTAAAAGCAGTGAAACAAGTAGTATCAAAAAAAAGATATTGGAAATTGAAAGGTTTGAATTCAACTCATCAGGAGGATCTGGATATCTCTACCGGGGCTATAGACGCCTGGCTGGCAGTAGAGCTATGTTCAGGAGAATCACAATGATAACATCGTTAGGGCTATGGATGCCTAACTGGCAGCAAGGCTCTATCCAGGTTACTTTTAGAGTATGAATCTTTATCTAACATGTTCAGACCAAGTTTGGTTCCTATTGCAACTAATGGAAGGTAATGAATGCATATACACACACTTTGACCCTGGTGTAGGAAAGTTTGAGTTACTAGGGGTCCTTTGTTTTAACCAGAGGTGGTGGTCGAGTAGCTAAGTTGAAACCATAAGTTCTGGGTTCTTGATTCCAGATTGTCATTGAAATACCCAGGAGCATTTCCCCAACGGAGTCACCATTTGTTGTGTAGTTTTGCACACATGCCCCACTTAGAGTGAGGACCCTCTTTGATGATGTCTTTGCCCTTTGGTTTTTTTGAATTTGTCCTTTCGAGGTCTTGAGATGTTGGTCTTGCTGACTTTGGTCTTGCCTTGAGGTTTGAATCGGTTAAATTTGGGTTTTAATGAAAATTTGGGTTTTGACCTGGGTCCGGGATTTTCCAGCTCAGGCGGATTTTCTGGGTCCTGGTTTCATTGTCTGGTTACTACTGAATTATCCAAAATCTGGGTTTCTGCTTGAATCCAGGATTTTTTGGCTCAAGTGGATTTTCTCAAACTGCGTTAAAATCCTAAACTTTGTTAAAACCCCAGTTTTTGCCATATCCACAGAATTCGTGCTCATCCAGATTATCCATTTGGCTTTGTTTTTTTTGAATTCCGTTTTGGGCTTGGGTTTCCAAATTTCCTTGACATGTCTTGTCACTCATTAATGCTTGAAGTACATTTGCTCAAGCAAGGGTGTAGATGGATTTAAGGCCTTTTGGGCATCATTTTGATTTCATTATTCACTTGCTATTTGCTCTGGCATTTGAGATTCTTCATTTGAGGTTTTGATTTCGGAATTTGAGCTGCTTGTGTGTGATTTGCTTGAGCACTGGTTGAGTTCTTCATCACTAGGGCACACTATTTCTCAATCACTTCCTTGAGTTTGAGCTTCATCCAGACCGATCCATGGTAATTCATTGCTGGCCCCTCTTTTTGTCTTCACTTTGATTGAATCTTTCAAGTTGAGTGATGGTAACTTCAAGTTGGTCTTTGATTATTTTATGGTGTGCATTTGTCGTATTAGGGTTTGACCCACTTTTTCACTAGTTTTTATCACCCGCACTATGTATGCTTTCATTTATCAATCAAATGTTGGGTATACCCCTGTGGCAAGGTGTTTCGATTAGGGTCCTATATTGTTAGCACATAGTTTGTTATATATAGTGAGGTTAGGGTTTTGGTGTTTTTCCCAGATTTGCTAGGCTTGATGGATCCATTGGGATCTTCATGTCTTGTGTCTAGCTCAAACCCACTCATATCTTGAGAGATCTTGGTGCTACTAGATTGATCTTTTTGAAGGGGTAGTGTTTGAATCTTTGAGCTTACCTTGATTTTCACGGTAGAGGTTTAGTTATTGGATTTAGGGCATCGTTGTTTCGCCTTGAGGATTGGTCATTTGGAAGTTTTTTGAAATTCAAATTCGTGTGCATTCAAAGTTTGCCTATTAGGATCGATTTTGAGACCATTAGAATCTGAAAGGAAGGTTTGCATGATCATTTGATTAATATTGTTCAAGTGTTAACGACCATCAGGTTTCTGAGGTGTCTGCAGAATTTCTGCGTGCCCGGATTTTCCCGGTTTCTAACATATCCGTGGAATACGATAAATTCCAGAATTCTTAGCCGTTTGCGAAAATCCCTCCTCTCTGAATTTTTTTGATTTCCTTTCTGGTTTCATTCCTTTTCGATTTTTGATGTTAGGGGTAATGGAGTAAATGTTAAATGATGATTTCTTACTACTCAATGGATGAATTCCATGATGATCACATAACCTTTGTTTAAACTAACAATTTATTTAGCGAATGATGTCTTGGCAGCAGGAATCTGTCTGGGTCAAATTTCTCCAAATTCTACCCTGACCAGATTTTCCCAGATTACCTCATTTTCCCAGATTGCTTCATTTTTTGGATTTTCAAAGATTAATGATTAATGATGGATCTTAATTGCTTTATGTGGTCTTATGCTAACCCTTTGATTGGAATATGTATGATAATTGTGCACTTATGAGGGTCTTTTGTTAATGCAGGATGAATCAAGCAAAGCTGCTACAGGAAAGTCTAAAGGTGATACGAAGGGGTCCTCCATTTCAAAGGCAGAAAGATTAAGATTGGATACCAAGAGTTAGCTGCCTAATAGAAAAATAGCTTCCGTGTGGTCTGAGGTCTCTGATACCAATGTAGGGGCATGGAGATATGAGGAATTCAAGGCGAGAATAGCTCAGAAGGATCTATTGGTCTTGAGAAAAGGAATGATGAAGTTAGGACTGGTTCATGTGGCAGGATTCCCTCCTGCAATCCAGTGCTATGGGTTGATACTAGAATATGCATGGCAATATGATTTTGACATACAGATGGTCACTAACATCGAAAGGAGAGTCTTGGAAAATTTTAATCTCGTTTCTATTTCCCAAGCTTTTCACATGCCAGATTTTCCATCTGTGTTTTCTTTGAACATGGATTTGGCCAAAACCTACTATGAGGATGAGCCCACCAAAGCCCAACAAATGATTAATTCTTGGTTGGAGAAACCAAAGTCTCACTTTTCCAAACTACCCAAGCAATTACATAGGTCAAATTCAGATCGGACATATATGATGAAATCACATTATTGTGTAGAGCAGCCGGTTTAAAGAGTGTTGGAGTGTTGGAAAATTGGATGGTCCATGTGATCAACAAAATTGAACAAGGTATTAACTACCATTGGGTAGGACTCATAAGTACAATAATTGACAGGCAGTTAAGAGATATCCTAGAAACAAAGAAGTTTACCATGTCTTCCTATGTGATGTATGTGTTGGCTAGATTCTACCCATATAGGGGTTTGAATCCAAAGGGGACATTTGGACAAGATATAGTCTATGACATATACCCAGAATTGCACCTAGGAAATCAGGATTTTAGAAGAGCCAATGATGCATTTACAATGCATATCACTAGGATGCTTCAAAATGCAGAGCATGTGAGATTGTCTGATGGAGCAAAAGAGCTGATAAAGAAAAATGGAGCTTGGTTCATATAGTTTCCCACCTTCTCCTACATTAGAATTGATGGATGTCAAACTATTCCATACAGGTTTCCCACGTACCCTACTGACCACATTGTGCTGTTGGAGGTTGTGAGATAGATATGTGAATTTGATGCAATTGTTAAAAAGGCAAAGCATAAAATAGGGTTTGGTGTAGATTTCCCTCTCAAAATGGGCATAGCTGAGGTGTGCCCTTCCATCCAATCGGTGCATGCAACAGGGGATGAATTGGCTGCTTATGGTTTTTCCTTCCACTCTAAAAGGACAAACTTTGATATCACCAGGGAAGCATAGAAGAAGGCCACCAAAGAATACCATCACAAGGATGCCCTAGAGGACTACTGGGAAAATATCAAAGATGATTTTGAGGCAAGGAAGAAAAGGTACTCTAGGCTTCTGGTCGATGTGATTAGGCTGTACAATGTTAAGTTGATCCCTGACTAGTTAGAGGATGATGGGAATCTGGTGCAAGATCATGCATGAGTCTGTCAAGGACAGGTCCATTGGTGAGATAAGCTGGGCTAAAGATGAGATAACTGAGTTGGAAGACTTGATGGTCCCTATCATGAAGTTTACCAAGTCATGGTTGAATCACAAGGTTTGGGAATTTTAAAGTGACAAGGTACCCTGTACCTTCAATTTAATGGGAAATCTAAATCCTCTGTCCACCTCAAAAGAATCTGGGGAAGATGATCCCACAAGGAAAACTAAAGTGAGCTCACCCTTCAAGATTAAAATCAGAATTCCAAAGGAAAGTGATCTGAAGAAGAAAAGGAAGCCAAAGGGGAAGAAAAGAAGCAGAACCTTGAGAATTGGTAAGTCTGTAGAGGAGGAGGAACTTGAGAAGGTAGAAAAAGAAGATATTCCTGCAGAGCCTAAAAGGGCAAGGACAACTAGAGCTTCAAAGAGGAAGGATCAAGAGACTTCCAAGAATGAGACAAACCCTCCAGTTGTTGAAGTGGGTAGTTTAGCAGAAAAAAATAAGGTTTATTCAAGGAAGTCAAGGACACCATCTCCTAAGGAGACCCTACAAAAAGTAGGTCCTCTTCCAGTGGCGTCCACTATGGAGAAACCAAAAGCTACTTCCCCTTCACCAAATGTGCCAGAGCAGGTGACCCTCGAAGAACATGAGACTAGTGGAGAGGTTGAACCATTCAAGGAAGGAGAACTCTTTAGTGTGGCAGCCGAGCTTGAATTTGAAGATGTAGAAAGGCACCCTTCTCCACTAGTGCAATATGAGGATTCTCTAGTGAGCAGTAAAGGTAATGGATCACCTGAGAAGGAGAATGTCCCTGTTTGAACCCCATCACCTTTGCAAGAAGAAGAGCCTGAATTGGGTAACCAAGGTGATCAGTCCCTTGAGAAAGGAAAAGATGAAACAACAGAACAACATGAAGAGGCCAAGACAAAAGAAATCTGGGTGGATCCTGCTGTCCTAGGTTGGTTGGAAAAGGAAATTAAAAGGAAGAAACAAGTCATTTTTGAGGACACCCCTCTTGATTGGGATGAGATGCTGGACAAGATTGGTAAAGGTAAGAAGAAGAAGGTGGCTAGGGTAGTTTCAAGAATTGAAAGAGATGAAGTGAATAATAGGGTTATCCATATTGCCACTCCTGCTGCTAATAAGAGCAAAGATGAAGTCACTGGAAAAGATTACAATGTACAGACCATTAATCTTGGACCCGCTTTAGTAGAGCAGGATATTGAAGAGTATGAAGGGTCCAGTGTAGTAATAATTGAAAGATTAAGGAGGGAGACGTAGTCCAAACATGAGCTTAAAAGGGAGAATGAAAGGCTTAAGAAGTTCCTAGAAGACTTGATGAAGCCTTTACAATCTCTTCACCCACCTTCCTCTGCCACTATTGGTTTCTTACCCAAGGAAACTATTTCTAAAATTGAAAGGATGAAGGCTTCTACCCAGACTACAATGGATTGGTTGAAAGATGTGCAAGTAAAAGGAGATGATGCAATAAAGGAAATCCTTTCAGTTGGAAAGGATGCAGTAAGAGCCAAGGACTTGTTAGAGCATGTTCTATCTCAAGACAAGGATGATATCGACCTTCTATTGCAGAAATCTAAAGTGATTATAGAATATGGTAAAGATTAGTTGACTACAGATGGAATCCTCCCTTCAACCAGACTTAATGAGCCTTGGGAATGGTTTGAGGCTTTGCAAATTCGGCAAAAGGCCATCAGGAAGATCCATAGATGAAAGAAGCAGATAGATGGTGATCTGACTGGAGTCTATGATAAGTGTATTGCATTTTTTAAGATAATGACTAGTAGGAGGAAGATTGCTCCTAAGTATCTGAGCCTAGAACAATTAAGAGAATGGTGGCATGATTTTTATGCTCCAGATTCTGAAAATGTTATAAGAGGGTACCAACTAGATGATGCAGCAACTTACTTGGTCATGATGGATAAGTACCAAGCACACAAAAATGATTGGGATAAAATTGTTCAATAGTCCAAAGAAGAGATTGGTTCCATCGAATGTCGGCTCAAGATTTTGTCTTTGCCACTTGTCGTCGAGCTAGATAGAGTATTTTTGAGGGTTCATGGATCATTGGCTTAGAATAAGGATAAGGGAGGCAGTAGCTAATGCCCATTTTGAAGATTTGTGCTTCCCTATTATCATATGGCATGTATTGATCCGGGCTACATTGGGGAATGTGTCTAGGCCGACCTTGATGGTGTATCGGTATTTAATGTGTGCCTTATTTTGAAGTTCCTAAAGCCGACTTATTTTGGCTAATTTATTTTGTAAATGTTTGGCTAGGCTGACATGTTTTAAGGATTCTCTATAAAGGAATTCCTACCTCATTGTAAGGCTAGTTAGAGAATTAGAGTTAGAGACAGTTGATATAGAGAAAGAGCTAGAGAATTTTTGCAATAGAAGTAATAGTTAGTTCTTGAAGGAAATATTGTAACAAAATAGTGGAATTGTTGCAACATTTTGGTGAATCTAATACAATTGAAGGCATTGTGGTTTTCTTGGTGAAATCTCTTGTGTTAGTTTATCTTGCATGGTTCCTGTTGTTTCATCCTTCAAATTGCTTAAAGAACTAGGATTTAGTGTTTAGAATTAGAGTAGTTCTGTGAATGATGTTCATGATTTCATATTTGGGATGTTTGTAGCAATCTTTGGTCTATACTCCCAATAACTATATGATTGTAGTAGGTTGGTGAAGTCAACCTGGCCCATACATTTATTTGTGCTTAGTTCGATTGTGGATGAATATCTATGATTTGAAAATCTATATACATTAGAAGATTGCACCGTTCTTGTGATATTGCATTGTAGGTTAAATAAGAATTGGTTATTTGAGATTGGTCCATTCCAGATATCTATCATTTGCATTGTTCATCCTAGAGGTAGTTTAGATTTTACTATATCTTTGCACCCTTATCTTTTGCTATTTCTTTATCATTTGGTTAGATTTAGTATTTAAGATCATTATAATGCAAGATCTGATAAATTGAAAAGAAACTGTTTGCTTGTAGTAAGGTCCAATTGTGATTACCAGCACTTTCACATATTATCTGAGTTGTTTATGCATTGTCATGACCTGACACCCAAGAGACCTTGGGGTGACTTTCATTAACTTATTGTTGAGGATTACCTTTCAAGAGAGATAGAATATTGCATTATGTCTGAGTTGTTGTGCAAAAAACACCATCAACAACCCCCAATACCTCATTACTTGTAACCACAATAGAAGTAGGTCTCTCCACAATAGTATCAAGTGCCTACATACCTACAAGGGTCTGAATTCCCCCAAGCGTAACAAAATCAACTGACTGTGTAGCCATTCTTCCTCCAGAACCAAGCATCATAGCTAAGCAATACAAACAAGGATCGTCTAGACCAACTGACAGAAATGATTAGTAAAATGTCCATGAAGATGAAACACTTGTAGAATCAAAATAACCAGTTGCAAGCTTCTCAAAGTAACATTAAGGAAAACCTCAATTGAGATAATAGAGATAATCATGATGCGGTTACCTCATCTAGGTAGAATTACAAAAGAGGGCAGAACTCCAACCAAAATTTTGAGAGAAGGCCTTCCCAAATAACATGACATGGAATATAAGGCCTAATAACGAAGAAATTTTTACTCCTCTTGATTAGCCTACCAACACAGAGAAGACAACTAGCGGAGTGTATCTCGCTGAGGCAGCATTTTCTATGATCCAAAGGGTATGGGACTTTAGGAAAAACACAAATATTTCAAGGATCACAATTATGCAGTCTAAAACCCTCTTTCAGGCACCCTGATGGAGACAAGCCTCAATAGTGCACTTACAACTTAGATGATTTCCTAATGGACCCAAACCCTTGGATTGATCTCAAGGAACTCAACCAAACTTTTCTTGAATGGTTTCAAAGTCCCAAATCTCTATCTTAGACAAAACTCACTTTTTGCACCTTGACTAGGCTTCCAAGACCTATTGTTTCCACAATTTTAAGGCCTAATTAGCCCTCTTTTTCAAAGCAACCCTACACCAATCTTATCCCCTGACTATGATACTTTCAACAATGTCTTAAAATGTTTCCAAACCAAGGATTTTCTAGTTATTAGACTCATATGATACCTTTAATTCTCCTAAACACAAAACCCTCAATAAATTGCTTCAAAACTAGGGCTTCTTGAAAATTATCATTCTAGACACTTCTAGAACCTGTTCTTTAACTTTACACCATTATATCAACATAATTAATCAAACCTATAGATAGGGGAATAAAATCAAAGGTTTAAATGCATTAAAGAAAATAAACAAATTAAATCCTATCAAGCACCATGAAGTACAAACTAGAATGAAAAATAAGAATAATAAACAAATAACATGCAAACCGATTTTCAAACTAGTGTTGATTGATCTCCATGGCTCTTCTCCACCTACACAAGGATGCAAGAATTTGAAGGTTGATTGTAGAGGAGGAATGTTGGTTGCTCAATTCTATAGCATAAGAATGTGATGAAGATGATAGATGGCGATTGAAGAATTATTTTGACAGAGTGAAGATACTTAAGAATCAACCTCCTAAATGAATTGTGAGAGGTTGTATTTATAGAGTTTTTCAAATGATTCTGATTGGCTATCTTGATTGATGGTTGTGATAATTCCTGGTAGATCAAATGGTTGAAGATGGATGAAACTGAAGAGAAAATAGAAGAAAACTTGAAAACAAGATTTTTCCATTTTTATGAAAGAGGGAAAAGATAAGAAGATAATAAGAAATCATCTTTCTTTAAAAGAATAAAAGAAAGATTTAAAAGCTGATAAATAAATAAATTAAAAATTCAATTGTTTATTTGTGGAGGACATTTAGCTTTTTCTTAATTAAATAAAATATTTAATTAAGCTTTTAAAAGCAGAAGAAAGCTTGTGATAAGAAGAAAGCTTTAATTAGGATTTTTGAAGAAAGCAGAAGATATCATATTAAATAAAATATTTAATTATGATATGAGAAGATTTCACAATCAAATAAAATATCTAATTGTGATTAGAATCTATTTAATTAAATGAAATATTTAATTAATTAGAAGAAGAATTTAAAATAGAAGAAAGGGAAATATTTAAACTTAATTAAATTAAAAGATTTAATTTAAATTCAAATAAGGATAATTAATTTAAATAAATAAAAATGTATTTATTTAATTAATTAAGTGGATGTATGAAAATAATTAAATAAAATAAATTTATTTAATTATGAAGGAAGAATAAGATGAATGAACAATATAATTATATTAATTAAATTTAATCATATGTAGAGGATTTTAGAAAACTAATTAAATAATAAATATTTAATTAATTGTCAGGATTATAGACATGACCATTTTTATGCGTATACATTTTGCCCCTCTTTGAAGTGATGTGTGAAACACATTGCTTCAAAGAAAATAAAAAAAATTACCCCTGATATGTTTCTGATTTTTGATGTCAATGATGCCCCCTCGAGAGGATAGGTGGGTTGGACAAATACAGGTATGCTCTCGAAATGAAATGAAATGATAAAGGAGGGATAAGTTGAATGATGCAAGAGAGAATGTGGTTGAAGGAGATGAAAGGATGCGCTATGCTGCAATGAAAGATGAGCAACCATGATGTTTGATATAGCACTAGACGTTATGCACCAAGGTATAAGGACCAAGGTGATGATGTGTCTCATGCCCCAGCATAATACAACCTTGTCTAGACGTATAAGGAAAGAGGCTTAGAGCATTAAAGTCCTAATGTACAAAAGGTATTATGTGACCTGAGATGCAAAGGATAATGCAAAAAGATATTCCAACATACACAAGATATGAATATTAGCTGGAATGATATGGATTGGATACAAATGCAAGATAAAATGATAACACACAAAAGCAAGCAAGCAAGCATGCACAAATGATACAAAAACAAACAAGGAATTGCCCCCGTCAAGCTGTAAACTGTTGATTGATTGATTGATTGATGATGATGATAGTGTTGTCATTGTGGGGAGCGGCATGTCCCTAGAGCAACACAAGGATGATGATAATTAATTGATTGACTTTGATTTGGTTTACGACAAGATTAGGATCAAGACCAAAGGATGTGATTGGATAATTTGACAAAATTGATTAACTTGATTGGTATGGATTAAGGATTGACTTGCATTTGGATTAGTGCTTGGAATGATTGAGGATGATTTGATTGATTTGAAGAAACTGTTTGTAATGATATGATGATTGATTGGATGATAGGATGTGATGAATTGAATAGAAGAAGTGATGTGATAGGAATGATTTAGATTGAAGTGATTTGATTAGATAATCGATTGATTGAATTGAAGAATTGATTTGATTGGAATGATTGTGATTGAGTGGATTGGTTGCAATGGCTTTTATGAAGATGATTGATTTGGTGGAATAGTTGAATGATTGGATAGAAGAATTGATGTGATTGAAATGATTTTATTGCTTGGACTTTTGTTGGATATTTGATTTTTTTTGTATTTTTGATATTTTATAATTTTTTTGGATTTTTGATATGTTTTGATTTTTTTTGGGAATTTTGAAATGTTTTGAATTTTTTTGAACTTTTGAAATTTTTATTTTTTGGACTTTTGAAATGTTTTGAATTTTTGGACTTTTGAGATGTTTTGATTTTTGGACTTTTGAAATTTTTGATTTTTTATTTTGAATTTTTTTTTATTTTTTTGGACATTTGAGATGTTTTTATTTTTTGGACTTTTGAATTTTTTATTTTTGGACTTTTGAAATGTTTTGATTTTTTTGGACTTTTGAATTTTTTTTATTTTTTTGGATTTTTGAGAATATTTGGAGGTGTCAAAGGATGAAAATTTGAGTAGCCTTTGTGCTAGATACCAATGACATGGGGAAAACCAAGGCTAGGTGCAAGGAGATAAAGGGGATTGATGGATGAAAGGGTGGGTGATGGGATAAGGGATAAAAGGCTCATGATATTTGGATGGATGGAAAGGATAAGTCATAGTGAATGAAATGGATGTATGCATCATAAGAGAGCAACGATGTGATTTCAAAAGACTATGTTGCATAGGAATAACATGTCACATTCTAGGTACAAGACTTCAGATTTTTCATGACAAAGCTTATGGCAATAGGATAGTGATATGATTGGTTTAGATTGGATGAGGTATATCAAGAGATACCCAAAACGTGTTTCAACATTTTGCCCCTATATCTTCATCAAGATCAAAAGAAGAAGGGTGGATGAATGGACTCAATATGAGAGGTATGTATGATGGCTAAAGATGGTAGGTAGGATGGAAATGATATGACATGAGAATGATAGGTTGGATAGATAAAACATTGTGCCCCCAAGTGTAAGTGACATAGAAGATCAACCTACACATGACGCCTATTTGCTAGGTTTTCATCTAGGATAATGCATGAAGGATGAGGAGATGGAGGTATGTGGGATTGTTGTGAAATGGAAGGGAACCATGACCAATGGTTGCATACACTATGATAAAAATTGAAGCTTTTGATGTGGATGGGGTGTAGGAAGCAATGGAGATGTTTGCTTAGGAGGTGGTGGATGTAGTGATTTTGGTACCCACATAGATTTAGTATTTTTATGACTTTTATTTGGCTTGTGGGTTTTAGGAATTTGAGACTTTTGAATGGAATGAGAATGTGGGGTGGAAGTGGAGGGTTGGGATTTTTGTGGTGTAGATGCCTCATTTGACTTGCTTTCCATTTTCTTAGGTACCCAAACCAATTTAGTTTTGGCCTTTACTTTTGGAGGTATGGGCTTATATAACTTTTTGGATGTATTTTTCTTTAAATTTTTGTATTGATGTCCTAAGGCATGAGAACCCTTGGAATTTTTTACTTTATAAGTAGAGTCATTGAAATTCTTACTTTTGAATCCCATGGGTATGGTGGAATGGGTGGAAGCTTCATGTTTATACAATTTGTTCATTTGTTGGTCATGATTAGGAATGTTAAGGTATTTATGGACAAATGGATAAGAGGATTGAATCGTAGGTATATTAGGTGTTGGGAGTAATGGTGGTAAAGTGGATGGAGGGATATTAGGAGTTGGAAGCAATGGTGGTAGATTTGATGGAGGGATATTAGGATTTTGAAGCAATGGTGGAAAAGTTGATGGTGGAAGGTGTATGGTCACATGATTTTGACATTTGTAGGATGATGGAGGTGGAATGGCAACATATGTTTTGGGGATATGATAGGCTTTATGATGGAAAGTGGACTTGGGATGTATGGAGGAAGTACCAACATCTTTAGGTTGTTGTCCTTGGGGTGTATGTCCAAGGCCATAAGAGCGTGGAGGTATTTTGACATGGATCGGCTCCAAAATATCTTGTTCATGAAGGTCTAGACCTTTACCTTGGTGGTTCATGTTTTGGAGTGTGCAATGGAAAATGAGACTAGGTGTAGGTGGAACACTAGACATGAGTTCCTTATTGGATGGAGAAGATGAAGCAAGGGAAGATAATGGTTTTTGTTGTTCTAAGGAGGAACATTCATGAATGAGGGTGGAAAGACCAATAGGATATGATGGAGGACTTGAAATGGGGTCGATAGTGGGTGATGGAGGATCATTAGGATCTTGATTAGAATTGTGTTCACTTAGATCCAAGGTGTTTGTTTGATCTTCTATGTTGGCTTGGGAGGCATGTGTCTCATCAAGGGAAGTGGATGTTGATAGATCATGGATAGGACTAGTGGAGTGAATTTGGAATATCTTTCTCATGGATGGGTATAGGATCAAGTTGCTCATGGATAGGCTCTTCATCATTATGGATATCATCTTGATCATATAAACGATATAGATTATGGATAGGTTGGATGAAAATGATTTGATCTTGATTAGGACTAGGGCTTGATGTTTCCACATGCTTGGGAGTAGACTCTTGATATAACTCTTGGGTTTCTTGAATGGAAGTGGAAGGGAATTTCTCATGGAGAGACTTGACATGTTCTTGATGATCAACAACATAGGAGCATGAAAGAGGGTGACTTGGACTTATGACAAAAGACTCTTGAATTGGCTCAAGGGGTTGTGGATGACATGGTTGACTTGAAGGACTTGGCATGGTGTTGGAGGACTCTTTTGTATGTTCAAGTATATGTGTTGAATGACATGGCGACAATTGATTCCTTGCTTGTAGCCCTTGGGTCACATCCTTTGGAGGTGTAGGGGTGGAAGGTGTTGGCTTAGGGTTTTTATTTTTACTATATAGTGGTATGATATACTTCGAGATTACATAACCTAGATCAGTGTTCCCCTTGTGAATGGTTGCATTAGAACTTAAAGGCTCTTGATTTTGTTGCCTAGGTGGACTTAAATTCACATGTGTTTGTCATGATGTGGATTGATAGGTTGATGTAGTACTGACACACAAAGAAGTGGATGGATTAGATTGGTATGAGGTGGAAGGGTGATCATAAATAGATAGGGGATGATGTGGTGGTTGTTGGATTTGACATGTGGCTATGAGGTATTGGGCATGATCTAGGAGGTGTCGGATTTGAAGTGACTTGGGTGCTTGAAGTTTTTGTATTACGTCATGGAATTCATGAATGATTTATTGGGGCAAAGGTGTTTGAATTTTTTTAGCTGTGTCAAGCATGTTAACAACATCTTGTGCTAGATCTTCCAATGGTTTCATGGTGTAAAATGATGTTGATTGGTTTAAAAAGATGATGATGATTAGGATATGATATGGAATGACAAGATTGTATGATTTGGATGATGTGGCAAGAGTTTATTGGAAGTTTGAATTGGACAACATCAAACACAATATTTCACATGTAAATGCATGAACACACACACACCAAACACAATAATAAATTTGTCTTTGAAGATTAAATGTTATGATTAAGCAAACACTTGAATACACAACAACAAGCCCTATGACTAGTCAAGTGGGGTATGGCCAATTAGGTCTCACGCTAGTTTGCATAAGGTTTACTAAGGGATGATTTGAAAGCAAAATCTTACCAATAAGCCGGGAGAAAGGTGTAACCCACCCTTCACCTTCACTTCCCAAAGGTATAAAGTTCTTTGGGGCTTAGCTCAGAGTGATACGATTTCAACTTCCAAATGAGCATGTCTTTGGATTCACATGCTATTGAGGTCATCCCTTGGAGGGGTGTGTGCTCCAAGTAGGCCTTCTATGAAGGGTATGACAAAAGAAAACCAAGTGAGGTGTTTCGGACACACACACTTGATTCACACTTGCAAAGATTAATTTCCCTTAGAAATGAAATGTGTGTAAACAGTTCAAAAGATTGTTCTTTTTAGATCCCAAATCAAATGTGTACGAAGACAGTGGTTAATTTTAGACTTGATTTTTGATATGTGATTGAAGACAATATTCATTTTAAGAACCCCAAATCTAATTGTGTTTGCAAACAATGATTGATTTTATGCCCCCAATTGAAATGTGACAAACAATGATTAATGAGAAATGAAAGCTTAGAATGTATGATACCTGATTATTTTCGCTTTCCAAGTTGATGTTGTGACTGATATTGCTGCTACTATAGCCTCTTATGATCACCTACAAGATCAAAAAAAAAAAAAATTATAATGCAACCAAAGAAAAGAAAAAGACAAGTTCATCAGAAAATTTTAATTTCAGATACTTTTGACATAGCCGAATTAGATTTTAGTATTTGATAATTTTGTTGATCTGAAAAATGAAAAATCAAAGAAAAGACCCCTACTAATTTTTTGAGAGCTTTCCAGAAATGTAAAGAAGTAAGAAAAATTCCCTATTTTGCTCTCAAAAACGCGGATTTGTGAAAACCATATAGAAAATGAATATCGCATTGTTTTGCATTATATTTGACCTCCAAACTAAATCTATAAAACATAGACCCCATTAGAATTTTATGTGCTTTCCAAAAATGTAAATTTTTTTGAAAAATTCATCGATTTTTGTCCAAAAAATTAAATTTATGAAAATAATTAAAATCAAAATAACTTCCACAAAAATGATCATAAACCCTTGATTTTTTTATTGTAGCCTTTTGAAATGATGTGTAAAGTTCTATAAAAGTTTTGTAAAAAAATTCGTAGTTGTGTAGAAGATATGAAGAATCTTTGTAAAACCTGTGGTTTTGTCCAAAAATTAGCAGATCTGCAAAACAAAGTCAATAAAACCTGCAAAAAAAACCATTAAAAGCCTTGTATGCACTACATAAACCCTTGTATGTACTATAGAAACCCTCAGATGTGCTAAAATGATAATTTTCATCAGAAAGCCGAATTCCAGAATGCGAAATCCTGTCAGAAAACCTGCTGATAAATCTTAAAAAATTGGGAAATGCCCCACGGTGGCTGCCAAAATGTGGTTAGAGAAATAAAATCAAAGGTTTAAATGCATTGAAGACAATAAACAAATTAAATCCTATCAAGCACCATGAAGTACAAACTAGAATGAAAAATAAAATAATAAACAAAGAACGTGCAAACCAATTTTCAAACTAGTGTTGATTGATCTCCATGGCTCTTCTCCACTTGCACAAGGATGCAAGATTTTGAAGGTTGATTGTAGAGGAGGAATGTTGGTTGCTCAATTCTATAGCATAAAAATGTGATCAAGATGATAGATGGCGATTGAAGAATTATTTTGACAGAGTGAAGATACTTAAGAATCAACCCCCTAAATGAATTGTGAGGTTGTATTTATAGAGTTTTTCGAATGATTCTGATTGGCTATCTTGATTGACGGTTGTGATAATTTCTAGTAGAGAAAATGGTTGAAGATGGATGAAACTGAAGAGAAAATAGAAGAAAACTTGAAAACAAGATTTTTCCATTTTTATGAAAGAGGGAAAAGATAAGAAGAAAAGAAATCATCTTTCTTTAAAAGAATAAAAGAAAGATTTAAAAGCTGATAAATAAATGAATTAAAAATTCAATTGTTTATTTGTGGAGGACATTCAGCTTTTTCTTAATTAAATAAAATATTTAATTAAGCTTTTAAAAGTAGAAGAAAGCCTCTCAAAACTCCAGCTAACAGAAATGATTAGTAAAATGTCCATGAAGATGAAGCACTTGTAGAATCAAAATAACTAGTTGCAAGCTTCTCAAAGTAACATTAAGGAAAACCTCAATTGAGATAATAGAGAAAATCATGATACGGGTACCTCATCTAGGTATAATTACAAAAGAGGGCAGAAATCCAACCAAAATTTTGAGAGAAGGCCTTCCCAAAGAACATGACATGGAATATAAGGCCTAATAACGAAGGAATTCTTACTCCTCTTGATTAGCCTACCAACACAGAGAAGACAACTAGTGGAGTGTATCTCACTGAGGCAGCATTTTCTATGATCCAAAGGGTATGGGACTTTAGGAAAAACACAAATATTTCAAGGATCACAATTATGCAATCTAAAACCCTCTTTCAGGCACCCTGATGGAGACAAGCCTCAATAGTGCACTTATAACTTAGATGATTTCCTAATGGACCCAAACCCTTGGATTGATCTCAAGGAACTCAACCAAACTTGTCTTGAATGGTTTCAAAGTCCCAAACCTCTGTCTTAGACAAAACTCACATTTTGCACCTTGACTAGGCTTCCAAGACCTATTGTTTCCACAATTTTAAGGCCTAATTAGCCCTCTTTTTCAAAGCAACCCTACACCAATCTTATCCCCTAACTATGATACTTTCAACAGTGTCTTAAAATGTTTCCAAACCAAGGATTTTCTAGTTATTAGACTCATATGATACATTTAATTCTCCTAAACACAAAACCCTCAATAAATTGCTCCAAAACTAGGGCTTCTTGAAAATTATCATTCTAGACACTTCTAGAACCTGTTCTTTAACTTTCCACCATTAGATCAACATAATTAATCAATCCTGTAGATAGGGGAATAAAATCAAAGGTTTAAATGCATTGAAGACAATAAACAAATTAAATCCTATCAAGCACCATGAAGTACAAACTAGAATGAAAAATAAGAATAATAAACAAATAACATGCAAACTGATTTTCAAACTAGTGTTGATTGATCTCCATGGCTCTTCTCCACCTGCACAAGGATGCAAGATTTTGAAGGTTGATTGTAGAGGAGGAATGTTGGTTGCTCAATTCTGCATCATAAGAATGTGATGAAGATGATAGATGGCGATTGAAGAATTATTTTGACAGAGTGGAGATACTTAAGAATCAACCCCCTAAATGAATTGTGAGAGGTTGTATTTATAGCGTTTCTCGAATGATTCTGATTGGCTGTCTTGATTGACGGTTGTGATAATTCCTAGTAGATCAAATGGTTGAAGATGGATGAAACTGAAGAGAAAATAGAAGAAAACTTGAAAATAAGATTTTTCCATTTTTATGAAACAGGGAAAAGATAAGAAGATAATAAGAAATCATCTTTCTTTAAAAGAATAAAAGAAAGATTTAAAAGCTGATAAATAAATAAATTAAAAATTCAATTGTTTATTTGTGAAGGACATTCAACTTTTTCTTAATTAAATAAAATATTTAATTAAGTTTTTAAAAGTAGAAGAAAGCTTGTGATAAGAAGAAAGCTTTAATTAGGATTTTTGAAGAAAGCAGAAGATGTCATATTAAATAAAATATTTAATTATGATATGAGAAGATTTCACAATCAAATAAAATATCTAATTGTGATTAGGATTTATTTAATTAAATCTCTTTTATGAAATTAATTAAATGAAATATTTAATTAATTAGAAGAAGAATTTAAAATAGAAGAAAGGGCAATACTTAAACTTAATTAAATCAAAAGATTTAATTTAAATTGAAATACGGATAATTAATTTAAATAAATAAAAATGTATTTATTTAATTAATTAAGTGGACGTATGAAAATAATTAAATAAAATATTTTTTTTTAATTATGAAGGAAGAATAAGATGAATGAACAATATAATTAAATTAATTAAATTTAATCATATGTAGAGGATTTTAGAAAACTAATTAAATAATAAATATTTAATTAATTGCCAAGATTATAGACATGACCATTTTTATGTGTATACAAATCCAAACTCAAAAAAAACCCCTTATTAAGGCAGAACTCCCACTGCTACACCTTAGCCTCCATCTTCAAGCACTTCACCTTGTGAAAACTCAGTGTACACCCTACATTCCTTCCTACTTGCATGTTATCTTGTTAAAATTGTATTATAAAAGTTATATATGATCCATTTCATAGATTATAGTCACCAGTTTCCATTAAATGGATCATTTATCCATGAAAACTCTCAAAATGAGTGCAAAACCTGAACTTTCTTGAGGACAGTCAGATGTATGATATAAAGAAACTATTTATTATTTCTTTCAGAACATATAAGGGTTTAAAAAAATGTAAATGAAAGTTCCCAAGGCATTCAACTGAACATATCTTCAATAGAAATCAGTAGTTCATCAAAAAGACACCAAAAGATCCAAGAAAACTATAGTTTTTTCACTATTTCCTGTAGTAGTCCATACAAAACTCCAAATGTTATCCAATATTCCCTACAGATGACTCCCCTAACCTTGTATACCTATTTTCCAACTGTCCCAACTAATTGGGATTGGTTTCAATGCCTAAATATTGTTAAAACTCAAAAAACTTACTTTCCCACCCAAAGGTGGATTTCAAAAATTTGAATTTCCACTTTGTAATTTATTGAACCCCTATCAACTATAAAGCTTCAAAACTATTACATGGAATTATTCAACCTTATTTAACTTAATTAAAACATTATATACCTATTTAAACTCCTAGAACATTATTGTTCCATTTACATGTCAATTTGGTCCTATGGTCCTTATTAGGACCCTTATGACTTTTGATCTTCCTATTACACTTATCCATGTCAAATGCCATTATAGGCTTCAAGATATCATAATTGATGCCTTGAGATAATTGATAGGTCTCCATGACCCCTGCAACCTCTTGGCCCTTGAAGTGTTCCTTGAAGTGCTCGGGTGCCCCTGCACCAGTCTAGATGGTGCCAGATCCATAACATGAATTTGCACTCTGAGTTGGATTGCCCAAAGTTGTTCACTATTGAAGAGATCTTTCAAGTAGAAGTTCAAAGCACTGTGGAAAATGTTGGTTTCCAAGATTTAGTCCTATCCAAACCATACAATTCCTCAGTGCTCATGGTCAATCAATCCCTATTCCCACAAAGTGAGAGTAATGCACTAGAAACTAAGACTACTTTCCCAAATAATGAATAAGTAAAAGAGGTAAGTAACGAAGAAACTTTATGTCAATTCTTTGCTTTGGTAGATAATGGTCTAGTAGATGAGGAGGAGTTTCATGAAGATGAGGTCCAAATGTTTCATCAAATGGAAACTCCATATAATTTAAGGAATAGGCAAGCAGGAGGACCTTTCACAACTTCCACTCTGCCCAATAACTTTAACACCTCGCTTGATCCAAATGCTAGTAATAATCCAGGCTACCCCTATGTGCCCACTCAATGCTTCAACAAGAAAAAATAGCTGAATCAAATGAAAAACTAGTTAGCTGGCTCTTCCCAAGGCAATTCCTTTGAGCCTAAAATTGATCGAATGGGTGAATAAGTTGCTAATGAGTACAAGAAGGTCAAGATAAGCTTGTCTGCCTTTGAGTTAATTAAAGTCCCCATAGTTAGGAATGTATTCTTTAGGGTGATCAATGGGACTAATTCTTCCAAGTCAACCCAAGAGATACCATCCAAGAGAGTCTCTTTCGAAGAGCCACCGCATGAGCCCATAATCTAGGAGATTATAGGTAAGAAGAAAGATGTCCCTTCAAATCAACAAATTGGAAAACAACCCACTAAAGAACAAAGTCAAGTGCAAGCTAAAGAAAAGACCAATGAAAAGGTTAAAAATCAAGTAGCCTAGGTGGACACGCCTATGGGATTATTTTAGGGAAAGTTAGAAAAGCCACATTTTCTCATTACCATTAGAATATTTGGTAAAAACCTACATAATTGCTTGATCGATTCAGGATCATCAGCCAATGTTATGCCTCTTGCTATATGCAAAGCATTGGGAATAGGTCCCACCCCTTCCAGAAGGCAAGTGACTAAGCTAGACAAGATGAAAGTAAATATAGTTAGAGAAATCAACCGAATTCCCATGCAAATTGTTGCTGATCCAAGAGTGCAACAAGTTATTGATATTCAAGTTACTGATATTCTTGACACATATAGAATAATCTTGGGACAAGACTTCACCTGAGCATTAAATGGGTATGTTGCAACTATCTCCTCTCATGTGTGGCTACCATGGAAGGGACTTCCAAACCATATTTTCGTAGACCAAGAGCCACACATGAAATTCATGATTATGGAGTACAACAACACCAACGAGGTGTTGTTTATTGAAATTGAGCTAGGAAATTATTCTCCCATGGCATACTAGGATGAATCAAAGCCTCAAGAAGAAGATATGACTAGAGAGGTCCTCTTGGTATTATGCAACCCACCCACCAACCTGGCGTATATGTCCCAAAGCACGGAAAAGCTGGTAGAATTAGACGATGATGGTGCAGGAGCACCTTTTGAAGGAACATGGCTCCAAAAGAAAATTTTGGGACTTCAATATGTAAATGAAAATTTATGTTATAATAAGGCTTAATTAGCCATTTTAATGTTGTAGAGGTCTTAGGAAATTAGTTTTAATCCTAAAATGTAAAAATTTCAAAATCATGACAAAAGTTGTTAAGCAAAGTTGTAAAATTTAAAAAAGATGCCATGTGGAGGCATATGAAAAGTCAAGGAAGTTACATAGTCAGTTTTAGGTGCTTTAGGAAGTTGTAGATATTGGATAATGTTTAAAAGGTGATTGTAAACTCATTGTAAGTGGTTGTTGAAGCACTTTGAATGAGAAAATCAATCAAAAGGCACTATTTTTCAGTTATTTTTTGAGTTTTTCTTTATTACTAGCCTGTATATGGGTCCATACAATAGGGATTTCCTCTTGAATGTTTTGAATTTGTTTTAGTATTGTTTTGGCCTTATTTCTAATCCATTATTTAGGAGTTTTATTGTGCTTTGAGCGATTTAGAGGTTGATACTTGAAAATTGGTCTGAGACAGGGTATTAGGTTTTGTAGACCATAATGGAATAACATGGCCATTCCTCCTTCTATAAGGGTTGTATCTAGGAGGAATGAGCTTGTGTAGTTTAGGAATAATGATAAGTCTGAAAATATATTTTTGAGAGATATTTCCATGTTGCCCTATTGCAAACACAGATTTTATGCCATTAAAGAATGGCTAGAAAGTGAGTTTTTGAGGAATCGAGTGAGAATAGGTTGTAAATTGCTGGGAACTATTTTAGAAAGTGTATTTGAGGGAGATTTGAAGGTTTGAGTGGTTAAAGAAAGTCTTTTTTTGAGAAAGTGTGAAACCCTAGTTGGAAAGGGTAAAAACAAGAGAAAATTGGTGATATTATAAAGGAAGTATATGTGAATCAAGAGGGCAGAATAATGTAATGTTATTTTGAGCATGCATAGGGAAAATTAAGAAGTATTGAAGAGTTTTCAGGTTTTTGGTGGTTAGGGTATAGGTTTTTCAATAAGCCCTAGTTAGTAGGGAGAAAAGTGAGCATTTTGGAGTTCAGGGTTTTAATGAGCAAGTGAGTACTTGTAAGTTTATTATTCTATGGTTTTGAAGGTTGAATAAATACTATTTGCTAGTTTCAAGTATTAATGGTGAGTTTTGAGAAGGGTCCTTTTGAAAAAGAGGCCTAATTGAGGCCTATTATAGTGTTAAAAGCTATATTTGGCCTAGTTGTTCCAAAGGAGTGAGAATTGATTTTTGAGTATGTGATGTAACTCAATAAAGGGTGTCAATACTAGCTCTTGGATTGAAAAGTCATTTGGGAAATTTCTTAGAAAAGTTGGAAAAAGTGATCCTGTTGTCCTACAAGGTTCACAAGGTGAAAAATGGGAAAAGTAAACAAATAGTTGATCTGTGAGAAAATAATGGTGGAAACCCTTTTGAATGGTGGAGAGAGATTTTTCTACTACCTTGCATTGCATCAAATTGGTATAAGAGCAGAAAAGATTCCTGAAGGAGATTGGTTGTAGTTGGAAGTTGAAGAGTCAAGTTAGAATGGTGATGGAGATCTGAGAAGCAACACAAAGGAATGAAATTTTCTAGACCACATGTAAGTGCCAAGGAAAGGTATGTACTATGATGGTTGATTAAGGTATTTTAGACAATTTTATCTCTCAAGAAATGGTAGATAAGTTGCAATTAGAGAAGATACCCCATGAGTCTCCTTATTTAGTTTCTTGGGTGAATGGTGAGCATGTTTTGATGGTTAAATAACAAGCTTTGGTTGACTTACACATAGGTTCATATAGAGATAAAATCTTGTGTGATATTGTGCCGATGAGTGTGTTCCATCTATTGCTTGGGATTCCTTGGGTGTATGATAGATTTGGTCTATATGATGTGAGAAAGAATAACTATGAGATCAAAATGGATGGTATGAATTTCACTTTGGTTCCTTTGATGGAAAAAGATGAGGAACAATGTAGGAAAAAAGGAATTTTGATGCAGGGTAGTAGAGTGTCCATGAGACATGAGAAGAAAAAACATGGTAAAGAGGCAGCTAACAACAAGAAGACAAGAGTTGAAGCAGCAAGATGTGATAAAGATGCAAGCTTGTAGATTGAAGAGATTAAAGAGATGAAGGTGGAATATGAAAAGGGACAAGTCAAGCATGAAGGAAATCCAATTTAGTAGGAAAGGAACAAATAAATGATGGGGCAATCAAGTATGGACAAGTCTGATTTGAGAGAGTTATTTACAAAGCAATTGGTGATGAAGACTTTTGAAACAAAGACCTTGACAAGAGATAGAGAAGAAAGAGATGCAAGTGGTTTTCCTAGTACAAGGAAAGTAGAGATTGGTGAAGAAACCTTGAAGAAATGAATATATCCATAGATTTTACAAGCACACCAAGTGCAGGAGCAATAAGGTGAAAATAATGGCAAGCAACAAGAGGATGACAAAAAGAATGGAAGGTAGCAGATTGATAGTCAGAGTATTGAAATACCTAGTAGCAAGGTCTTGGAAGAAGAGAGAATGGATCAAATAAAGGAGAGTAATGCAGAAAGCCATGAAAGGCTTGAAAAGGGTGAAGAACTCATAGTAGGAACATTGATGTGTCCCTTGAAAGGGAAAGGGGTCAAGGGGTAGCCATGCACTAATAGAACAAAGAATATTGGATCAAGAAATGTAGAGATTAAGGAGGAATAAAGTTGGATGCTAGAAAGGAAGATGATAGATGAGGGAAGCCAAGATGAATGGATACAAAAAGAGAGAGATAATTGAGAATGAGAATAAGAGCATGGAGAGCATGATAAGAGGACAAGAAGACGGAGGATTTGAGAATACAAATATAATTAGTGTGAGCCTAAGTAATTGGAAAAAGTGTGTGAAAGATGTTGTAGAGCAGAAACATGAGAATGTGGTATTAAGAGAAGGTAATGGTGGATAGTTGGAAAGAGTTAGGATAGAGTTCCTAGAAGAAGAAAATTATATGCAAGATAAGACAAGAGTGTGGACAATATGCCAAGAGGAATGGAAAGAAGAAGTGAAAGAATTTGAGAGTAAGTTTGCAGAAAGTGTGATCACCATGGAAGGTGAAGATGGAAAGAAAATGAGTTTTCCAAGAGTCCCAAAGATGAAAGGGGCTGGTAATGATAACTTAATAGATGTTAGCTAGGTGAAGGCTAGAGGAAAAGAGTTGAAAAAGTCTCCAAATGAGATGGAGAAGAGAGTAAGTGATGAGAGTAGGACATTGGATAGTCCTTGGGTGATAAGATGGGTGATATTGTAGGTGTGTACTATGGTGATAGTGATATTAAGCATGAAGAACCTAAGAAAGGTTGCGTGGAGAAGAGTTAAGAGGCCAAGGGTGAAGGGAGTCTTGTATTGCTTCCTTATTTTGATGATTCTAATGCTATGGACTAAGCCAACTGTTAAGATGAAAGGGGAAGGTTAGAGTGAAGGTTGTTTTTCAATAAGCAAAGAGGAAGTACATAGTAAGAGTGGGTGGATGGAGCTGAAGAAAACAAATCAAAGTATAGTGATGTTGGTCCAAGATGACAGAGCAAGAAGAGAAGAGTTGGTGAGCAGAGACAAGTGCAAGACTAAAGTCAAGATGAATACATTGCAATCATAATATAGTGTGTCAATGGATGAGGATCATGAAGATGTTGCAAATTCAAGCTATGAAGACTTCCAAGAGACTTGAAAGGAATTTGTGTCCAGTTGAATGGTGTAGGAGCACCTTTTGAAGGAACATGCCTCCAAGAAGTAAATTTCATATTTCAATATGTAAATGCAATTTTATGCTGTAATAAGGATAGATTAGCCATTTTAATGTTGTAGAGGTCTTAGGAAGTCAATTTTATCCTAAAATGTAAAAAATTCAAAATCATGACGAAAGTTGTTAAGTAAAGTTGTAAAATTCAAAAAAGATGCCACGTGGAGGCACATGAAGAGTCAAGGAAGTTATAGATTTAGTTTTAGGTGCTTTAGGAAGTTGTAGATATTGGAGAATTTTTAATAGGTGATTGTAAACTTGTTGTAAGGGGGTTGTTGAAGCACTTTGAATGAGAAAATCAATCAAAAGGCATTGTTTTTAGTTATTTTATGAGTTTTACTTTATTACCAACTTGTGTATGGGTCCATATAGTAGGGGTTGGCTCCTAAATGTTTTTAATTTGTTGTAGCATGGTGTTGGCCTTATTTATAAACCATTCTTGAGGAGTTGTATTGTGTTTTGAGTGATTTAGAGGTTGATACTTGAAAACTAGTCTGAGACAAGGTATTAAGTTTTGTAGACCATAATGGAATAACAAGGCCATTCCTCCTTCTATAGCAGTTGTATCTAGAAGGAATGAGCCTGTGTAGTTTAGGAATAATGATAAGTCAAGAAAAAGAGTTTTGAGAGAGATTTCCATGCTGCCCTATTGCAAACACAAATTTTGTGCCATTAAAGCATGGCTAGAAAGTGAGTGTTTTAAGAATTGAGTGACAATAGGTTGTAACCTATTGGGAATTGTTTTAGCAAGTGTATTTTAGGGAGACTTCAAGGTCTGAGTGGTTAGAGAAGGTCAATTTTTTGAGAAAGTGTTAAACCCTAGTTGGAAAGGGTAAAAACAAGAGAAAATTAGCAATTTTACAAAGGAAGTATATGTGAATTAAGATGGAAGAATATTGTAATGTTGTTTTGAGCATGTGTAGGTAAAATGCAGAAGGATTGAAGAGGTTTTAGGTTTGTGAGTGGTTAGGGTATAGGTTTTTCAATAATCCCTAGTTAGTAGGGAGAAAAGCAAGGACTTATAAGTTTATTATTCTATGGTTTTGAAGGTTGAATAAAGACTACTTGGCAGTTTCAAGTCTTAATGGGGAGTTTTGAGAAGGGTCCCTTTGAAAAAGAGGCCTAATTGAGGCCTATTATAGCATTGAAATACAAATTTGGCCTAGTTGTTCCAAAGGAGTGAGAATTGATTTTTAAGTATGTGATGTAACTCAGTAAAGGGTGTCAAGATTGGATCTTGGATTGCAAAGTCATTTGGGAAATTTGTTAGAAAAGTTGGAAAAAGTGAGCCTACTATCCTAGAAGGTTCACAAGGTGAAAAATCAGAAAAGCAAGGAAATAGTTGATTTGTGAGAAAAGAATGGTGGAAACCATTTTAAATGGTGTAGAGGGATTTTTCTACTATCTTGCATTGAATCAGATGATGATAATTTGGGACTACTAGATGGATTCTAGGATTTCATGGAGAATTGTATACAAAATAAACTTAGCCTAGGGGCAAGAATGGATTTCTAATAGCTCTTGTTTCCTAGTTGGTGAAGAGTGCATAATGCTACCGACTTAGAATTTGAGTTTTTCTTGTGTCAGATGGTAGTAGAATATATCAAAGGATGGGTCACACCTCAAAGGGAACTACCAATAGGGCAGCCCACCTCCAATAATGCTCAGCCAATACCCACTCCAAAAATTGAAAATGCAACCATGCAACCAAGAAGGAATGAATGTATGATTGAACCCAAGTTTAAGGAACCCTCTAAGTTTTGGAATCTATGATTTAATGGATCCAAGTCCAAGAAAGGAGTAGGGGCCATATTTGAGCTCATCAGCCTTATGGGTAAGACCTACATCGCTTCTCATAGGTTTCAATTTTATTGCACAAACAATGTAGCAGAGTACAAAGCACTAGTTCATGGTCTCCTAAAGGCCCTAAGGAAAAAATTTAGAATGTTGCAAGTATTTGGTGATTTAGAATTGGTAGTAAAACAAGTTAGAAAATTATAGGCATAGGATTTGGGACCTATTAGAAAGCTTAGATGAATTCAATATTCAACTAATCCCTCAATCTCAAAAACATACTACTAGTGCCCTAGCTCAAGTAGCTAGTATTCTTCAACCATTATCATTTTCTAGTCTTAAAAGGTTTTTCACTGAGCTTACATCTACCCCATCTATGCTAGACAATGTTACCCATTTCTAGGTGTTCAATGATGACAAGCACATCTTGGATTTCATAACTAGTTCCAATGTGTTTGCAACTTAGATAATTGATGATGTTGAGCCTGAAGAGGTTGAATTAGATATAGAAGGGGTTATCAATATCAAGAAAAACACTATTCCAAGGGGTATGGTTCAACTTGAATGAATATTTGACCTAGATCAGATCCAAGACCATGACCAATAGGAAAAGAAGGATTCCATTAACAATCTGTGTGATATTCAAAACCTTGTGATAGTCAAGGAGGTTAAAAATGTATTCATTGGCAATGTCTACATGTTAACAGAGAAGAAAGGGATCATTGATGCTTTGCAGAAGTATCACAATGTATTTTCCTGGAGCTATGAGGATTTGAAGACATATGACACTTCAATCATTACACACACTATACTTGTTAAAACAAATGTACGACCATTTCGATAATGGCAACGTCCCATCAACACATTACTAGAGCCAATCAATTATAAGGAAGTGTAGAAGTTACTATCAGTTAGGATCATATTTCCTATCAGGAACTCCACATGGGTGGAAAACATAAGTTATATTTTGTGGTGTGTTGTTGATATGTGGTTGTCATTGATGTCAACACTATTAGCATTGTTGCATTAGAAGTCATATATGTCAAGGATATTGAGAAAATTGTAATAAGAAATGCTACAAGTTTTCAGAGGTGAAGTGAACTTCTTTCTATTGGTGTGTTCAGTTCATTGTTGTTTAGGGGTTGTGGACTAAAGGGTTTCTTATTGAGTATATCTAGTTCATCAATGTCAAGTTTCAGAGATCAGTGTGAATTTTTGATTGAGTTATGAAGATTTGTATTTTGATTTTTTTTTTGTTACTTTAGTTTGTGTTCTTGAATGAAGATCATGTGATTCCAGTAAGTTCAGTTGTTGTGGATGCTTCTCTAGTCTTTCATGATGCTTGTGTACATTTATAGTTCATGCTCTATCTGTGTTGTACATTTATACTGATCATTATGCTCGTGATCCGATATTTTCTATTGTGTGTTCATGTTTTTCATTTTCTTGGCTGACAAGGTGTTGAAGCATGTTGTGGATCTTCGAGGAGTAATTAATTGAAGTGTTTCATGTTTGAGGATGTTACTTTCTATCTTCGCTATGTTTTTGCCAACCTTGGTTGATTCACATGAATAATATTTAATGATTTGGGCCAACTATTTATATTCATTTTATTATTTCTTTGGATCCAACTTATAGCAATGTAATTTCTTGTTGCAGATATATAAGAGTGATTTTTTTATCATTTGAAGGAATAAGTGTGTGAAGTGTGTGTGAAGTGTAAGAAACCTATGTGCAAATAAAGTTCAAATCATTTAAAGGTAGAGCAAAAAGAGAAGAAGATTGAAGAAGAGTGAAGAAGAGTGAAGAAGTGTTCATGTGCTTAACTAGAACTGTAACTAGGCATTAGTATATGCTACTTTTCTCAATTCAAAGTCTAATGGATTTAATCAAAACTTCTTTGTAAGATAGTGTTTCTTCCCTTGGGCAGTAAGCCTATTTTGTATTTGAGTAGTGAGCTCTAGGTAGTGTGCCTAAATGTATGTGCATTCCCTATTTATAGTCTCTTATACTTTTAATAGGGTATAATCTTATGGACTGACCTCCACCGTGGGTTTCCCACAATAGGGTTTCCATGTAAAAAATCTTGGTGTTATGTGATTTTGATGTGTTGTTCATTTATGCTTTCATGATTAATGTTCAGATCTGATAATAATGTAAATAAATTGAATAAGTTTGAGATTTGTTGACAATTGATTCACCCCCACTCTCAGTTTTCTTCCCTTATGTTTCCAACAATTGGTATCAGTGCTTGTGGTTCCTTGGGAGAAGTTTAACAACTTGACATGATCCAAGATGGAAAATTATAAGAAGGATAGTCATAGATTTGATGGAACAAATTATTCTTTATGGAATACTCGAATGGAGTGCCATATGAGATGCATTGGTGAACCCTACTGGAGCATTACCAAAAATATATATGTTATTCCACAGAATGGTCCTACTACTTCTGCTGAGATCAGGGATGTTGAGTATTATATCAAGGCTAAGGAGGAATTGTTGAGTGATTTGACTAATATTGAGATGACAAAAGTGATGGATCTAAAGATTGCTTATGAGATTTGGAAAAAGTTGGAAACCTTGTATGAAGATAATGCTAATGTGAAGATTGCTAAGCTACAAATTCTGAAAGGGAAATATGAAAATTTGAAAATGGTTGTTGATGAAAATGTTACTACTTTCATGCAAAGAGTGAATAAATTTGTGTGTGGTATCAAATCTGTTGGTGGAAAGATAGAAAAATAAAAAATTGTTGCTAAAGTGCTTAGATCGTTGCTTGATTCTTACAAAGTCAAGGCTAGTGCTATTGAAGAGCTCTAGACTATAACAAATGTTACCAAAGGTAGTTGATTGGTAAGCTTACTGCTTTCGAGTTGAGTGAATTTGGTGCTGCACTTCCTAGGGTTGAATCTACATTCAAGGCCACTACTTCTAGAAGAGATGGACAAGGATATAATCCAGGTGAAAGTTCATGTAGAAAGACATTCAAGTATGAGGATGAAATGAGATAAATTGATGAGGAACAAAGAGAGCTTGAAGAACTTGAAGCATTGATTGTGAAAAGAGAAACTAGAGGAAAAGATAAGTATAAAGGAAAGCTACCTATTAAATGTTTCTCTTGCAATAAGATAGGTCATTTTGCATCAAGGTGTCTTGAGAGAGTTTCCAAGCCAATATTTAACAATCCTAAATTTTGAAAGAAGTGTTACTATGTTGTTGATGAAGGTGTGATAGATGATGAACTTGTGTTTATTGCTATATAAAAAAAAAATCTATTTCTACTGAATCTACTAGTTGTGAAAATGTGGAGAAAGCCCTAGCTACTCAAGTTGAAGAGAAAGATGAATGGGTAATTGATAGTGGTTGTTATCATCATATGATAGGAGATAAAAGTAAGTTTGTGAATTTGGAGAAGTAAGATGGTGGTGTTGTGAGATTTGGTGATAATACAGCTGGTGTGATCCATGGAAGAGGATGCATTTCTCTTGATGGTAAGCATAATATTGATGATGTATTGTATGTTGAAGGTTTGAAGCATAATCTTTTTAAGTGTTAGAAAGATGGTTGATAAGGGATACAATCTTCAGTTCATGGATGGTAAGTGCAAAATATTAGGAAATTCTAGAAATGTGATTGCATCAGGTACAAAAACAAAAGGTAATATTTTTCCCCTAAGTTCTATTAGTAAAATTTGTTTGATCACTCAAATTGATGAAAGTTGGTTGTGGCATAGGAGAATGTGTCATGTTAACTTTGATAATATTTTCAAGATAAGTTCCACTAAGGCTATGAGAGATCTTCCTAAGCTGATGAAACCTACTAATTCCATATGTGAAGAATGTCAGTTAGGAAAGAAAACAAGAATTTCATTCTAAAGTAAATAGAAAAATTCAAATGGATTGTTGGATCTTGTGCATATAGATTTGTGTGGTCCTACTAGAACCAAAATTTTACAAGGATACAAGTATTTCATTCTTCTTATTGATGACTATTCAAGGATGATGTTGGCTACTTTCTTAAGGGAGAAATCTCAAGATTTGGAAAAATTCAAGATCTTTAAGGCTATGGTTGAGATAGAGACAGGTCTGAAGATTAAATGTCTAAGATTAGATAGAGGTGGTGAATTCACTTTTGGTGAGTTTAATTCTTTTTGTCAAGAACATGGAATAAAGAGAGTTATTTTCATTGTGGACCCCTCAACAAAATGGAGTTGTGGAAAGGAAGAACAAAATAGTTCTAGATACTGCTAGAACCATGATGTTGGAAGGAAATGTACCTCATATCTACTAGAGAGAATTTATGAGTATTGTTGTGTACACACTTCACTAGGTACAAATCAAAGGTGATACTAGTAAGACTTCTTTTGAGCTATGGACTGGTCAAAAACCTACTATTAGATATTTCAAGATCTTTGGAAGCAAGCGTTATATCAAAAGAGATGAAGATATAGGAAATTTTAATGCTAGGAGTGATGAAGGAATATTTCTAGGATATGCTACTATAAGTAAGGACTACCAGTGTTACAATAAGATATTGAAGAAAATGGTTGAAAGTGCAAATGTTAAGGTTGATGAAGACATAGCTACACTATCCAGAACCTATGGATATGATTCTGATGATTAGAATGATAGTACAAACAAAGTTCAGAACTCAAGTCAAGTCCAAATCATTTTGGTGAATCAAGAAGATGAAGAGGAAAGAGAAACTAGTAGAAAAATAGAAGAGAGATTAGAAGAGCTTGAAATTGAAGAACATTCTAAGAAGACTTTGAGGTATGTAAAGCTGAATCATTTAGAAGATCAAATTATTGGTGATAAGAAAAAATGTGTCCAGACTAGTAGAAATATTGTAGAAGAATAGTGTTCAATTTCAAAGACTGAGCCTAACAATGTGAATGAAGCATGCAAAGATGAACATTGGGTTGAAGAAATGAAAGAGGAACTATAGAAAATTGAGACAAATGATACATAAATTCTTGTTCCCAGAACTAAGGATAAGAATGTAATTGGAACTAAATGGTTCTTTAGAATCAAACTGAATGAACAAGGTTAGAAAAAAAGGATGATTGGTATGTAATTGATATTCACAGATGCAACGTATTGATTTTGAAGAAACCTTTGATCCTATTGCTAGAATTGAAGCTGTGAGATTGTTTTTTGCTTATGCTACTTATAAAGAATACAAAGTTTATCAAATGGATGTCAAGTCTAGTTTTCTAAATGGTGAATTAGAAGAAGAAGTGTATGTTGAACAACCTAATGGATTCCAGTTCGCTAATCAGGGAGATATGGTTTGGCAATTGAAGAAAGCATTACGTATGGACTCAAACAAGCCCCTAGAGCATGGTATGCCAAATTGGATAAGTACTTGGTGAAGCTTGGATTCAACAAAGGTATTGCTGATAGTAATCTATATTTCAGGAATGATGATAAAGATTTGATTGTGGAAGTTTTTGTTGATGATATCATATTTGGAGGAGATGATAGCTTGTGTATAAAGTTTTCTAATGAGATGTAGAATGAGTTTGAGATGTTAATGATTGGAAAGATGCAATTATTCTTGGGATTGAAAATTACTCATTTAAATAAAGGGATCTTTATATCTCAGTCCAAGTATGTGAAAGAATTGTTGAAGAAATTTGGTATGGAAGATTCAAAGCTAGTTGGTACACCTAAGGAGACTAGATGCAAGCTGAAAACTGATGATGATTCTCCAGAAGAAAATCAAACTAGATACAAATCAATGATTGGTGGATTGATTTTTTGAAACAAACCAAGTGTGATATAATGAATGTTGTATGTATTGTTGCTAGATTTCAAGTTGATCCTAAAGAATCTCATGTGACTAATATAAAGAGGATTTTCAGATACTTGAAGGGGATAGTTGATTTTGGCTTATGGTATGCTAAAGATGATGATCTTAATTTGAGTTCCTTTACTGATGTTCATTGGGTAGGAGATGTGAATGGCAGGAAAAGTAATACTGGTGGAGAATTTTTATTGGGAAAAAAGTTAATGTCATGGTTAAGCAAAAATCATAATGTTATTTCTTTATCTACTACAAAGGAAGAATACATTGTTGCTACTAATAATTTTACTCAAGTATTGTCGATGAAACAAATGTTGAAGGATATCAGAGTTGTTTATGATGAGCCTAGTGGTATATTCTATGATAAATCAAGTTTTATTAACATTTCTAAAAATCCGGTGTTGCATTCCAAGACCAAGAATATATCTATCAAGTATCACTTTTTGAGAGAGAAAATAAGTGAAAAGGAAGTCAGATTGGAGCATGTGCCAACTAAGGAGAAAATTTTAGACATATTTACCAAGCCATTTCCTAAGTATACTTTTGAGTGTCTCAGAGGGAAGTTAGAGGTGAGTACCATTCCTAATTAGAACTAAGCATGCATTTATTTGCATCAATCTGTGCATTTCATGATCATATTTGAATCTAGATTGATGTTGTGGTGCCTACTATTTAGGGGGAGTAGTTAGATGTTTAAATTTTTAGGTGTTCAGATATGTGGTTTAGAGCTTGTGTAGAGAAAAGAGATCTTTGTCATTGATGTCAAAGGGAGAGAAGAGTCATGAGGGAGTAGATTTGAGGAAAGAAGAGTCAGAACCTAAGGAGGAACAAGTGTAGTTTTGTTGGTGGTATTTTTCACATCATGTGTTGCCATCAATGCCAAAGGGGGATATTGTTGGATTTTGGGGTGTGTTGTTGATATTTGGTTGTCATTGATGTCAACGCTATTAGCATTGTTGCATTAGAAGTTGTATATTTTGAGGATATTGAGAAAATTCTAATAAGAAATGCTACACATTGTTAAAGGTGTATTGAAGTTCTTTCTATTAGTGTGTTTAGTTCATTATTGTTCTGAGGTTGTGGAATAAAGGGTTTCTTGTTGAGTATATCTATTTTACACATGTCAAGTTTCAGAAATCCGTGTGAAGATTTGATCTAGTTATGAAGATTTGTATTCTGACAATTTTTCTGTTACTTTGGGTTTTATTCCTGAATGAAGATCATGTGAATCCAGTAAGTTGAGTTGTTGCAGATGCTTCTCTAGTGTTTCATGATGCTTGTGTACATTTCTAGTTCATGCTTTATCTATGTTGTGCATCCGCACCAATCGTTGTGCTCGTGATCCAAGATTTTCTCTTGTGTGTTCATGCTCTTCATGTTCCTAACCAATAAGGTGTTGAAGCGTGTTGTGGATCTTCGAGGAGTAATTAATTCAAGTGGTTCATGTTTGAGGATTTTATTTTTAGTCTTCACTATGTTGTGGCTAACCTTGGTTGCTTCGCATGAATAATCTTTATTGATTTAGGCCAACTATTTATATTCATTTTATTATTTCTTTGGAGCCAACTTATAGTGATGTAATTTATTGTTGTGGATATATAAAAGTGATTGATTAATCATTTGAAGGAATGATTGTGTGTGTGTGTGTGAAGTGTAAGATTCATGTGTGCGAATAAAGTTTAGATCATTCAAAGGAAAAGAAAAAAGAAAAGAATAGTGAAGAAGAGAGAAGAAGAGTGAAGAAGTGTTCATGTGCTTCACTGAAACTGTAACTAGGCATTAGTAGATGCTACTTTTCTCAATTAAAAGTTTGACGGATTTAATCAAAACCTTTTTGTAAGATAGTGTGTCTTCCCTTAGTCAGTAAGCATATTTTGTACTTGAGCAGTGAGCTCTTGGCACTGTGCCTAAATGCATGTGCATTCCCTGTTTATATTCTCTTATAATTTTAATAGGGTATAATGTTGTGGACTGACCTCCACCATGGCTTTTCCCCTAACAAGGTTTCCACATAAAAAATCTTGGTGTTATATGTGATTTTGAATTGTTGTTCATTTATTCTTTCATGATTAATGTTTAGATCTGAGAATAAGGTAAATAAGTTAATAAGTTTGAGATTTGGTGACAACTAATTCACCCCCCTCTCAATTGTTTTCCCTTGTGTTTCAAACAACCTGGTCCTAGTTAGGAAGAATGGAGAAATTAGATTGTGTGTGGATTTTTGAAACCCAAACAAAGCTTCAGAGAAAGAAAACTACCTAGTGCCCTCATTAGATGAGGTGTTGTAGATCATCAATGGTTCATAGATGATGTGTTTCTTGGATGGGTATTTCAGATATAATTAGGTAATGGTGCAATACAAAGATAGACACAAGAAAAAATTCACCACTAAGTGGGGAGCCTTTGCAAATAGAAGAATTCCATTCAGGCACATGAATGTCAATGCCACTTTCTAGTGTGCCATGGACATAGCCTTCAAAGATCTGATTGTAAAGTGCATCATCATCTTCATGGATGATCTTACTATATTTTCAAAGAAGCGAGTTGTAAGAAAAGTTTTTCAGAAGTGCAGAGAATTTGGGATATCCCTTAATCTAAAGAAGTGTATCTTCAGAGTTATAGAAGGAAATTTTATTCAACACATTATTTTAGAGCGAGGAATCTCAATAGACCCTAACTGCATTCAATCCCTCTTGAAGATTCAGCTACCAGGTAGTAAGAAAGAGCTGAAATATTTCTTCAAAAAGATAAATTTTGTCAGAAAATTCATTGTGGGCTTTGCTAAAATAGTCAAGCTACTCAATGCCATGTTGAAGCAAGATGCTAAAGTTGAGTGGACTCTAGAGGAAAATCAAGCCATTGAGGAAATTAGGAAAGCAATCGTTGATGCACCTATATTAGTTAATCTTGATTACCTAAAGTTGTTCTATATTTACTCGTTTGCTTTAGATCATTCATGTGACAGCATATTGACTCAAAAGAATGATGAGGGAAATGAGCACACGATTTCCTTCATGAGTGCTCCATTAAAAGATGTTGAATTGAGATTGTATAAGAGCAAATTTTCACCCTAGGTGCAATTCCCCTTTTTTCCTTTATACACTTTAGAAAACCAAAGTTGGAGGATAAAATTTACTTAAGCCCATTGTTGGTAGTCCATGTGGAACCTATTTTGTGTGTTGGTGGAGACATTTTTATTAGGGATGCCCACGCAATGCATAGACAACTGTGTGGCATGCAGACATCCCCAAAAAATTATTGTGGCTAAGCCAACAAAGACATTACTCTTCCCATTGGCAACGAAGTTGTAATGCCTCCTTTGGCCAACTGACCCAAATATGGCCGTTTTCATCCTTATTCCTTCATATTCACTCTTCAATTTTGCATTCCAAATCTTCATCACATCAAGCTTCCATACTCACACTCTCACATCACTCCACAAGCTCACTTTCACTCACTTCCAAGCATTACAAGAATTCTATTGCACCAACATCACACTCCATCACCTCAATAGAGCACATTTGGGACCACACCATTTGCAACAGAAGCTTGAGTTCCTCTCATCTCCCCCCAAGTAGCCTTGAGTGTTCTTGGTCGAGATGGTAAGCTTCCCTCTCCTATTCTCTATCATTTGGTGAGTAGCATAGTACTACAATATAGTGTTTGTGTTTTCATTACATTGCTCCTTTATTTCATTCTTTTGGTTGTCTATGGTGGTGGAAACACCTAAACGGGGGTCTAACTGAGGTAGGCCCCTATATAGCCCCCCAACATTTTCTCTCTTTTTGTGTGTAGGTGGATGCACTTTGTGGAGCTAGCTAGAAAATAGGCTCTTCGAGGAGATTGTCTTCATCACCTTAGCTTTGGTATATCTATTTTATCACCTTCATTTATATTTCTCTTATTTCATAGTATTGTTTTGTTCTCTTAGGAATTGTTAAGCTAGATCGTTAGTTGTTTTAATGAGTCAACCTTGCCTTAGTTTTTTTCTAACTATATAGACTACAACATGCTTTCGAGGCACCAATGTGCCGTTTTTTTGTCCAAATTCCATGCTGACATCCTTGAGTAGAGAGCTCCCTGAGGTGCAAATTTGGACCTAAAAATTGACTCACCTAGCCTCACCTTAAAACTTGGGATTGATGAGTGGTCATAGGGTTCTATAATCCTTATCATTCTCATCCCCATACCTTAAACACTACACTTACCTAAGGTAAGTTAGGGTAGCCCCTTGCATCTTGACCCTTCGTGACCCGAGGTCTTGCATGCGGTGGTCCCCCTCTCTTGTAGAGATATCATATCATAGAAAAGAAGGCATATGCATTGGTCAAGGGAGTTACAAAATTCAAACATTACATCTTGAGGAACAAGGTGTTTTCCATTGTATCGGACCTGACAATGAAGACGTTGATAACACAGAGTGAGTTTAGAGAAAGAAGAGAAAAATGGGTCACCTTGCCACAAGAATATGACATGGAAATTCAACCAATGAAACTAGAAAGAGAATAGGCCATCACCTATACAATAGCCAAAATAGTGGCTAAAGCAAGACCCAAGCTTATGGTTTAGCAATACCACCTTGAAGATGTCTCTCCCAAAGAGTGGTACAACAACATCATCTACTATTTGCTACACAAAAATTTCCCAACACGTCTGCAAGGAGTTCAAAAACTTTCTCTTTGACTAAAAAGCAACAACTACATGTTGTGAGGGTCTATACTTTATAAGAGGAATCATGAAGTGACCTACCTCATATTCCTTGGAAAAGAAGAAGCAACATGTGTGTTAAAAGAATTTCATGATAAATTTGGCATTAGTAATGGGTTTGATCCTTCCACCACTCATCAAATCCTGTGAGCAGGATACTATTGGCCAATATTCTTTAAAGATGCACATAGTCACATCCAAATGTGCCACATATGCTAGATCATTGCAACTAGAGAAATAAATACTATTGTCCTGCTACAACCAGTCCTAGAGGTAAGACCGTTTATGCAATGGGGTCTTGACTTCATCAGTCTGGTAAGACCACCATCTTTTGTGGGTCACAGGTACATTCTAATTGCTTCTAATTATTGTACTATATGGACAAAATAAATTGCATGTAGGAAATGTACCACAAAAGTAGTTACTAATTTTCTTGAAATCTTTATTTTAAATCATTTCGGTTGTTTGTACGCTTTAGTTTGTGATAATGGCCCCACTTTCTCCTCGCTCAAATTTTCTAGTTGGTCCTTCGATTATGGCATTTCCCTCAAATTCTCAGCCAAGTAATATCCCTAGGGAAATGACCTAGCCAAGTCCACAAACAAGAATTTAATCACCGTGATAAAAAAAATGCTTAATAGGAATCCTAAAGATTGGCACATCTAGCTTCATTTTTCTCTTTGGGCAGATCATAGATGCCATAAGGCTTCCTTGGGTAATTCCTCATTCCACCTCATTTATGGCTTGGAGCCTTTGTTTCCTGTCCACCTTAAGATCCCCACCCTCTAGTTCATCAACACCTTTTATGAAGAAGGGGATCGATGAGAAGCCTGCTTAGCTAAATTTCTCCACCTAGAAGAGGTATACGACTGAGCTATTGAAAATTTCACTAAACAATAGGGTGTGGTCAAGAGATGGTTTGATCAACAAGCCAAATTCAAGGCCTTTAAAATTGTTGATCTGGTCCTATGTTGGGACAAGGCCCATGAAAAGAAAGGGGGACATGACAAATTCAACAAGCTTTGGCTTGGAACATTTCAAATCTCTAAAATATTGGGGGGTAATTCTTTCTGCCTTAAGACCTTAATTGGTGAAGATGTCCCAATACCTATCAATGGGCAGCACCTTAAGAATTATTTCCTTTCCTGAGCTCTTTCGAGTTGGCCCTCCGTAAATACTTGTACATATTCTAGTTTAGGTTTCCTTGTTTTGTTCTCTCACTATCTCATTTCATCGTTGTTTTTCTTGTTGCTCAACCACTTTATTTTGTTGAGGTTATTACTTTGTCTCTAATGTGGTGGTTGTGCTTGGTCTGATGAATAGTTCACTTTGTTGCTTGCTTTTAGTGTTCTCTAGATAAGTACTCTCTCAACTATTAGTCTTTAATTGCTGCTATGGAATGGTCTCCTTGAATGCACTACTGACTTGACCTAGAACATGGCCCTTAGTTGAATCCTCTCTAATTTTATCTTATATCTTGCAGAAAATACATGTTAATTATTTTCGAGAAGCCATATAGTGGTTGTTATGATGGCCTGGTAAGTGAAAATCTTAAGTCTGCTTCAGTGAACATTGTGATTCCAAACCCACAATGAGCTTCGATGCTTACATAGTTGGGAAAAAGGAAGAATATGAAAAGAGATATCAAAAAGAAAGAAAAAAAGGAAAATGTTAAAATCAAGCAATCATGTGGGTGTGTAAACAACTCTACTAGGGCTATGGATTCTAGGTAGGCAGTAGAGAAATGTTCATGGGGTCACAATGACAACTCCATTGGGGCTATGGATGCCTAACTAGCAGCGGGGAAATGTCTAGGTTACTTTTGGATTTGGATAACTTATGTATCTTCCTTGGTCTAATTAATGAACATTCATTACAGTCCTTAAGGAAAGGGAATGAATTCACCATGCACACACACTTTTGAGGAATTTTGTGATTTGATTCAATTAAAGATCCCATTGCCATTTGAGTCCCATAGTTCACTTTTGGAAACTATCCCTATTTGTGAAACCAAGATATTTTGGGTTCTAAATGAGTCTTTATCCTCAAAATGTGTAGGAGAGTTCCACAATAGAGTTTCCATTTGTTGTTCCTATAGCTCACACGCCCCGTTCTAAATGGGGACCCTCTCTATTCACTTCACCAAGTCACTATTTCCTTTGCCTTATTTTGCATGCCCCCTATTTCAAGTCCTAAGTGCTCAGGGAGTCCTGGAGTTAGCATCTTAAGTTGACCAAGTTTCACCACCCTCAAATTTCCAATTCTTTAGCCTCTGTAGAGTTTTCTTGGAAATTTTCCTTCAAACTTTACAACTGTCACCATTCATGCTATGTGGGTGCACCCATGTGGGCCACCCTATGTGGAACTCTATCCAACTTTCTCTGTCCTTGCGATAGTTGAGTAGACACGTCTATCTACCTTGCGGGACACACAACTTTTATTGTCATTCTCTATGTTGATCCACCAAATGGCTAACCCTCATCTGTCATCTACCCTATGGACCCCTCCATTCCCATCGATGTCTCTTTTGAATTGTGTGTCGATCAACTTTGGAAACATTTTTACCTATGTTAATTGTGAGAATTTAATGCTTAAAATTCTATAAATAGAAATTTTGATGGGTCATTTTCATCATCAAACTTTCAAAATCCTTGTTAGAGCTTGCAGCTTCCACCGCCTCTATACCCACATGATCTCACTGCCATTTGAGTATCATTATTTGCAATATATTTTTAGACTTTGTTGGGCTTTCCAGGTTGATTTTTTGTCTTTTTTCATGTCATGATTTTCTTTGATTTTCACAAAATTTGTTAAATTCTGAAAAAGAATGACTCAAAAACCAGTTAGATAACACCATGGCGAACAAAACCCACATTTTAAAACATGAAAAACCTTTTGGAATCCACCTTAGAAATCCATGTAGAACTTCCACCTCTTGCTTCTGTTCTTGAACTAGATCCATCATGTCCTTGTGGTCTACAAAGAGTCCACCATCATCACCTTGATCCTTAAGTAACAATCTTCAAATGGTCAGCCTTGGCCTCCCTCAGGGCCACATATGTAGGAAGAAGCTTCTTCATGACCTTCACCATTTGGACTTAAATGAAAATAATGAGTTAAACAAGAGCTTATCACCCTCATGGGTCTATGAACATAGGATTCCTCTTACAGATTTCCTGACCTACCTTGTCCTCCTTCCTTGCAAGTCCTGATACATCTATCTCCGCCAACTTAGATCATCACCCAACTCTTGTTTCAGACTAGTGAATGCAGGTTTCTACTGACCCCTCACTGTTGTTCACGTGACTATTATAAAATAGAAAGGTGTTTGGCTCCTTTTGCTTGGTAGCCCTACCCTAACAACTTTTGTTCAACCCTCTGAGCTAAAATGAGTAAGTTCAATCCCTTGTGGACCACCCTTCATGGGCTTTCATCCATAGACTACCATCATATGATTGTTGTCCCAAATGGCCTTAGCCATCTATCCATCCACCTTGCAGACTCTACAATGACCACCTCCATATAAGCTAAAAAATAATGAAGTGATTAAGTATGCACTTGTAGACCCTCTGATGTAGGTTGTTGTTGCCTTTTGACCGCCCCTTCAAAATGACAAATGACCTCTAGCTTTCCACTCCATAGGCCCCCATGCCCCTTTTTCCCCTAATGTTTGTTGAAAACCACTAAGTAAAATAGGTTTCATGTAGATATTTTGATGAGGGTGGCCATTTGTGGCCACTTCATCAATCTCACTACACTTAGACTTCCAACCTAAGGCTTCAGTCCACTATGCGGGGCCCGATCACACTGCCTCCTTCTAGCTGATAGCAAATGTATAACTTATTCCAAGGAAACTTGCAGACCATCATCCCATCTCCACCATCCAAAACTTCTAACACCCACTATCCTTCCACAACTCTTCATTTGCATTGCTAAATGAGCCACATTTCAAAAGTGAGAAGATGTTGTCCTCCCCTGGTGTGGACCTCGCAATGCAGGGTGCCACTTTTCTAGTGTCATTTCAACAACAGAACCAAAAATGGCTAAGAGGCCTCCTACACCCACAATCCTTGCTTTTGCATGCTTAAATTACTAAATTAGAATTTCAAGGACCTCACAAATGATCAAGAACATGTGTTTAAATGACATACTACCTTAGTGGGCCCCATCTCAACTCAAAAAACTTGATGTAGGTGGATTCATGTGGGTTGTTGTGCCCTATTAGCTGTCTATTTGTAGCTCCCTCTAGAATGGCTTCCAACCTAGGGAAGTGCACACCCCTAGGCCCACATTGTTGTATCTCCCCTGAACAAAAGGAAAATGATGATTGGAGAAGAATGTTATGATCTTTGAATGATGAATTACATAATCAAACATGGATTTTTTATGGTTTTGCTAATGTTTCTTGTGTTTTATGCATGAATATGCTTACTGAACCTTTGCTTGTAGGATATATGGAATCAATTGTAGGACCTTTGAGGACATATGCAAAAAAGGAAAAGGGCAAGAAAACTACCAATGCACCAAGGGGAAAGGAGGACAAGGATCAAATGTAGTTTAAATTCCAAGGGTTGTAAATCAACACTAAGGTCACCACAAAATGGGACACTTTCTCAAACACAAACCTAGGGCACATTGATATTGATGAATTCAAGCAACACATCATTTCCAATCTCATTATAGAGAATTCCAAGAAGATAAGGAAAAATTGGATTAGCCAAGGAAGTTGGCTTCCCGCTTTCCCTCGTGGCTCCTGAACTGGTGATGGCCTACAAAGGGGCATATCAAGAAATGATCAAGAGAATTGTGGATTGAGATGGAAACATATTGGTTGACTTGTCCTCCAGGTTTATATGACAAACTTTCCACATCCCCACCTTTGATGAGATGGAGGATAAATCAAAGGAATATGTTAAACGTACATGGAAAGATGATTCCCTCAAATGCAAGAAACTAATTAATCCATACTGGAAGAAGGAAAAGAGGGATAGCGCTAACAAAGCTCCCTAGGATCTCTTCAAGAGTGATTTCCATGAGGATTACCATGATTTGGTAACCTTGTTGAGTAGGGTCATGGGCCTCCCAACTGCGACATGCTTCCAAGAATGGATGTTGTATTTCATAGAAGAGATTATCAGAGGGAAGACTAAATTTCATTGGGTAGGAATGATCAGTAACTGCTTGCATGAGTAGTTTTTGGCCATTAAAAAGAGCTCCCAATTGTACATGACCTCATACTTGGTCTATCTACTGGCTAACCACATTCAATATAGAGGCCTACTTTCAGCACCAAGCCATACTCTAGGGAGAGAAATCAAGGTCTATGATAGATAGCCACAACTTCAATATAGAAATTTGAAGAAAGACTACCATAGGGTGAATGATGCCTTTATCGGGCACATTATCAAACTACTAGGGGGTGACTTTGAAAGGAGAGTCACTCATAGTTCCAATGCCTTCATCCATTGGTTTGGATTCTTATTCATTTAGTTTCCTAAATTCACATACATAAAAAATGAGGACTTCTCTGAGAGGCCATATAAGTTGCCCTATTACCTGAATGACCAACTCGTATTGCTTGAAATCTTCGTATAGATACAACATGCACATACTCTTCCGAGTGAAGCATATGTCAAGGATTCCTTATCCCCTCACATTTGGACAAGGTATGTATGCAATCCATTCATCCTAGTGTGTGGAGTATTCTGAGAAAGAAATCATTGAGTACAACTTGGAGCTCCCCACTCCCTAGCAATGAATGGATCCATATGGCAAACTAAAGAAGATGGTTGGAAAAGAATACACCCATCTACACAATGTTGGAGACTTCTAGGAAAATTGTAAGGATGATAAAGAAGTGTGCATGAGGAAATATATGTGCATGATGGCATATTTTGTTAAAATAGTTAATTATTCCTCGTACCAAATCAAGTTGTGGAGGAAGAAAATATTGTTATAGATCAAATATTTGAGGAAGAGTTCAATGACCTTGATATTTTGAAAAAACTAATAGAGGCAAGAAAAAAGAAATGGATTGATGGGAAGATTGCTCAGTTGAAACTTCAAGGAGCCACTTTCATCTATGGTGAGCTCAAGTACGAGCTTGAGAGTGGGACTGATAGTGGGATTGTTGCTGCCCCATCTGGAGAAACTTCAAAATCCCCTCCTACCACTAGATTAAAGAAGAGGAAAGAGGTGGTAGAATGTTAGCTTAAGAATAAAGTATATTTGAGGAAGGCATGAAAGGGTGATCCCTCCAAGAAAGCCAAGAAATTAGGTTAATTTATGGAGGTTCCCACCATTTTGGAGGACCCACTCCATGAGGGAGAGGAAGAAGAGGTCAAGCAACCAAATTCTTCACTTGCCACCTCTACTCTCGCCACCACTACTATTGCCACTACCATTACTCCTCTGCCCTCATCACAAGCATTACTTGCTTCTTCTCTTCCTATGGTGGATATTTCGTTTTACCTTGCTTCTACCTCACCTACTGCATCCATTATGGTGATATATTTTTCCTGTTCTACCACTTCTCCTTTCTCTTCTTCCTCCACATCTCCATCAACAGTTGTTTCCCTAGCCTCTACAACAATAATGCTCACCCTTACTCTCCGAGAAGCTTTCACCAAGCATATTTTAAACATACCATTGGAGCTCTCAAGAGTATTGATGAACCCTATAGTGTAGGTTTCCCTTGCCCAAGTCATCTTTTTTCTCTCCATCCCTCCTCTAACTAAACCACCCAAAATGGAGGAAACAATGCAAATTTATGAGGAACTAGAAAGACAAGAGAGGGAAGCAACCAAAAAAATAGAAGAGGAAGTTGGTGACTATCACGAGTGCACAAAGCATCAACATCTAGTCATTGATGAGGTGGTGCATGAAGGGGAGTGTTGGTTATTTTCCCAACAGAACCAAACAATCATCTAAGAAGTAGCCAACTCCTATGATGAAGAACTACTAGGTTAGTGACCAACACAATGAGCATAGGACTTTAAGGTACATACTCCTTCACTTTAGGCTCTGTGAAACCTAGGAGGGTGATCTCAATTGCATTTTCAAATACTGTATTCAATTAGTAACACATTTATACATAGATTGATTCTTACTTACTCCAAAAAAAGCTCATTTCACATCAGATTTGGTGGATTTTCAAGTGAGTGACTAGTTATTTTCTAGGTATGAGGGATAATCCCACTTATACTATCCTTGGAAATGTTTTTTAATTGAATATTGTCTTATCTTAAGTCTAGGACCAATAACACTATCTATTCATTCTACACAAGATTTTTTGACAAAATGACTAGTGTCTCATCAATTGGAGCAACAGAGTCAAGTTCATGAGGATCATTAATTTACAAATTACTCACTTAAGGAAGAAATAGACTATCTTCATATTTCTTTGCATTTATGAAAACTCACTATGCAAGAAACATTTACTTCTTAGAAATCCTAAGTCATTCCTTCCAAATTTTATAACCCTATTCGAGCATTTTAATTAATTTCTTGAATTAAAGCTGAAAATAGAGTAATACATTCAAATGAAATATTTGAAGACAAATGATAACACCATTAGTATTTATCATTCATAACTTATAAGAAAAATACATAGGAGAGTATCTTATTTTAGATTAATATTTTCTACGATATAAGTAATTTCTATAAAACTTATTTAAGATCACTACATGCATGATCTCACATCCAAAACAAATCACTAGCATATTTCTAGTATTCTATTCTAAGTGCCTTTTCCTAAACTTAGTTTTTTACCTAGAACCCTATTTTGACTTTAGAATTTGACCACTCTAATAAGCCCTAAAATACCTTTTATAGAATAAGGGAGCAACAAGCATCAAGCTTAATTACATTTACATATCATTTCATTTGCACCAAAATTTGAGATATTCTTAGTTTTTAACATGCAATCATTTGAGGAAAATGGAAGAGTAAAAGACCACATTCCATATTCCTTGAATGAAGACATGCCAACTCCTCGAAAGGCAGAGTTTTTTGTAACCATGTTGAATCCTCATCCTTTTTTACCAAAAAATATTTTCCAATAGCAACTCCAACACAAAATTTTATATTGTCTGGGAACAACATACACACCACCAAGGTTAACTAGTCTAACACTTCTCCTACATACCAACTCGAAAACATTCCACCTCAGCACATGAAATAAGAAATCACATGAGTGTTGAATAGGAAAATCCTAATAGAAAGGGCATGGTTTCATCAAAACCAAAAATAGGGCACAATCATCACTCTGAGTCATCGACCTTAGAGGATGCTCACCCATGTTTTGCTTGTGGTGGGACTGGAGAAATTCTCACCACCTCCTTGTTAGAATTTTTTGATAGTACTAAGGAGAGGGGATAATAATCACCCTTTGGATCAGTGTCACCCTCATTGTCTAAAGGGTTATTAGAAACCTCACATGGACAATTGTACTCCTTAAAATAGGCCTTATAGTGCTCACTCTCTCTCCTTGCCTTGTTTTTATATTGCACCATCCTCTTCTCTCTATGTTTGACCAATTCTTCTAAAATTGTTTGCTCTCGTGGATGGTAATTTTCCTTGGTATTATAGTTCTTGAATTTCTTGAATCTTATTCTTCCTTTTGGCATATCAAGAGCTCCACATATTCCACTTTCATTCTCAAGATCTTCCTTAGACTCAAATACAATCAGCTTCTCATACCCCCTAATCATCATGGAAGACCTAATTGCCTAGAATGTCTACACACTTCTTAGGAGAATTCAATTCCCACACACTTCTTTATTAGCCTTCGACCCTCATTCATTGCAAAATAAATTATGACAAAGAAAATCAACAAGCAATCTATATTAAATAGGCAATTTGAAGCATGCAAAATTAATGACTTGAAAACTCCTCATGCGAGTGAGTTGATAACTTAGTAGATCAGTATTGAATTTAAGTCATTTATATTAAAACATTTAAAACTTCATCCATTGTGATTTGAGCTTTATTTTTTATTTCCTTAGCAACTTTCTCATAGAAAACAATGATGCTAGCTCAAATATTGTGATATATCAATCATCATGTATCGCCAACCTAATTTGTGCTTTCATTAATATCAGCGAGGTACATAAGACCAACTTTTTCTTAGAGGGAAACTTTTTCTATACACTTCATCACTTCATCGTTGATCCTCCCAAAATTTTGATGAAATTATTTATGTGGTGATCTTCAGTCCATTGGATTATCCTACTTTAAAACTTTATCAATGATTCCTCAATCCTCTCACTACTTCCCTTTCCTCTTTATGCTAAATCTTTAGGATTTTTCCATGTTTCTCATTCCATGTAGTAACCATCACTTTTCACTAATTTACTTTATCTTTTCCCCACTCTATCAATGATCTAGATATCCTTGTGATGATCTCTAGCCCTTGGTTTTGCAGCCTGAACTTTGGTCACATTCATCCCTCCGTCATGCATCACAAATTCAAACCTTGCACCAAGGCTTCTATCTACAATGGGAGATGTTGTGATAGAACCAAATTTGGACACGTACAACCTACATAAAACAAATGCCACAAAATACATCACTCGGAGGATCATATCACATTTAGTGAATGAAAAACCTTTTATAGGACACCCATCACTTATCGCTAATTCAGAACTCAAGTTCATAAATAATTCCACGATGAGCGATGAGAAGTATAACATAAGGCCTTTGTTCATCACTAAGTCTCCTCATATATTTTGCAAGAAATTAGTGATGAGAAGATTTACAACATTTATAAAGTCCATCACATATCACTGATGTGAGACTTTATATTCAAAACATATCCATGATCAAGTGATATACATCAAATCACATCACATTGCTCATCACTGTTCCAAGTTTATCTTTCTATGGCCATCTGTGATAAGCAATAAAAACATAAAGCCAGAAGCATTGCTCATCGCTATTACAAATTTGAAATCTCAAAAGCTATTAGCAATGAGCAACATTTAAAGGAAAACATCATTCCATCACTCATCGCTAATTGAAGGTGTGAACATATGAATGAATTGGCGTGTTGATGAATGAAATAACACAACATTAAACAAATATTACTAGTATATTTCTCAAAGAAAGACAACATATAGCAATCTAACTCCCAAGGTCCTAGTAGTTGGTTCTCAACTATGCTGACATTACTCAATGGTCAATGTGATTGTAATATTCAAGGGGCCATTGCTGGTAATAAAGAACAAGAGTGCATAACATCAGGTAGTTTACGTTTGAGGGGTTTTAAACAAAAAGAAAAAGATGAAACCGAGCTTTAAATCATAGAAACATGAATAAAATCCTTATGTATCCAGACATGCAAATCAACAAATCTAGCACTAGAAGGAGGGCCTGAAGAACAAGCTGGCTCACACTAGGTCATTTTCACCAGATAGGTTTGAGAGAGTTCTTAGATCTTCTCAGAATCTTGAACCATTTGTTGAACTCCACACGCCTGTTGGGCATAGGCCCTGGGCTCGTAGAGTCTTGGTCCAACCTTTATCTCCACTACTTACTCCACCTGGGTTTCCACTAAATCCATCTACATCACCTCACCAACCACTTTCACCTATTCCACAACCTGCTCGACCTCTATCACCGCCAAGACCTATGGCTTACTTTGTTAATAACCCTTCACCATTAGGGACTATCCCCAGAGGTATACACGATCTCCCAAAGAACCCAAAGAGGTTCTATCCCAAGTACATGCATGGTGAGTCGAGAAGTGTTGAAGAACACATACAGGAATTCAAAGATGCATGTACCCGTGCTCAGGTGGCTCATCAGGACGTTGTGTGCAGATTGTTTCCCTATTATTTGGGAGACATGGCGTATGATTGGTACCTAAACTTACCCCAAGGGTCAATCCTGAGTTGGATGGATTTAGAGAACACCTTCATTAACCAGTTCAGGGACCCTGCCATCCTTTACTACCAATTTTCCACTATAAGGAAGGAACACCATGAACCGCTGCCTCTATTTAACACCAGGTTCCAGAGGATGTACCGAAGGTTACAGGATCCTTACCTAGTGGCAAAAAACATTGCCATCTTGGCATATCTAAGGGCTGTGGACCCTCTAATTGGCTTGTTCTTGAAAAGGACATATCGTGCTAATGAAAATGACACTTTGGCTAAGGTATATCATCTCGCCATTCAACTGCAACAGCAGATCAGTCTGCAAAGTGGGAGTCTAGGAGGAGTTCTCCCTCCTTTAGGGTACCCAATGCCCAATCCACCCCCGCTATTCAATACGGTTCCAGGGATGTCTTATTCCCAATACAGACCCATGTTTGAATTCCAAGGTTCACCTCCCTTACCATTTTTTAATAATGGTCCACAGGATTCCTCCCAGCAAAATCAAAGTTACCAGAATCAAGCTAGAGGATCAAGTTCAGTTAATCCATCTTTTGCTGTGAAGAATGTAGAAAGTGAAAAGACTCTCCAACTGACCAACAAGATGGAGACTCTCAAGAAAATGTTGTCTCAGATGTCTAATGACATGGCCCAACTCAGACAAAATCCCCCTTAGAACCAAAACCAAGGTTCTTAGAATCAGGGAGGATATTCTAATCAGGGTGGTTATCCTAACCAGAATGGTTATTCCAATACCAATCAGAATACCAATAGGAATTTCCAGAACCAAAACTCCTCTAACCAAAACTATCAAAATCAGAATAGAGGATACAATCAAAGGCCTAGCAATAATAGGCAATGGAATACCGGACCCAATAACGGAGGAGTGTCCCACAATTATCAAGCAGGAGACGAGAGGCCACACACTGCTAATGTGGTAGACTTCAACCTTATGACTAATTGGTGTAGGCTACATGATACTGCAGTCCATTAGGAGGTAAATTGTCCAGAGATGGAGAAAATGGTTAAAATTTCCCAAGCCGATGCTCCATTCCATGGTACATTCAACAAATCTGGTGGATCTACTGAAATTGCCATGGCATATGATATCTTTGAGGAAGAACTTCCATTTCCCAATCAGGAGGACAATGAAGCAGTAGAAGATGTTTATGATGCCCAGGCCTTCCAAACCAAGGGAGGCCACTTCCTTAGAAATCAGAACAGAGGGCCATTCACGACCTCTGCCCCTCCTAACAACATGGTTCCCCTGAATCAGAATGCTGACAATAATCCACCACTGCCAAAGGGACCAATAGATTCTTAGAACAAAGGTAATCCATTTACAATTCCTAAATATTAGGTTAGGAATGATTCAGAATTTGATGTTCTGAAATGGTGCCCTGCTCAAAAGGAAATCTTGTTGAAAGCCTTGGGGGAAGCAGATAGGTCGAGAGGAAAAGAAAAGGCGACTCCTACTAATGAGATGAATGCAGCTCTCTACAAAGGTAAGACTGGTACACCACCTTTCTTGATAAGTTTGAGAATTTTTGGAAAGAATTTACATAACTGTCTTCTGGATTCTGGGGCATTAGGGAATGTTATGCCCTTTTCCATTTGTAGGAAGTTAGGTATGAGCCCACTCCAAACAAATAAAAAGGTTATCCAGTTAGATAAAATGGAAGTTAATGTGGTAGGAGAGCTTAAAAACATTCATGTACAGTTTGGGTCTGATCCAAGGATCCAAACTTATGTGGATGTCCAAGTAGCAAATATCCCAGAAACCTATGGTATGCTCTTGAGCAGAGACCTGATGAAAAGCCTAGGTGGATATTTGTCTTTGGATTTCTCACACATGTGGATGACCTGGAAAGGAATAGCAACCCAAATCAGAATTGAAAGTGAGCCCAGGCTCAAGCACATGATCACTGAATATAATACCCCTAATGAGATAGCCTATTTTGAAACTGAGATAGGAGTTTACAAACAAGAGGAGATCATGACCTTTTCAGTACTTCATTCTGATGACTCACCCCTTTCCCAGCAAAATGACCCAATGATTACTGTTAATCAACAAGCCCTAACACGAAAATTACAACAGGATAGGTTGGTACTGGGAGGAGAAGTCGATATATGGAGTCTCTTACTTCCTAACTGGTGTAGGGTGCATTACCAGAATCACTCTGAATTAACTTTCCAACCCTGTGTAGATATTTTAGAACATGTCTCCCGAGTAGAAGAAACTGGTTAGTGTCAATCCCAAGCCCCTATTATGAATTTCCATTCCAAGCTAAGGATGCAACCATCCTTACGAGAGCCAGCTCTGCTCAGAGTGAATCACCTCCTTAACTCGAGCAGACTTAGGTTCTGTGTTTTGAATTACCACAAGAAACTGAGGAATCTCAGTCTTTGCTGATTACACCTACTCCTGAAACCCTTCCAATGCCCAGGGCATTGATGATGAAGGTATCAAATCATGACCTAGCTCAAAGGGAAGTTCAGGGATCACTTCCTGAACAAACTTTCAATTCAGGGGAATCTTCTGATGAATTGTGCTCCCAGTTACTTCCAACTATTGATGATCAGCACCAGTTTGAGCTGCCATATACTTCTGCCAAGCAAAAGACCGTGGGCCAGAAAAAGAAGGAGATCCCTGCCCCAAATCAGTTATGGATCTTGAAATTTGATGGCTCCAAGTCCAAATCAGGAAGTGAAGCAGGGGTAGAATTAACCAACCCAAAAGGGAAGACCTACTTTGCTTCCTATAGGCTACAGTTTGGTTGCACAAACAATGTGGTAGAATATGGAGCACTGGCTAGAGGCTTAATGTTTGCCCATCAGAAGAAGGTTACATCTCTTATGGTGATGGGAGACTCTGAAGTTATTGTCAAACAGGTTCGCAGTCAATATACCTGCCATAACAAAAGATTGGCTGCCTACAGAAATAGGGTTTGGAATATGATTGAGGACTTTGATGCTTTCGGAATTACTTTGATTCCTAGGGAGAAAAATCAGATTGTAGATGCTTTGGCAGTCATGACTAGTACTTTGGAGCCCATGCATGATTCCAAATTGAAAATATTTTCAGTAGAGCTAGTTTCAATCCCTGTAGTCCCTAAAAATGTTCAGAATTTTCAGGTCTTTGAGGACGACCAACACATACTTGCCTTCTTGGCAAGTTCAAATGTCTTTGAAGGACAAATCATAGATGAGTTGGATAGAGATTAGGGAGCGAGGACCCTGAAGATTGTGATACGGAAGGAGTGATGAACTTGAAGAGTAATAGCATTCCCAAGGGGATGGTAGCATTAGAAAGGATATTTGATTCTGATCCTCGGGCTCAGGAGAGAGTGCCAACGCAAAGTGAAGGGGGGAAATATGAATTGATTAATCTGGCTAATTCGGGCCTTGAAAGAAATGTTCTTATAGGTAAGACCTGACCTTAGGAAATCAAAAATGAAATCATTTCCTGGTGTTAAAAGAAGATATTGTAGCAATTTCCTGGAGTCATGAGGATTTGAAGACCTTTGGCACCTCTGTCATTACACATACAATACTGCTGAAGCCAGAAGCCAAGCCCTTTCATCAAAAGCAGCACCCGGTCAATAAAATGATCGAGCCTTTAATACATAAGGAGGTGTAAAAGCTCTTGTCAGCAAGAATCATCTTCCCCATGAGGCATTCCACATGGGTTGCCAATCTAGTTTCGGTGCGTAAGAAAAATGGGGAGATTAGGTTGTGTGTTGATTTCAGGAATTTGAACAAGGCCTCAGAGAAGGATAACTATCCACTTCCTTCTCTTGATCAGGTATTACAAACTGTTAATGGTTCCCAAATGATGTCATTCTTAGATGGCTATTCTGGATATAACCAAGTACTTGTCAGTCATGAGGACAGGATGAAGACTACCTTCACTATGAAGTGGGGGACATTTGCCTATAGATGCATACCGTTTGGCCTCATTAACGTTGGAGCTACCTTTCAACGTGCAATGGATGTGGCTTTTAAAGATTTGATAGGTAAGTGTATTATTATTTATGTTGATGACTTGAAAATATTTTCCAAGAAGAGAAAGGATCATGCTGCTGATTTAGCCAAGGTCCTCAAAAGATGTATCAGCTATGGAGTCTCTCTAAATCCCAAGAATTGTGTCTTTGGAGTTTTTGAAGGGAAACTTCTAGGGCATGTAATATCTGAAAAGGGGATATCCATAGATCCTGACATAGTTGAGGCTATTTTGAAATTAACGATGCCAGGCAGTAAAAAGGAGATGAGGTCCTTCTTCGGAAGGATTAATTTTGTGAGGAAATTCATAACAGGGTTTGCAGAAATTGTCAAGCCCCTCAACAAGATGATGAAGAAAGATGCTAAAATTGAATGGAGTAATGAGGCTAAATCTGCATTTTCACAAATCAAGCAATCAATATCTGAGGCACCGGTATTGACCAGCCCAGATTACTTAAAGCCTTTTTATATTTATTCATTTGTATCTGATCATTTATGTGCATCAGTCCTAACACAACGCAGGGGTGAAGGAGATGAAAGACCAATTGCTTTCATGAGCTCGCCATTCAAGAATGCAGAAGTCAGGTATCCACCCTTGGAAAAACAAGCTTTTGCATTAGTGCGAGCAGTAAAAAAGTTCAGGCATTACATTTTGAGAAGCCAAGTTATTGCTATAGTGCCTGATCCAGCTATTAAGTCTCTCCTTATGCAAAGTGAATTGGGGGAAAGAAGAGGCAAGTGGATGGCTATTCTCCAAGAATATGATTTAGAGATCCTTCCAATGAAACTTGTCTGAGGACAAGGTTTATCAAAGGCCATGGCAGAGGTCGACAAGAATATTACCTATCAGCAATATACCGTGCATTCATTTACTAAGGACCCATGGTATACGGACTTGATCTTCTTCCTTCTAAATAACAGATACCCAGAAGGGATGAATGCTACCTAGAGAAGGGCACTAAGGATGAAGAGTGTTCATTACATGCTCAAGGGAGGAGCTTTGTATAGAAGAAATTATGAGTGAGTGTACCTACGATTTATGGATCAACAAGAAGCTAAACATGCCATGGCTGAATTCCATGGTAGGCATGGCACAGGACACGGATCCGCAGACTCTTTGGCTCATCAAATTCTCAGATCAGGATATTATTGGCCTCGTGTCTTCAGGGATGCACATCAACACGTCAAGACATGTCATACATGTCAGACCTCTGAATCAAAGGATCGTAATCCAGCCATGCCTCTACAATCTATATACGAGGTAAGACCATTCGCCCAATGGGCACTAGATTTTGTCGGGGTCATTAATCCTAATTCTTCTACAGGGCACAAATTCATCCTGACTTCTACAAACTATTGCACCCGTTGGACTGAGGCTCAACCATGCAAGAACAACACCACTGAGGTGGTTATTAAATTTCTCACTGAAAACATCGTTACTAGGTTTGGAGTGCCCTTTGCCCTGGTATGTGACAATGGCCCTACCTTTTCATCTGCTGAATTTATACAATGGGCCTATGAACACAAAATTATATTGAAGTATTCCT
>VDFB02271358.1:612241526-612483762 GCA_007258455.2 Sequoia sempervirens
CGTTTGCTTTAGATCATTCATGTGACAGCATATTGACTCAAAAGAATGATGAGGGAAATGAGCACACGATTTCCTTCATGAGTGCTCCATTAAAAGATGTTGAATTGAGATTGTATAAGAGCAAATTTTCACCCTAGGTGCAATTCCCCTTTTTTCCTTTATACACTTTAGAAAACCAAAGTTGGAGGATAAAATTTACTTAAGCCCATTGTTGGTAGTCCATGTGGAACCTATTTTGTGTGTTGGTGGAGACATTTTTATTAGGGATGCCCACGCAATGCATAGACAACTGTGTGGCATGCAGACATCCCCAAAAAATTATTGTGGCTAAGCCAACAAAGACATTACTCTTCCCATTGGCAACGAAGTTGTAATGCCTCCTTTGGCCAACTGACCCAAATATGGCCGTTTTCATCCTTATTCCTTCATATTCACTCTTCAATTTTGCATTCCAAATCTTCATCACATCAAGCTTCCATACTCACACTCTCACATCACTCCACAAGCTCACTTTCACTCACTTCCAAGCATTACAAGAATTCTATTGCACCAACATCACACTCCATCACCTCAATAGAGCACATTTGGGACCACACCATTTGCAACAGAAGCTTGAGTTCCTCTCATCTCCCCCCAAGTAGCCTTGAGTGTTCTTGGTCGAGATGGTAAGCTTCCCTCTCCTATTCTCTATCATTTGGTGAGTAGCATAGTACTACAATATAGTGTTTGTGTTTTCATTACATTGCTCCTTTATTTCATTCTTTTGGTTGTCTATGGTGGTGGAAACACCTAAACGGGGGTCTAACTGAGGTAGGCCCCTATATAGCCCCCCAACATTTTCTCTCTTTTTGTGTGTAGGTGGATGCACTTTGTGGAGCTAGCTAGAAAATAGGCTCTTCGAGGAGATTGTCTTCATCACCTTAGCTTTGGTATATCTATTTTATCACCTTCATTTATATTTCTCTTATTTCATAGTATTGTTTTGTTCTCTTAGGAATTGTTAAGCTAGATCGTTAGTTGTTTTAATGAGTCAACCTTGCCTTAGTTTTTTTCTAACTATATAGACTACAACATGCTTTCGAGGCACCAATGTGCCGTTTTTTTGTCCAAATTCCATGCTGACATCCTTGAGTAGAGAGCTCCCTGAGGTGCAAATTTGGACCTAAAAATTGACTCACCTAGCCTCACCTTAAAACTTGGGATTGATGAGTGGTCATAGGGTTCTATAATCCTTATCATTCTCATCCCCATACCTTAAACACTACACTTACCTAAGGTAAGTTAGGGTAGCCCCTTGCATCTTGACCCTTCGTGACCCGAGGTCTTGCATGCGGTGGTCCCCCTCTCTTGTAGAGATATCATATCATAGAAAAGAAGGCATATGCATTGGTCAAGGGAGTTACAAAATTCAAACATTACATCTTGAGGAACAAGGTGTTTTCCATTGTATCGGACCTGACAATGAAGACGTTGATAACACAGAGTGAGTTTAGAGAAAGAAGAGAAAAATGGGTCACCTTGCCACAAGAATATGACATGGAAATTCAACCAATGAAACTAGAAAGAGAATAGGCCATCACCTATACAATAGCCAAAATAGTGGCTAAAGCAAGACCCAAGCTTATGGTTTAGCAATACCACCTTGAAGATGTCTCTCCCAAAGAGTGGTACAACAACATCATCTACTATTTGCTACACAAAAATTTCCCAACACGTCTGCAAGGAGTTCAAAAACTTTCTCTTTGACTAAAAAGCAACAACTACATGTTGTGAGGGTCTATACTTTATAAGAGGAATCATGAAGTGACCTACCTCATATTCCTTGGAAAAGAAGAAGCAACATGTGTGTTAAAAGAATTTCATGATAAATTTGGCATTAGTAATGGGTTTGATCCTTCCACCACTCATCAAATCCTGTGAGCAGGATACTATTGGCCAATATTCTTTAAAGATGCACATAGTCACATCCAAATGTGCCACATATGCTAGATCATTGCAACTAGAGAAATAAATACTATTGTCCTGCTACAACCAGTCCTAGAGGTAAGACCGTTTATGCAATGGGGTCTTGACTTCATCAGTCTGGTAAGACCACCATCTTTTGTGGGTCACAGGTACATTCTAATTGCTTCTAATTATTGTACTATATGGACAAAATAAATTGCATGTAGGAAATGTACCACAAAAGTAGTTACTAATTTTCTTGAAATCTTTATTTTAAATCATTTCGGTTGTTTGTACGCTTTAGTTTGTGATAATGGCCCCACTTTCTCCTCGCTCAAATTTTCTAGTTGGTCCTTCGATTATGGCATTTCCCTCAAATTCTCAGCCAAGTAATATCCCTAGGGAAATGACCTAGCCAAGTCCACAAACAAGAATTTAATCACCGTGATAAAAAAAATGCTTAATAGGAATCCTAAAGATTGGCACATCTAGCTTCATTTTTCTCTTTGGGCAGATCATAGATGCCATAAGGCTTCCTTGGGTAATTCCTCATTCCACCTCATTTATGGCTTGGAGCCTTTGTTTCCTGTCCACCTTAAGATCCCCACCCTCTAGTTCATCAACACCTTTTATGAAGAAGGGGATCGATGAGAAGCCTGCTTAGCTAAATTTCTCCACCTAGAAGAGGTATACGACTGAGCTATTGAAAATTTCACTAAACAATAGGGTGTGGTCAAGAGATGGTTTGATCAACAAGCCAAATTCAAGGCCTTTAAAATTGTTGATCTGGTCCTATGTTGGGACAAGGCCCATGAAAAGAAAGGGGGACATGACAAATTCAACAAGCTTTGGCTTGGAACATTTCAAATCTCTAAAATATTGGGGGGTAATTCTTTCTGCCTTAAGACCTTAATTGGTGAAGATGTCCCAATACCTATCAATGGGCAGCACCTTAAGAATTATTTCCTTTCCTGAGCTCTTTCGAGTTGGCCCTCCGTAAATACTTGTACATATTCTAGTTTAGGTTTCCTTGTTTTGTTCTCTCACTATCTCATTTCATCGTTGTTTTTCTTGTTGCTCAACCACTTTATTTTGTTGAGGTTATTACTTTGTCTCTAATGTGGTGGTTGTGCTTGGTCTGATGAATAGTTCACTTTGTTGCTTGCTTTTAGTGTTCTCTAGATAAGTACTCTCTCAACTATTAGTCTTTAATTGCTGCTATGGAATGGTCTCCTTGAATGCACTACTGACTTGACCTAGAACATGGCCCTTAGTTGAATCCTCTCTAATTTTATCTTATATCTTGCAGAAAATACATGTTAATTATTTTCGAGAAGCCATATAGTGGTTGTTATGATGGCCTGGTAAGTGAAAATCTTAAGTCTGCTTCAGTGAACATTGTGATTCCAAACCCACAATGAGCTTCGATGCTTACATAGTTGGGAAAAAGGAAGAATATGAAAAGAGATATCAAAAAGAAAGAAAAAAAGGAAAATGTTAAAATCAAGCAATCATGTGGGTGTGTAAACAACTCTACTAGGGCTATGGATTCTAGGTAGGCAGTAGAGAAATGTTCATGGGGTCACAATGACAACTCCATTGGGGCTATGGATGCCTAACTAGCAGCGGGGAAATGTCTAGGTTACTTTTGGATTTGGATAACTTATGTATCTTCCTTGGTCTAATTAATGAACATTCATTACAGTCCTTAAGGAAAGGGAATGAATTCACCATGCACACACACTTTTGAGGAATTTTGTGATTTGATTCAATTAAAGATCCCATTGCCATTTGAGTCCCATAGTTCACTTTTGGAAACTATCCCTATTTGTGAAACCAAGATATTTTGGGTTCTAAATGAGTCTTTATCCTCAAAATGTGTAGGAGAGTTCCACAATAGAGTTTCCATTTGTTGTTCCTATAGCTCACACGCCCCGTTCTAAATGGGGACCCTCTCTATTCACTTCACCAAGTCACTATTTCCTTTGCCTTATTTTGCATGCCCCCTATTTCAAGTCCTAAGTGCTCAGGGAGTCCTGGAGTTAGCATCTTAAGTTGACCAAGTTTCACCACCCTCAAATTTCCAATTCTTTAGCCTCTGTAGAGTTTTCTTGGAAATTTTCCTTCAAACTTTACAACTGTCACCATTCATGCTATGTGGGTGCACCCATGTGGGCCACCCTATGTGGAACTCTATCCAACTTTCTCTGTCCTTGCGATAGTTGAGTAGACACGTCTATCTACCTTGCGGGACACACAACTTTTATTGTCATTCTCTATGTTGATCCACCAAATGGCTAACCCTCATCTGTCATCTACCCTATGGACCCCTCCATTCCCATCGATGTCTCTTTTGAATTGTGTGTCGATCAACTTTGGAAACATTTTTACCTATGTTAATTGTGAGAATTTAATGCTTAAAATTCTATAAATAGAAATTTTGATGGGTCATTTTCATCATCAAACTTTCAAAATCCTTGTTAGAGCTTGCAGCTTCCACCGCCTCTATACCCACATGATCTCACTGCCATTTGAGTATCATTATTTGCAATATATTTTTAGACTTTGTTGGGCTTTCCAGGTTGATTTTTTGTCTTTTTTCATGTCATGATTTTCTTTGATTTTCACAAAATTTGTTAAATTCTGAAAAAGAATGACTCAAAAACCAGTTAGATAACACCATGGCGAACAAAACCCACATTTTAAAACATGAAAAACCTTTTGGAATCCACCTTAGAAATCCATGTAGAACTTCCACCTCTTGCTTCTGTTCTTGAACTAGATCCATCATGTCCTTGTGGTCTACAAAGAGTCCACCATCATCACCTTGATCCTTAAGTAACAATCTTCAAATGGTCAGCCTTGGCCTCCCTCAGGGCCACATATGTAGGAAGAAGCTTCTTCATGACCTTCACCATTTGGACTTAAATGAAAATAATGAGTTAAACAAGAGCTTATCACCCTCATGGGTCTATGAACATAGGATTCCTCTTACAGATTTCCTGACCTACCTTGTCCTCCTTCCTTGCAAGTCCTGATACATCTATCTCCGCCAACTTAGATCATCACCCAACTCTTGTTTCAGACTAGTGAATGCAGGTTTCTACTGACCCCTCACTGTTGTTCACGTGACTATTATAAAATAGAAAGGTGTTTGGCTCCTTTTGCTTGGTAGCCCTACCCTAACAACTTTTGTTCAACCCTCTGAGCTAAAATGAGTAAGTTCAATCCCTTGTGGACCACCCTTCATGGGCTTTCATCCATAGACTACCATCATATGATTGTTGTCCCAAATGGCCTTAGCCATCTATCCATCCACCTTGCAGACTCTACAATGACCACCTCCATATAAGCTAAAAAATAATGAAGTGATTAAGTATGCACTTGTAGACCCTCTGATGTAGGTTGTTGTTGCCTTTTGACCGCCCCTTCAAAATGACAAATGACCTCTAGCTTTCCACTCCATAGGCCCCCATGCCCCTTTTTCCCCTAATGTTTGTTGAAAACCACTAAGTAAAATAGGTTTCATGTAGATATTTTGATGAGGGTGGCCATTTGTGGCCACTTCATCAATCTCACTACACTTAGACTTCCAACCTAAGGCTTCAGTCCACTATGCGGGGCCCGATCACACTGCCTCCTTCTAGCTGATAGCAAATGTATAACTTATTCCAAGGAAACTTGCAGACCATCATCCCATCTCCACCATCCAAAACTTCTAACACCCACTATCCTTCCACAACTCTTCATTTGCATTGCTAAATGAGCCACATTTCAAAAGTGAGAAGATGTTGTCCTCCCCTGGTGTGGACCTCGCAATGCAGGGTGCCACTTTTCTAGTGTCATTTCAACAACAGAACCAAAAATGGCTAAGAGGCCTCCTACACCCACAATCCTTGCTTTTGCATGCTTAAATTACTAAATTAGAATTTCAAGGACCTCACAAATGATCAAGAACATGTGTTTAAATGACATACTACCTTAGTGGGCCCCATCTCAACTCAAAAAACTTGATGTAGGTGGATTCATGTGGGTTGTTGTGCCCTATTAGCTGTCTATTTGTAGCTCCCTCTAGAATGGCTTCCAACCTAGGGAAGTGCACACCCCTAGGCCCACATTGTTGTATCTCCCCTGAACAAAAGGAAAATGATGATTGGAGAAGAATGTTATGATCTTTGAATGATGAATTACATAATCAAACATGGATTTTTTATGGTTTTGCTAATGTTTCTTGTGTTTTATGCATGAATATGCTTACTGAACCTTTGCTTGTAGGATATATGGAATCAATTGTAGGACCTTTGAGGACATATGCAAAAAAGGAAAAGGGCAAGAAAACTACCAATGCACCAAGGGGAAAGGAGGACAAGGATCAAATGTAGTTTAAATTCCAAGGGTTGTAAATCAACACTAAGGTCACCACAAAATGGGACACTTTCTCAAACACAAACCTAGGGCACATTGATATTGATGAATTCAAGCAACACATCATTTCCAATCTCATTATAGAGAATTCCAAGAAGATAAGGAAAAATTGGATTAGCCAAGGAAGTTGGCTTCCCGCTTTCCCTCGTGGCTCCTGAACTGGTGATGGCCTACAAAGGGGCATATCAAGAAATGATCAAGAGAATTGTGGATTGAGATGGAAACATATTGGTTGACTTGTCCTCCAGGTTTATATGACAAACTTTCCACATCCCCACCTTTGATGAGATGGAGGATAAATCAAAGGAATATGTTAAACGTACATGGAAAGATGATTCCCTCAAATGCAAGAAACTAATTAATCCATACTGGAAGAAGGAAAAGAGGGATAGCGCTAACAAAGCTCCCTAGGATCTCTTCAAGAGTGATTTCCATGAGGATTACCATGATTTGGTAACCTTGTTGAGTAGGGTCATGGGCCTCCCAACTGCGACATGCTTCCAAGAATGGATGTTGTATTTCATAGAAGAGATTATCAGAGGGAAGACTAAATTTCATTGGGTAGGAATGATCAGTAACTGCTTGCATGAGTAGTTTTTGGCCATTAAAAAGAGCTCCCAATTGTACATGACCTCATACTTGGTCTATCTACTGGCTAACCACATTCAATATAGAGGCCTACTTTCAGCACCAAGCCATACTCTAGGGAGAGAAATCAAGGTCTATGATAGATAGCCACAACTTCAATATAGAAATTTGAAGAAAGACTACCATAGGGTGAATGATGCCTTTATCGGGCACATTATCAAACTACTAGGGGGTGACTTTGAAAGGAGAGTCACTCATAGTTCCAATGCCTTCATCCATTGGTTTGGATTCTTATTCATTTAGTTTCCTAAATTCACATACATAAAAAATGAGGACTTCTCTGAGAGGCCATATAAGTTGCCCTATTACCTGAATGACCAACTCGTATTGCTTGAAATCTTCGTATAGATACAACATGCACATACTCTTCCGAGTGAAGCATATGTCAAGGATTCCTTATCCCCTCACATTTGGACAAGGTATGTATGCAATCCATTCATCCTAGTGTGTGGAGTATTCTGAGAAAGAAATCATTGAGTACAACTTGGAGCTCCCCACTCCCTAGCAATGAATGGATCCATATGGCAAACTAAAGAAGATGGTTGGAAAAGAATACACCCATCTACACAATGTTGGAGACTTCTAGGAAAATTGTAAGGATGATAAAGAAGTGTGCATGAGGAAATATATGTGCATGATGGCATATTTTGTTAAAATAGTTAATTATTCCTCGTACCAAATCAAGTTGTGGAGGAAGAAAATATTGTTATAGATCAAATATTTGAGGAAGAGTTCAATGACCTTGATATTTTGAAAAAACTAATAGAGGCAAGAAAAAAGAAATGGATTGATGGGAAGATTGCTCAGTTGAAACTTCAAGGAGCCACTTTCATCTATGGTGAGCTCAAGTACGAGCTTGAGAGTGGGACTGATAGTGGGATTGTTGCTGCCCCATCTGGAGAAACTTCAAAATCCCCTCCTACCACTAGATTAAAGAAGAGGAAAGAGGTGGTAGAATGTTAGCTTAAGAATAAAGTATATTTGAGGAAGGCATGAAAGGGTGATCCCTCCAAGAAAGCCAAGAAATTAGGTTAATTTATGGAGGTTCCCACCATTTTGGAGGACCCACTCCATGAGGGAGAGGAAGAAGAGGTCAAGCAACCAAATTCTTCACTTGCCACCTCTACTCTCGCCACCACTACTATTGCCACTACCATTACTCCTCTGCCCTCATCACAAGCATTACTTGCTTCTTCTCTTCCTATGGTGGATATTTCGTTTTACCTTGCTTCTACCTCACCTACTGCATCCATTATGGTGATATATTTTTCCTGTTCTACCACTTCTCCTTTCTCTTCTTCCTCCACATCTCCATCAACAGTTGTTTCCCTAGCCTCTACAACAATAATGCTCACCCTTACTCTCCGAGAAGCTTTCACCAAGCATATTTTAAACATACCATTGGAGCTCTCAAGAGTATTGATGAACCCTATAGTGTAGGTTTCCCTTGCCCAAGTCATCTTTTTTCTCTCCATCCCTCCTCTAACTAAACCACCCAAAATGGAGGAAACAATGCAAATTTATGAGGAACTAGAAAGACAAGAGAGGGAAGCAACCAAAAAAATAGAAGAGGAAGTTGGTGACTATCACGAGTGCACAAAGCATCAACATCTAGTCATTGATGAGGTGGTGCATGAAGGGGAGTGTTGGTTATTTTCCCAACAGAACCAAACAATCATCTAAGAAGTAGCCAACTCCTATGATGAAGAACTACTAGGTTAGTGACCAACACAATGAGCATAGGACTTTAAGGTACATACTCCTTCACTTTAGGCTCTGTGAAACCTAGGAGGGTGATCTCAATTGCATTTTCAAATACTGTATTCAATTAGTAACACATTTATACATAGATTGATTCTTACTTACTCCAAAAAAAGCTCATTTCACATCAGATTTGGTGGATTTTCAAGTGAGTGACTAGTTATTTTCTAGGTATGAGGGATAATCCCACTTATACTATCCTTGGAAATGTTTTTTAATTGAATATTGTCTTATCTTAAGTCTAGGACCAATAACACTATCTATTCATTCTACACAAGATTTTTTGACAAAATGACTAGTGTCTCATCAATTGGAGCAACAGAGTCAAGTTCATGAGGATCATTAATTTACAAATTACTCACTTAAGGAAGAAATAGACTATCTTCATATTTCTTTGCATTTATGAAAACTCACTATGCAAGAAACATTTACTTCTTAGAAATCCTAAGTCATTCCTTCCAAATTTTATAACCCTATTCGAGCATTTTAATTAATTTCTTGAATTAAAGCTGAAAATAGAGTAATACATTCAAATGAAATATTTGAAGACAAATGATAACACCATTAGTATTTATCATTCATAACTTATAAGAAAAATACATAGGAGAGTATCTTATTTTAGATTAATATTTTCTACGATATAAGTAATTTCTATAAAACTTATTTAAGATCACTACATGCATGATCTCACATCCAAAACAAATCACTAGCATATTTCTAGTATTCTATTCTAAGTGCCTTTTCCTAAACTTAGTTTTTTACCTAGAACCCTATTTTGACTTTAGAATTTGACCACTCTAATAAGCCCTAAAATACCTTTTATAGAATAAGGGAGCAACAAGCATCAAGCTTAATTACATTTACATATCATTTCATTTGCACCAAAATTTGAGATATTCTTAGTTTTTAACATGCAATCATTTGAGGAAAATGGAAGAGTAAAAGACCACATTCCATATTCCTTGAATGAAGACATGCCAACTCCTCGAAAGGCAGAGTTTTTTGTAACCATGTTGAATCCTCATCCTTTTTTACCAAAAAATATTTTCCAATAGCAACTCCAACACAAAATTTTATATTGTCTGGGAACAACATACACACCACCAAGGTTAACTAGTCTAACACTTCTCCTACATACCAACTCGAAAACATTCCACCTCAGCACATGAAATAAGAAATCACATGAGTGTTGAATAGGAAAATCCTAATAGAAAGGGCATGGTTTCATCAAAACCAAAAATAGGGCACAATCATCACTCTGAGTCATCGACCTTAGAGGATGCTCACCCATGTTTTGCTTGTGGTGGGACTGGAGAAATTCTCACCACCTCCTTGTTAGAATTTTTTGATAGTACTAAGGAGAGGGGATAATAATCACCCTTTGGATCAGTGTCACCCTCATTGTCTAAAGGGTTATTAGAAACCTCACATGGACAATTGTACTCCTTAAAATAGGCCTTATAGTGCTCACTCTCTCTCCTTGCCTTGTTTTTATATTGCACCATCCTCTTCTCTCTATGTTTGACCAATTCTTCTAAAATTGTTTGCTCTCGTGGATGGTAATTTTCCTTGGTATTATAGTTCTTGAATTTCTTGAATCTTATTCTTCCTTTTGGCATATCAAGAGCTCCACATATTCCACTTTCATTCTCAAGATCTTCCTTAGACTCAAATACAATCAGCTTCTCATACCCCCTAATCATCATGGAAGACCTAATTGCCTAGAATGTCTACACACTTCTTAGGAGAATTCAATTCCCACACACTTCTTTATTAGCCTTCGACCCTCATTCATTGCAAAATAAATTATGACAAAGAAAATCAACAAGCAATCTATATTAAATAGGCAATTTGAAGCATGCAAAATTAATGACTTGAAAACTCCTCATGCGAGTGAGTTGATAACTTAGTAGATCAGTATTGAATTTAAGTCATTTATATTAAAACATTTAAAACTTCATCCATTGTGATTTGAGCTTTATTTTTTATTTCCTTAGCAACTTTCTCATAGAAAACAATGATGCTAGCTCAAATATTGTGATATATCAATCATCATGTATCGCCAACCTAATTTGTGCTTTCATTAATATCAGCGAGGTACATAAGACCAACTTTTTCTTAGAGGGAAACTTTTTCTATACACTTCATCACTTCATCGTTGATCCTCCCAAAATTTTGATGAAATTATTTATGTGGTGATCTTCAGTCCATTGGATTATCCTACTTTAAAACTTTATCAATGATTCCTCAATCCTCTCACTACTTCCCTTTCCTCTTTATGCTAAATCTTTAGGATTTTTCCATGTTTCTCATTCCATGTAGTAACCATCACTTTTCACTAATTTACTTTATCTTTTCCCCACTCTATCAATGATCTAGATATCCTTGTGATGATCTCTAGCCCTTGGTTTTGCAGCCTGACCTTTGGTCACATTCATCCCTCTGTCATGCATCACTAATTCAAACCTTGCACCAAGGCTTCTATTTGCAATGGGAGATGTGATAGCACCAGATTTGGACATGTACAACCTACATAAAACAAATGCCACAAAATACATCACTCAAAGGATCATATCACATTTAGTGAAAGAAAAACCTTTTATAGGACACCCATCACTTATCGCTAATTCAGAACTCGAGTTCATAAATAATTCCACAATGAGAGATGAGAAGTATAACATAAGGTCTTTGTTCATCACTAATTCTCCTCATATATTTTGCAAGCAATTAGTGATGAGAAGATTTATAACATTTATAAAGTCCATCACATATCACTGATGTGAGACTTTATATTCAAAACATATCCATGATCAAGTGATATACATGAAATCACATCACATTGCTCATCACTATTCCAAGTTTATCTTTTTATGGCCATCTGTGATAAGTGATAAAACCATAAAGCTAGAAGCATTGCTCATCGCTATTACAAATTTGAAATCTCAAAATCTATTAGCAATGAGCAAAATTTAAAGGAAAACATCATTCCATCACTCATCACTAATTGAAGGTGTGAACATATGAATGAATCGATGATGAGTGATACAACTAGGAGGGCCATTAGGATTTAAGTGAGATTTTTAAGCATGTGTTCATTAGTCATTCTTAATGAAGGGGACTCCCTAGGATAATAATTGAATCAAAAATTTCTAAGTCACAAAATGCAAAGGATGTAAAGGCAAAAATATCCTTACTCAATTTTATAAAATAGAAAGGTTCGGACTTAGTCTTGAAGGACTAGTTACAGGTGACAATGAATGACCAAATTTGCAATAAAATAACTAGCAATGGGTAATAGGGATTCAATGGAAAAATAGAACCCTATAAGACTTTGTAGATAGTAACCCTTAAACTCTCAAGATAACAACTTGCATCCAAATGCAATAAGGGTTTAAGATGGAATGAAAAATTTTGAGGGTTCCATCAGGGAGGAAACATAAACCTCTAAAGAAGATGTTGAGGACCCTGACACAAAATACATCATAGAAACTTTTGGCCAAGATCTTAATGAAGAGTTGGAAAAGAAACTCAAAGACATTGGGGAGGAAATCAAGTAGTCCTCTGAAGAGAAGAAAGAAAGAGATGAAGAAATGGAGGTAACCACAAAACCTCCAATCAAGGAACAAGATAAGAGCCCTAATCATGATGAAGAGATTCCTTCCTCAAGGGAACATGAAGAAAAATAAGTAGAGAAAGAGGAAATGAAAGAAGAAGATAAGCCTAGAGAAGAGGCTGAAATAAGAGAAAGCCTGAAAGCAAAATGCCACAAAGAACATGGGAAAGAAAAAAAAGATAAGGGATCCCAAGTGGAAGATAGCCCCAAGGGAAACATAGACACCACTAAATCACCAAAGGGAAGGGCTATATTCATTTGGGATTCAGATGAGGAAGAAGAAGAAAATATAGAACAATAGGTACAAGGCCATGAAGAAATGGATATTCAACACACTTGGGAGGAGGAAGGTGATCATGAATCACCAAAAGAGGGATCTCAAATGCCCAAATGGCTAGATAAGCAACTACAGAAGAAGGCCCTGATCCTTATGGATTTGAAATAGAGGCTAGATGCCATCTTGGCTTGAGAAAAGATAGGGATGAAGAAGGAGAAGAAACCAAGGGTCATATCCCACGTAACAATGGATTCCTCCGGATCAAGTACAGTTCAAATAGCTACTCCAATGGTGGAAGAAGAGGGAGTCAGCTATAATATTTCTACTGTTGATCTAGGAAAGGCCACGAGGGAGCAAAAAATTGATCACCTCTAGGGATCTGTTGCTACCATTTTGCATTAAATAAATAAGGAAAAATCCTCTAAGGAGGAATTAAAAGTGTAAGTGACAGATTTAACAACCTACAAACAACGATGGTTTTTTGCCAAATAATTTCCAACAACCTCATCAACCCCACCTCAACTATTGTCCAAGGATCATATCAACAAGCTTGAAAGAAGGAATATTTGGAATAAGGCCATGGAGGAATGGTTCTGATGGGTGGTCTACAATGGAGATATGGGTATCGGCCATGTTGTCTGTACAACAAATAAGTTTAGTGAGGTGCAAAAGCAGCTCAAGTCCACAAGGAAATTCTACAAGGACTTCCTAGAGCTATATAGGATCACATAACCCAAGATCAAGGTTATCCTCAAGATTCCCAAGAGAATGTGGGAAAAAGAGTTGGCATTGGTGAAGGATGATGATTAGCTCATTAAGACCTAGAAATTTGGCCTTGATCATAGGAGGGAAATCTTGGATCAAGTGCTCTATGAAGTGGAGCTTAATATAGATTAGGTTAAAGAACATCTAGCAGCCTCCAGAGAATATTTGAAGCTCATGGCATACTATCACATGCCTTCCATCGAGCTTGATCCTCAAAGGATAAGGCCATATTTCCATAAGAAGGTGGAGAATGGAGCCATGGACACACTCACACCAGATTTTATGGACTTTGCTACTCAAGCCTTCACCTAATCAGAGAAAGTAATCAAGAACATGTGGAAATGTGACAAGGATTGGGATGTAATTACTAGTAGGTCCAAAAAATTGAGCTTCTAGGTGCTCCATTCCAATATAATGGAGTGAAGCAAGCTTCACATGTTGATCAAAAAGTTTGTAGAGTATGCTACTGTGAAGAAAAATGAAGGAAATCTGATCATTGATGATGAGTTACTCACAAAGTAGCTATAGCAGGGAAATCAACTGAAAGACAAAGTGCTACAGTGTTTTCCACTAGAAGACAAATTAGGCTAAAAGACAAAAGATGTATTTTAAATTGTAAAATATTGGGGGTAGGTGAAACCCTAATTTGTAGTGATTCTTGGCCACACAATGAGATTGAATATTGGCCATTCATTTTTTTTTTGGACACTATAAATAGGGCATCTCCTCTAATTTTTGAGAGAAAGTTAAGTAGTTGTAAATACATGCTACTCAAATTATAATAGAAATTAATTGTTTTTGGATGGATTCTTGAATTTCACATCATATTTCATGATTCTTCTCCTCATAGTTCATATATTTTAGTAGATTTACTTTTTTGTTCTATGTGTTTGGCATGTTTTAATAAATTGGTAGATGTTGATCATTGATATTGAAAAATTCTGTTGTGTTGATGCCCTTCCTTGTTCATGCTTTTTGCTATTTATTGATGATAAATAGCAGAGTAAAGATAGTCTAAACATTAGTTGAATGATGCACTCAATTTCTCTCTTTTATTCATGATTTATGGTAAATAAATGGTTGAAAATATATAGACCTTAGAAGATTGCACTAGTTTCACGAGACTGTGAGTTGATTTGGTTAAGTGGAACCTAGTTTTTGGAAGGCTATCCACTGTAGCATCCTCCATTATCATTGTTTATTGGTAGTTTCAGGTATAGCAACTTACTCTCTTCCCTTCCCTTTTAAATTTTCTTTTAAATTATAACTTAAAATAATTTCAAGCATCATTGCACATTGTAAAGCCAAATCTTATGACAAAAGTGGAGTTTTAGACTATTGTCTTGAACTTGTAGTAGTAGAATATAATTTTAGAATTTCATAAACTCCATTCAAAGAACCAATTCCCCTCCAACTTAATATATGTAAGGCTTCACTATGATTACCAAAAAATCACATGAAACAACTAAGGCATTCCAAGTAAGTCACGACTTGACATCCGAGAGACTTTAGGTAATTTTTTGCAACTAGTTTGTTGGAGATTTTCTTTCAAGAGAGGTGATGCACTTGTGCATCGCATGTGTTGAGAAGTGCTAAAACACCCATAAACAGCTAGGAGAGAGTACCTATGGAGACATCTCTCTTATAATTTTCATTACCCTCTTAAATTTTCTTATCTCTTATCTTCTCAATTGTATATACCAGATCAAAGATCTATATCCTTCTTCATCCTAGGCATATACTTTTTTCTCTTTGACATTGGTTGCTTCCCTATCTTTTGTATGTATTCTTCTCTTGAAGCAATCAATCCTTACCTTCTTCTCTTCATTTAATAATTCTTCTATGTGTATTATTTCTTAATTTTGGGATGACACATAGTACTATGACAACACTTTACATCGAGGTCTCTTTCACTTTGCTGACTCAAATCCTTTAGTTTTTTCTTTTTCTAATAGGTAAATCCTTTAGTTTTTTATGTTCCTTTGTGTGTGTGTTATTCATGTATATGTTCTAACCCTGTGATTCAATGGTTTTTTTATGTTCTAACATTATTGTCTTGTGCAGGATTTTGTTGTCTAATGCATTTGTTTTGTAGGTTTTCACTCCAAAGGCATGCTTCCTTATTTCAAAGAGTTATTTGCTTCCTCTATAATATCCTTTTGGTATAATGATGTTATTTTTGTTTACTATATTTCCTTTAGCATGCATATTATTATAGATTCATATGGTTGCTAGAGTGGGGGGAAAATGTAATGTCATAAAATTGCACCCATTGCAATTTTACATGAATTTTTGTATCCACTTTAGTGTCCACTTCCCTGGCACTTGTGTAGGCTCATTTTATCCCTTGCATCAACCTTCTCCCTCTTAGGATTTTTGAAAAAACCTTTTTAGTAGCTACCCTTTGTGTGTTAGCTTTTCGTCAAACCTTGTGCTTTTCCCATTCTCATCATTTTTTAGCATGATGTGTCTAGACACTAGTGCACTATGCAAATGACAACACATTGTGATAATTTTTTGTGGAATTTCAACATTTAGACAACCATCTCTATGTGCCTTCCCACTTTTCAAGTAATTTTTTTGGTGGTAACGGCTCAGGATTCCTTGTAACCACTCAAGAAGTTTCTTTTCCATCCTATTCTATCTTTAAATTCTATCTTTTAAATTCATTTCCTCCTCTAGACCTTTCTAGATTTTTCTACTACCTTTTCCTCTTCTCTTGCTCTTGCTCTCTTGTTTTCACAACTCACTACAACAACACTCTTGCAATATCACAATGTCATCTAAAAATCTCTTGTCTCTCACAACTATCTCTCTCTTTGGCTTCCTTAATCCTTGCAGTTGATATCTCTCTTGTGCTTGTGAGCATCTTGGGATTTCTTACATCCCCTATCTATTGCATCTCTATTTCATGATATGGGTTTTCCTCCTTGAGCAGGAATTCTTTTATCACTCTTGATTTCATTTCATTTCTACTTATCATGTCTATCTATCTGGCTGCTCGTGGATGTGGGAACACCAAAACATGTGTTTGACTAAGGCAAACCCCTAAACAACCCAAACATTTTCTCTCAATCTTATGTGTGCAGGTATTGAAGATATTTCATTGTTGGAGGCTTCATTACATGGGTTGATGTGAGATTTTTATTTCTCTATCCTATTTAGTTCTATTATATTTTGTGGACATCAGAAATGGATGCTTCACTTCCTTGTTCACAAAACAGATACAATGAGAGGGATCCAATTTTGCAATATTCACATTCATAGAAACCTTATAGATCTCAACCCAATGAAGGATGTGAGAGATCTGACTATAAGGTATCCTTGGAGATGATTGAGATAAGAAAGGGGTTCACCACCAAGTGTAAACTTGGAAAACATGAAATGATGGAAAACATAGTGTGATATGCAAACTAAATCTAAATGACCTAGAAATGATCATGAAACAAAACAAAAAGCTAAAAAACTAGAAGTGTGCAATTGGAATCTTCTTGGAGATAAAATGGAGCTCTGAAAATCTAAATTTTTTTATTTTTAGGCCTAGTGGGAATCATTCACCATTCTTGATGAATTAGTCCCAATTCTGGAAAACTATACTGGAGCATGTTTTGGGAAAATGGGTAGCCAAATCTGCAAAATTCTCCAAAAAACACCTACAATGTGACTCATTCGCCAGTAATGGTGAATGAGTCTAGCTTGACTTTTCTAGAAATTCAATTACTGGATCTACTCTTCTCTATCTACTCAATCTATTCATCTAGGTGTCTAGATCCGAAACCCTGATTTTTGGGGATGTAAGTAACTTTTGTGAGGATAATGACTTTTCCAATAGGGAAATGATCTGAACAAGTTTTTGACCTATTCTTCAATCATCTCCAACCCTTCAAAGCGACTATATTTTCAATCACACAAAGAAAGAGAGAAAGTGTTGATTATTAGGGGATAGGGATTTGCCTTAGTCAAACCCCTTCTAGGTAATTAAACCAAAATGATGAAATAAGATAACAAAGCATGAACATGAAGTAATGCAATTACAGCCTTTCCATGATAATGGATCTTTAATTGCTTCAATAATGGATGAAGAATCTTGCTCTTAAATGCCTCACAATTGATCTAGAAAGCTATCTTGATGACCTTGTGAAGACTTGAAATTCCTAACTATTGATTACTTGACTTGAAAACTTGAATACCTTATATTACTTGGATGAAATAATGATTTGAAAGCTTTTTATATAGGAAATGCACTCACATGACTGTTAATTTGATCCCCAAGGAAAACATCAAAAATAGCCCAAATGGAACTCATTTGCCATCCTGGGTGAATTAGTCTCACTTGGATGGGACTCATTTTCCCAAAGTGGTGAATGGGTCCCACAAGGGCTATTTTTCCAACTAGGATGTCGAGGAGTGCATAATTTAAGATTTTATGTTGATTTAGTTAGGCTTTTTTTTATTAAATTATGCCTCATGATGCACAATATGGGGTTAGAGAGGCCTATTAGTGATGATATAAAGTTCATATATGCAATAGGGTCCAAAATCCAATGTGAAAGTGTAAATAAATACACTTTAAAAAACTAAATTAAGGTAGAATTGAGTGAATTTAGCATAGAAGGGCCCTAAATCCCATGTGACTATGTGAAACACATTACAACACTACATTAGGTTCACTTAATTTACAAGCCCCTTAAATTTAATGTGAAAGTGTGACTGAACACATCTTACAACATTGTGTTAGGGTAGGGTTAAGTATATTTAGATTAAAAAGGGTCCAAGACCTAATGTGGATGTGGAAAAAACCTCACAACACTAGACCAAGGAAACATTAAGTCCAATTTTTCATTAATTATTCTCAAATAAAGAAAGGAAAAGGTGTTCCCTTTCGGTGATCACATTTAGCCCCCACTTTAGTAACAAGATTAACTTGCTTGAAACTCACACTAAATTCATTTAGGAGGGGTCCAAGTGCACTAATGTGGATGGTGTAGGATAACAAAGAATGAGTAGTAAATCAAGCCCATATGATCCAAGATCCTAAGTCAAACCAATATTTTAGCAAAAGAGGACACACACAAGTTGTGTGATTTGCAGCAAAACAAGATACACTATCATGCAATGTCAATGAATAAGAGAAGAAGAATAATAATAAATAAAAATAAAAGATGATCAAGCTTCGACCATTTTTCCAACATTTTGTGGATAAGATATAGATTTTTTTTCCAAAAATGCATACTAACTCTGAGGTGAAGGAACTCCTGTCTATCTGCCAGGTGAGAAGTCCAAAAAGGTGAGAAACGTACACTCATGGATGGTATACACTCACACACATGCAAGTGGTATGGGGAAACTCATGCCTCAAAATGGGAATCTCGCTCAAACCATACCAAAGTTCTACCTACTAATAAGTTTGATAACGTGCCACACAAAAATGATCTTCGAGCTCCATGAGGCAAGCAAGACTTTGTATGCTTGAAACTCATAGACATTGTAAATGCAAAATAATGCAAGGAATGTTAAAATGGTTTTTTCTTGGTTTGTGGAAGGTCTCTTCTTAGGGAACATTGTTCCTAATGTTTCCAAGAGAGGAAAAGTCAAAAATATCATGCTCTTGGAGGAAATCAAGCCCATTGACACCACCAATAAAAAGGACACATCGCAAGAAGAAAGAAAATCACACAATGAAACATGAGTGTCAATGTATGCCCCCACTTTAAAGTGGTTGCTAACACCATTGATATGAGAAATTGCTTTAAATTAGAAGAAGACATGTGAGATTACTCAAAAATCCCTATGCCAAGTCATATGTTATTGATAAGCTACATCATGACTAAGTATGTCACATGCAAGTCAATCTTAAGGCATGTCGTCCACATCCTAAGCTTGCTCTTATATTTTTATGAAAGGTGGTCAACTATCCAAAAGAGACAATGAAAAGTGACATACAAGAACAAGGATATCTAAACCCTTGCCCCTACTTAGTGTAGGATAGGGTTGAGCCAAAATGATTGATGAGAAACATGATAGACTGAAAGTCAGTATCGATTAGAGGAATGAGGTGCCCCCACATAAGGAAGAACACCAAATTCCTTAAGATGTTGGATTTTACAACTAAAATCCTTACATTCATTAGTAGCATGACCATGAAATCTATGATATGTGCAGAATGAATTCTTGTAATAATTTTTTTTTCAAGTTCTTGGTGGCAAAGATATCAAGTGATCTTGGAGGAGTCTTGACAAGATACACTCTTGATCAACCGTAGAAGGTGTTCTTATAGTTTGTGGAACATATATTTCTTTCTTAGTACCAGATGTCATACCTATGCAAGACTCCTTAGATTTTGAGATTTTGTTCTCTCCTTTACATGAGAGTGTAAAATATAACAAACACCAATAATTAGTGCTTTGTGAGATGACATTGAAATTAAGCAAAGATGTCTTTATTTGTTTCATTTATTGCAATGGATAACTTCCAAGACCATTAGTGTCTATCAATTCAAGATACACTACTGTTAAAGTTGGATTAGAAGGATGTTTTTTAATAATGTTGATATTGCATGAAAGATTGTTTATTTCTATCAAAGGACAATAAGCAATACCATGAGCTTTTTATTCCATGTTAGGCTCAATGGGGACAAAAATACCTTGTTCTCTAGAATCACATCCTTTTCCACTATATCCAAGTTGTCTCATAAGTTCACAACCTTTTCCATAAAGCTTCTTCATCTCTTTTGGATTTGGTGGTTGTTCATGATTAAGTTCGTTGAATTTTTTTGTGTAATTTTATTTTTATTCTAAAGTGGTTGAGGTGGATGCTTTCAAAGGGTCTTCTAAGTTTTGTGTTGACATTACTACTTTTTCGTGTCCCTTATTTGAATCTTTGTTTATGACATCGTACTCACCCATGAATGTATGTTTGAAATCTAAGGAACCCCAATCATCTTATAATAGCTCTGTGAGTTCTTCAATGTGTTTTTCTTTGTCTTTCTATTGTATGGGTTCCACTTTGGTAGTTGATGTCAATGTTGCTAAAGGATTTTATTTGTTTGTCTCAATGTTCAAACAGTTGTTTGGGTTAGGGTCAGCTTCGAATGTTTACACTTTGTTGTTGTAAATGTATTTCATTTTATGATGAAGAGTAGAAGGAACCCCATTCATTGCATGAATCAATGGTCTACCTAAAAGGAGATTATATGAGAGATCATGAGGCATAACATGGATCAGTGTTTCCAATGTGGCCTTCCCAACTATAATAAGTAAAGTGATCACACTAAGTGGTTATTTCCCTACATTTTCAAATCCCTTAATAGATAAAGAATCATGTTGAATGTTTGATTTATTGATAGCTGGCCTATCCAAAAGGGTCACACTACACACATTAAGGGTAGATTCATTATCCACAAGGGTTCTATTTATCCCTTTTTGTTTGTAATGAGATATTATTATGAAAGCTTCATTTTTTTTTACACTTCCAAAGGGGGTAGTTCACTTTGGTGGAAAATAATGTGAGCATTTATTCCTTGGATCATGGCTTCTATATCATTTGGTTGCACATTGAAAGGGATAGGAACTTGTTGTAAGGAGGTTTGAAGCATAGTGTGATAACTAGGTGAATTCTAAATTAGGTCCCATATGGATATTTTTGTAGGAGTGTTTCTAAGTTTTTCAACAAGATAGTACTCCTTCCCACTATGTGAAGAGAAATGAGGAGGATCAAGTAAGATAGGGTTAGGTAGGATAGGATTAGGCAATGGGAGGTAAGTTGAAGGTGTCTCTCTTGGTTTTCAATTGTTCCTAGTGTTATATATATGAGCAATGATATTATGACTCAGCTGCTACAAAAAAATATTCTTAGGTGGTGATGGAACCCTTCAAAAAATTATTGGTTCCATTCTATAATTGTGAAAAATTTGGCTCATACCCTTGTGTCTAGATGTGGGTTATGTTTCTCAAAACATGTTTAGGGTCTTGTGAACTAGAACCCTCCATAATTGGCCTACAAAGCTCTAAAAAACCCTTGTTCATTCTATTGTTGCACTAACCTTTTATCTCGATACCTGATCACTTAAGTTGCTACTTATGCCATTGAGTTCATTGTTTTTATCGACCCCCTTATCCTAGGTCTATTGGTCACATTAGTCCTTCTTGGTATTAATTTCCTATGATTGAAGGCTTGATTTTAATGAATTAAATCCTTAATTCTCATCCTTTGAGGGTCAGGTTCATGTTTTCTTGGTGATGGCCCCTTTTTTATGACTAACTTTTCTAGCATGTGCAGAAATGGAACTTCATGCCAACCATCCAATCATGGGGAATTAATCCCAACCATTCATTGTATGCCCATGCTTGATTATTTCTTCTTATTTTATTCATATGGGCTGGCAGGCTTTGACCACATGTCTGGTATGTTGGTGGTCCCATTCTCCTTGGTTAAGATTATTGGTTTCTTTAAAAGAAGATCAATGACTATAGGAGTGAAGACATGACCACATCTCTACCACTCCTCATGCACCCATCTTGATTTATTTCACATTATTTTAAAGACATGCACTAACGAGCAATGGTCACGTGGTAGTCCCAAATGGAGGGACCAATATCTCTGCAAGGCTAGTGGATGTAGTTCGAAAGAAGATCAATGGTGGATGTCACGATAAATGTTCTCATCAAGTTAGTTCCCCATGCACCCTTCCATCTATAGAAATGAGGAAAGATAGTCACATGGGCTAGCAAGTAGGGTGACACATGTCATTCTTGTGGGACTCACTAGATCTTGAGTACAATGATTTTTTTTGTAAGAAATGAAACTAGTGGTCAATGGCAGGTGATGTGGGAAAATATTGACCACTCCCCACCATCTCGTGAGTGTTCCTCTTGTATTCCATATTTTCCAATGGGCATGCATGCAAGTTCCATGTAGGTTGCTTATAAGAACTTTGAAAGTTTCTAGTAAAGGTAAATGCAGCTAGAGATATTGGATGAGACTGTAGGGTATGTGCAGGATCATGATGGGCCAAAAAGTGGCAATGTGACGGGTATGTGGCTTATGACTATTTTTTTACCCAAAATTGATGAAATGAAAAGGGTTTTTAAAAGATATTCTTAGCTTTCCAATGATATAAATTATTCTTTACTTTGAATTTAATAAGTAATTATTATTCATTTTCTATTCAAATTATGACTAAACTCCTGATTGATAGGTTGATTGAAAATCATTTATAGCTTTCAAAGAGTATCACATTTTTTGAATCCAAAACATGCATCACATTCTATGCTTCTCATACTATAGGATTACAAAAATAAAAAAATTTAATTTCATGAAGTTTTTGACCAAGTTAAGGTGGTTAGACATACGAGTTTTTATATTTTTTAAAAATTTGTAATAAAAAATTCATAATTAATTATTTATTTAGAAAAAAATTACAAAAAAATATGCATCACATCGGGTCATGAGTCCTCTACTTACATCTAAAATCTTATAACAAATATTATCATTTTATTGTGGTTAGGGTGGTTAGACAGACACCTACTTCTTATTTTTTCCTTGAAATTTAAGTACCACTACATTGAAATTTCAGATTTTCACCAGATAGATTTAAAAAAAAAAAAACAAACCTAGTAGTTTAGAAACTACATTCAATTTTCTACAGATTCTATTCTTACATATTTTTGAAATAATATAGATAACTTATTCAAAATTTTACGTCAAGTTTCCTAACTCTGATTTTTCTAAATTTTTTGCCACTTAAGGGCCTATTTTTTCCATGATGATCCTGCACATACCCCGTACTAAGACAAAAATGACACTAAATTAGAATTGATTCTTGAGCACACATGTGAAATTGGTAAACATTTTTTATGGCCATAAAATCTGTCAGAAGCTAGCACACGTAGGAAGGTGAAATTGAAGTAAGGTAGGGCATGGGCCGATATTCTACAGATAAATCATGATTGTTCCCTATTATCTTTCTATGGTGAATTACAAGTGAATTAATTCCTGTGGGAAAGCAGGTAAATGTGACATGATAGGCTTAGTTAAGAAATTAATCATATGGTTAATATACAAGTTAAGTGAACACTTATCTCACTTAAGTTTCTCAATTACGGACAAGTATCAAATGCATGCATTTAAGTTTGTCATCATTAATAATCTAGATTATCTAACCATTGATTGGCTTCAAAGTATGATCAACTGTTGAGATTCAAAATCAATTTAATTGATTTCCAATGCTCTTGCACAAGATTTCCTGGAGAATTAATGCAGGTGCATACTAGTTTCTCTATTTCAGGAAGATCACTTGCTTGATTATTATCACCATCTAAACTATGAGAATTAGGAGTTTGGAAGTAGGTGTGATTCTAAGTTTGTTATTTCTGAATAGGGTGGTATCTTTGCTTTGAGAAAATTTGGTAAGTGGCTAAGTAAGGAAATGGGAATAGTCAGTGTGAACATTAGCCTGGTCTGTAGGTCTAAGAGGCTTAATCCTGTTGAACCTCAAGATAATTCTCCCCAAGGTGAACAAGATATGCCGGAAATACCTGTAACACCAAAGAAGAAAGAAAGAGCTACAAAAAAATTAGCACGAGGTGCTCTCAAATGTGCCTATCATCTAAGAGGTTGTATTGTCTTTGAGTAATTATCCAAAGATAAGGAGAAGAATATTGAGAGGCTAGAAAGTGAAGCTAGAAGAAGAAATAGGCATCACTGAGCTTACATGGGATGTCATCATTCTCCCATTGAAGTCTCAGATGATTCCTCTAATAGTGGAGATGAGAATGACTCTTGTTACCATCAATATCTCATGGCTATGAAGGATTGGGTTGATACTGAGGACAAGGGAGTAATGGCTACTCCATTGACAATAAGGACATCAAGTGGGCACACCTACTTTGCTGGTGATAAGGAAAAGTAGCATCCTGTTTCTTTTCCTAAATAGTTGCTTGGGTTTTTGGGTCCTTTGTGATAATTTTCTTTAATTATTTAGTGTGTTATGATATGGGTCTTCGATTATTTATGCCTTTGGTGTTGATGGTGACGTTTCTCTAGTTGGGATGAATTTACATGCTTTTAGTGCTGTGATAGTGACACTTTTTGAAGAATGGTGGGGCTGCTCTAGTTAACAATTTTTTGAGCTCTACTTTTGTTCTCCCTTGACTTACAAATGATTTTTTTGCAATTGATTTGGGAATATTCTCACTTTCTATTAAAATTTATTTTGGAATGAAAGCAAAATTTTAAATGTATGTGTAATTTAGCCTGGTGTTTACTACTCCCTTATATTATAAAAGGGATTTCAAGGCTAGTTACACAAGAGGCCAGGCCTATAGTTCATATTTGAAAAGGGATATACACAGAAGGATACTAGATACTAAGTTTTTCCTGTAATATGCTCTAGGAAAAGGTCAACCAGTATATATATATATATATATATGTGGTTTTGATAACAATACAAATAGAAAAAATGGTACTAAATTTATGTACATTTCTCTCCTATGTACAAATTATGCAAATTATGAATAATATAATCAATGGTTATCTTATTTGTCTCTATTGGATCCTAATAGATGTGTTTTTTAATTTTTTCTTATCCATTCAATGAATGTATATAAATGCTTGAACATAATAGTAGGTTTGATATAAATCTTGTGTGAGGATGCTAGTAAGAAGTTAATTATGGAAATGATTGGTGGGGGTATTGTAATGTAGTATTTTCAAGGCTGTGGGTATTTTATTTAATGCAGGATTGTTATCTAGTCATATAGGTTTATGGTTTGACTCCATTTCCTAGAATATATCACTGGTCTGGTAAACTATTCAAGCTCCAATTGTGGTCACTAACTGGACTAGTGATCATAAAATATAATTAAATCACTTATGGAATTCTCTCTGGGTGTGTGGGAATGTTAAATGAATTATTTCTTGTTTAAGTTGGTCACTACCCTAATGATTAGCCAAATCTTTAGGGTATGGTGCATCTAAAAAATTTAAGGAGAATCATCTATTTATTTTTTGTTTGATACTAAATACACACTAGTATCTACAAGCACATTGTTTAGGATCACCCTCCTAGGTTTCACAGAGACTAAATTGAAGAAGTGAATACCTAAAAGCCTTTACTTATGTGTTTACCAATCCTTTCCCTTATTGATGATTGTTCTTGGAAAGTTCATAGGTTTGTGGTAAGAATAAGTTTGGTTCTTAAAAAAAATAACCAATAGGTGGGTAAAGGATGACTTCAAGTTTGTTTTGAGTTAGTTGTTTGTGTTAAGGAGGGTAAAGGATGAGTTGAGGTTGAATAATATTAACATCCCTTACTGAATGAGATTCCAATACTACTTCATCATCTTTGTCTAAGGGTCCAATATAATTATTGTCAATATTTTCCTCTTCTTGCACCATGATATCGATGACTTCATCACAAGTAGGGGAATGATCAATGATTGGATTTTCTTGATTATCAATAGTGGAATTATTAGGAGACAACTCTATTTGATTGTTCATTTTCTCTAAGGTCTCATTCTCATGTGTCATATTATCTACCCTAGTAGGAGAGCTTGTAATATGTTAATCCATGGTTAGATTTTGTAAAGGAGCTTCATCACATGTAGGGGAGGCATCAAGAGAAGGACAACTATGATTTTCATTCTTACCAAATAGATCTTCCCAAATGGTGGGAGCATTAGGGAAGGGAGGAGAAAGATTCTCATGACTCTTACTAGGTATATCTTCTAACACTAACCTATCCTCTTTGAATAGAGGAGGGATATTAAGAGAAGGAAAATTTTGATTGTCATGGCTATCTATGATATCATCTTCTTTCACTAAAAAAATTTCACAAGCAAGGGATGAATGAAACTAGGAAAAGTGATGTTTTGAAATGTTTCTACGATCTCCTCTTATTGTTTTCTAATATCTTCCAAAGGGGGATGAGGGGAGGGACAATCAAGACCCTTGATGCTTGTATTTTCTTTCACCAAGATACCTTTGTCACCAATAGGAGAGGTATCAAGAGAATAACAAGTATGATTGGTATGATTGTCTACACTACCATCCTTACTAATGGGCAATGTAATATTAATGATTGTATCAATGGTTTGAACATGTTTCTTAATGACCTCATTGTTGAAATATAAATTGAACTCATAAGAGGGGATGTTGTATTTATGCAATCTATTTTTAACCATATCAAAGCCACATCTCTTGAAAGTGAACATGCTATCATGGAAAAGTAAAGAAAGTGCAATGCAATGACCTAAAGTGAAATGCTTAAATGCAATTGTCAGATGTGAAACAAGGTAATTTACTAATTACATTATGCAACAACCTAAAAGAGGAAATGTTTTAAATTCAAATTTGAAATTGAGCAATACATGAAATGAGCTAATTTAAGCTAGATCTAATGAAATGAATGTAATGGAACATTTTCCAACTGATACAAATAATTAATAGCACAAAAAAAGTGCAAAAATAAGGTTTTTAGTGTTGTAAAAGGTGGTTTTAGGGGTGCAAAGGGACTGATTCACCCAAGGTGGTGAATGAGTCCCAATGGACATTTAAAAAAAAAAAATCATTTTTTTTTAAAAATTATGCTTGTTCTATTGTATGACCTATATATGAAATGCAAATGCAATTTTTATATGATTTTTTGATGATTTGAGATGCAAAAATGCAACCTATATGCACTTTCACTAATGAAAAAGTTTGAAACCCTAGAATGCAAATTAATCAATGAAAATCCTAATGCAAAGTTCATGTAAGCTAAATCTGGGATGATGATGGACTCCAAATCAGAAAAGAAGGTATTCTAAATGCAGTTTCACCAAACTATGGACACAAAAAATGGATGCTTCACTTCCTTGTCCATCAAAATGGATACAAGGAGATGGATCTGATTTCACAATATTCACATTCAAGGACACCTTAGAGATCTCAACCCAATGAAGGATGTGAGAGATCTGACTATAAGGTATCCTTGGAGATGATTGAGACAAGAAATGAGTTCACCATGAAGTGTAAACTTGGAAAAAATAGTTTGATATGTAAACTAATTCTAAATGACCTAGAAAAGAGCATGAAAAAAAAAAGCTACAATACTGGAAGTGTGCACCTAGAATCTTGATGGAGATGTAATGCAGCTCTAAAATTTTAAAAATATTGATTTTTAAGCCTGGTGGGACTCATTCGTCATTTTTGGATGAATCAATCCTACTTTTGGAAAACTATACCAGGGCAAGTTTCGAGCAAATGGGTATCCAAATCTACAAAAAAATCTAAAAAACACCTATAGTGAGACTCATTTGCCACCAATGGTGACTAAATCTAGTTTGACTCTTTTGAAAATTCAATGTTTGTATCTACTCTTCTCTATCTACTCAATTTGTTCCTCTTGGTGTTTGGATCTGAAACCCTATTTTTTAGGGTTGTAAGTGACTTTTTGTGAGGATATTGACCTTTCCAATACATAAATGACTCCAAAAAGTTTGTGACCTATTCTTCAATCATCTCCAAGCCTTCAAAGCACCTAGATCTATAATCACACAAAGAAAGAGAGAAACTATTGATTATTAGGGGTAGGGGTTTGCCTAGGTCAAACCCATTTTAGGTAATTAAACCAAAATAATGAAACAAGATAATGAAGAATGAACATGAATTAATACATTTAGAACCTTTCCAATGATAATGGATCTTGCTCTTAAATGCCTTGGAATTGATCTTGGAAGTTATCTTGATGACCTTGTGAAGACTTGAAATGTGTAACTTTTGTTTGTTTGACTTGAAAACTTGAATACCCTATGTTGGTTGGATGAAATAATGATTTGAAAGATTTTTTATATAGGCAATGCAGTCACATGACCATTAATTTGATCCCCAAGGCCCACATTGAAGAAATTTTAATTAAAAACCAAAATTTTCATACTCAAACCTTGAAAATAGCCCAAATGGGACTCATTCGCCAACCTTGGAAAATTAGTCCCACTTGGATGGGACTCATTCGACCAAAGTGACCAATGGGTCCCATAGGGGCTATTTTGCTAGTTAAGATTTCAGGGAGTGGAGAATTTAAGCTTTTGTGTTGATTTAGTCAAGTTTTTGATTAATAATGACTTGAGATGCACAATATGGGGTCATAGGGGCCTAGTAATGATGATATAAAGGTCATAACTACAATAGAGTCCAAAATCCAATGTGAAAGTGTAAATAAATACAATTTACAACACTAAATTAAAGACAATTGAGTGAATTTAGCTTAGAAGGGCCCTAAATCCCATGTGAATGTGTGAAACACATTACACCACTAGATTAGGTCCACTTAATTTACAAGCCCCTTGAATTTAATGTGAAAGTGTGACTAACCACATTTTACAACATTAAATTAGGGTAGGGTTAAGTTTATTTAGCTTAAAAAGGGTCCAAGACCTAATGTGGATGTGCAAAACACCTCACCACACTAGACCAAGGTAACATTAAGTCCAATTTGTCATTAATTATTCTCAAATAAAGAACGAAAAAGGTGTACTTTTTCAGTGATTCCATATTCTATTACTTTCTCACATTCTAAAAGTTCTTAGCAGTTAGAATAGAAGTAGCCATTTTACTGCTTTCTCTATGTACCATAAAATAATAGATCATTGACATTTTCATGGTATTTTAGGTCTTTCTCTTGTGATGTTTGATTTTTTTTTGTTTAGTGTTGTAATGTAACTTATGAATTCACATTAGGTCCTAAATACTCAAATTATGACATCTTGTGAAGGTGTTGTGAAGTGTTGTAACACATTTCTACACTTTTCTAGACTCTTCTCATTACAATTCACATAGAAATAACCTTTTCATCACTTATCAAGTCCTATTTTAAAGTGTTGGAAAGTCTTGTAACAAGATTTCACACTTTTCTAGTCTTGATTTCACTATTTACACCTTTCTTATGCTTTATTTGACCCCTTTATGCACTCATAGGACTTAATTAAGTGTATTTTTAATGTAAACTTGACAAATGACATTAAATGTGACTTAATTCCTGACACCCACTTACAAGCCCAAGGTGGGACCCATTCGCCATGGGTGGTGAATGAGTCCCTCTTGGCTCCAAATTCAAAATAATTCAAAATTCCTTTTGGGTTCTTATTTAAAAATACCTTATGTCAGCCTGTGATGAGGTATTATTAGGTTATTAGAGCATAAGTGTGCATAAATAAGTGTTTTTTCTTCTCATTTGAATCCCCATTCACCTAATTCATTCAAGCATTTAGTCATCCATTTAATCATCCATTCAAGTATTGAACCATCACAACATTGTTGAATCAAGCATCCTGGAGCAGCCATTGGCATATCTTCAAATTTCTTTAACAAGGTTGTAGTAAGTTTAGGGCATTTGCATGTTGTTTATTCATCATTCGTTTCTCATTTCATTTCATTTCTTCATTAAGGGTTTTATTACCAAAGTGGGATTTCACCAAGGAAAATCCATATACGCTAACCCTTAACCATTTTCCCCCTTTCGTATGTGTGTTTCTAGACTTTTTTATGCATATTTTTCAAGCAATAAGGGTAAAAAGGTGGTTTAAAAATCAACAAATTTTTTCAAGTCAACTAAATCCTATTTCAAGCTTGGAGACAACCTATAGTTTGTTTTTTGTAGATTTGACTCTATCAACCTGACAAGAAGACAATTGCAGATCTAGAGCTATAGAATTGACCTTTGATTTTATAGATTTTTGGGAAAGGAATTATTCTCCATTAGTGGTGAATGAGTCCCACCTTAAGGATGAAAAAGGTGATTTTGTTAGATTCCAGTTCTCGACAGTAAGAAAGCAATTTTCAGGTGTTTTTGCTAGTAGCAGGACTGATTCACCATTAGTGGTGAATGAGTTGCATTGGTGATTTACATTGATCTCTATCAAATTTCAGAATATTTCATATTCATCATCCAGTTCCCAAATGCACTTTGTTTGACCTTGTTCAATTTTGTTTGCATTAGTTTTCATTTCTATTGCATTTTCTACATACCTCACTCTATTTTCAAACATTGCATATACATTAGTTTTCAATTAATAATCAATCAATTGCATCATTTAGTTGCATTTACACCATTTCATTTAGTCTTAATAACATCATGCAATCCTCTATTTGAGTGAAACACTTCAATTTTGGGGTTCTATTTCTCTCCTTTTAGGTGAAAGATCTGAAGAGTTTGAGAGAAGTCCATAGAACATCATAAAATTTGATGGTTTATTTTGGTGACCCTGCACATTGAACACTTTATCTTTATGATTCCAATTGCATCTTGCATCTTATGTGTCCTTTACATCAACATTCAATCAAGTTATTTTGTTTTTTGCATCCTAGGGTTTCTCAAATTGCATTAGTGAAAGACTCATATAGACTTCATTTTTTGCATATCATATCATTTAAAAACTAAAAATTTGCATTTGCATCCTCATTCTATATCTAAAAAGCATTGGATTCACTTTAAATTTTCTAAAAAACATAAAAAAATATCATACCTGCACTCATTCGCCACCCTGGGTGAATCAGTCCACCTGCATATTTTAACCCACATTTTCGGGCATTTTCTAGGTATTTTCTACATTATAGTTTTTTGTAGTTACTTTTTGTTATACTTTCCAGATTTTTTGTTTCTTTCTATTTCTTGCATATTGGTTTACTTTTATTCATTTTCATCGTGCCTTTTTTGCTTTAATAATTGTTTTGGAAATCATTGAAATCCATAGTAGAAAAGTCCAATTATGCCTTTGGATATGATCCTAATGACCTTGAGCTTCCTCATTCTCCTTCAAATCCTCATGATTGTCCTCGTCATGATGTAGACATCATTGGAGAAGATGATGATAGCATGAACAAGTTCTTAAATTAATGTCTTGATAACCTTGAAGCCAATGTAGCCTTTTACCCATCCATGAAGTCACAAGATCTTCCTATTATCGCACCTCCTGATCACTTTGGATACCTACATCCTAAAACAAATGAAGCACCTAAGTTCCCTCCATCAAGTGGACCTAGTTCCTCTAAAAAACCACATCCTCAACCATTTTATGATAACAAAGTTACAAACACACCAATCAACCTTGAAGAAACATATGGAAAAGGCTTTACCATCCTAAGTAAACAAGGTTGCGACACAACAAATGAGCATATTATTCACCAACTTCTCAAAAAAAACCAATAGAAGAAAACACAATAGGATTATGATATAAAGATCCTCCTCATGAGGACAAACCTCCTTTTGAATATTGGATAGTTTGAGATTATGGTACAATGATCTTTGATGCTCCTCCTAACTTGAACATTCTCCTTCTATGTGAACAACCATTTCCTGATTCCACTAACAAGGATGCTTGGATCCCTATGGGTTCTCTTCCTTCCATTCATAAAAAAGGAGAAACTAGTAAATGAAAATGACCATACAAATTGAAGAAACTAAAGTTTCCTCTCCATCCACCACCTGAATGTGAAAGGAGACTCCAAATTATTTTAAATAGAGGTCTTATACTCTTAGCACCTTCAAATAGGCTGGTCATCTATCTTAAAGATTCTAATATACCATATTGAAAATATCATCATCCTCTTGGCCACCGAATTGATGAATTTGGACATTGAAGGACATACTAAACAAGTATCACTTCACTGATACTGACTGCTATCCTATTATCCCTTAAATCCCATCCTCTCATCATGCCATAGTTGTAGAATTTTCTATTCTCACTATTGCATGATCCTTTCTCATCACCCACCTCAGCTCATTCTTTCCCTACACTTAGTGGGGGAAAGATGTTGTTAGCCTTGTCCTCATAATGCCTTTTTCTTTGTCTCTTAACTACATTATTGATTTTTCGTTTATATTACTTAAGATTGTGAAGTCAATAACTCGGTTAATGGTTGACTTACATTGGAATTACTACTTACTTTTACATTTTCCTTTTTCTTTGATTTTCTTGTATGTTTGTATTGTCTTCCCTCATAATTTGCATTTGTTGTTCTCTATCTTTGTTAAATTCTTCTATTTGTAGCTTGATTCTTCTATATGTCATATATTTTGCATTTTCTCTTTCACTTTTGTTTTGTGTTTTCCTTTTGGGGATGATGCAAAGTGTTGAGATGCCCTATGTCTCTTCCATGTTGACCCAAATGGTCCCATTTCCTTTTCATTTTTTAATCTTTTCTTGTGTTTTCCTTTTGGGGATGACGCAAGGCATTGAGACCGAAATGTCTCCTTCATGTTGACCCAAAATATTTTCCTTTTCTTTTTCCTTTTTGTTTTCTTTTCATTTGTGTTTTCCTTTTTGGAAGGATGCAAAGCATTGAGACTGCAATGTCTCTTCCATGTTGACCCAAAATGAACTTTTTTTTCTTTTGTTTTCACTCTCTTTGTTTCATTCTTATAGTTCTATGTGTATTTGGGGAATGATGATAGTTTCAAATTCTTTAATCAAAACATTGCAGCAGCAAACATACTAGCCCCAAATCCATAGATCCCTTATGTGTTTGGTGTGTTCCTTTCTAGGGGGAAACCTCCCTTTCTTTTCTTTTCTTTTTTGTTTACATGAAGTAGCCTAGCTTAGAAACATATTACTTGCCATAGGGGCTTTCCAAGTTGGCTCTCATGTGTTGTTTTCTTTTTGCATTTTTCCTTTTCTACTTTAAAGTATTTTCTCATAGAATGGTGTCTAGAAATTCCTTTAAATTGGGGCATACATTGGCATCATTTCATTTGAATTCTTGGTTCTTAGTGTAGCCTTGTCACTTCATACGACGTGTTTATCACTTTGTGGATGACATTAGGTGTGATGTCCTTCATAAGTGTGATCTATCTTAGCATATTACATTCCTCCTAGTCGCCTAATGTGACACATTGCATCCCCTAAGTTGTGAATATTCTATTCTTTGATTGGTCCTCTCTTAGAGACATTAGACACAATATTCCCTAAGTGACATACCTTGCATGAACTTAACAAGACTCCTTTTGAACATCTTTTCTATTTTACATTTTACACCTTTTCCACCTTGCATAATGTAAATTCCATGCCTATGGTACCTTGATCTTTGTTCATGAGTTATAAGAATATGAAGCTTTTCTTGTCTCATGAAGCACAAACTAATATTTTCCCTTGTGGTGTCGTATTACAGTTATCAAGAGGTATAACTTTGATATGGTTGAGTAGGAATCCCATTTAGTGGCATGACTTTCCCCATAGTCACCTATGTGTTTTTGAGTGCATACCAACTAGCGTATTTACTTCAACCTTTTGGGTCTTCTCACCCGACAAATTGCCATGAGTTCTATCACCCTAGAGTGAGTATGTATTCTCTTATTCTCACAAACAACCTAGATCTAATCCACAACTAGTTGGCAAAATGATCGAAGCTTGATCCAATTCTCCCTTTTCTTCTCTTTCTTTCTCACATGTGTTCCTTTGTTCTTATGTTTAGTTTTCCATAGGATCTTCATCCTGGGGGCTTGATCATCTCTCTTGATCATTTCCATTCCATCTTTCTAACATAAGTGCATTTGGATCCTTCACGATATGCATGGCTACATTAGTGTGATTTTGAAGTAGATTCATCCTCTCACTAAAGTGGGGGATAAATGTACCATAGAAAAATGGATCATTTACATTTTCATAGTCTTTTAGGTCTTTCTCTTGTGTTTTTTGATTTTTCATAATTTGATTTAATGTTGCAATGTAACTTATGCATTCACATTAGGTCCTAAACATTCAAATTATGATGTCTTGTGAAGGCGTTGTGAAGTGTTGTAACACATTTATACACTTTCTAGACTCTTTTCATTACAACACACCTAAAAATTACCTTTTCATCACTTATCAAGGCCTATTTTAAACTTTTGTAAAGTATTGTAAAAATATTTCACACTTTTCTAGGCTTGATTTCACTATTTACACATTTCTTATGCTCAATTTGGCCCCTTTATGCACTCATAGGACTTAATTAAGTATATTTTTGAATGTAAACCTAACAAATAACATTAAATGTAACTTAATTATTGACACCCACCTACAAGCCCAAGGTGGGATCCATTCGCCATGGGTGGCGAAAGAGTCCCTCTTGGCCCAAATTCAAATTAATTAAAAATTTATTTTGGGTTTTTATTTAAAAATACCTTATGTCGGCCTGTGATGAGGTATTATTAGGTTATTAGGGCATAAGTGTCTATAAATAATTTTTTATCTTCTCATTTCAATCCCCATTCACCTAATTCATTCAAGCATTCAATCATCCATTCAATCATACATTCAAGAATTGAAGCATCGTAGCATTGTTGAATCAAGCATCTTGGAGTAGCCATTGACATATTTTCAAATTTCTTCAACAAGCTTGTGGTGATTTTAGGACATTTGCATGTTGTTTATTCATCATTCCTTTCTCATTTCATTTCATTTCATTTCTTCATTAAGGGTTTGATTACCAAAGTGGGATTTGACCAAGGAAAATCCCTATACTCTAACCCTTAACCATTTTCCCCCTTTTTCATGTGTGTTTGCAGACTTTTATATGCAAATTTGTCAAGCAATAAGGTGTAGAAAGGTGGTCAACAATTCAAAAAAGTGTTTCAAGTCAACTAAACTCTATTTCAAGCTTGGAGACAACCTACAGTCTATTTTCTACATATTTGACTTCGTCAACCTGACAAGAAGACAAGTGTAGATCTAGAGCTACAAAATTGACCTTTTATTTCACAGATTTTTGGAGGAGGATTGATTTTCCATTAGTGGTGAATGAGTCCCACCTTAAGGTTGAAAAAGGTGATTTTGTCAGATTCTAGTTCCCGGTATTTGGAAAGTAGTTTTCAAGAGTTTTTGTCGGTAGCAGGACTAATTCACCATCAGTAGCGAGTGAGTCCCACTAGTGATTTACATTGATCTCTATCAGATTTCAAAACATTCCAGATTCACCATCCAATTCCTAGGTGCACTTTGTTTGACCTTGTTCAATTGTATTTGCATTATTTTTCATTTTTATTGCATTTTCTACATACCTCACTCTATTTTTAAACATTGCATATTACATTAGTTTTGCATTAATAGTCAACCAATTACATCATTTAGTTGCATTTACACCATTTCATTTAGTCTTAATAACATCATACAATCCTCTATTTGATTGAACCGCTTCAATTTGGGGGTTCTATCTCTCTCCTTTTAGGTGAAAGATCCTAAAAGTGCAAGATAAGTCCATAAAACATCATCAAAATTGATGGTTCACTCTAAAATTCTTAGGATTTGGTCCATATGAGATGCCACCATGCCTCTTGGACTCTAACATGTCACATTGCTATTTGTATTCTATGCTATCATCCTCTGACAAATAATTCATTAGTTTGTCCAGAAAACCTCTTTGGCCTGCTCTTTTTTATTCTAAAAGTCTTGCTCTATTCCTTGAGATGGTTGAGGGTAGTTCACCCCTTGGGATTATCTTGAGAATAAAGATACTCATGAGTAGTGAATCCCCCTTCGAGGAATTGATGATAGACGCCTATGGAGAATCATGATGGATTCTAGGTTTTGGTAGAATCACTACGAGATTTAACCAAGCCTAATGACTTGTCTCCTAAGTGATTCCATCTTCTATGATCATTCTATTTTCATTCTAACAAAAGTTATATTCAAATTTGTGACTTATTAAGGGGGTTAGAGGTCTCCTAAAGTAGGTCTTAAGCATTTTTCATGTTCATGTAGCATCCTATTCTAACACACTTGAGTAGGGTTTCTTTATATTGTTAGAAATATTAATCTTAGACACACTTAAGGTTAGGACCCCACACATATTTCATGTTCCATATTTTTATTTAAAATCAAGGTTTAATTACAAAACACGGGGTTTGACTGAGGAAAAGCCCTATCCACAAACAAATATCACATTTTTTTTGCATATTTTTGACAAATTTGGATCCCATAGTGGGGATTTGAAGTTACAAGAAGGAATTGCACATTTGGAGCTTCAATTTTGTATATAGAGTTTTCTAGAAGAGCCTACTAGGACCCATTAGCCCTAGGCTGAATCAGTCCCTATTAGTGTTACAGAGGCTACAAGTTTTCATAGTTTCTCAATTTGAAGTTCAAATTTAGAGTTTCCTGGAAAATCATATTAGGATCCATTTTCCATAGGGTGAATGAGTCCCTATTAGGTTTGCATAAACAACAAGTTTTGATAGGTGTGAAACATTTACTACCCTCTGTTTCTTCAAAAATATTTGATGCACTTTGTAGTTCTAAATTTGGATTTGTTTTTCTATTTCAAATCTTTCTCCCTAAAGTGCTATTTCACATTGACCCCAATCCTAGTAAAAAGGGAAATTTACAGATTCACATCTTAGGTTGACTCACCTAAAGGAGGCAAGTCAATTATTGGTGTGGATCTCATTTCCTAATAAATTGAGAAAAATAGGACCCTCTTTGTCTCTCTACTTTGGTTCTAGTACATGTGATGTTCTTGAAGAACCATACCTACAAGAGTGTACAATGTACTATGTTATCCAACTCCTGGTATACAAATCATCCCAAATCATAGTATAGATGAGCAAGAATATTATGACCCTAAGCATAAATGGTCCTATGGTCCTCCATGTCTTGAATAATGTGAACAAATCCACCATCTAGGTGGGCGCCTCATCTATCGGGTACTACTGCAGATTCTTTAGTAATAATCATGGTCTGTCAAAGTAGTGATGTTTGTGCATGTCATAGCCATCTCAGCTCAATGTGTGGACTGATGGAGGACCATCAAATATGCTATTGTAAATAGTATATAATATCATCCCACATCTACCTATATGATTTCTTGTCTACTGAGTGTACAACCTCACCCCATATAAGTATCTGTAGGATGTGGTGGATGTTGTCGAGAGTGACTATCATCTCATTTATAGGAATGTAGAAGGTACACAGATCTGCATCCCACCTCTCTACTAATGCCATCAACATAGTATTCATGATACCTCATAGGTGGGATGAGGTATACTAAAAAAAATCTCATATTTTTTTTAATGCTAACCTCCTCATTTGACAGTTGTGTGATGGCCACTTGAAGGAAATAAAGTTGCTTCTTTCTAAGGTGTGTCAGACTTGAGGAGGAACCTAAAATAGAAAAATATATAAAATAAATCCTAAAATTAGTAATTAAATAACACTAGAGTTTCTCTAGGATGCTTTATGGATAGTGTGGACACTTTCCCTTTTTTGGATGGGGGATCTTGGACACTCTAGACAATTTTGGACACTTCGTGCCAAAGTGGGACACTTTGCACCAATTTTTTCTAGGGTCATAAAAATACTAAAAATACATGAAAATGTATAGTAAATGCATGAAAACGAAGAAAAATTAGTATAGAATTCACTCACAATAGGTTGGATTGTGCATCATGCCACCTCATAGTGTAGCATGTCAAGTCTTGGAGGGTTGTAGGTTCGTCGGGTTGACATCCTAGATGACTCTATACCAAGGTAATTTGCAAAAAGGTAAATATTAAATGATAGTGCAAAGTGTCATTTTCATTTTTATATACTAAACCATAGTAAATAAATCTTATTTCATTTTAAGGGAATTTTATTTAAATTAGCATATTGGGGGCTAGGAGACTCCATTTTTTATGTTGTCTGTTGTGTTGGATTCATAATTCCCCTCCCAGTTTCATCAAATGTTTATCACTATGAGGTATGGTACTTGTAAATACCCTATGATATGACTTATGCAATTTGATTTGGTTTCATATTTACCCTAATTCCACCTCCATAAAGCAAGCAAAATTAGGGGGCACTCATCTACCCTAGAATTAGATTCTCCATACAAGTTTGATAAGAGAATTTTTAAATGACTAACAAACCTATGTTGTAGAATGTTGTCCTTAACATTGTGGTTTTTTAGGTAACTAAAATGGGGGCTCCATTCTCCCTAGTGAATCAATATGAGTATCATTTTTATAAATTTTATTAGAATTCCTTTATCTTTCATATGCATGTAGTATTATATGGCTACTAAACTGGGGGCTAAATCTAGTGTACAAAAAAGTATCCCATTTTCACACTTAATTTGGGAATAATTAATATTAAAAAGAGCTTAATTTTGTGTTAATATAGTGTTGTAATGTGTTTTTCATATTCGGATTAATTTTAGGGCCCTTTTAGATTAAATGGACTTAATTGTGCCTTATTTAGAGTGTTGTAAGGCGCACCTTTACACTTTCACACTAATCTAGGGATTTATTAATTGATTGAGGTTAATTTTCCTTAATTGGCCCCTTTAATTCAGATCCAAGCCTAATCAAATGAAATATATGAGGAATAAAACCCAACATTCATAAATTCCATTACAAAACACTTAATTTTGGAAGATTTGTGTCCTAGGTAAGTGACCTAGGACCCATTTTCCATAGGGTGAATGGGTCCTCACTTAAATCTAGGACCCTAATTTTGTATAATGTTTAACATTTTTCGATGTGTTTCCTAGGTAAGTGGCTTATGATCTATTCTCCCTATGATGAATGGGTCATCACTTAGACATATGACCCCTCTTTGAAATATGTTTTTGGTGGTATTTTAATGATTTCAGATCTATAATTCAATGTTGTCTTGTGATATTTGAATTTCAAGAATGAATGATATGATATGTATAAATAAGAGGTTGTTTCACTAAGAATTTTCAGGAAAGGAATCTTTATGAGATCAAGCATTCATATTCAAAGTAAGGAGCAAGAAAGCGTGAAGTCTTGGAGCAGCATTTTAGTATTTTTTTATGTCTTCAACATCATTTTGTTATCAAAGATCAAGCATTACTAAAGAATTGATGATAGATGCTTGTGGAGAATGATGATGGATTCTAGGTTTTTGGAGAAGCACCATGAGATTCAACCAAGCCTAATGACTTGTCTCCTAAGTGATTCCATCTTATATGGTCATTCTAATTTCATCCTAAAGAGAGGTATTGTAGACACATAAAATTTTCCTCAATGGTACTAAACACTTGAATTTGGTCACTAACGTTGTTTCATCCTAAAATTCATCATTTTTTGCCTCTTTAATTAAATAAGACTAGTTATTTGATTAAATGTGTCATTTTCATCTATTAATATAATTAATATTATTAAGTTAATTCCCCATTTCACACTAACATTTCTTCTAGTTTAATTGAATATTGCAAATTACTTAATTTAAACCCCCCTTATCTCCTCTCATTTAATTAAATAATATAAATAATTTAATTAAATCACTTCCCCCTTTCTCATTAAATAAATAAATTATTTAATGAAAATCCTCAAATTCCTCAACTTTCACAATTAAAACTTATTTTTAATTACTAATTAATATTTTTCCTCACCCATCCACTTGCATAGGGAATATTCCAAAGGATTATTCTTCTATTTGGCTCCAAAAAATGGAATAATATTTCCTAACAAACTTTGTAACAAACTTTATAAGTTTTAGGGAGAGTGTTTATTTGAATCATTATGAGCCCTTGGTGGTATCTTTGATCCATGTGATCTTTGATTCTCATCCATTAACAAGAATCCCTTATCCATGTCTTCACCCTTGATTCTATCTTGACCATTGATGGATCCTTTTCATCTTGACCCTTGATTCTTCATTTTCTCTCCTATAAATACCTCACCACTTGGAGAGAAATGGATCTACTTCCATCAAAGAAAACGTATGTTGCCTGTTTGAATACTATCTTTATTCATACTTACACCATTATCAATATTTTTCATCATTTTATCAATTTTAGCTTAGTTCTCTACAATGGAGTTCGATTAATTGCTCATTTTATCCAAGGAATTGGGAAAAAGTAATTATTTCATATTAATACAACACCACTTCCCGAATGGGATAAGGTTTTGAGTTCTATATTAAGTTTCTTTTAAGATTTCATGTTTATTTCATGTTTAGTTTAACGATTTCTTAGTTTTTGAATATTTTGAACATCTCATTGGGATTGTAGCTTAGGGAGTTAAATATAGCTTAGATTCATATGAATTTGGTGTATTTAACTATTACTATGATTACAATCATATGTATTTTTATATTTATGACTTATTAAGATGTTTTAGGTCTCCTATAGTAGGTCTTATGTATTGTTCACATTCATGTAGGATCCTATTCTAACACACTTGAGTAGGGTTTCTTTGTATTGTTAGAAATATTAATATTAGAAAAACTTAAGGTTAGTACCACTGAAGAAAATGGAAATAAGTGTTCCACCTTTTAGGAGATGAAACTTGGACCTATTTCTCACTTTAGTTCATTACGAAACCTAGATCACTCAAGCAAGTGGCTTGACTGAAGAATTTCTAGGGGATTCCTATTGAAATTGGATGGTGATTCACCATTAAATGAAGCTTTGAAAGATAAATGTAAACACTTATGCAAAAACCCTAGAAACTTGAAAGTATGAAATTAGATTGACAAACAAAATTAATCAATAAAGTGCCTAGAGGATTGGAGACATGCCAAAAAAGGTATGCAAAACTATGGAAATTTTCTCTTTCAAGTATAGTAGGATTGATATGCTAGGCTAGGTGATTTAGTCCTACTATAGGGTTTCTGGGAAAAAATTGGAATCTTTTGATGATTGATCAGGATCTAAAAAGGGTGGAAAAAGGGGTGTATAGGGAATAATACCCCTAGTTGGGAAATTTAGTCATGTTGTTATGGTTTGACTAATACTTTTGTATCCTCTAGTGATCTTTTGTAGCTTCCTTAATATCCAATCTTCAGGTCTGAAAGTCTAAATTCTAGCATGTAGGTGAGTTTCCATGAAGATGACAAATTCTTGGAAACTTTGAAACTTTTCCTTCAAAGGACCTTCAAGCACCAATTCACCTAGATCTACATATACACATCAAGAGATAAAAGTGTTTTTATTAGGGAATAGGGGTTTTCCTTGGTCAAACCTTGTTTTGGTAATTAAACCTAGAATTGAAATGAAATAACATGACAGAATGATGAATGAACAAATGCAATGTTGCAACTCACCAAACCCTTGAGATAAAGGTTGCAAACTTATGTAAAATGGCTCCAATGGATGTAGATCTTGACTCTTGATTGAATGCTTGGAACTTTGTATTGAATTCATGCTTGAATCATGAAACCTGCATCACAAATGTTAGCTCACAAACACACATGATGCATGAGGACTTTGATATGATGCTTGAACCTTAAGTGTAGCTCCAAATACTTGATGATTTTCTCTTGAACACTCTTGTAAACTCTATAATTCTCTTTAAGTGTTTTGACTCAAAATTGATAGTTTGTTAGGATTTATTAGGAGAAACTTAATGAAATGACCTTGTTATATACTTGTTTATGCCTAATTTCCCAAAATTAGAACACTACAAGATGAAATTTAGAAATTGAATCTAAGTATAATAAAATCCCACCAAGAATTTGAATTAAAATAGTGTTCTATGGTCTCACAACATGCCCCAAGACTGTAAGACTTGAGCACCCCAAGTGAAAATTAATGCTTATGGAAAGTGTTGGATAGTTGGAAAGATCACCAGAAGTGAAAAGCAAAGAGAAATATTTTTGAAAGAGTACTTCGTAATTCAAGTGTTCGAGGTATTAGGAACCAAAAATGCTAGAAATGTAAAAGGTAAAAAAATGTTTTGAGTGAAGTGTTCTGATTTGGGAGTTGAGGTTTGGTAAATATGGAAGTTCTGGTAAAAATCGAGGTCTGGGAGAATCATGGGTAAAGCTAAATACCATGTACCAAGTACTGGGTAACAATGCAAAGTAAAGTTTTAAGATTTTAAGGTTATCTAAGATGTCTGGTGGTGCGGTAACCCAGTCTAAGAGATAATTATACAAGAATATATGATTTTCTTGAAAGTGTGTTATTTATGATGGATTTATAATGATAATCAAATAATGATGGTTTTATTTATATGGGATTTTTATAAATGTTTTTTAAAATGGATTTAATAGGTGGAATTTGTGATTGCAAGAGAAGCAAATTACATTGCAAATTTTGGTTATGGATGGTCAAGAAAATTTGGATCATGGATTAAATCATATCTAGACCAGGCTATATATTCTCAGAAATCATGTGGAGGAGGAGCTTGAGTCACCAGAATATTGGGGATCTCAATATTTCACATATGGTGAAAGAAAGCACCAACCTCTCAAGAAGCTCATTCCTGAGAGCAGAAACCCCAAGGAAGAACCAAATTGTATTAATAGGATGATAAAGAAACCATTCTAAATATATGGGATAGTTCCTACATACTTTCTTGATTCAAGTTATTATCCCATTGATAATAAAAAGATGAAAAAATTGAAGGACATCAATGTGCAGATGAAGGTTCACCTTTGTTGACTTCATTTTCAATTCTCTTAATAGTCACCACATTCCATGTTCTTTTATGTGATTCATCCCTTGGATTTCCTTTCATGTATTTATCTTATCCTACCTATGTTTTACTTGTATAAAAGGCCAAGGGATACTTCTTTTTATGTTAAGTTCATAATTTGTGGATGTCAGAAGAGCCAAAACTTCTCTAATTTTTTCTCTTTTTTCCTATTTTCTAAATCATTCTTGTCTAAAAAAATGTATGCACATAGAACTTAGTCAATATCAAAGCCAATTTGATAGCTACCTATCTCATGTATCTTTTGTAAGCTAGTTTGTTAGTTCAGTTGAACAAGACTATGTGCTACACAGTTTAAGGGTGCATACAAAACCTACTTGATGTCCAAACTAAAACCCCCTTCTTTAAAAGCTTGCATCATTTTATGCCTAGTTGTGAAGCAATCTAGTGAAGTATAAAGTAGTTTGATTTGATTTTATTAAATATTGGGGAATGTGTGGAGAATAACTAGGAGAATTTTTTTTTTAAGAATTTTGATCCTTTATTTTAGATTAGATGTTAAATTTTAGAAAATTTTCAAAAAATATATATGAATGAATGAAATATTATTAAAATATTTTATTTATATGAAATTGTTGAATGATTAAAGCTAAATCTACTTATGTGAGAAAAAATGTTGAATGTTCATGAAATATTATTTCAAATCTACTGATTTCATGAGATTATTTAATGATCGAATTGAAAATATTTTATTTGATGCTACTAATTCTTAATGAAACTAGAGATAACCATAGAATCCCTTGAGATTAACAACAATATCACATCATACCCTGAAGCAAGCCTAGTATGGTCAAGACCTAACTACCGGAGCCTTGGGATTAAGCTAAGTCAAACTTTTCCTATTACTCAGACACCATAGGTTTCCCTGGTCTAGTCATTCAAGTAAAGATAGGTTCTTCCCAGTTTTCCTGTGAGGATTTTATCTGCACTATTTCTATGAGTAACATCGTCAACAATAGGAATTGGTGCTAAAAGGAGGGCCACTCTCACTTTTCTTCATATCTTTGTCTCCATGTTTTGTTTAGGAATTTGTACTGGTTTCGAGTTCAAAAGATAGCTTGTAAGGTGAAAGTTTAATGCAAGTTGGTATTTCAAAAATGGAAGTTAAAAAACTTTGAAAAATTCTTAACTAGATATTACATACTTTGAGTTTATTCACCTTTGGTAGAGTCACCGAGTGTAGAATTCATGATACAACTAATCACAGTGAACTCAATTATGAAATATTTTTAACTAGGGTAAGTTTGGGTATGTATAAGGTGATTTCATTAACAAAAGATAGAAGAAATGAATTTTTAATGAGAAATATGTTGAATCTAGAAAGAGAGTATAACCCTAGTGAAATTTAAAATGTTAAAAAATTATCTAATATATCAAAACAATTTGTTAACTATAATTATTATGAAGAAAATCTTAAGGTTTTGCAAGAAAATAGGTGAGGATGCCAAGATTCAAAAATATTACACAAAAAATGAGGAAAAAACATCGATGAGTCATCATTCTCTTCATAGGTGGAAAATGTAAGTGAAGAGGATTGGGAAAATTGAGCGGGAGACACATGTTTTTTGTTCCAAACTGAAAATTCAAAAGCTAAAAAAGGAAATTTTCTTGATTTTATGCAAGATATAGAGTATGAAGTTTTAAATTTTTCTCTCTCTGATAACAATGTAAATGTGATATTTCTTGGTCTAACAAAGTTATTGGTAACATTGTTAGACAGGGTCGAAGACAAAACATTTTGGAGAAGAAAATCAAGAAATGGACACAGTCGTTCATGGAACTGAATAGAGTAAAGAGGAAAACCATGAACTAGGGTTGAAATAAGGTAGAGTATTCACAAACTAGAGAAAGTGTGTGCAATCAACCTTTAATGATGCTATTTTCATACATATGAGCCAAGTTATTGGTAAGTACACCTTTGAATTTACATTTGTTAAATGCAAAAAATTTAAAGAAATTGATTGTTACAGTAGGACATTTGAAATTTATTTTAGTGAATTCAAGGACAAACCTATTGTAATTCATACTAAAACAACAATGAAAATAGTTATTGAGATTAAAATAAATTACTTTGTTAGGCTTAGTCATTTTTTATGGTAAATTTTGGCTAGTTAGGATTAGTTTTCTTTTGTAGGGTTTGTTTTCATTTTTCTTCGTTTCTTGTTTTTCTTTCATTTTTTTATTTGGCCCTTCACATCATAAAATTTTACTTAACTTATCATGCACATGAGAGTTAATTCAAACATTTGTATCATTGTGTTGTGAAATGTAAAATGATAAAACCATACATAGTAAATGCACACTTTTAAAATGTATGATAAAGCCATAAATATATACATATATCTATCTCTCTGTGTGTGTGTATTGTGTATATACATAAAAGTATCAAAATTCTTGTTGTAAAAGAGGATCAAAAAAGTAAAAAGAGGGAGTTGAGCTAATGATAGGAGTAAACATTTAGTCAATCTAGGATGTCTCACCCTTTAGGGCTAAATATCCTGTGTGGGAAATTTCTTGGTGAAATTCAAAGGTAGGAGTTTGGAGGTTAGTTGGGAACTGCCAAAGTAGAACTACTTCCCCATGCTCCAGGAACGAAGGAATATCATCCATGGAATGGATTCCAATGTTTGGGTGTGTGCAATAGATAGAATAACATCTAGATTTTCCAATTATTTAGGCCACACTATCATATTCGTAACCGAGCAAACTTCTTCAATAGGAAGCCCAATGTCTAGGAGTGATTTGACAAAGCGAGAAGTGAAATCAAAATAAAATTGGTAGTAAGCTCTAGATTCCACATTTGGTCCCCAAGGACGAAGCACAATTTTGGCACAGTGACACTGGTAGTCTAAATGAAGAAAACCTTTTCAAGCCTTTCATTCATGATGCGACCCATGAAAACATTCTAGCAGCAAGAATAGGTCAAGAAAATTGGAGTATCCATGACTTGAATGAAAGCAAGAACTAGCAGAACAAAAAATGCAAAATGATAATTGAAAAAGAAAAGAAAAAGAATAATGAATTCAAGAGAAGTGTAGAATTTATAGAATACCATGAGGAAGTTGTGATACATAATTGCCCAGATTGAAGTCTTGGAAATCATAAGCAAGGTGGCAACCGAATGAGTTTCTCCAGAGAAAAATGTTAAATAAATTTTATTTTTCCACACAATTGCTAACAATTTGCTTCAAATTTGGCCACTACGAAGATTCCAAATCGAGCAAGTTAAAGTTTTTGAAATTAATGGTGGATGTTTCATTGAATTTTTATTAAATAGTATTAATCATGAAGGTGCTCATGTGTGCAAAGTGGAAAGGAAAATGAAGCTGGTAAGGTAGCACATGTCATCGCCTAGGAATTTTGAAAGAAATGATACATGCACATTGAGTTGTGTGAATTTATTGCAGAATTGCATGATCATGTTTAAGTGTCATCATGAAAATTTTGATCTATTAATGTGGTGCAATGCTTTCAAATCAAAATTTCTAGCCAACTATTTAGTAGTTGCTATAAAATTTTATTGGAAGGGTGGTAACTAATGGTTCTAAATTTAAATTTAAATTTGGTGATTAAATTGTTTGCTACTAAATGTTAATTTATGCATATCTTCTAACATATAGTGAGTTGCAGTTAGCTAGGATTTGGCATAAAATTGTTAAAGTTTAGATGGGAATACACACCAACATCAAATTATTAAATTAGTTTTGGGAAAGTATTTAAACGATGAAGAGATTTGCATTGAATGAAAAATAAAAAGGTAACCTTCACTACCACTGTAATTCCCAAACTAGTAGCGAGCTTCATTGCTTGCAAGTTGAAATGAGTTGTCAATGAAATATCAAAAGATATATACAAAAAAAAAGTATATATCAACTCTTTAGGCTATCTAAATATCTCTACCAAGGCTATGGATGTCTGGTTGGCAGTAGAGCTATGTTTGGGGGAATTATAGAGATAACCTTGTCGAGGCTATGGACCCTTGAATGGAAGCAAGCCTCTATCCCTAGTTGGCTTTGGAGGATTACCAAATTATGTAGTTCAATGTCAATAAATTAATTTTTCACTGAGTTCCAAAAACTCGAATTAATCAAAATCACACATGGATATTTCTTGAGAAATTTTACTGTTTTTATGTTAGAATCTAGGTAAAGGTAAAAATTTATTGTTTTAAAATAGGTATAAATTATAATTTGGATTGATGATTTAATCCCAAGTTTTTGTTTAAATTTTGTTTTATTGGTTGCAAGTTGTGTGGTCTCACAACATGCCCCAAGACTATAAGACTTGGGGACCCCAATTGAAAACTAATGCTTATGGCAAGTGTCAGTTAGTTGGAAAGATCACCAAAAGTGAAAAGAAAAGAGAAATATTTTTGAAAGAGTACTTCATAATTCTAGTGTTACTAGTACTGGGTATTGGGAATTGAGAATGCCATAAATGTAAAAGGTAAAAAAAGTGTTGAGTGATTTTTTTTGGTCTGAGAGTCGAGATCTAGTAAATATGGAAATTTTAAGTAAAAATTGAGGTCTAGGAAAATCATAGGTAAAGTTGAATACTGGGTATCACGTAAGAATGTAAAGTAAAGTTTTAAAATTTTAAGGTTATCTAAGAGGACTAATGGTCTGGTAACCCAATCTAAAAGATAATTACACAAGAATATATAATTTTCTGGAAAGCATGTTATTTATTATGAATTTATAATGATAACAAATTAATCATGGTTTTTTTTACATGAGATTTCTATTAAAAAAAAAAATTAAAGGGATTTAACAGGTGGAATTTATGATTGTAGGAGAACCTGATTGCAATGCAAAGTTCAGGTATGGAAGATCAAGAAAATTTGGATCATAGATAAAATCATATCTAGATCGGGCTATATATTCAAGGAAATCATGTGAAGGAGGAGCTTCGGTTATAGAAATATTGGGGATCTTGGTATTTCACATAAGGTTAAAGAAAGAGCCAACCTTTGAGGAAGCTCATTCTTGAGAATAGAAAGCCTAATGTAGAACCAAATTGTATGAAAACTATGATAAAGCAATTCTTCTAAACATATGGGATAGTTCCTACATACAATCCCAATTTAGGTTATTATCCTGGTAATAATAAAAAGATGAAAAACTTGAAGGACATCAACATGTAGATGAATGTTGACCTTCATTGACTTCATTTGTAATTCTCTACTAGTCACCACATTTCACATGGCTTGATGTGATTCATCCCTTGTATTTTCTCTCATGTATTTTTCATATCCTACCTATGTCTTACTTGTATAAAAGGCCAGGGGATGCTTCTTTTTAAGCTAAGTTATGAATTAGTGGATGTTGGAAGAGACAAAACTTATATAAGTTTTTTTCCTTTTTCTTGTTTTTTGAATCGTTCTGGTCTAAAAACTTGCATTCACATAGAAATTAATCAATATCAAATCCAATTTGATAGCTACCTATCTCATGTATATTTTGTAGCTACCTTTTTAGTTGTGTTGAACAAGACTGTGTGTTACGTCATTTAAGGGTGCATACTGAACCTACTCAGTGTCCAAACTAAACCTCCCTTTTTAAAAGCTTGTGTCATTTTATGCTTACATTTGAATCAATATGGTGAAGTATAAAATGGTTTTCTTTGATTTGATTAAATCTTGGGGCATGCGTGGAAAATAACAAGGAGATTTTTTTTTAGTATTTTGATGCTTTATTTTAGATTAGATGTTAAATTTCATAAAATGTTCCAAAAAAAATATGAATGAATGGAATATTATTGAAAATATTTCATTTCTATGAAATTGTTGAATGCTTAAAGCTAAATCTACTTGAGTGATAGAAAAATTGTTCATTGTTCATGAAATATTATTGCAAATCTATTAATTTCATGAGATTATTTTATGTTCAAACTGAAAATATTTTATTTGATGCTACTGATTCTTAATGAAACTGGGGATAACCATAGACCCCCTTAAGATTAACAACAATATCACATCATACCCTAAAGTGAACCTAGTATGGTCAAGGCTTGACTACTGGAGCCTTGGGATTAAGTTAAGTCAACCTTTTCCTATTACTTAGAAACCTTAGGTTGCCCTGATTTAGTCTTTCAAGTAAAGATAGGTTCTTCATGGTTTTCATGTAAGAATTTTATTTGCACAAGTAACATCATTTTCAACCAATATATCCTAGGTTAAAGTGGGACTCATATGCCAAGTTGGGTGTATAAGTCCTAAAAGCTTAAATCTAGGACACAAACTTTGAGGAGTGTTATGCTCAATGTATCATTTGAAATTAGGTCCCGAGACCCAAGGAGAACCCATACACTGCATTGGGAATATGAGTCCCAGATCCCAAAATCTAGAACACATAGGAAAAAACATTAAATTATGATTTTTAATTTATTAATGTAGTGTAGTAAAATTCATACCCTTGCATTTCCACACTTGTTTGGGCCTACCTTTCTTTATTTATGCTTATTTATGGCTTCACTTGTCCTATTTTGTATTTTCAAGCCCTATGAATTATATCTTTTCATGGAAAATCTTGAAAAACATCAAAATATAAATGATCATTTAATGATTTTGTCTATGTGTCCTTGATTTGTAGAGTGGGATTACAATGCCACCTAGGGTGTCTTTGTCCTCCATGGGTCTTGGGACACAAATTTTGAATGTACCTAAAAAAGGTCCCTTTTTAGTGTCTATGCCCTAAGATTTGAGCCTTGGGACTAAGATTCCACCTAGGTCATCTTCATTCTCCTTGGCTTATTTTTGAGATTCAATTTCAAATCTTGGTGGGATTTACCTCCTTTATTTAATGAATTCATATGTCAACTTGGTGTGATGTAATTTTAGGTTATTAGGCATTAATAAGTATAAATACAAGGTCCCTTTGCTCATTTTCATAACAATCATTCAAGTATTCTTTCCTAAGGAAATTTTATGAATTCAAGAGAAAATCATCAAGCATTTGGAGCCATAATCAAGATTCAAGCATCATGTCAAGCATTTACTACATCCATTCATATTGTTGAGCCAAGATTGTGAATGTAGCATTGGATATCTATTTGCAACTATTGTTCACATCATATCCAAGGTTACAAGATCTATATTCTTTATGGCCACTACATGGTAGATTATAGATTTTCTTCACAAGACATCATACAAGCTGATATCATTTATATATTTCATATTTCATACTTCATTTCATTCATTTCATCATTTGATTTAATTATCTACAAGGGGTTTGACCAAGGAAAATCCCCATTTCATAAGAATCAACAAGATTTTCTCCTCTTCCATGTTTATGAATGTAGATAGAGTTTCAAGACTTGAAGATCCTTTAAAGTGAAAAGTTTTCAAAATTGCATTGCCAAAGTTGTCATCTTCACAAAAACTCACCTACACGCTGAATCTAAAAGTTTCAGAACTTGAGATCCAAGAAGAAGCAAGTACCGACCTTGGAAATTAGGACCACATTGATAGTTTTCAGAAATTCAGAATGGGACTAATACACCACCTTGGGAATCTTATTCCTCTCTAACATTTTTTGACAACTTCTTTGCATTTTCGGAATCCTCATAACATCTCCAAACTTCCTAGATGCATATACCCTAACTTGGTGTAGCTTAATTTAATCATTTGATCTCATTATTTAGCTTGTATTACTATTTTTTTTAGGTTGAATTCTTTTTTATCTTTTCCAAGCATTTGCTTGGTGGTGAGCCCCTAAAATCTAAAAGAACCTCCCTCCTAGGTCCTCCTCATTGAGAATTGACTCACCTTGTGAGGTTGATAGTAAATCTAGTTAGGACTCCTAGTACATAATTGAATGATAATAGGAGAGGTGTTCTATGACCTAGGTTATAAAGCATCCATTTTCCCATTATTCATTTTCAAGACACCCTATGTCTCTTCCATGTTGACCCAAAAGTATTTTCTTTGTTTTTTCTCTCTTTGTGTCATTCTTCTAGTTCTATGTGTATTTCCCTAATGTGTTTCTATGGGGAAATCCTCTTTTCCTTTTTCATTTTTGCTACTTTAATGTAATTTATCATAGCACGGTGTTAGCAAATTATTTAAAGTGGTGGCCTACATTGGCATTATTTTGGCATGATTGCAATTTTCCTTTTCATGTTCCTTGATGAGATTTTCTTTCTTTATGCAATATTTTTTTCCTCTTGGTGGCGTCATTGGGTTTGAATTCCACCAAGAGTGTGATATTTCCTTGTCTTCTCTTGGAAACATTAGATACAATGTTCTTAGGGATGATACCTTGCACTTGTCCTCTCTTGGAACCAAGATGAGACCTTTTGTGATTGTCCTCTCTTGGAGGCATTGGGTATGATGTTCCCCAAGATGAGACCTTGTATTTATCCTCTCTTGGAGACATTAAGCACAATGTCCCCTAAGATTAAGACCTCGCATGAATTAAGAAAATTCCCTTTGAGAATCCCTCTTTATTTCTGATTTTTTTTCTTTTTGTACCTTATTAAAGTTATGGAGGTATGGCTTTGATATGGTCTCCTAGGGCTCACCTAGTGAACACCTAGCTTTACTAGCCCTTGTGAGTAAGCATTTTTTTCCCTCATCATAGTGATGGGGGTATGATGTTGATATGGACCTCTTGAGAATCACCTAGTGGAAACATAGCTCCCACTAGCCCTTGTGAGCATGCATTTTATTTGCATAGTGGATAGTGCGTTCCACTTGTAAACCTTTTTAGATAAACAACCTAGACCTAGTCTATTGCATTGGATGGCTATTCAAAGCTTCATCTATGGAATTTTCCTTTTTTCTTTTTTTCCTCTTTTTTTCTGTCTTTGATGGTGTATGTTGGTGATTTGATTATGGCTTCATATATCATTTGCATGTTTTTTCCTTTCTACCTATGTTGGTGTGTCATAGGATCTTGATCCTGGGGGCTTGATCATCACTCTTCATTGTTGTCATCTTATCTTACTAGAATTTGTACATTTGTGGTGTAGGGGAACCTACACATTGTGATCAAATAAAATCAAGTCTTGAAGGTTCAAAGAGTCAATTTGAAATTATTTTAATCAATAAGCAACAAGGAAGTTGCAAAATGTGATAAAATGTAAAGAGTTGTCAATCAATGTCATGATGAAAAATGAGGTCTAGGTGGATGTAATGTTGCTTTTCAATGTAAGTTCATTCTAATAAGGTCTAAAAGATCATATAATATGTATTTTTTGTGTGTTTAGTGTCTTAGGAGGTCAATTAGGAGAAGATTGTAAAGGTTGTAAAATGTTGTCAAGTGAAACATTTACAAAAAGAATGCAATTTAGAAGTCATTAGAGTATAAAAAGTATTTAAGGGAAGTTATGAAAATTGGAGGGATTTATTTAAGTTGAAAAATGTATAATAACATCTTGCAAGCCCGAATGAAGGGTTAATGAATGCATTTTTGAGGAGTATATGCTCTGTTTCAACATCAAATCTGTAATTTTTATTATTTTTCCTAAGTTTTCTTGACTGTGTACGGCCAAAAATGACTCTATTTGATCCAATAATCATATAATGGTGTGGTAATAGGTGATAAAATTCTTTTTCAATTTTTTTGAGAGCCTCCTATTTATTTTTGTTGAAGTAAATTCCTTTTTTTTCTTGCATTGCCTATAGCAGGCCAACAAGGTCTAGGTTTTCACCTTATTTAAGAATGGAGCCTTTCCTCCTATTGTTGTGACCTATGATTCAGAGGAAAGGCATAGACCATGTTTTTTTAGGTTCCCATGCTTTATTGGAATCGCAGTAAGGTGTTTATAGGGCTGGGAGGTGATGCCCTAGGCTAGGAAATGTGGATTTTTGCATGAAAAAGAGAAACTAAGGTAGGGTTTTTGAAAAATAATGAAGTTAATGGACTTGTGAGTGTCATTTCAATTTTTTCTAGTGTTTTTTGACATGTTTGAAGTAGTTTCTTGATTTGGAAAGCTTGGGAGTATGGATTTCTAGTAAAACCCTTGTTTTGTTCATGTAAAAGGAGGGTTTCTTAGATCAATGGACAAAGGGACTTGAACCTGAGTTCTAAGGGTGGATTCAATGGTTTTATGGAATTTTAATTGCTTCTCCAAAGTTTTATATGATTTGGTGAATTTTAGAGGGCATTCACTTTGCAAAAGTGGGCTAATTAACTAGCCTTTTATATTGTAGGTGTATTGGATCTCTGATCTAGTCCAAAGGAGTACATATTGGTTTTCATATATGTTGTGTTGCTTTGAAAAGGGTGTCTAATTCAATAATTATTTTGTGAAGTTTTTTGGATGTTTTGAGTTAAAAATCCCTTAAACCGGGTTACTCATGCTACAAAGAAAGACATGCTCAAAAGGTGAATTTTGATAAGTTCTTTGAAATCTATTTTGAAGTTGATTTGATGTTCATTTGTGTGTCATTATAAGCATGTTTCCACCCATATTTTGCATAAATTTTAACCCCTCTTCATTGTGTGGTTGGCTAGGGTATGTGTAGGATCATCATGGAAAAAAACAAGCCCTTAAGTGGCGAAAAATTCAAAAAAATCAGTGTTAAACAACTTGACATAAAAATTTGAATAAGTTATCAATATTATTTCAAAAAAAATTAAGAATAGAATTTTTAGAAAATTGAATATAGTTTCTAAACTACTAGGTTTATTTAAAAAAAATCTAGATGGTAAAAATTTGAAATTTCAATGCAGTAGTACTTAAATTTCAGGCAAACAATAAGAAGTAGGTGTCTGTCTGACCACCCTAACCACAATAAAATGATAATTTTTTTTATAAAATTTTAGATATAAGTATAGGACTCATGTCCCGATGTGATGCATATTTTTTTGTAATTTGTTTCCAAGTAAATAATTAATTATGAATTTTTTTTAACAAATTTTTAAAAATATAAAAAATCGTATGTCCAAACACCTTAACTTGGTCAAAACTTCATGAAATTCATTTTGTTTTTAATCTTATAGAATGTGACACATGTTTTAGATTCAGAAAGTGTGATCCCAATTGAAAGCTATAGATAATTTTCAATTAGACTATCAATCAGAACTTTAGTCATGATTCAAATAGAAAATGAATAATAATTATTTATTAAATTCAAAGTAAAGAATAATTTATATTTGTGGAAAGTTGAGAATCTCCTTTAAAAACCCTTTTTGTTTCATCAATTTTTGTTAACAAAAAAGTCATTAGCCACATACCCTACACATACCCATCATATCGCCACTTTTTGGTCCATTATGATCTTGCACATACCCACTACTTTAGTGTGAGTTTGAAGCAAGTTCATTCTCTCACTAATGTGGGGGCTAAATGTAGTGTAGTGAACTACATACCCTTGCATTTTCACACTTTTTTGGGCCCACATTGCTTTATTTATGCTTCTCTATGGCTTAATTGGTCATATTTTGCATCTACAAGCTCTATGAATTATATCTTTTCATGGAAAATCCTAAAAATATCAAAATATAAATGATCATTTAATTATTCTATCTATGTGTCTTTGATTTGTGGAGTGGAACTAAAATTCCACTTAGGGCATCTTTGTCCTCCATGGGTCTTGGGACCTTGATTTTGAATGTACCTAAAAAGGTCCCTTTTTGGAGTTTGTGCCCCAAGATTTGAGCCTTGGAACTAAGATGCCACCTAGGGTGTATTAGTCCTTGTCTTATTTTCAAGAGTCAATTTCAAATCTTGGTGGGATTTAGCCTCCTTTATTTAGTGAATTCATATGTTGGCTTGGCGTGATGTAATTTTGGGTTATTAGGCATGAATAAGTATAAATACAAGGTCCCTCCACTCATTTTCATAACAAGCATTCAAGTATTCATTCCTAAGGAAAGTTCATGCATTCAAGAGAAAATCACCAAGAATTTGGAGCCATCATAAAGATTCAAGAATCATTTCAAGGGTTTAGTGTATCCATTCATGTTGTTGAGCCAAGATTGGGGATGTAGCATTGAAGATCTATTTGCAACTATTTTTCACATCATATCCAAGGATCCAAGATCTACATTCTTTGTGGCCACTATATGGTAGATTACAAATTTTCTTCACAAGAAATCATATAAGGCGATATCATTTATATATTTCATATTTCACACTTAAATTCATTCATTTCATCATTTGGGTTAATTACCTACAAGGGGTTTGACGAAGGAAAACCCATGTTTACTAAAAATCAACAAGTTTTTCTCCTCTTGCATGTTTGTGATTATAGATTTAGGTTGAAGACTTGAAAATCCTTTAAAGTGCAAAGTCCTCAAATTTTCAAAGTTGTCATCTTCACAAAAACTCACCTATAGGATGAATTTGGAAGTTTAAGATCCTGAGATTAGAGAAGAAGCAAGTGCAAACCTTTGAGCTCAGGACCACATTCAGAGTTTTCAAAAATTCAAAACGAGACTAATACGCCACCTTTGATGTCTTAGTCCTCCCTGGTACTTCTTGACAACTTTTCATTTTTTGAATCCTCATAGCATCTCTAGACTTCCTAGGTACATATACCCTAACTTGGTGTAGCTTAATTTCGTCATTTGATCTCATTATTTAGCTTGTATTGCTAGATTTTGTAGGTTGAATGCTTTCTTATCTTTTCCAATCATTTGCTTGGTGGTGAACCCCCAAAAGCTAAAAGAACCTCCCTCCTAAGTTCTCCTCATTGAGAATTGACTCACCTTGTGAGGTAGATATTCAATCCAATTAGGAATCCTTGGACATAATTGAATGATAATAGGAGAATAGTGGTGTTCTATGACCTAGATTATAAAGCATCCATTTTCCTATTATTCAATTAAATGTTGAGATTATCCTTAGAAGAATATATTTAATTAGGATTGTGGATGCAAAATAGGACCAATTAGGGCATAAATAAATCATGTTTTAATAGCGATGACCTTAAAATGTGTGAAAATGTAAAGGGATGCATTTTTCTACACTATATTTAGCCCCCACTTTAGTGAGAGGTTGACCTTGCATCAAAATCACACTAAAGTAGAAAAAATTGTATCAAGAGGGGTCCATGTGTACCAATGCTAGTGAGATAGGATGATAAGGATCAAGAGGGATGATCAAGTAGCAGGATCAAGATCCTATGGTAAACCAACATATGTGCAAAAGAACACACATGTGAATGATGCATGAAGCAACAACAAGGTACAAGCATACAATGTCAAAGAAATAAAGAAGAAATAAAAGGAAAAAGAGGGTGGATCAAGCCTCAACAATTTATCCAACACGATGTCCACTATGAAAACATAATGCATGCTCACACGAGCTAGTGGAATCTAGTATCCACTAGGTGAGCCCCCATAGAAGTGAGACATGCATGCACATGGCTGGTATGCACCCACATAGACAAGAAAGTGGCTATGGGAAATTCATGTTGATGGTTGGATCTCATATGTACTAACCATACCAAATTTATACCTCCTAATAACTTTAATTAGGTGCCACACACAATATGAACAACATGATTCATGAGGTAAGAAAAACTTCATATGCTAACACCCATGAACAAATAATATGGCTCCATAGGCAATCAAGGTGTGTTATGCAAAGTGGCCATATAATAGTTATGGTAAATGTGAAATAGTGTAGGGTACATTCAAAAGGTTTTTCCTTAGTACATGTAAGGTCTCAACCTAGGGAACATCATGCGTAATGTCTCCAAGATAGGACCAATCGAAGAATAGAAGATTCACAACTTAGGGAATACACATCGCTTAGAATTTCCACTAAGAGGAATATAATATGCTAAGAGATCATGCTTCTTGAAAGAAATTGTGTTGGATGTCACAAGAAAGAGAAAGATGCATCGGATGAAGTAAGAAGACCATACAATGATACATGATTTGTAAAATGCAAAATAATAATGCCAATGTATGGCCCCACTTTAAATAAATTACTAAACACCATGCTATGAGAAATTACTTTAAAGTAGCAAGTGATAAATGCTAAAAGGACATGAGATCTTATTTGGAAATCCTTATGCCAAGTCAAATGATTCCAAATAACACTACATCATGAAAAGGAGTTTCCCCAAAAATGAAATCCCAAAAACAACACATAAGGGATCCATGGATTTGGGGTCAGTATGTCTTTGCTAGAATGTTGTTAGAGATATCATAAATGTAATCATTCCCCAAATACTCATGGATCAAGGAAGAATAAAACAAAGAGAGCAAAAAAAAATAAAATATTTTGGGTCAACATGGAAGATACCTAAATGTATTGACTCCTTGTGTCATCCCCAAAAGGAAAACACAAGATAAAGAAAAGATAAAGGTTTATGACATATAGAAGAATTTAGATACAAATAGAGGAACATCACAAAGAGAGATATACATCAAAAAAATGGTACAGTAGATCACATTATGCACATGCAATCACACACTTAACATGAAAAAGAAAATAAAGATAAGACTAGTAAGGCACATGTGAGTCAACCCATATTAGGTCATTGACATCCCAAACTTGTTCATCATATGTGGAAGGTGGACAACTAGCCAAATGGACAACAACAAGTACAGTACTAGGAAAAGGCTATCTAATTCTTTGCCCCTAATGGAAGCCCTAAAATTTTCATGTTCCATCTCCAAATCATACTTAAATTTGGGTTGAAATTGTATATGAGGGCTTAAGGTTTTATCTCCTGTCACTATTTAAGGGTTTTTAGTTTACCTTAAAATCCCACTTGAAAAACCCTTTAAGTTTGTACCCTCGCCAAGGTTATAATTCTCTGCTAACCCCTTGATGTTAGTTCTTAGTCTTTTAAGTCATATCTTGTGCCATCAAAACCCATAAAGTAACTGGACCTTTGATCTTGTTTTATCGATTGTCATGTGCTGGGCCATTATTTTAATTCTTCCTTAGTTGGGTTAAGAATTTCCCACTAAATTTGTTTTAAGCCTTAAGTCATTTATTCCATGGGTGTGGTCTCGTTGACCTAGTTGGGTCCCTCTTTTAAGATTAATAGTTTCAACATGTGTAGATATGAGGATCCTTGACTACTGTTTGATTGATGCAAACAAATTGCCAATGTTCCTCATGCGCCCTTTCCATTTTATTTTCATGAGCTCATGAGCATAATCCATGTGTTTTGTACGTTGGTGTGCCTGATGTCTTTGTTAAGGCAAGTAGACAGTTTTAAGAGGAAATCAATAGTGGTCATTGAATGATGTGGTCACATCTAGACCATTCCCTAAGTGCCCATTTATTTTTATTTCCCATTAAAATAATCACATGGGCTGATGGGTGGTTGCCGTATGTCTTGTCCAATAGTGAGTCTAGTGGTTTCAAGTGGTTAGCATCACAAATCTTTCAAGTGAATCAACAATCAATAGTGGGTGGCATGGATCAATCTTGAATACTCCTTGCTATCACGTGTGGGTCTCACCTTTATTGATAGACTTCCAATAGGGAGGTGGGAAATTGGAACATGGAATAACCCAAAGGACATTGAAGCATCGGAGAAAGGGAAAGTATTAATTACATATTTCAACATGAGGCATGTAGAATAAAGTGTGTGCTACTAAAGAAAATATATTGTACTTGTTTGAAGATCTTTTAATCTAGGCCATGGATGGTGTAAGAAAAATAAAGTTGCAGAGAAAAGTTTTGAATTAAGAGGTGTGTGTAGAAGCTGAGAGATTTAATCTCAGCCTTTCCCCAACTCCCCGTTGATGAAAATTGCACACAAGTTATGACTTATGGGGGAGAGGGGAAGAATACACATGGATCTTGGATGCAAATACAAAGAAATGGTGAAGCCCACATACAACTAGCAAGTGGTTCCATGTGGCTTTCTGTCACTTGGTGAATATTGCAATTGTGTAGAATCAAATTTTTCAAATTAAGCTAGCTAAATATGGGATGTCCATAAGTTAATATCCCCACATGAACAATGGTTGGAATTAAAAACTCAGCTTGAGGGGAAGTGAGCCATTCTGATTCAAGCGATTGAGCCTTAATAGCCGAAAGGACGTCAAGCTACCAATGCAGGAAGTTGGATAATTATTAATACCTATCTTGAAGGCATAATACAACATTGTGAAGGATAATTTACAAACACAAAGAGCTCATGCTACAGTTTTTTAATATTTTCCAATGTCGGAGCTAGGATTGTCAACCTACGAAGAGAACCAATAAGTGAATTATTTCCCTCTAATCATAATTGTTGATAAGTTATGATTTTTCAAGCCTTTGAGTTTGTTAGGTTTTTCTTGGTTTAAGATTTTAAGGTTTTATGTTCATAAAAGAGAATTTGATAGTTTTGCATTATCATAATTCATGTGAACCCCTTATTAAATCCATAAGTATTGTTGCAAGAAACCAGAGACCCTACCTTGTAATACCTCATGTGTCATGGCTCCTAAAGCACAGTCAAAAGTTCCTTCATCTAAAGGGGAAGCTTCTACTCCCAAAAGACCTTTGAATAAAGACCTTACTAACTAGTTATCACCTTTGAATAGTGAGAAACCTAAGGGTGAGTTGCTCCTTAGAGGTTCACAATTAGTAGAGGGTTTGATTGACAAGAAAAATTCTATTAGGGACACCAAATTACCTTATACTCGATGGGAATTTTTCTATAGTTGGTTCAAGAATAGAAACATGGGTATTCTAGTAGGTAACCCTTGGAATTCTAACCTAGGAAATTTGATTGTTTCTAATGTTTATATGGATGTTTACTTGCTTAAAGTAGCAACCACAAATTATGACCCAATTACAAGAACTATGAGAACATATTATGGGAAGGAAATGGTAAAAATTACCAAGGAGGAATTGTCTCATGTTTACATAATCACTAGATGGATTGATGAAATACCTAAGATAAATGAGAACACTCTTAAGGAGGAATATGATAAAACTAAGATTGCATTCACAGTCCACATCTTACCAAGATATCTAGTAGAAATTATAGGGCAGAGGGTCATAATAGGGATACATGATAAGGAGCCTTTCCCTATTAGTTATTTTGTTCCCTACTTTGAAAAAACCTTTTACTCTATTTTCCAAATAATTGGTTATGATCTTGTCACAGGAATGCCAATGGCATGGATGTATATAGTTGTCCATATTCAACACCCCCAATATTGCACAGTGTATGATTATGGGTGGTTTCTTTCATAAATAATTCATGAAGGATTGATAAGGTTGAAGAAAGGTGAATTCAGAGTAAGGTTTAGTTGGTACTCATTGTTGATGCATATGTTTTTGTTCAAAGGTGCACTTCACTTTGGGTATAATATGAATTTGGATAGGAAAGAGGATAACTTAAATTTTCTCATGCAATGTTGGACTACTATTTTAGGAAAGGATGATTGGACATATGATTATGTGACATTTTAGAACTTGTTTGCTTCAGAACTAAGTAAAGCCTTGATTATGAATATACCTAGAATTCCCATAGCCCTACATGACTTCTTGAGACCCAAGTAAAGAAGGCCTAAGCTAGGATTTGATCACAATTAGGGAGACGTTATCCTACATTCTCATTACACTATTTTAAGAGTGTATGGTTCCATGGTTTCACCTCACCTATTGCCAATATTTGCATCAAAGAGAATTGGTTTCCAAGAGGTGAAGTGGCAATTAGGAAGTGTAGAAAATGAACATCTATTGAATCAATTAAAAGGAACATTCTTTCCTTTGTACACATGTTTTTCTCATTTTATGATGACCAAATGAGCTTAGAATAAAATTATTGATATACTCAAGACCTACTGCATGCACAAATCAATTGAGAGGATTAGATATGATCCCAAAGTTTTTATGGCCTAGTTGAAAGAAAGGACTAATTGCTACAAATTTTTGCACATTTTCCAGTATCTAGAGGATTTGATAAGGAGTTTGTTCAACCTTTTCGAGAAAGAAAAATAAAAGCAAGGTGGATTTCCTTCAATAAGATGCAAATAAAGATAAAGAAAGAAGAACTTCACTTCACAATTCTCCCAAAGATTGAAAATGGATTGCAAAAGGTGGAATGTGTATCCAAGAATTTTGACACAATAGTGGGCCACCTTGAAACTAAAGGGGTGACAAGTAAGGAAAAGGGGAAAGCCCCCATTGTAGAAGAATAGAGTGAAGGATAGATCCCTACTATGGAAGAAAAATCTACATCTCAAGCCCATGATGTACCAAGAATAAATTTATTTGTAAGGAGAAAGAGTAAGGAAAAGAAGATTGATGAAGCTCTGGCTTCCTCTCAACAAGAGGAACCTAGGCCTTCTTCTTTTGTGCCACAAATACTACCACCATCTCCTCCAAGGCCAACAGAGCCTAAAATTGTGGATATTGATTCTCCACCACCTAGTGTATTATGCTAAATAAGATTTTGATGATGACATTTGGGTATCATATTAGGAAACACAAGGCTTGCCTACTACACCATTAGTGAGGGAAACACAAAAATTGTGTATGAGATTGAGTAAATTTGATCTCACTAGGCTCAATGGAAAAGACAATATGCGGGTTGAAGTATGTATAAAATTATTAGATGATGAATTATTTCTAAATCCTTGGGATTTTATGGAATTTGCATATAGAGTTCAAAGAGATAAATATGTCAGTAGCCTATCTATAGAAAGAATCATTCATCTAGAACTATGTGATGCCACCATCTAGACAAAGGTCTTGAATGAGATGAGAGATAAATTCCAAAATAGGACTGCAAAAGAGGGTTGAGAATTGGTTAGAAATAGTGGTATTTTGTTCCTTCAACAATGGGAATTAGCTTCTACTATATCCTTTGATACAATAAAGAGATATGATAGACCTCTCTATGATACAGAAGAAGAGGCTTCAATTGCACTACAAGGGTTTTCTTTTAGTGAGAAATGGGATGCCTTGGTTATCTAGTCTCTAGCCCCAAGTACAAGAAAGCCTGATATTGCTGAGCCTACACCTAACTATAGTGGTGGCCTAATAATAAAGAGAGTGTCAGAGACACCATATTTAGAGGTAGAAAATATGTTAGTTCATGTTGTACAATTCACAAGGGCTATTGTAGAATTTGTAATTACAAAAAAAAAAGGATAAGCTCGGGATGGATTAAAATAATTTGCTAGTTAAATATGGAAGGCTTGAGGAACATAATATGCAGTTGCAGACAAAGGTAGCATTACAAGAAGATAAATTGCAAAGTTTGCAGCCTGAAAATCCTAAGAAAACTAATGTTGACTCCCACACAACTTCATAATAAGTTGTACTCCTAGAATTTATTGCTGAAGAATGTTCTTTATGGGAAATTGTGCCATACAACATGGGAAGTGTACCCATTTCCATAGTTGAGCCTAGTACATCAAAAAGGCCATAGGCTAAAGAAGATATCAACAAAGAGGAGTTGCTTAGGCAGCTAGTTGAATATAAAGAGAAATGTGATAATCATGATAAGGATATTTTCAATAGCAACATAGATATTTTCACTCTAGTATTGGAACATTTGAATAGAAGAGTGAATAATAGATTGAATAGAATTCACTATAGTTATTCATCCATGGTGGTTGCTATTAGAAATTTTGATAATGACAGGGAAAGAGCTATTCCACTTATGGAAATATGGATCCCTAGGATGAGGGAATTGAGATTGATGTAAATTGGAGTTAGGTATGATGCCAACCCACCTAAAAAAGTTTAAACCCACTATTACTCTTTTAGGTAAGATTGAAGGGTATAGGGGAAATATTGAATCACTGGAGAAAAAATGCAAAACTAGTGAAATCCTTTCATGAATCACATCATGGCCTCCTTCTGTCCATTCTAAGGGATGATGATATCATAAAAACCCTATAGGAGTGAAAAGATGAAACCAATAAATTTATTTCAGATTAGTTAGTTTCAATTTGTTGAAAATGTGATATGGACACACTAAAGATAAATATGGATATGCTAGATCATGTAGAGACTTTCTTAGTGGAATTCAAAAGGAAAGCTAACAAAATTGTAACCAAGTATGCACCTTATAGAGAAAAGGTTGATGAAGTCATGGATTTCGATTTTCCCACTAAGTCTAAATTCCTAGCATGGAAAGGAAAATTGCTAGAGGGAGTGGTGGATTAATATGAGGTGGAAGGGTGGTGATTTGAAAATTTTAAGTCTGCAACTATGATGTATAATGAGTAAGTGGGAGTTACATTGCATAGCCTCGATTTAGTATAGATTAGGATTTTGCTAGACTATAGAAAATACAGTGGATCTTCTTCAAGTTGAATTGATGACAAGGCTGTAGATGTGGACATATCCTTTGTCCCTTTTTAATGTTTCTTTCATGCTTTCCTTCTTTCACTTTGAGTGTTTGCACAAAAAATTTGAGGTAACTATTTGAAGATACCTTTTTGAAAATTGGACCAGATCTCCAATGATGAATGAAGACCACTTTTATTTTCACACATGTTTCCCACCTCTTGGGAATCTAGAGTAACTAAAAAGGGGAATCTTTGTTATAATAGTCCAATAGGATATTGACATGTGTACTTTCTAGCCTAAGGAATGTTTTTCTCCTTCACTTCTATAAGAACGAATTCATGGCCAAAAAGTAGGGGTTTGTTGTTTTGCAATCAACACTAGGAATTTTAAAAGGAATATTAAGCATTTTTAAAAGTTTTGTCTTAATTTCAGATTTTTTTACTATGTAATTTTGATAGCAATATAGCAAATACAATACATAGCGATACCAATTTCATGGCTATTATCTCTTCTTTGTAATCGTTTTATGAGTTATTAATGAAAGTAATCAAGGATTTTTTTTTTTGTCTCTATTGGTTCTGAATGGATGTTTAATTTTGTTCCTTGTTATTAATTGAATGAGTCAATGTAAATGCTCAGATGAGATTTTTAACTCATAAGAATTATGTGCTAGGATATTTTTAAGCAATGATGACCATGAACATGATAGGGGAATGTCGTAATGTAGTGTTTCTTGAAAGAGTATGTTGATATTGTTGAGTTGTTGTCTAATTGCATAGGTTGATATTGACTTTGTGCTTGGAATAAGGCATTGGTTTGTGAAAACTATTCATAATTTAGTTTATGGGTTGATTCATTAGCTTATCACTTTTATTTTACAAAATTTCAAATGAATATCACTGTGTTTTTTTTGTGATTGAGTTAAGTCTTCTCATACTCCAAGTGTAGGATATCAATAAATTAGCTGCCAACTTATTTGATGTACTATTTTGTTGAGTAAATTTATGAGAATTATCTATTATTGGTAATATATTTGAATAGTAGTCATATAAATTCCTAAGTATATATTGTGGGATCACCCTCCTAGGTTTAACAGAGCCCAAAGTGTAGAAGTAGAAGCTTTGCAACTTTTATTCATTCATTAGCCAATCCCTTCAGAGTACTAAATATTGGAAATGGAAAAGTCCATAGGTATCAATGAAGATCAGTTTGGTTTTGAAAAAATAACCAACAAATTGGCGACTCTACTAGGGACTAGCTAAGTCCACATTCTCTAGTTTAGGTTTGGTATAGCTAGAGTTGAGTACTTATTATATTATTCTTTACTATCTGAAGAATAATTGGTTTAGATTTTTTACAATAAGTGATGTCATACCCAATCTTATGCATCAAGTCTTTGTTCATTTTGTCACCTTATGGCGGGTTATGTTTAAAATATTTTCTAAGGTTACAATTACAAATTAAAAGTTCAATCACTTTCTATTTCCCAACATTTTGGGTGGTGACTCTGAGGTCTCAATAGTAGTATAACGATGGTGCAGGAGCACCTAAGCAACCATTTGCAAGTTTGATCATGTGAAGGTTTTGAGATGCTCGTCATTAGGCGAGTCTAGAGGTTTCAAGTAAATAAGATATTTTTATGATAAATAAGGTCTATTGAGACCATTTATTATGTAATTGGGTGGTTTAGAGTCATGGGTGTTAAGTTAGTGAAAGTTGCAACAAAAATGTAAATGTTGTCAAAGCAAGATTTTGTAAGAAATGCAACTTTTAGAAGTTGAAAGGTCATAGGAATTTGAAAAGAAGTTAGATACATTTGAGTGGTTAGTTTTGAATGGATTATGTATAAAAATCCTCTCCATGGCTTGATTATGGGTTGTTGATTATTGTGTTGAAGATTTCCAATAATAATATGTTTCTTCTGTAATTTTTCTATGTTTTTGAAATTTTTTAATAATGTACAATTTTGTACTATTAGTAATTTATTTTAAATATATATTATTCTATTGGGGCATGTCTTATCTTTCATTTTTATCCATTTTGATGGCCTAAAACTAAGTTTTGAGGGAGATTTCTTTCATTTTCTAAAATTGCGTGTAATAGGCCAGTGAGGGGCTCTATTTGAAAATTTAATAATGAATTAAGCCATTCCACCTACTGTTATGGATTTTTTATCAATTGAATGGCATGTTACATGGTCGAATAGGTGTTCACATAGTTTAGAGGGAAAAGGAAGTGAGTTGTGAGAATTGAGATGATGCACTAGGGCTAAATAGTGCATTTTTGCATGTGAAAATTGTGGGTTAGAGAAGGGTTTTGATGAAATGTTGCTAGAATTGTCCAAGTGAGAGTATATTGAGTTTGTGCAAGGTAGTTTTTAATTTTTGGAACCTTTTTTTGGGTAAGATAAGCCTGGCTGTTAAGGTTTTCAATAAACCCTAGTCTTTTGCATGTAAAATGAGGGTTTGATGGTGTAGCACCCTAGAAGTCTTGAATCTATGAATTGACCATGGAATTTGGTGTTTTGAGAAACAATTTGTGACTATCAAGTGATTTTGGGTGTTTATCAGGTGTTTAGAAGGGACCTCCTTTGTAAAAGAGGGTAAATTGAGTAGCCTAAAACAAGGGTAGTTTATTGGTTTTCAACTTTGTTGGAAAGAAACCATTTGAAACCTTTTGGGATGTTGTGTTGGGTTCTGTGAGAAGTCTAAATTGATGTTTGATAGGTGTTTGTATGGCCTTCTCCAAAATATATCTTCAAAAGTTTGGTTTTGAGCCTATAAGCCTTTTGGGGAGTGTTTGGAATAAGTGGAGAGAATTGTGTTGTAAAGGTTGTTTCCTTGTTTGAGATAGGTCATTTTGAGTTGGATAAAGTGTCATCACCACCTTGCTTACATCAAGTGGTATCAGAGCTTAGGGTCAAGGTTTCTTGTGGTTGAATTTTGTAGGTTGGAAGGTGAAAAGATAAGTTGGTAAAGATGCCTCTAAAGGTTGTTGGTGCTGCTAGAGAGTTGGAGGAGTTAAAAGAGAAACATGGTAAGCTTTTGGAGTCATGAAATGTTGTATTGGAAAGGCTTCCTACATTGGAGAGAAAGAAGAGAAGAGATGAAAATGTTGAGAGTGAAACAGAGGAGGGAGATGAAGAATATGAAGATTTTGATGAGGAGCTAGACCTTGAAGATCAAAGGATGGTGAAGTTGTTCAAGGCAGTTAAAGGTGATTCAATGAAGGTAAAGGTTGATCTTCCTACGTATAGTGGAAATTTAAATGAAGAAGATTTGCTTGATTGGATTGCTCCTAGGGACAATAAATTTGAGAGTGAAAACATTTCAAATGAATAGAAGGTGAAGGTGGAAAAAAAAACTCAAAGGTCATGTTCTTCTATGGTGGGACTACGAGCAAACATAAAGGAGAAAACAAGGCAAGTCAAGAATAGTTTCTTGGGACAATATGGTATAAAAATCAAAGGTAATTTTCTTCCAAAAGACTATGAAGTTCAATTTTGTATAAAAATATTGCAAGGTTTGAAGCAAAAGGATTTAGATGTCTAGGCCTATATTGATGAATTCTAGAAACTAAGTATAAGGTCGAGAAGGGATGAAGATGAAGTTGAAAAAGTGGCTAGATATCTAGGTTGCCTTAGATTCAATATAAAAGATGAATTGGTTGTTGCCAACCCAAAGACTTTTGAAGAGTGTTTTCAATTAGCTATTAGGGTGTTGGAAAAGGTCAAAATAAGGAAAGATAAATATATTAGAGGTAGATATTAGCACAAGAGGGAGAGGATCAATCCTTACATCAAAAGAACCATTTGAGGAACAAGAAGAAGCAAGAAAAGGTAAGGAGCAAGGTGCTAATTCAAGAGGACGCTTTAGGGGAACTAGAGGTAGGTTTAGTGGTGGAAAAAAACCAAATGTTTTTGTAGGGAGATGCTATAACTACAATGAATTTGGTCATCCTTATTGGAAATGTCCTAAAAAGTCTTGTAGTTCATCAAGTGGAGGTGATAATAGGACTAAAAGAAGAGCACAAATAGTACAAGAGGAGGAGTGTGAGAGTACCAATTCTATAAGTTTACTTGTTGCTCCTGAGATAGGTGAAACGTTGATGATAAGGAAGACCATTCTTAAGGAAACAAAGGAGATGGAGCCATTGCAAGGAAATAATCTTTTCAAGACCAAATGTAAGTGCAAGAAAAAGGTATGCAAAATTCTTATTGATTCAAGCTCTACAAAAAACATGGTGTCAAGTGAGATGGTTAATAAACTAAATTTGCAAAAGGTTCCTCATGAGTTACCTTATAAGGTGTCTTGGTTAAGTGATGGAAAATATCTTTTGCTCAATGAACAAGATACTATAGAATTTCAAATTGGAGGTTATAAAGATAAGGTAGTTTGTTATATTTTTTGCATGGATTGTTGCCACTTACTCCTAGGTATGCCCTAGTAGTATGACAGGCATGCATTGTATGATGAGAGAGAAAACACATACACTATAGAGAAAGATGGACGTAAATTTGTTTTGACTCCTTTGGTGGAAAAATATAAGGGTAAGGCTAAGGTAATTATGTGTGGGAAGAAGGAAATTGCAAAGGACCCAAAGGAAGACACAAGGATGAGTACTATAGTCAGTTTGAAGTTTAAAAATGTTCTAACAATAGATGTGAAGGTAAATGCAAGGTTAAAGGATGAATTGATAGTATACTAGTATACTAATTTTTTGATAGGGACAATGGTATGCCCTTTGGTTGAAGGTAATATTATAAAGCATATGGAATCTATAGGTACAATGGGTGATTAATTTAATAGTACAGTGGTACAAGATTTTGATGGGATAGTAGGACTGATGAAAATAAAGAGAGGACAAAGTGGACAAGAAGTTAAGGATAATTACAAGCATGGAGATGAGATCAAGAAGAAGACAATTCAAGGAATTACTAACATGTATTTGTTTGTAGGTATAAATGAAGGAATACAACCAGGTTTTGGTTAAGGAGTAGATGGAAGACCATCATCAGGTCTAAATGCAAACGTGAAGTCACATTCAAGAGAAAAAATAGTAAAGGATGTAGAGAAGGTTACAAGATCATTGTATGTGAACCATTTGAAGAAATTTATAGATCAGGGGACATGTGTAAAGTTAGGAGGAACTGGTACAAAGCATAACTCATGTGACATGAGTTCTTTTTCAATGGGGTTGTATGGTGTAGGAGCACTTAGGCCACCATTTGCAAGTTTGATCATGTGAAATTTTTGAGATGTTGGTCATTAGGTGATTCTAGGGGTTTTGAGTAAATAAGGTCTATTGAGACCATTTATTATGTAACTGGGTGGTTTAGAGTCATAGGTGTTAAGTTAGTGAAAGCTACAAAAAAAATGTAAATGTTGTCAAAGCAAGATTTTGTAAAAATGGAACTTTAGAAGTTGAAAGTTCATAGGAATGTGAAAAGTAGTTAGTTTTTAATGGATTATGTATAAAAATCCTCTCCATGGCTCGAGTATTGGTTGTTGATTGCTATGTTGAAAATTTCCAATAAAAATACAACATTTCTTCTACAATATTTCTGTGTTTATAAACTTTTTGAAAACTGTACAATTTTGTACTATCAGTAATTGCTTTGAAATCCACAATATTCTATTGAGGCATGTTTTATCTTTCATTTGTATCCATTTTGAGGGCCTAACACTAATTTTTGAGGGAGATTTATTTCATTTTCTAAAACCGCTTGTAATATGGCAGTGAGGGCTCTGTTTGAAGATTTAATAATGAATTAAGCCATTCCACGTACTATCATGGCCTATTTCTTGGTGGAATGGAATGTTACATGGTATGATAGGTGTTCACATAGTTTATAAGGAAAAGGAAGCGAGTTGTGAGAATTGCAATGATGCCCTAGGGCTAAATAGTGAATTTTTCCATGTGAAAATGGTGGGTTAGAAAAGGGTTTTGATTAAATGCTGCTAGAATTGTCCAAGTGAGAGTAGATTGAGTTTGTGTAGGGTAGTTTTGAAGTTTTGGAAGAATTTTTTGGGTAAGATAAGCCCGAGTGTTAAGATTTTCAATAAAACCTAGTTTTTTGCATGTAAAATGAGGGTTTCATGGTGCAGTGCCCTAGAAGTCTTGAATATGTGAATTGATCATAGAATTTGGTGTTTTGAAACACAAATTGTGATTTTCAAGTGATCTTGGGTGTTTATTAGGTGTTTAGGAGGGACCTCCTTTGTAAAAGAGGGCTAATTGAGTAGCCTAAAAGAATGGTAGTTTATTAGTTTTCAATTTTCTTGGAAAGAAACCATTTGAAACCTTTTGGGATGTTGTGTTGGATTATATGAGAATTATAAATTGATGTTTGATAGGTATTTGTATAGCCTTCTCCAAAAGATGTCTTCAAAAGTTTGGTTTTGAGGCTACAAGCCTTTTGGGGAGTGTTTGGAACAAGTGGAGAGAATTGTGTTGTAAAGGTTGTTTCCTTGTTAAAGATAGGTCATTTTAAGTTGGATAGAGTGTCATCACCACCTTGCTTAGATCAAACAAGATTCTCAAAAGGAATGAAAGAAGAAGGATTCTGGCATATTTAACATCATGAAGAATACTAGAAGTTATGCAAAGAAGCATCTTGAGCATAAGGTAGAATCTAAACCTACAAAAGAGAAGCAAATTTCTTGTGTTAAGAAAAGATCTAAATCAAGTATGTCTATTGATTCCCCTGCGATGCATCTACTACATTTAATCTTGAAGTAAATAGTTCCAATATTTAGGAAAAGGCACATGAAGTTGACCTATCTAACATAGACAAAGAAAGTTTTCCTATTGAGCAAGTGTTCAATAATGAAATTAACATTTCAAGAGAGGAGGATAGGTGGGAGTTTTGGGGTAAGAATAAGAAGTTTTCAAAGCCTTTAACCCCTAGATTTGGATCCATTTTTAATGGAAAAATTTTTAATCCAAGAGGTGAATCTCTTAATGTAGAAGTGCACCTTCCTCTTGAGGAAGATCCTATTGATCAACCCTACTATACTCCAACACCAAGTGAGCTTGGAGATGTTCTAGAAAATGAAGAAGATTTAGAAAAATATATGCAAGCTTTAGAAGAGGAAGAACTAAGGCTTAAAGAAGAAGAAGAAAATTTAATAAGGGTGTTAAAGGGGATGAAAGATAGGATCAGAGCTAAGAAACTTGAGAGAGATGTTAAAAAAAAAAGATTAGAGAAGATGTGAGAGGATGTTGTGAGGCAGAAGGATTTTGATCAAAATGTCTCTAGGTTGGAAGCTGAGATTACCCTCAAAATTCCCAAACTAATAGTTGAGATGGGAACCTCTACTGCAAATACCTATACCACATCTATTTCAACTACCATGGCCTTAGATCCTTCTACTAATGTTAATAAAACATCATTTGTAGATCATGGGAAGAGGCCCATTGATCAACCAAAGATAAATACCTTCAATACTAGTACCACTACCCATACTTCATCTACTGAAACCCCCACTCATAATTCCAAAATTGATCCTACTTTATCCATTGCAATTACAATTCTTGAGATATTGAAGTTGTAATTAGAGAATGATAAACTATAAGAAGATTTGAAAAAAGCTGAGATAGAAGCTCCTAATGCAGAAATAGCTAGGAATATTGTTTTTCTTAAGATGTCCTCACCCACTCTAGAGGCTTCAAGCTCTAGACATAATAATAGTGAGTTACAAAAGAAGAAGTCTAAAGGACACACTACTAGTGGAGGTGGTGGTGGGGATCAGGGTGGTGGAGGTGGAGGAAATAATAAGAGTAAGAATTCTTATTCTAAAGATGATGAAGGAAATATTAAAGGAGGTGGTAATAGTGAAGGTAGAACGAGTAAGGATAACAATCAATCTAACAACAAAAGAGATGATGAGCAAAGAGATGTTCATAGAGATCAGCATACTAGGAGGTTACTCCAAGTAGATAGATACCAAAAGTTGTGTTTCACTAGAATACCTAACTACCCTAACCTATTTCTTGAAGATTTCATACCTGCTCTAGTCAGATTCTCTAGTAATAATATCTTGAGTGGTGAATACAATTTCAAAGCATTTGCTAATGTTATTGATGACTTTGAGGTAGTATTAGAGGATGTCATGATGAATTTTTTTATGCAGTCTATCATTGAATATGCTCGAGAGGGGTATAGGAGTTTTCTTGTCGAGATCATTCTCTTGGGAGGAATTCAAAAAGGATATTCAGAGAACAATACGGTGGCAAGACAAATTCAAGTTTTTTCTTGAATCAATTTAATAATATATCTAAAGATCCTAATGAATTTGTGGTTGAGTTCAATAAGATATTCCAAAAGGCTAGGAAGAGGTTTCCTCCTGATCTACAATTGAATGACAATGTGTGCTTGGTAAATTACTGTAATGCTTTTGATACAAAAATGAGTTACTGCATACTAGATAAGAATCCTTAGGCACTTAGGGAAGCCTACAAGAAGGTGGAGCATATCAAGAATATCATTAGATCAAATTGTAAATTTGATAGAAGAGATGGTGAAAACCTCTTCAGAAATCCAAAAAATTAGGATAAGAGTTTAGGTGCTAAAGGGGGCACTCTTGAGGATAAGATTGATAATTCTATGTAAACTATAAATGAAAAAATTGTAAGACAGAAAAGGATCAACAAAAAAAATTATCAAATGAATGAAAGACCTCCTCGGTTGTAGGATCACCCATATAATACCAATTGGTATAATGGGAAGCCTATTCTTAATAATCAAAGAAATGCCCAGAATAAGGTCCCTCTAGATCCTTTGCAAAAGATTTCAAGAAAATTTGTAGAAGATACCCCTTGGTACATGGTTTTCCAAATTCCACATTCTCCTCAGTAATGTGCAGTTGCACAGATGGTTGAGGTGGAAGAGGATATGCCTGAAGATTGTTGTGGTAGAGAAAATTGGACACTCTTGAGAAAAGAAATAATTTCACGCTTAATTTGGACCTACTTTTGTGTACCCTTGCATCATTTATTCTTCCAAACAACATTTATAGGCCCATAGGACCCATTATTTTTTATCTAGAGGCTTGTTTCACTTGAAAAATCATCTAAATCCTGACAAACAATACTTAATTCACTAATATCCTAAAAACCCACCTCGAAAAACCACTAGTGCGACCCATTCACCACATTGGGAAAATGGGTCCCCTCTAGTGAGACCCATTCACCAAGGGTGGCGAATGAGTCCCTTTTGGGGGGAAATTCAAATTTGAGCAAGAATTTAATCAATTCAACTTAATTTTTCAATGGATGTTAGCCTCTTAGGTCTAAATAATGATAAAATTAGGTGTTGATTCCTATAAATACACATTTTAGGTCATTTTTCACATCTCTTATCCCTTATTACAAAGAAAAAAGAAAGAGTCAAGCATTAAGAGTCTTCCACAAAATGTTTCATTAGCATTTTCTATAGAAAAGTTGAAGCTTTAGGGTAGAAAACTAGCATTTTTGTAGGTATTCAAGCTCACTTCTCATTCAAGATCCAACATTGCACAGAGTTGATGGTGGATGCATATGGATAATCATGAAGAAATCTAGGTTGAGGAGTTGCAACTAGCCATCAAATTAACCTAAAGACTTATTTTCAAAGTGACTCCATCTTCCATTTTATCTCTATCTTTAGATTTAAGGTTTGTATTACATTTTCATATCATTTTCATTGATTTGATATGTTGTAAGGTTTCTAGGATTGAAGTCTTGCATTATTCAAATCACATTTGTTCATATTATTCTAACACAATAGAATAGCATTTTTTCATACTTCAGATTTGTCTAGTCTTTAACACACTTAAGGCTAGGGTTTTATGCATATTTTTATCCATTCAAGGTTTGATTACCCAATTAGGGGTTTGACCAAGGAAAACCACCCATTAGAAAAAAAAAGTTTTTTTCTAAGAATTTCCAAGATCTCAATCCGAATTCTCATCGAAAAGTGCAGTACAGGTGACAAGGTGTAGGTCTGAGATTTAAATTTGTAGAAAATAAAAAAAGGACTAATTCACCATGGATGGTGAATGAGTCCCATTTGAGATGGATCTCATATTCAAGTGTAGATTCCAGTACCCAGTAAGCAGAAACTAGTTTCTAGGTAGAAAACCATGACCTAGGACTGATTTGCCCAGAAGGGTGAATGAGTCCCAGTCAACCAAAAAGTCAACTTTTCTAGATTTGTAGAGTGATTTAAAATCTTCATTAGTATTACATGTCCACACATTCTGAGTTACAACAAATTTTCTGATTCTATTTGCATTTTCATTCATCTCTTTAGGTCTTTTGCAAACATCACTTTGTTTTCAAACATTACATATTTTATTAGTTTTGCATTCATAATTAATTAATTTTATCAATTAGTTACACTTAGATCCTTTCATTTAGTCATATTTACATCATACATTTCTTAGTTTGAGTGAACCACCTCAATTTTAGGGGTCTATCTCTCTCCTTTTAGGTGAAAAACCCTAAGAGTGCATGAGAAGTACATAGATCACAAACCTTAAAATTGATTGTTCAATTGTGATCAGAAAAATGAGGAGGATATTTATGTACTTATGGTTATAGGTGATTTTGATGTTTTTGACAATGAATTCTATTTTGATATGGATTCCTATGAAGTGGATGTAGAAAACCAAAGGAAAATTGCTAGTGCATATCATCAACAAGTTCTCTCTAATGAGGATGTTTATAGTGATACTAAGGTATATAATTTGGAAGAAATTGAAGTTGGTGTGTCACTAAGAAGACCTTTAGATGAGGAGATTGAAAAATATACTATGTCCTTGGTCACCCAAGCCAAAAGTTCCTATCATCTGAGGAATAGAATTGTCAATGGTGAACAAGGTAGTCATGTCGGTCTTTTCATTAAGGAACAAAATTCCAAAAGCAATGAGCACAAGCTTGATGGAAAAATAGAAGTATTCAAAGCTAAAGAAGGAAGGGAAAATAAAATTTGGGCTAAGAAAGTATATAATCCAAAAGGTACTAAAGAATTCAAATATCCTACTACAAAGATAAAGAAATAGAAGAAAAATCTTGAATTTACAAGGGAGGATGTGAAGCATAGGGTTGAGGTAACTAAAAATAAACAGAAGGAGACCAACAATGAACAATGCATGCTCCCAATTGAATTAACCAAGTATACTCTTTTTGATATGTTTCAATTACTTAGCCAAGTAGAGGTATCTGTGCATTTTTCTTAAAAATATGAGAATAGATGAACATAAGCAAAAGGCAGTAGCCCTTATCAATGGTGATACTATAGCTTGTAATGATTTATTGGTTCCCACTCCACCCAAAATGAGTGAAAAAGATCATAAATAAAAGGAAATTGAAGGATTCATCTCTAATATTTCACATATCTTCCTAGTAACTGCTTTTCCTACGAAGATAGATTTGTTTTTCCTCACTTTGATTATTGGGGGAAATTTTATAAAAAATTGAATCATTGACTTAAGAGTGTCCAATAACATCATGTCAGCTAAAATCATGGAGGCACTAGGATTGAAAGTTGATAGCACTCATGGTAAGTGTTGTGCCATTGATTCAAGAGAAGTCCCTGTTATCGATGTGATAAATGAACTTCCTTACATATTAGTAGCCTACCCAGACAAGGAGTTTAAAATGAGTGTGCTAGTAGTGGATATCCCACCTAATTATGGAATGTTGCTATCTTAGAAATGGAATGCATCTATGGGAGGCATTATGCAATGTGACATGTCTTATGCCACATTTCCCATTGATGGTAAGGATGTTCAAGTGGTGCGAGAACCAAGGGTACCACAAATGTTGGAGCATGCTCTTAAAGATGACACAATTTTTTTCATAGAAACTAATATAAGTGATTTCAAGATGGAAGAAGTACCAAGAGAAGTTGATAGGTGCCTTGCACCTATAGAAAATGAAGTTTTAAGATTATCTAATGAGAATAGACTTTGGAAAATGTACTTTGAAGGTGCAAGTTCCAAAGAAGGGTCTAGTGCAGGGATATTATTGGTATCACCTAGTGGCAGTACTTATAAATTCTCTTTCCCATTGTCTCTTATCTACATAAAGAATGTGGAAAAATATGAAGCATTATTACTAGGATTGAGACTGGATAAGAAAAATAGAATAAAAAAAGTTAATGGTAATTAGTGATTCAAAGCTTGTGATATCACAAGTAAGAGCCAAATATGTTTGCAAGAACAACAAACTGAACTAGTATAGAAATGTCGTATAATATTCCATTGAGTAGTTTGATGCTTTTAGAACTGACTAGATGGAAAGAGAATGAAACAAAGTAGCTATATTAGTTTCTAACATTACATTGAGACCAAATGATATAAATTTTATAGGCATCTCTAAGGTTGAGGTACAAACAAGGGCTTCCATTCCTAGCAATGTGCACAATTGGTAGATTTTCAATGATGATGAGGATATTCTCAAATTTTTGAACTATGTTGATGAATATGAAGTTCAGGAATTAACTTTGGTAGATTTTTTGAAAAGATTGATGGAAAGGACATAATATTTGAAAAGGAGGTCATCCAGTTAAAGAAAAATAAAATCCCAAAAGGCCTTGTAGCACTTGAAAGGGTCTTTGACAATCAAGATAAAAACAAGATTAAGACAACTACTTCTCACCCAGGGGAACTGGAGGAAGTAAATTTTGGGACTAAAAAAGCCCCAAAGAAAGTGTATGTAGGAAAGAAGATGAAGCCAAAGGTGAAAAAAATGTTGATTTCCTTGCTTAGAAAATATAGACATGTGTTTGCTTGGTCATACGATGACCTAAAAGCTTATAGAGAGGAATTGTTTCAGCATGAGATTCCTTTGAAGGATAATGCTAATCCTTTTAGGAAAAAGAAAAGACCAATTAATCCTACTATAGCTCCCAAGATGAAAGATGAGATGGTAGAGTTGAGAGATGCTAGCATTAGAAAACCCATCAAACACTCTTCATGGGTATCCAATTTGGTTCCAATAAGAAAAAAGAATGGTTATATAAGGTTATGCATTGATTTTAGGAATCTAATGTATCCTCATTAAAGGACAATTATCCATTGCCAAACATGGGAGCCATGTTACATAAGCTTATTGGCTGTGAGTTGTTGTCAATGATGGATGGTTTTTAGGTTATAACCAAGTGAAGGTAAAGAAATCTAAGCAGACTGCATTCACTACTCCATGGGGCACCTATGTCTATGTGAGTATTCCTCTTGGTTTAAAAAATGTAGGTGCCACCTTTTAGAGGGATATGGACATAGATTTTTTTAATTTTTTTGATTTATTTATTGCTATATATCAAGATGACTTGAACATTTACTCTAAGAAGGAGGGAGATCATTGTATGGACTTAGAAAAGTTATTTTTTAGGTCTCTAGAATATTGGATATCTCTTAATCCAAAGAAATGTGCTTTTGGGGTTATTGAGGGAGAATTGTTAGGACACATTGTGTCCAAAGGAGTAACTATTGACCCTTAAAGGGTAGCAGCCATAGATAGAATCCCTCAGCCAAAAAATTCCAAAGGTATTCAATCATTTTTGGGACAAATAATTTTTTTAAGAAGGTTTGTACTAACTTTGTAGAAATAAAAACACCTTCCAAGATGATGAAGAAGGGAGAAAATGTGCTTTGGAGTGAGGAGCCTAGTTAGGTATTCAAAAAAATTAAACAAGCTATCAAGGAGGCTTCAGCCTTGAAATCTCCTAATTTCTCTAAGCTAGTGCACATTTTTTCTTTCGCTTCTTTTCATACTATTGTTGTTGTTTTATTATAGAAAAATGAGGAGGGATTTTAATAGCCCATTGCATTATTTAGCAAGTCTTTACAAGACATAGAGCTCAAATACGACATGATTGAAAAGCAAGCATATGCTCTGGTTAAGGTTGTGAAGAATTCTAGGATGTACCTAGTGGGAAATACTAACACAGCTTTTGTACCAAGTGTTTCTATGAAAGATATTTCCCTCATCAAGAAACTATAGGTAGAAGGTGTAGATTGATCAACAAGATCCAAGAATTCAAAATTGATGTCTAGATTAGAAAATTAGTTAGAGGGAAGGGCCTAGCTAAATTAATTGCATAAACTAATTTGGTGGCTAATTAGGTTAATCTGGTAGAAGTAGTTGATGTTACACCTATCTATGATATGAAAACATGCGGATGGTATAGAAGGATTGTCCAATATTTACAAACTTTGCAGTGTCCTGCAGATATTGCTAGAAAAAACAAGAGGGCATTAAAATTGTATGCCATCAAGTATGTGATTATTGACAATGAGCTATCATGGAGAAACCTTCATTGTATACTATTTAAGTGTGTGGATGGAAAGCATGCATTAAAAATCTTGTAGGAAATGCATAATGGAGTGTGTGGTGGTCATTACATGGAAAAGACCACTGCTCATAAGATCTTGAGAGTAGGATTTTGGTGGCCTAATATCTTTAAAGATTCTCAAAAGTTTGTTAAGACTTGTGATGCTTATCAAAGGTTTGTAGGAAAGATGAAGTTTTCAAGGAATCTACAACTTAGGCCTATGTCTGTTCAAGTCCTTTTCCAACAATGGGGAATTGATTCTATTGGATAGATACCAAAAAGTCTAGTGGAGGGAGCTCATGGATCCTTGTTCCCATTGATTATCTTACAAAATGGGTAGAATCAATACCCATAAGAAAGGAAACAAGCAAGGTTGTGGTGGATTTCCTATTGAATAATATTCCTATTAGGTTTGGAGTCCTAGAAAATATTATCTCAGATAATGCTATGTGTTTTAGATCTGAGGATTTCAATTAATGTTGTGATAAGAATGGCATACAATTTTCTTATTCTTCACCTTACCATACTCAGGGAAATGGTCAAGTTGAGTCTAACAATAAGAGCTTAATGAAAATCATCAAAAGGGTGATGGAGAAGAACAAAAAATCTTGGGACTCAAAGCTAAAGTTGGCACTTTGGGCAGATAGAGTGACTATGAAAAATACTACTAGTTATCTACCATTTGGCTTGGTATATGGTCTAGATGCTAGGTTGCCACAAAATAACTTGCTAAAAATTTATAAGTTTGTGCAAGAGTATGATGAGGATATATGGATGATATGCATCTCAAAATTAACAATATGATGCTATTGGATGAAATTAAAAGAGAAGCTCATGCTAAAAATACAAAACTACAGCTACAAGTCAAGCACTTACATGACAAGAGAGCTTCCCCTAGAAAATTTGAGGTGAATAGTATGGTATTAGCTTGGAATGCAAGGGCTCAAGATAAAGGTAAACATGAAAAATTTGAAGCATTATGGTTAGGCCTTTCTCTGATAGCCAGTTCACATGGGGAGGATTCATATTTCCTCCAAATCTTGACATGTGAACTTTTGGAACTAGTAGTACATTGTCAGCTCTTAAGTCCATACTTCTCCTAAGTATGTTAAAATTCAATGTACATTGTAGGTTTTGTATATTTTGTGTATAGGCATGTTTGCTTTGGTTGTGTTTGGTTTGGTCTTGATACCTAGTCCAAGTAGTTCCCTAGTTTTTGGTTCACTATATTTTGATTGGTCTACATGAACCATAGGTTCTAGGATCTTGCCATGCCTGTGAGAGACATGCATCCCTAGTTAGATCCACTGATGGAACCGCTAAATTTTTCATGTTCCATCTCCAAATCTTGTTTAAATTTGGGTTGAAATTGTATCTGAGGGCTTAAGGTTTTGTCTCTTATCATTGTTTATGGGTTTTTAGTTGATCTTAAAATCCCACTTCAAAAACCCTTTGAGTTTGTATGCTCGCCAAGGTTTTTATTCCCTGTTGACCCATTGTTGCTAGTTCTCAGTATTTTAAGTCATATCTTGCGCCATCAAAACCCATAAGGTAACTGACCCTTTGACCTTGTTTTACCAGTTGTCATGTGTTGGGCCATTATTTTAATTCTTCCTAAGTCAGGCTAAGAATTTCCAACTAAATTTGTTTTGAGCCTTAAGTCATTTATTCCATGGGTGTGGTCTCATCGACCTAGTTGGGTTCCTCTTTTAAGATTAATAGTTTCATCATGCACAAATATGAAGATTGTTGACTACTGTTCAATTAATGCAAATGAATTTTCACCATTCCTTGTGCACCTAATACATTTTATTGCCTATTATTTTATGCTCATAGGCTCATAGGCATGAGCCATGTGTCTTGTACATTGGTGGGAACAATGTCTTTGTTAAGGTGTGCAAGCAGTTTTAAGAGGAAATCAACAGTGATCGTTGAATGATGTGGCTGCATCTAGACCATTCCTTGTGCACTTGATTTTTTTTCTTGCCCAAAAAATAATCAAACGGGATGACAAGTAGCTGTCACATTTCTTGTCTAGTAGTGGGCCAGGTGGTTTCAAGTGGTTAATATTGTAAAGAATTCAAGTGAATCAATCATCAAAAACATGTGACATGGATCAATCTTGACTACTCCCTACTATCTCATGTGGGTCTCAACTTTATTGATAGACTCCCAATGGTGAGGTGGTCAATTACCATGTGGAATAACCTGGAGGATGTGGAAGCATTACAACAAGGGTGAGTATTAATTAAATATTTCAACATGGGGCATGGAGAATAAATTATGTGCTACTAAAGTAGATAGATTGCATGTGTTTCAAGATCTTTTAATCTCGGTCATGAATGTTGTAAGAAAAATAAAGCTATGGTTGATGGTTTTGAATTAAGAGGTATGTGTTCAGAAGCCAAGAGATTTAATCTTAGCCTTTCCCTATCTCATCGTTGATGAAAATTGCACATGGTTTATGACTCTTGGGGGTGAGGGGAAGAAAACACATGTATCTTGGCTATAGTGACAAAGAAATGGTGGAGCCTGCATACCACTAGCAAGTGGTTCCATGTGTATTTATGTCATTTGGTGAATATCGTGGCTATGTACAATCACATTTTTCAAATCAAGCTTTCTAAATCTAGGTCATCCATTAGTTAACACGCCTTCATGATCAACAAATAGCTTTCAAAACTTAGTATGAGGGAAAGTGAGATGTTCTAGTTTGCATGAGTGAGCCTTAATATCTGAAAGGACGTCGAGATACCAATGCAGGAAGTTGCATAATTATTAATACCTATCTTGAAGGCATAATTCAGAATTGCGAAAGATACTTTACACACTTATACAACTCGTGCTTTGGTTTTTCAATATTTTTTGATGTTGGAGCCAAGATTGTCAACCTGCAAAGAGAACTAGTAATTGAATTATTGCCATCCCATAAGAATTGTTGATAAGTTGTGGTTTTTCAAGACTTTGAGTCTATTAGGGTTTTCTTAGTTTAGCATTTTAAATTTTGACATTCATAAAAGTGAATTTTTTAGTTTTACATTGTCTTAATTTGTGTCAAACCCTTATAAATGTCGTAAGTCTTGTTCCAAGAAACTAGAAACCCTACCTTGTAATACCTCTTGTGTCATGGATTCTAAAGCACAATCAAAAGTGTCTTCATCTAAAGGTGAATATTCTGGTCCTAAAATACCTTTGAATAAAGACCTTATTGACCAGTTACCACCCTTGACTAGTGAAAAACCTAAGGGTCAGCTAATTCTTAGAGGTCCACAAGTAGTAGAGGGTTTGATTGATAAGAGAAATTCTATTAAGGATGCCAATTACCTTATACAGGATGAGAATTTCTCTATAATTGGTTTAAGAATAGAAACATGGGTATTACAATAGGTAACCCTTGGAATTGTGACCTGGAAAAGTTGATTTTTCCCAATGTCTATATGGATGTTGACTTGCTTAAAGTAGTGGCCACCAATTTTGACCTAGTTACAAGAACTATAAGAACATATGTTGGGAAGGAAATTGTGAAAATTACCAAGGAAGAATTGGCTCATGTTTTTAGACTCAATAGATGGATTGATGAAATTCGTAAGATAAATGAGAACACTCTTAAGGAGGAATATGATAAAACTAAGATTCAATTCAAAGTCCACATCCTGCCGAGATATCTAGAAGAAATTGTAGGCCGAAGGATCATAATAGGGAAACATGATAAGGAACCTTTCCCTATTAGTTATTTTGTTCCCTAATTCCAAATAACATTTTATTCCATTTTCTAAATAATTTTTTATGATCCTATCATGGGATGCAAATGGCATGGATGTATATGATTGCCTAGATTCAACACCCACAATATTGGATAATGTATGATTATGTGGGGTTTCTTTTTGAAATAATTCATGAAGGTTTGATAGGGTTGAAGAAAGGTGAATTAGGAGTAAATTTTACTTGATACTCATTGTTGATGAATATTTTTTTGTTCAAAGGTGTACCTTACTTTGGGCATAATATGACTTTGGATAGGAAAGAGGGTAACATGGATTTTCTTGTGCAATGTTGGACTACTATTTTAGACAAGGATGATAGGACATATGATTATGTGACATTTCAGAACTTGATTGCTTTAGAATTGAGGAGAGCCTTCATTGTGAATATCCCTAGAATTCCCATAGACCTACATGATTTCATGAGACCCAAGGAAAGAAGGCCATAGCTAGGGGTTGATCTCAATTGAGGAGATGTTATCCCATACCTTGATTACACTATTTTAAGAGTGTATGGTTCCATGGTTGCACCTCATTTGCTGTAAAGATTTGTGTTGAAGAGAATTGGATTCCTAGAGGTGATGTGCCAATTAGGAAGTGTATAAAATGAACATCTATTAAATCATGGAAAAGGAACATTATTTCCTTTGTACACATGCTTTTCTAATTTTGTGATGACCAAAGGATGTTGGAATAAAATTATTGATATAATCAAGACCTACCACATGCACATATTAGTTGATAGGATTAGATATGATCTTGAACATTTTATGGCCTAGTTGAAAGAAAGGACTAAGAGCTACAAATTTGTGCACATTTTCTAGTATTTGAAGGATGTGATAAGAAATGTGTTTGACCTTTTGCAGCAAGAAAAAATAAAATCAAAGTGGATTTCCTTCAATAAGATGCCGAGAAAGATAAAGAAAGAAGAACTTCACTTCACGATTCTCCTAGAGATTGAAAATGTAATGCAAAAGGTGGAACGTGTATCCCTAGATTCTGACACAATAGTGGGCCACCTTGAAACTAAAGGGGTAATAAGTAAGGATAAGGGGAAAGCCCCCATTTTAGAAGAACAAAGTGAAGGAGAAATACATGCTATGGAAGAAAAATCTACATATCAAGCCCCTAATGAACCAAGAATAATGTTCTTTATAAGGAGAAAGAGTAAGGAAAAGAAAATTGATGCAATTCCTACTTCCTCTCAACAAGAGCAACCCAAGACTCCTCCTATGCCAAAAATACTACCATCATATCCTCTAACGCCAATAGAGCTTAAAATTATGGATATTGATTCTCCACCATCTATTGTCTTACCACTAGTAGAGCGACCCTTGAAAAAGAAAAAGGTTGAAGTGAACGGTCTAGTGGATTATGTTGAAGAAGACTTTGATGATGAAATTTGGGTATCAGAGTAGGAAATGAAAGAAGGTGTGCCTACTACACCTATAGTGAGGGAGACATAACAATTGGGTATGAGATTGAGTAAAGCTAGTCTCACTAGGATTAATGGAAAAGATGATATCTGGGTTGAAGCATGCACAAAATTCTTAGATGATGATTCATTCGTAAAGTCTCAGGCTCTTATGGAATTTGTATACAAAGCTAAAAGAGATGAATATGTCAAAAACATGGCTATAGAAAGAAGCCTTCATCCAGAACAACCTAATTCCACTATCCAAAAAAATATGTATTGGATGTTGTGGTTGTGTGGCTGATATGTGGTTGTCATTGATGTAAACACTATTAGCATTTGGTGTATTGGAGGTTGTATATGTTGAGGATATTCAGAAAATTGTAAAAGAAAGTGTTCAAGGTTCCCAATGGAATTGTGAAGGTCATGAAGGTGTCTTGTTTTGTATGTTGAAGATCAATTGTTGTGGACTAAAGGTTTTATTTTCGTGTGTATCTAGTCCATCCTCTGGAAGTTTCAGAGGCATGTATGAAGATTTGTTCAAATTATGAAGCTCTGTTTTATGACGTTATATAAATTATGAAGCTCTTTTTTATGAAGTTATATAAATTTTGAAAATATTTAAGTATTTTGTGATGATTGATTACCCCACTCAGTTGTTTGTTCTTGTTTTGTGAATAATTGGTATCAAAGTAGGTTCCTTTGAAGAATTTTAAAAGCCTGAGGTGATCCAAGATGGAATCATATAAGAAGGACAGTCCTAGATTTGATGGAAAAAATTACTCAATGTGTAAAGCTTGGATGGAGTGTCATTTGAAGTGTATTGGTGAGACCTAGAAAATTACAAAGAATCAATATGTTATTCCATAGAATGGTCCCTCCATTGCTGATGAGATTAAAGAGGATGAGAATAATGTCAGTGCTTTAACAGATTCATAAATGAAAAATGTGTTAGGCCTGAAGACAACTCATGAGATGTGGATGAAGCTGGGAACTTTGTATGAAGGAGATATACATGTGAAGATGGATAAGCTACAAAGTATGAAAGGAAAGTATGAAAATATGAAGATGGGGGAAAATGAAAATATTTCTTTTATGCAGAGAGTAAATGAACTAGTGATGGGTACTAGATGTGTTGGTGGTACCCTAGAAGAGGAATAAATTGTGGCTAAGGTTCTCAGATCATTGCCTCCCTCCTACAAAAAAAGGGGTCATGCTACTGAAGAAACCAGATCATTGACAAATGTGACAAGGGACATACTAATTGGTAAACTTGTTGCCTTTGAGTTGAGTGAATCTGGTGATTTTGTTCCTAAGAATGAAACTACATTCAAGGATATCATATCTCGAAGAAACAAGCAAAGATATGATCTGAGAGAGAGTTCTAGAAAGAAATTCAAGTATGAGGAAGAAATGAAACAACTTGAAGATGAAGAAAGAGAGGTAGAAGAGTTAGAAGCACTAATAGTAAAGAAAGAAGGTAGAGGACAAGGTAAGTATAAAGGAAAGTTGCCTATCAAATGTTTTTCTTGCAGTAAAATAGGCCATTTTGCATCAAGGTGTTCTGAAAGAGTTCCTAGATCTAAGCCTTACAAATATAGATTCATAAAGAAATGTTACTTTGCTGAAGAAGGTGTGATTGATGATAAGTCTGATAAAGATAATGGAAATGAAGATGATTGGATTTTCATTTCTATCAAGGAAAATAGTCATGTGGCTGGGTATGTGCAGGATCATGATGGGCCAAAAAGTGGCAATATGATGGGTATGTGTACGGTATGTGGCTAACAACTTCTTTTTTACCCAAAATTAATGAAACAAAAAGGGTTTTTTAAAGGAGAATCTCAGCTTTCCACCAATATAAATTATGCATTAATTTGAATTTAATAAATAATTACTATCCATTTTCTATTTGAATTACAAATAAAGTCCCAATTAATAGGCTGATTGAAAAACATCTATAGCTTTCAAACAATATCACATTTTTTGAATATGAAACATGTGTCACATTCTATGCTTCACATACTATAGGATTAAAAATAATAATTGAAATTCATGAAGTTTTGACCAATTTAAGGTGGTTAGACACATAAGTTTTTTATATTTTTTAAAAGATGTAATAAAAAATTCATAATTAATTATTTACTTGGAAAAAAATTACAAAAAAAATGCATCACATCGAGACATGAGTCCTCTACTTACATATAAACTATTATTAACAAATATTATCATTTTATTGTGGTTAGGATGGTTAGACAAACACCTACTTCTTATTTTTCCCCTAAAATTTAAGTACTACTGCATTGAAATTTCAAATTTTTACCAAATAGTTTTTTTTTAAAATAAACCTAGTAGTTTAGAAACTACATTCAATTTGTTATAGATTATATTCTTACATATTTTTGAAATAATATAGGTAACTTATTCAAACTTTTACGTCAAGTTACCTAATTTTGTTTTTTCTAAATTTTTTGCCACTTAAGGGCCTATTTTTTCCATGATGATCTTGCACATACCCAACTACTGAATCTGCTAAAGTTGAGAAAGATCTTATAGCCTTAATTGAAGAAAAAAATGAGTGGGTCATTGATAGTGGATGCTCACATCATATGATTGGTCACGAAAGAAAATTCTTAAGTCTAGAGAAGTATGACAGTGGGGTTGTAAGATTTGGACATAACAATGCTTATGTGATTCGTGGTAGAGGATCTATTTGTCTTGGTGGTAAGCATAACATTGATGATGTTATTTATGTTGAAGGATTGAAGCACAACCTATTGAGTGTTGGATAAAAGGTAGACAGAGGTTATGACCTTCAGTTCAAAGATGGAATATACAGGATATATGGAAGCTTTGGAAATGTAATTGCCTCAAGTAAATAGACAAAAGGTAATATCTTTCACCTGAATGCTGCTAGTGAAAGTTGTTTAATTTCTCAAGTAGAAGAAAGCCGATTATGGTATAAAAGGTAGTGGCATGTGAATTTTGATAACATTGTCAAAATAAGTTCCACTAAAGAAATAATAAATCTACCTAAGCTAGTTAAGCCTACTAGCACAATTTGCAAAGAGTGTCAGATGGGAAAGTAGAGTAGAGTTTCTTTTTGGAGCAAAAAAAAAATTCAAATGGATAACTAGAGCTTGTGCATACTAATCTATGTGGTCCTTCCAGAGTTAGAAGTCTCCATGGTTAAAGGTACTTTATGCTACTTAGTGATGATTACTCTAGAATGATATGGGTTGCTTTCTTAAGATAAAAATGTGAAGCATTAGAAAAGTTTAAAAGCTTCAAAGATATGGTAGAAAATGAGAAAGGTTTGAAAATAAAATTCCTAAGGTTAGACAGAGGTGGTGAGTTCACCTCCAGGGAGTTCAATTATTTATGTGAAGAGCATGGAATCAGAAGACAGTTATCTACTCGTCAAACCCATAAAAAAATGGTGTTGTTGAAAGAAAAAGCAAAATAATTCTGGATGTTTCTAGAACAATGATGATTGAAGGAAATCTGCCTCACATATATTGGAGTAAAGCTATAAGAACTGTTGTGTACACTTTAAACTGGGTAAATGTGAATGGTAATTCTGGTAAGACTCCTTTTGAATTATGGTTTGGTTATAAGCCTACTATTAAATATTTCAAGATCTTTAGAAGCAAATGCTACATCATGAGAGATGATGATATAGGCAAGTTTGATGCAAGAAGCGATGAAGAAATCTTTCTAGGTCACTCTATTAAAAGCAAGGCTTGCCGGTGCTATAAAAAAACACTGATTAAAATGGTTGAGAGTGCAAATGTTAGAGTTGATGAGGATTCTACTAAATCATCCAGATATTGTGGATATGATTCAGATGAAGATAATACAAATAAAGGGAAGAATGTTTAGATACAAAATCAACTTCAAATTGTACCATATGTTTTGGTAAGACAACTTCAATTTGTTCCGATAAATCAAGATAGTTAGGAAGTAGAGACAAGTGCAAGTGCAGAAGAAAGAAAAGAAGAATTAGAAGTTTGAGAAAATCCTAAAAATCCAAGGTATGTAAAGCTAAATCATTCTAAAAATCAAATTATAGGAGATAAGAATAAAGGTGTGCAACCTAGAAGAGAGATTGCATAAGAGTATTTCCTGATATCTAAGATTGAACCTAAAGATTTAAGTGAAGCTTGCAATGATGAACACTGGATGTAAGCTATGAAGGAATAACTGATGCAGATTGAAAAGAATGATACATGGATACTAGTTCCCAGACCAAAAGATAAAAATGTAATTGGTACTAAATGGGTCTTTCAAAATAAGCTAAATGAACAAGGTAAAGTGGTCCAGAATAAAGAAAGACTTGTATGTAAAGGGTATTCACAAATGGAAGGTATTGATTTTGAGGAAACCTTTGCCCCTATTGCTAGAATTGAAGCTGTAAGGTTATTTATTGCTTATGTTGCATACAAAAACTATAAAGTCTATGAAATGGACGTGAAGTCATCTTTTCTAAATGGTGAGCTAAAAGAAGAAGTATATATTGAACAACCTAATGTATTTCAACTAACTGATAAGCAATACATGGTTTGTCGATTGAAGAAAGCTTTGTATGGACTCAAGCAAGCCAGTAAAGCCTGGTACGCTAGATTAGACAAATACTTACTAAAGCTTGGATTCAATAAAGGTATTGCTAACAACTTATACTTCAAATTGGATCATGATAAAGAATTAATTATTGAAGTCTTTGTTGATGAAATTATTTTTGGAGGAGATGGTAATCTATGTATGAGGTTTGCTGATGAAATGAAGAGTTAATTTGAGATGAGTATGATTGGAGAAATGAAGTTCTTTCTGGGATTGCAATTTACTCATTTAGACATGAGTATCTTCATATCTTAGTCCAAATATGTTAGAGAACTATTGAAGAAGTTTGGAATGGATGATTCAAAACCTGTTGGTACTCCCATGGTAACCATATGTAAGTTGACATAGAATGATGATTCTCCCAAAGAAAATCAAACAAGATACATATCAATGATTGGGGATTGCTCTACTTAACTCAGACTAGACCAGAATTTATGAATGCTATGTGTATGGTTTCTATATTTTAGGCTAATCCAAGAGAATTTCATGTGATTGTTGTTAAGAGAATCTTCAATATCTAAAAGGAACAATTGATTTTGGGCTTTGGTATCCTAAGGATGATGATCTTACTTTAAATTCATATATTGATGTGAATTGGGCAGGAGATGTACATGATAGAAAGAGTACTAGTGGTGGTGCTTTCTTCCTACGGAAGAAGCTGGTGTCTTCATTGAGCAAAAAGCAAAATTCCATTTCTCCATCTATTGCTAAGGCATAGTGTATTGCTATTGCAAATAACTCTACTCAAGTGATGTGGATGAAAAAGATGTTGAAAGATATTAGAGTAGTATATGATGAACCTATTGCCATATACTATGATAACTTAAGTGCAATTAAAATATCAAAGAATCTAGTGCTATAGTCTAAGAACAAACATATATCAATCAAGTTTCACTTTCTAAGGGAGAAAGTAAGTGAAAAAGAAGTCAGATTGGAGTATGTTCCTACCAAAGAATAGATTGCATATATTTTCACTAAGCCATTGTTGAAGGATACTTTTGAGTATCTCAAAGGGATTCTAGGGGTAATTAACCCTTCTGATATGAACTAGGATGCAATAACTTGCATTAATATGTGAATTTCATGATCATATTCTAATCTAGATTGATGTTTGCATGGCTGCTACTTAGGGGGAGTAGTCAGATGTGAAGATATGTGGTTCAAAGCTTGTATGTGGAAAGATAATGTTTATCTTCTCCATTTCTATCAAAGGGGGAGAAGAGTAATGTGAAAAACTATTTCTTATCTGGAGTGAAGAGTCTTGTGGGGAAAATATCTTGCAAAAGAAGTCAAGGAAGAAGAGTCAAAATCTAAGGAGGATTAAGTGTTGTTTGAGAGTTGGGTTGATGGATTTTTTCACATCATGTGTTTCCATCAATGCCAAATGGGGAGATTGTTGGATGCTATGGTTGTGTGGCTAATATGTTGTTGTCATTGATGTTAATACTATTAGCATTTGGTTTATTGAAGGCTGTATATGTCAAGGATATTGAGAAAATTGTAAAAGAAAGTGTTCCAAGTTCCTAGTGGAACTGTGAAGGTCATGAAGGTTTCTTGTTCTATATGTTGAAGATCAATTGTTGTGGACTAAAGGGTTTCTTTTTGTGTGTATCTAGTCCATCCTCCAGAAGTTTCAGAGGTTTGTGTGAAGATTTGTTCAAATTATGAAGATCTGTGTTCTGACAGTGTTTATGTGGTCTCTATCAGTGTTCTTGATTAAAGTTGGTATAATTCTACTAATTCTAGTTGTTGTGGATGTTTATTTGTTGTTTTTTGGTGTTCTTGGATGTTTCTAGATTGTTCTCTATCTTTGTGGTACATCCACATTGATCGGTGTGCTTGTGGTCGAAGATTTTTCTTTGTATGTTAGGTTTCTCATGTTCTTGGCTGACATGATGGGTGTAACATGTGGTGGATCTTTGAGGTGAAATTAATTAAAGTCTTTTTGTGTTGGAGTTGTTAATTTGGGTCTCCACTATGTTGTGCCCAACCTTGGTGGATATGCATTGAAAATTTATTTGTAAATTTGGGCCAACATTGAAAATATGTTTTATATCTCTCAACAACTAAGTTGCTGATGTAATCTCATGTTGCATATATATAAGAGTGATTTTTTCATTGGCATAAAGTGTGCTTCATGTGCTCCCATGTGTGTATGTGAAAATATCATTTAATTGCAGAGTAGCGTGTGAAGAAGATTGAGCGAAGTGTGAAGATGTTTGAGCTAAGAGTGAAGAAGGTTTTTTATGCTTAATTTGAACTATAATCAGGCTTGTATAGAAGCTATTTTCTCACTTCACAATTTGGATGGTTTTAATCCAAACTTTTCTTTGGACAGTGATTCCTCTTTTGTATTTGACTAGTGAGCTCTATGTAGTGTGCCTAGATACATGTACATTCCCATTATTTCTGATTATACTTTTAATAGGGTATAATATTGTGGACTAACCTCAACCATGGTTTTTCCCCTAACAGGGTTTCCATGTAAAAAATATTGGTGTTATCTATGATTCTGACATGTTGAATTTTTATGGTTTATTGTTTATTCATTAGATCTAAGATTGAGTTAAATAAAGTTTGAAAAGATTTAAGTATTTTGTGACAATTGATTCACCCCCCTCCTCTCAATTGTCTATCTTGGTTTTGCCACCAATATCTTGAATGAGATGAGAGATAAATTCCAAAAGATGACTGCAAAAGAGGGTTGAGAATTGGTAAGAAATAGTGGTATTTTGTTGCTTGTAGAATTAGATTTAGCCTTTTCCATAGCCTTCGATACAATAAAGATATGTGATAGACCTTTCTACAATACAAAATAAGAAGTTGCAATTGCACTACAAGGGTTTGATTTTAATGAGCAATGGGATGCCTTGACTATCTAGTCTCTAGCCACAAGTACAAGAAATCCTGATATTGTTGAGCCTACACCTAACTATAGTGGCAGCCTAATAATAAAGAGAGTGTTAGAGACATCGGCTAGAGGCAACAAATATTTCATTTCATGTTGCACAATTCACAAGGGCCACTGTAGAATCTGTAACTATAGAAAAGGATAAGCTCATGACCTATTTTTCCATACAACATTGGAATTGTTCCCATTTCAATAGTTGATCCTAGTACATTAGAAAGGCCACAAATTGAAGAAGATGTTAGTAGGGAGGAGTTGCATAGAAACCTAACTGGATAGAAGAGTGAATAATATATTGAATAACATTCACTATAGTTATTCATCCATGGTGGTTGCTATTAGAAATTTTGACAATGATAGGGAAAGAGCTATTCCATTTATGGAAATATGGATCCCTAGGATGAGGGAATTGAGATTCATGTCAATTGGAGTTAGGCATGATGCCAACCTACCTAAAAAGTTTAAACCCACTATTACTCTTGTAGGTAAGATTGAAGGGTACAAGGGAAATATTGAATCATCGGAGAACAAAATAAAAGACCTGGTCAAAACCTTTCATGAATCACATCATGGCATCCTTACATCCATTCTAAGGGATGATGATAGCATAAAAACCCTACAGGAGTGGAAAGATAAAACCAATAAAGTTATTTCAGATCAGGTAGTTTCAACTTGTCAAAAATGTGATATGGACACATTGAAGATAAATATGGATATGTTAGCTCATGCAAAGAATATTTTGCTGGAATTTGAAAAGGAGGATAACCAAATTGTCAGCAAGTATGCACCTTATAGATAAAGGGCTGATGAAGTCATGAATTTCAATTGGTCCACTGAAGATGAATTCCTAGCATGGAAAGGTAGATACTTGGAGGGAGTGGTTGATTAATATGAGGTGGTAGGGTGGTGATTTGAAAATTTGAAGTTTGCAACTATGATGAATAATGAATAAGTGGGAGTTGCATTGCATAGCCTAGATTTAGTACAAATTAGGCTCTTACTAAAGTATAGAAAATATAGTGCATCTTCTTCAAGTTGAATTGATGACAAGATTGCAGAAGTGGATATATACTTTGTCCTTTCTTTTCCATTTCTTTCATGCTTTCCTTCTTTCACATTGATTATGTGGGAAATTTTTTAGAGGTAACTGTTTGAAGATACCATTTTGAAAATTGGACTGGATCTCCAACAATGAATGAAGACCACTTTTATTCTCACAAATGCTTCCCACCTCTTGGGAATGTAGAGTAGATAGGATATTTACATGTGTACTTTCTAGCCTAAGACTTGTTTTTCTCCTTCGTTTCTATAAGAAGGAATTCAAGGCCAGAAAGTAGGGGTTTGTTGTTTTGCAATCAATACTAGGAATTGTAAAAGGAATATTAAGTATGTTTTAAAGTTTTTTCTTATACTTATAGTTTGTTATTATGTATGTAATTTTGATAGAAATATAAGAAATACAATACAAAGTGATACCAATTTCATGGCTATTATCTCTCCTTTGTACTCGTTTTATGAGTTATGAATGAAAGTAATCAAGAATTCTTTTTTTTGTCTATGTTGGTTGTGAATGGATGTTTAATTTCATTCCTAGTTATTAGTTCAATGAATTAATGTAAACGCTTAGATGATATTTTTAACTCATTAGAATTAGGTGCTAGGATATTTGTAAGCAGTGATGATCATGAATGTGATAGGGGAATGTTGTAATGCAGTGTTTCTTGAAAGTGTATGTTGCTATTGTTGAGTTGTCTAATTGCATAGGTTGATATTGAATCTGTGCTTGGGATAAGGCACTAGTTCATGCAAAGTATTCATAATTTAGTTTATGGGTTGATTCATCAACTTATCACTTTTATTTTACAAACTTTCAAATGAATATCACTTTAGTTGTTTTGTTATTGAGTTACATCTTCTCATACTCCAAGTGTACAATATCAATAAATGAGCTACCAAATTATTTGATGTACTATGTTGTGTAAATTTATGAGAATTATATACTATTGGCAATGTATTTGAATAGTAGTCATATAAATTCCTTAGTATACATTATGGGTTCACCCTCCTAGATTTAACAAATCCTAAAGTGCAGGAGTAGAAGTTTTGTAGCTTTTACTCATTTGTTGGCCAATCCCTTTGAAGTACTAAGTATTGGAAATGGAAAAGTCTATAGGATTTTTTGAAGATCAATTTGTTTCTTAAAAAATAACCAACACCCCCACTATGTGAAAGACAAGAATGAGTTGAGGTAGGTGATGAGAAAGAGCTCCTTTTATTTTGAAATGATTTGCAATGAATGTTAGAACATGCAATAGTGAGAATGTAATGATCCTACAACAATTTCATTGCAAGAAGCAAAAGGGAATGCTTTTAAGGACTATTTCTATGATATCAAACATCTTAAATATTCATTTTAAGGAACAAAACTCATCAGTACTATGTGCAAGAGTTATATGATATCGACAATGGGACATGTTTGTGTTCTTAGGATTTGAATTTTTTCTAATAGGTGGTAATGTTAAATGAGTCCTTGACTTCGAAGTATGTGTAAGGTTCTTTCAGTTTCAGACATGGGATATGGAAATTCAATTTTCTTTAGCTTGTAAGGATTTTGTTTCTTGCTAGATTCATGAACTTGTTGAGGTAGATGTTGAGGAGGAGGACCTAAGCTGATCCTATCATCCTCATCAAGCATTGGTTATTCTTTAAGAAGGAGGACACTTGTGTTAGGAGAAGGATCTTCATACTCTATGCTTTTGGTATCTTCAATTAGTATTTGTTCTAAGAGTTTATGAATTTCATGCTCATTAGTTACATCACATCCTTATTGAGTTAAATTATTAAATCCCTAGCCATAATTCTCTTCTAGACTGATGGGAGTGTTGGTCACTTTGTTAACATAGTATGGTTGATTGTTTGCTTGGTTAGAGAAGACATATTTTGTGGGATCTTAGGCTTAGTTTGTGATGCAAAAGCATTCAACAGTGGAGGGAAATATTGCATCACCCAAAAAAATTGTTTTCTTTATTTTCATTAGTTGTTTTGAGCCCCATGATGCCATCTAAGGGATGTAAGACAGTCAAGTGTCAAAAATAGAAAAAAATGAACAATTATTATTTTTAGTATGTCAATCTAAATGGGCTTGTATGGATGTAAAATTTTACCCCAAGGAGTAGAATTGAAAAAAAAAATTGGTCGCAAAAGAATCACCTCAATACCCTACACAGTTTGGGAGAAATTAAATTTTTCGTCCTGGGAAATTTCTCCAATGCAACTTCAAATTCAGAGATATGAAGACTTGAGAGGCCTCAAAATAGGTTGAAAGGTTTTCAAACCAACCTACAATGGGCTCACATGATATAGATCTTGTTGAGAGCTTTCCAACGATATGCAACAATAGAAAATCAGACACCCAGATCAAAAGTTATGGCCCCACAAAGTTGACCCTCTAAAAAGTGAATTTCATTAAAATTTCTTCCTAGGCTAGAAATCAAACAATGAGACTATTGGCACCAAAAAAAAGGGAAATTTGAAATTTCGAGAACATTCTAGGGTGGCTATTAGGTAAAATAAAAAGGGTTAAGTGAGGGTTGTAGAAGGTGTCTCCAATAGTGTTGATCTTGGGCTCTGAATAATATATTTTCTTTTTAGAGTTGGCTTTTTTTGTAATGAATTAATCCCATGAGGCTATAGAATGTAAGTTTTGAGTCTGTAAATTCATTATCTGAAAATAATTAAAAGTGGGTTATTTTTTTGTCTTGCATCTTGTGTGTTGGTAACTATTGTTGTGATTTGTGTGGTTTCGAGCAGCTTGGCCCTCATCAAGTGGTATCAGAGTAGGAGTTCTTGAGATCATAATAGAACGTCAAATGTGAGGTAGTTGTAGTAGAATCTATGAGTGTGGGTTGAGTTCAAGATTCCTCTAAGGCTTTCCTAGCATGGAATACATGGAGGCTGAGGTGGTGGAAGAAGAGATGTGGAATGAGACAGAGATGATAGTGAAGATGAAATGGAAGAGGAAAAGTAGAATCCAATGGATCCTAAGAAAGAAGATTGTTGTGAGTGATCTCAAGCATTGGGAAAAGACCTAAAATGGAAGTTTTAACTTTTAATGGAAGTTTTAATCTTGAAGAATTGATCGATTGGATCAATGAAATGGAAGAATTTTTTGAGTTTGAGGAGATTGAAGATCCTCATAGAGTGAGGTTTGCAAAGAAAAAATTGAAAGGCCACACCAGTATATGGTGGAAAGAGGTCTAGTTAGAAAGAGAAAGACAAGGGAAAGATTAAATTTCTATATGGGACAAAATGGTGTTAAAATTGAAGAAAAACTTTATTCCAGTTGATTATGAATTAGAGTTGCTCAAGAAGATACAGAGCTTGAGGCAAGGAACAAGGACAATGAAAGAATACATAGAGGAATTTCACAAGGTCCTAATTTAGACAAGACATTCTGAGGTGAATAAGGAGAAATTTTTTCATTATATTAATGGGTTGAAGCCAAGCATACAGGAAGAATTGTCACTAGTAAGAATGACCACCATTAAGGATGTTTATCAATTTTCTCTAAAGGTTGAAGAATGACTGAACAAGAGGTTTAAGAGCAAATAACAAGGTGGAGGCAAGGTGGAGGATGTTGAGGAAAGACCAGTGGACAATCATATGGAGGTAAAAATGAAGATAAAATGAAGGGTGAATGTGCGAGTAGCAGCCAGAACTAGAGAGGAGATAACACCTACTACCCTCGTGATAAGAATAATGGAGAACAAAGAGGAAGAGGAAGATCTGGATGGGGACTAGGAAGATGAGGCTTTCTTGGAACTTGTTTCCAGTATAGAGAAGGACATAGATCCTATGGGTGTCCTCAACATCAAGGAAAGATAAATAGAAGACAAGAGGGTAATGCGCTTGTTGCACATGTATATGAAGATGCTAAGTATTCCCATTATGAGGATGCATAAAGTGTTAGTGTAGGTTTTTATTCCTAGTCAGGTTATTTATTTTCCTATATTCCTAGGTTTTTCCTACACTTTAATTAAGCTTTCTTAAGTTATATTATGTGACTCTTAGTCTATTTATACTCACCTTGTTAGTGTGAAAGGGGTACTTTATCTAACTAGTTCTCTACTAAAGTCCTTTTCACACTAGCTTAAATTTACATAGGGATAAGGTGGTTGATCCTTTAATGACATGAGTTGTCACACCTCATAGGATGCCAACACTTGTCATAATTTGGTTGCATCTATTTCTCCCCTTGGCCTATATAACTAAGGCATTTCCTTTGTAATTTTTAAGCTAAATATGTCTTTGATTTTGAATCCTCATAATGATATTTTTCTTCTGGAGCATTTGTGTTACTCTTGTGGAGACTAACTTTGTGTTGATATTTTGATCTTGTGTCATTTTCTTTCACAGTTTCATGTCTATTTATTTGCACTAGTTTTTTGGGTTATTCATCTCTTTAGTTTCTAACATGGTAGAAAAGCTATTCTAGTGCAATATAGATTGCAGTTTCCTTATTTGAGAGTTTTGGGGGGCTAATAAGCTTTGTTGCAATTTTCTTCAAAATATCATACTCTTCTCTTATGTTTTCAAACAATTTGAAGAATCTGAAATGATTTATGAAGATCTTGTTAAAATTACAGGTTTTAGCATGCCTTTCCTTGACTTAGGTAGTTGATTGAGCCTTTATAGGTCATTTTTTCATTTTTGGGGTCTTGTTTTAGTTGTTGGGAGTATTATTTTACACTATATCTACAATTTTTGTATAATTTAAATAAAATCTACCATCTAGGTTTTGTTCGCAATAGAAAAAAACCATATGGGTCATTGCTAGTTTTTGCATGTAGGTTACATGTTTTGTAGAAACTGAAGGTCAACATTTCAGTAGACCCCCTCTCCATTGATAGTTGTAGATTTGAAGGCAGTTTTCAAATGCTTTGTTCTCACTCATATTGGCTCCATTTCTCAAGCATTTTTTTTTAATTAGGCTATTTTCTCATGCTCTTTGCAACAATGCATACATTTTTTGGTTTTGATGCAATGATTTTTCATAAATTGTATATTCTCATGTGTGACACTGCACAATTCTCATTTTGGGAACTTTAGAGACTCATAACTTTCTCATACAATCTCGGATTGAGGTGATTCTATTTTTGAAAGTGCGTGATTTTTCAAGTAGAATGCATTGGTGTTGTTAGTTTCACTCAAATTAACTCCACTTTTATACTTTCAACATACACCCAATGTGTGAGAATTTTGTAAAGCATTGAGATCAAGACTACTAAGTATTATTACTAGTGGAAGTTGTAAATGCACTAATTATAAAGTGTCAAATCATATTTTCTTGGGGGGGTTCTTTCTTTGATTTTAAAGGGGGTTTTTTCTTGTGTATGTTCTCTTCTTTTCAACATCTCTTTTTTTGCATTTCTTCATCATGGATCAAACAATAGTACCTATATTAACTCCTTACAACTACTTTTAGTGGAAATCACACATGAAAATCTACTTAAGGAAAGCTAGATTACATAGGATAAAAATGGGGCTTGAAACTAAACCTACTAAAGATGAAGATAAGCCTAAGTGGTTTAACAAATGTGATGAGGCCTATGGAACATTGTGTTAGTATGTTTCTCCTGATTTACTATTTCACATTGAGTCTTTGAATTTTCACCAAATGAAATCTAGAAAAAGATAGAAACACTATTTGGCACACAAGATTCAATGAGGGTTCATATGTTGGAAAATGAGCTAATTAGTTTAATTCCAAGAAATTTCAACACAATTCAATATTTTTTCATAAAATTGAAATCACTAAGGCTACAGTTAAAATAATGTGGTATTGATAAGAAAGATGAACAACCAATTCTTAGTATTCTCTCTAAACTAAGTTTAGAATATTTTTTCTTTATTTCTACCTTCTATGCTACTAAGAGTGCACTTGGGACATAGTTCACTATGCCATCTTTGGATATTTTTCTATCTCTCTCACATGGGAATAAGATAAGCTAATCCAGATGGGCACTCTTAAATACTCTAAGTCACATACCCTAGCTATCAACCAAGGTACAAAAGAAAAAAAAGGAAAAAGTAGTAACAGTAAGGATAAGAAACAAAAGAATATCAATGAGAGTAAGGATCAGATTCTAGTTGATTCAAAAGCAACCAATGAGACCCAATCTTCTAAGGGAAAAAAGCCTAAGAAATAGAAGGTAAAATGTCCCTATTTTAACAAACTCAGTCATGATGAAAAAAGTGTTTGAAGAAACAAGTGGATCATTTAACACACATTATTGAGAAGAATAATCTTAGTGTTCTAGATTCCATCAAACAGAGTTCAGAGGAGGGTTCTCACAAGGCCAAAAACAATAGTAACCAGAAAGGAAAGGGAAAGGCCCTTGTAGCTATTGCTTCTCCACCATCCACATGGGTTCTTGATTTAGGTGCTTCACACCACATGACTTCAACTAAAGATGAAATTGAATCTATGGATCCATGTTCTATGCCTTCACTCTGATGGGTGATGAAACTCCACTTGAGGTATGTGGGAGAGGGTTTGTTGATATGGGGGATGGCACATTTTAGGATGTTCTTTGTGTACCCTCATTATCAACTAATCTCCTATCTATCTATCAAATCACTCACATAGGTACAAGTAAGAGAGTTGAGATTACTCTTGATTCAATGGTGATTTATGAGATGAAAAATAATTCTACAATTGTAGTTGGGAGAGCAAATCATCAATCTTGACTTTATTTGTTCTCTCACTTTGTTCCCAATCCCCCCTCAACTGTTCTACTCACTCATTCAGATGATGTGGGTAATTTATGGCTTCAAGGGTTTGAACACATGAAATACCATTATTTGCAGCAACTCAACAAATAAGATATGGTTACAGGATTTCCTACAGTTTTCTTTTCTAATGGTGTTTGTCATGGTTGCATTCTTAGCAAACATCCTAAAGAGAAGTTTGAAAAATCCAAAGCTTGGAGAGCCTCACATCTTTTGGAGTTGGTACATAGTGATTTGGTAGGGCCATTTCCACAAACATCTTTTAGTAAAGCTCAATATTTTTTGAAATTCATTGATGATTTTTCCAGGTACACCATTGTATACTTTCTTAAGCAAAAGTATGAAGTCTTTGATTCATTCTTGGAGTATAAGGATTTTGTAGAGAAACAAACTAGAAAATCTATCAAAGTTTTGTGTACATATAATGGGTGGAATATTTCAACCACATATTTGTGTAGTATTGTGCTTTAGAGGGAATTGATTTGTAGCATACAGTCCCCTATAGTCCTTAGCATAATGGAGTTACAAAAAGAAAGAATCAGTCCTTGAAAGAGATGGCTAATTGTATGATTCACTCCAAATATTTGGCACCACCTTTCTAGGATGAAGCCATTAATTATGTGTGTTATATCAACAACCACATTCCCCATAAAGATTTGAAGGGAGTAACTCTTTTCAAGCTTGGACTAGTTGAAAATCATCAGTTAAGCACTTTTGAGTGTTTGGATCTAAAGCATGGGCTCACATTCCAATAGAGAAATGTAAGGCTATGGATCCATAAAACAAACCTTGCATATTTGTTGGTTACCTAGATGATTTCAAAGGCTACAAGCTTCTTCATCCTACCACACATGATTTTTTCATTGAGAGGAGTGTTTGATTTGAGGAGAGTACTTCTAGTTCTTCACTTGAAACTTCTCCTACCACCATCAACTTAGAGTCCTTGTATCATGATGATAGTTCTTTAGAGGTTCATAATACTTCAGATCATGACAAGGAGTCTTCTTCTTTGAATTGAGATGATGATAGTGATCATGAGGATGCACTTAGTTCATCTTTAGAGGATGATGATTCTCCTCCAGATTCTCCTCCTTCTCTAGCCATAAGGCCTCTTTGGGCTCGTCAGACTTTGAAATTAGTAGGTGATTGGGTAGGGGATGCATTAGATCACAAGAGAACAAGAGCATAGTTTCAATATGCTCCACATTCCTTCCTTGCTTCAAATTTTGATCCATAGAAATTTTGGGAAGCTTCTAATGTCGCAAAGTGGGATGCAGCTATGTAGGAAGAGTTTAGTTCCTAAGAGAGGAACCACACCTGGGATCTTGTCCCACTTCCTAACGGAAGAAAAATTGTTCGATGCAAGTGGGCCTTTCGAACAAAATATGTGGTAGATGGGTCGGTTGACAATCATAAGGCTCGCTTGGTTGCCAAATGATTCTTGCAATTTCCAAGGATTGATACTCTGAGACTTTTGCACCAGTTGCCAAAATTAATTCCATTCGACTTGTTCTTGCCATAGCTGCAACACATAGATGGGATGTTCATTAGATGGATGTGAAGAGTTATTTTCTTCATGGTGATCTTTAGGAGGAGATATACATGGAGCATCCACATGGTTTCATTCAGGATTCTTCACTTGTGTGTCATCTTTGAAAGTCTCTCTATGGTGTCAAACATGACCCTTGGGCTTGGTATGCCAAGATGGACTCCTTCCTTCTGACAGTGGGGTTCAATCGATGCTAATTCTAATCCTAATTGATGCAACTATGGGAGGTACTACAATCACACAAAACACAATTTCAACCTACAATAACAATTGTGAAATCAACAAACCCTCAAACTCACTCAACCTATTCAATTCCAATGTTTTTCTTGTAGCATTGGTAAACTACTCAATCAGATAAATCTTCATAATCATACCCTTTCAGTTCAAGACCTAGCCTATTTTAGGGACCCATTATAGTGCTCAACAACATATCAACCAATCACCTATGACTACTTTGTAACAACTTTCTCAAAATAGGGTTTATTTTCCTTTTAGGCCTCCAACTAGATCTCTTTTCCAAAGAGACTACTCTCAAAATTCTTCCAAAATCTATAAACTCAATTGGACAGCACTATAGATGTGTCAAATCCAAAGATCTGTCAATTAGATCTCAATAATTCAACCTTCGAATGACCAAACTACAAAACCCTCTCTTTAAGCCTAGAAACTCTAGGGCTTATTGAAAACTACACTTCCCATGCTCACAAAAACTTAACAATGCTTCTAATAGGTCCAACATAGTCTATAAAAACTCAAAACAAAAAGAAATCTTTCTGCCCCAACCAAATTCCCACTTTTTCTTATCAAAACCTCACTTTTTCCTCAAGAAAACTCAATATATCACACTAGGGCTTCAAACCCAACAAAATTCTATAACTCCCCTACACAAAATCACCATTCTCTCACCTTCCCCTAATAAATTATACCCATTCCACTAAGTAACAAAAAAAATAGAAGGTGGAATGTGTTCAAAACATGATTGGAACTTACAAACCCACAAGAACCTTGTTTTTTGGCTGATCTAAGAAAACTTTCAATTAAATACACAAAATTTGATGACAAGCTTCAAAAAAAAGCCAAATAAAAGTTAAAACAATATTCTATGCAATCCCATAACAAAATGAATCAAAGTGGTGTTGTACGGGCCATACAGTCACTACAATCTTTGGAAAACATGGAAAAATGGTGAAAATATGATAATTACTATTGTTCCAATCTTTAAATGTGCTTCAACATCCTCATAACAAGTTGCACATGGTTTTTAAAGACATTTCCCTCCAAAATAAAACTGATACAACTTCATAAACTGTCTTTCAAAAGACTTGACCATTGGGCTTCTTATTTTGTCCTTTTACAACATTTCAAGTTTGAAATTTTTGTACAATTTGTAATATTTCAAAAAAATTGTACTTTTGAAACCCAAACCAACTAAACACCTAGAAACTGATAATGATGACCTATTACAACTTCAAATTGTCTCATAGGCCTTATTTTAGACAATATCTGACCAAATCTAAAGCATACTCAAAATAAACATTGGATGACAAATTTTGACCAAAGGTGTTGCTGCACCACTAATGTCTACATATTGTAGTAGGATGATATTCACACCTTCTTGGTTCTCTATGTCGATGACTTGTTGATCACAAGGAGTCACTCATCTACCATTCAAGTAGTGAAAACTACCCTTCATAATCAATTTTTGATGTCGAACTTGGGCTTGTTGCAATACTTCTTGTGGATTGAGATCACTCAGTCTTCCTCAAGTATCACTTTTGTGCAGTCTAAGTATGCACTTGACATGCTCTAGAGGTTTCACATGGCTGATTGTAAGCCTACTCCAACTATTTTTTTGCCAGGGATCAAACATGAGGTTGTGTTCTTCACCCTTGGTTGATGGCACTTTGTATCGACAACTTATTGGTACTCTCATCTATTTGATTCATACGAGGCCTATAATTTCATATGCATTAGGCATGGTCTCTTGATTCATGTAGGAACCACATGAGCTGCACTAGAAAGAAGCTAAGTGGATTCTTCACTACATCAAGGGTACTCACAATTATGGGATTCATTATGTAGTGGGAATCAATTTTTCCTTGGTGGGACACACAAATTCAGATTGGGCAGGCGATTCTCATTACCACAAGTCTAGTTCAGGGCATCACTTCTCCCTTGGTTTTGGTCTAGTTTTTTGGTCGAGCAAGACGAAATTTTCTATTGATCTTTCATCTATAGAGGCTGAGTATCGAGGAGCAGTTAATTCTACTATTAAGGCCATCTGGTTTTAGAACATTCTCATTGAGTTTGGTATTCCATTTTAGAAGCCCATAGTCATATATTGTGACAACCAAAGTACGATTTAGATCTCTCACAATCTAGTCCATCATTAGTGAAACAAGCACATTGAGATCCACATGTACTACATTCGAGAGCTGATTCATAGTGAGATCATTGATCTCAAGTACTATCCTACATTAGATTAGATTGCATACATCTTCACCAAACCCTTCACTGAGAGAAAGTTCCTTCATTTGTGAGCTTTTCTTGGGGTGTGGTTTTTGTCATCCATGGGGGGGATACTTAGTCCTTCTTTTCTTCTTTTAATCTCTCTTTTGGGGATGAGTTTTGTCCCACTAGGTTTTCTCCTTTTCTCTGGTTGTGAGAGATTTTTCTACATTGCATTTTTACATGGGTACCTAACATGGCCTCATACGTCGGGACCCATCTTCTATATCCTCCTAAGTTGTGCTTAAGGGGGGGTGTTAGTGTAGGTCTTTATTCCTCGTTGGGTTATTTATTTTCCTATATTCCTTAGTTTTTCCCATACTTTAATTAATCTTTCTTAGGTTATATTATGTGAGTATTAGTCTATTTATACTCACCTTGTTAGTGTGAAAAGGGTACTTTATCTAACTAGTTCATTCTTAACTATTTCTCTACTAAAGTACTCTTCACACTAGCTTAACTTTACATAGGGATAAGGTGGTTGAGCCTTTAATGACATGAGTTGTCAAACCTCATAGGATGCCATTTTTTTTTATAATTTTGTCGCATCTATCTCTCCCCTTGGCCTATATAACCAAGACATTTCCATTGTAATTTTTAAGCTAAATATGTCCTTTTTTTTGCGTCCTCATACTAATATTTTTCTTCTCGAGCACTTGCATTACTCTTGTGGAGAGTAACTCTATGTTGCTATTTTGATCTTGTGTCATTTTCTTTCATAGTTTCATATCTATTTATTTGCACTAGTTTTTTGGGTTATTCATCTTTTTAGATTCTAACACAAATAGGAGAGGTTCTTATTACTAGAAGAGCCTTTCTAAATGAGAAGGAGCCAACTCAAAGGAAGAATTTGTTTCACATTAGATGTAAGTGTGAAGGTAAATTTTTCAATGTTATTATTGATGGAGGTAGTACTGATAACCTTGTTTTAGAAGAAATGGTTAGTAAGTTGCAGTTGCAGAGAAGAAGGCATCCAAACCCATACTGGATTGCTTGGTTGCAGAAAGACCATAAAGCCTTGGTAAATGATCAATGTTTGGTAAAGTTCAAGATTGGAAATTATCATGATCAGGTATTGTGTGATATTATTCCTATGGATGTTTTTCATATGTTGTTAGGCAAACCATGGCAATTTGATCGATGAGAAGTACATGATGCACATGCCAACAACTATTCTTTGACAAAGGATGGGGTTGGTCATAAGTTGAAGCCCTTGAAAGAGGCAAAGGAAATGGTATGTAGTAATGCAAGAATTTTTTTGGTTGATGGAAGAAAGTTCCTAGAAGATATGAGGCATGAGCATATGTGTATTGCATTGATCCCTAAAATTGATAAAGAATATATTACTGAGGTACCTATAGAGGTTTCAAATTTGTTGAATGAGTTTCAATCTATTATTTCTAATGACGTACCTAAAGGTTTTCCTCTAATGAGAAAGATTAGTCATCATACGGACTTGATTCCTGGAGCTAGTTTTTCAAATAAGGCAGCTCATCATATGACTCTAGAAGAGAATGAAGAGTTGAACAAACAAGTGGAAGAGTTATTGTGGAAGGGATTTTTCAAAGAGAGTTTGAGTCCATGTGTAGTACCTATAGTACTAGCACCAAAGAAGGATGGAGAATGGCGGATGTGTACAGATTATAGAGCCATCAACAAAATCACCATCAAGTATACATTACCCTTGCCAAGAATGGATGCCATTATGGATTGTTTGGGTGGAGCTAGGTAATTCACGAAGATAGATCTGAAGAGTGGATATCACCAAATCTAGACTAGAGAAGGAGATGAATGGAAGAAAATTGGGTATGTGCAAGATCATCATGGAAAAAATAGGCCCTTAAGTGGATATTTAAAAAAAAAAATAAAAGTTAAGAAACTTGATGTTAAAATTTGAATAACTTATTAAATTATTTCAAAAATATGTAACAATAAAATCTATAGAAATTTGAATGTAGTTTCTAATTACTAGGTTTATTTAAAAAAAAAAAACTATTTGGTGAGAATTTGAAATTTCAATGTAGTAGTACTCAAATTTCAGGGAACAACTAAAAAGTAGGTGTCTATCTGAGCACCCTAACCCCAATAAAATGATAATATTTTTTATAATATTTTAGATATAAGTAGAGGACTCATGTCCCAATGTGATGCATATTTTTTTGTAATTTTTTTCCAATTAAATAATTAATAATGAATTTTTTAGTAGAACTTTTAAAAAATATAAAAACTCATATGTCTGACCACCTTAACTTGGTCATAACTTCATGATTTTTTTTTTTGAGAATATGATACATGTATCAAATTCAAAAAATGTGATACTATTTGAAAGCTATAGATGTTTTTCAATCAGTCTATCAATTACGACTTTAGTCGTAATTCAAATAGAAAATGAATAATAATTATTTATTAAATTGAAAGTAAAGAATAATTTATATTGGTGGAAAGTTGAGAATCTCCTTTAAAAACCATATTTTTCATCAATTTTAGGTTAAAAAAATTCATCAACCACATACCCTATACATACCCATCATGATCCTACACATACCCAACCTTCAAAACCAAGGAGGGCTTGTAGGAGTGTTTACTCATGCCTTTTGGGCTAACCAATGCACCAAGCACATTTTTGTAACTTATGAATGAGGTATTGAAAGAGCTTTTAGGAAAAAAAAAATTGTTTACTTGGATGATATTTTGATTTTTGGTAATACATTGGAGTAGCCCTTGATGCATATCTGAAGAGTTTTTGATAAGCTAAGGGAGGAGAAGTTGTTGATTAATTTGAAGAAATGTAGTTTTGTGAAGAGAGAGTTGGTGTATCTTGGGATTTTTTGTCTCAATAGAGGGTCTCAAAATGGATCCAAAGAAGGTGAGAGATATCATTGAATGGCTTGCTCTGAGGAATGTTACAGAGGAAAGATCATTTCATGGTCTAGAAATCTTTTATAGAAATTTTATTAATAATTTTAGTAGTATTTGTGCACCTCTAACTAAAGTAATGAGAGGGGATAGAAAAGAGTTGAAGTGGAATATAGGAGATGCCAAAAATTTTGACATATTGAAGAAGAAAGTTATTGAGCAACCTATTTTGGGACTTCCATAGGAGCTATTTTGGGTTAAGAAAGTAAGCCTATTGCTTATTGTGATTCTAGTGGTACTACCATAGGAGCTATTTTGAGTCAAGAAGGTAAGCATTTTTCCTATTTTAGTGAGAAGTTGAATGATGCTAAGAAGAAATACTCTATCTATGATCAAGAGTTTTATGCTATAATTTAGGCTTTGAAGAAATGGAGACACTATTTTTTTCCAAAAGAATTTTTTTATATACTAATTAGCAGGATTTGTAGTTCCTCAATTGTCAAGGAAAGTTAAATCAAAGGAACTTAAGTGGGTTGAGTTTTTGTGGAGTTATACCTTTGTTTTAAAGCACAAGAGTGGAAGGTCAAATAGAGTTGATGATGCCTTAAGTAGAAGGTGAGATTTGTTGATATAGATGAATATAGAGGTTGTTGAGTTGAATGAGCTCAAGAGTTTGTATCCAAAAAATCCATACTTTGTAAAAGCTTGGAAGGCTTGTTTGGAATATGTTACATTGGATAGGATGAGGGGGTTGGATTTCTTAATCTTAGATGGGATGCTATTTAGAGGAAGCTAGTTTTTTATTCCAACGAGTTCTATGAGAGAGAATATAATCAAGGAGAAGCATAGTGGGGGATTGGCTAGACATTTCGGTCGAGATAAGACCATTGCTCTTGTCAGTGAGAATTATTACTAGCCACAGTTACTAAAAGATGTGAAGAAGTTTGTACAAAGTTGCAAGAGTATGTTAGATGGTGAAAGGAACAAGTTAGGATACTAGATTGTATCATCAATTACCTGTACCTGAGAGGCCATTGGAGGATATTAGCATGAATTTTTTTCTTGGATTATGAAGGACACAAAGAGGGCATGATTCCATATTTGTGGTGGTGGATATATTTTCAAAGATGGCACATTTCATTCCATGTCATAAGACAGTGATGATGTTCATGTTGCAGAGTTGTTTTTCAAAGAGATGGTGAGACTACATGGTCTACCAAAGATTATAGTTTTAGAAAGAGATACCAAATTTATTTGTTATTTCTAGAGCACATTATGGAAGAAGTTGAAGACAGATTTGAAGTTTAGTTTTGCACACCATCAATAGATTGATGGAAAAACACAGGTGGTGAATAGATGTTTGGATAACCTACTAAGATGCTCAGTAGGAGATAAGCCTAAGGGATGGGATTTGATTATACCATAGGAAGAATTTCTTATAATAATTTTCAATAGGAGCACTGGTAAATCAACATTCCATATTGTGTATGGGAGTATTCCAATGACTGCTTCTGAACTCAGGAAGATGGGTAAGGGGGAAAAGATTAGGGTTGAGGCTAAAGATTTTGTTGAGCACCTAAAGAATTTGCACGAAGAGGTGAAGAAACAAATAAATAAAATGAACTCACAATATAAGGCTCAGGCAGATCATAAAAGGAGGTATAAGAAGTTCCAAGTAGGAGATGAAGTCATGGTTCATTTATGAAAGGAAAGGTTTCCAGTTTGTACATACAAGTTAAAGATGAAGAAGTTTGGACCATCAAGATCTTGAAGAAGCATGATTCAGGAAATGCTTATGAGGTAGAGTTTCCTAGTGGAATAAATATTTCTCCTATGTTCAACATTGCTGGTTTGACAGAGTATCATGAAGGTGATATAGAGGAGGGGCCGATAAAAGAATAGTGGAAAATTCCAGCACCTATTTCAGAGAAGGAAGATATGGAAGAAATCTTGGATAGTCATGTGGGTAGAAGCACAAGAAACATGCCATATGCAGAGTACTTGGTGAAATGGAGAGGAAGTCCCATTGAAGATTCATCATGGTTCTTAGAGGCTGAGGTTAACCATCTTGGTTTCCCTCTAACTCTTGAGAAATGATAGGGTCACTTTTCAAATTACCCTGGGTGTCTAATACAGGAGCATCCAAAAGTGTAGGGAAATCTTGTATCACCCAAATTTTTTTTTTCTTTATTTTCATTAGTTGTTTTGAGTCCCATGATGGCACTTAAGGGGTGTAAGACATTCAACCGTCAAAAATAGCAAAAAGTGGGAACATACTATTTTTAGTAAGTCAATCTAAATAGGCTTGTATGGATGTGAACATTTACCCCAAGGAGAAGAACTAACAAAAAATTGGCCATGAAAGAATCACCTCAATACTCTGCACGGTTTGGGAGAAATTAAATTTTTCATCCTGGGAAATTTCTCCAATGCAACTTCAAATTTAGATATGAAGACTTTAGAAGCCTCAAAATAGGTTGAAAGGTTGTTGAATTGACCTATAGTTAGTTCATGTGTTGTAGAGATTTCTGAGAGCTTTCCAATGATATGCATTAATATAAAATCAGACACCCAAATCAAAAGTTATGGACCTGTGAAGTTGACCCTCTAAAAAGTGAATTTCACTTAAAATTTCTTCCTAGGCCAAAAATCAAACGACGAGACTTTTGGTGCCAAAACAAAAGGGAAAGTTGAACTTTGTGGAACATTCTAGGATATTTATTGGGTAAAATAAAAAGGGTTGAGTGGGGGTTGTAGAAGGTGGCTCCAATAGTGCAAATTTTAGGCTCTAAATAATATATTTTATTTTCAGAGTTGATTTTGTTGTAATGAATCAAGCACATGAGGCTATAGCATGTAATTTTTGAATCTATAATTTCATTATCTAAAAAGAATTGAAAGTGGGTTACTTTTCTATCTCGCATCTTTTGTGTTGGTATCTATAGTTGTGATCTTTGTGGTTTCAGGTGGCTTGGCCCTCATCAATTTTCATCTCAATTTAGGATGTAAAAGACCAAACATCTCAAGTCATGTTAGTTGTTTGATGGAAGGATAAAATAATGCATTTTTCTTAATATTGTTAAGGAAATTGTGTACAAAGTTGTTCATGTTGTCATCATGTTCTCAATTGATGTCAATTTCACGAGGAGGAAATGTGTCAGGCACTAATTGAGCATGGGTGGGTTCAATTTCATTAGGATCATTTGTGAAAACATAACTTGACACATCAACTAATGATTTCAAGTACATCCCAAACTTACCAAATAATATATCCATGATGGAATGAAAGAATAATAATTGATTAATTTGGAATCCAAGAGACCTTAAGATTATTTGAAAATTTGAACAAATGTACTTGAAAAGAAACCAATTTTTGAGAGATTACCAATGACAATAATTCTCCTAAACTAAAATAACAATGTAAAGACAACAACCAAAAGAATAGATGACAATATTTTAATGTTGTAAAATATAGATTCAAATCTAACAAGGGACTAATACTTAGGGTTTTTGACAGTTTTAGATAGTTGAAAACAAAGCACAAAATACCTAGAAATCTAGAAGAAAAGACCTATTTAGGGACTAAATCACCCAAATGTATGAATGAGTCCCAAATTAGGGTTTTCAAACTTGAATTAGAAAATTGTGAGTTGATTTTAATGTTTTTAGGTTGTATGCTCAATTAACTATTTACAATTACATATTTTCAAAGAAATTAAATGATGCAAAATGCAACCTATATGCACTTTTCACTAATATAATATTTGGAATCCCTAAATGCAATTCAACTAATATAAATATAATGTAAAGTTAATGCAATACTAGATCTAGGACTACAATTTTCTCCAAATTAGAAATTCAATGGGCCAAAGGTCTAGTTCACCAAAATGAACACAAAGGAAATGGGTGTTCCACCTTTTAGGAGATGGAACTTGGACCTATTTTTCACTTTAATTCATTGGGAAACCTTGATACCTCAACCAAGTGGCTTGATTGAGGAATGGATAGGGGATTCCTATTAAAATTGGATGGGGGTTTACCATTAAATGAGGCTTCAAATGAGAAACACAAAAAAATATGCACAAAACCTAGAAACCTAAAAGCATGAAATTAGATTGGAAAACAAAATGAAACCCAAAAATACCTAGAGGAGTGGAGAGGAAAAAAAAGGTTTGTAAAACCTTGGAAATCTACTCTTTGAAGTACACTAGGAATGATATGCTAGTCTAGGTGATTTAGTCCTACTAGATAGGGTTTCTCGGAAAAATATCAAATCTTCTAATGACTAATCAAGATCTTAAAAAAGGTGGAAAAAAGGGTGTATTGAGACTAATATGCCCATTTGGGAAATTTATTCATGTTCCTAGGGTTTGAATGATACTTTTGTAGCCTCTAGTGGTCTTTTGTTGCTTCCTTCCTATCAAATCTTTAAGTCTGAAAGTCTAAATTCTTGCATATAGGTGAGTTTTTGTGAAGATGACAACTTCTTGACAACTTTAACAACTTTTGCAACTTTTCCTTCAAAGGATCTTCAAGCTCCAATTAACCTAGATCTACAAACACATATCAAGAGATATAATTTTTTTTTCTTAGGGAATAGAGGTTTTCCTTCATCAAACCCTGTTTTGGTCATCAAGCCTAGAAATGAAATGAAATAGCAGGAAGGAATGATGAATGAAAAAATGCAATGTTGTAACTCACCAAAATCTTGAGACAAAGGCTTCAAACTTGTGTGAAATGGCTCCAAGGGATGTGGATCTTGACTCTTGATTGAATGCTTAAAAATTTGAATTCAATGTTTTCTTGAATCGTAAAACCTACATCACAAAAGTTATCTCACAAACACACATGATGCATGAGGACTTTGAGATGATTCTTTAATATTGAGTGTAGCTCCAAATGCTTGATGATTTTCTCTTGAACATTCTACTAAACACTATAATTCTCTTTAGGATACTTCATTCAGAATTGATAGCTTGTAAGAATTGCTTAGGAGAAACTTAAAGAAATGACCTTGTATTTATACTTGTTTATGCCTAATTTATTGAAATTACAATACTACAAGCCAATATTCGGAAATTGAATCTAAGGATAATAAAATCCCACCATGAATTTGAGTTAAAATAGGTCCTAGGTTAAAGTGGGACTCATATGCCAAGTTGGGAATATGAGTCCCAAATGCTTAAACCTAAGCCACATACTTCAAGGAGTGTTATGCTTAATGAGTCATTTGAAATCAAGTCCTAAGACCTAGGGAGGACCCATACACCCCATTGTGTGTATGATTCCTATATCCATAAATTTGGAACATATAGCCAAAAACATTAAATTATGATTTGTCACTTATGAAATGTCTCAAATATCCTTAGAAAAATGCATTTAATTCGGCTTGTGGATGCAAAATAGGACCAATTAAGACATAAATAAATAAAATTTTAATGAGGACCCAACACAAGTGTGAAAATGTAAATGGATACAATTTTCTATACTACAACCATACACATATTTCATGTTCTATATTTCTATTTATCATCAAGGTTTAATTATGAAACTTGGGGTTTGACCAAGGAAAACCCTTATCAACCAAAAAACATCAAAATTGTTTTGTAGATTTTTTATAGATCTAGATTTGAGAGTGGGGATTTAAAGTTACAGGAAGGAATTTTAGGTTTGGAGCTTTAGTTTTAGTTTTAGATTTTTTTGGAAGATCTTGCTAGGGCCCAACCCCCATAAAGTGAATGAGTTCTTGTTAGGGTTACAAAGGCAACAAGTTTTCACAATTTATAAGCTTGAAGTTCAAATTCAACTTTTTTTGTGAAAGCATACCAAGATCCATTTACCATGGGCTGAATGAGTCCTTGTTAGGGTTGTAAAAACAAGAAGTTTTGATAGGTGCACAACATTTGTTACCCTAAGTTTCTTTAGAAAATTTACTATTTCCTTCTATTTCATGTTAAAATCTTTGATGCACTTTGTAGACCTAAATTTGGAGTTGTTTTTCTATTTCAAATATTTCTCCCCAAAGTTCTATTTGACGTTAAACCTCATCCTAGAAAAAAGGGAAATTTGTAAATTCACATCTTGGGTTAACTCACCTAAAGGTTGCAAGTCAATTCTTGGTGTGGATCTCATTTCCTAGTGAATTGAGGAAAATAGGACCCCCTTTGTCTCTTTACTTTTGGAAACACCCTATTTTTCTTTTATTTCAATATATATAGAAGTAATATTATGTATATATATATTAATGTATATTTAATATCAAGGAATGATTTTATATATGTATAATATATTGAGAGTATTTTGAAATGTTCTAAAATAAAGATAGGCACATTTTTATAGTGCATCCATATAAAATATATTGGCCAAATTTTACATCCACATCACATAAAGCACATAAATTAAGCATGAAATCCAACTAAACAATGTTAAATGATGCACATATCTTAAAGAAAGTGCATGAGTTAGGATAAGACTACACTACCATATAAAATGAAAGAGAAAGTCAACACATAGGTAGTGGACCCTATATTAGGGAAAGTCATGAATAAAGATGAGAAATGCAATATTTAAGTTTTGTACAGATATAGTGCATAAGGAATTAGTCAAAAACCTTTAAACAACAAGTAAAATTATAAAAGCAAGTCAAAATTATGTCACCAAAAAATGTATACTTGACATTTTTGTGCTCACTTGAGTCTCTCTTATGGACTATGGCTTGATTTTTCCTAGATTTAATGTTGTAATGTGGCCAACACATTCAAATTAGGTCTTGGACCCTTGTGAATCATTAAAGAATTCTAGGATGTCTTGTAAAAGTGTTGTGAACTGTTGTAACCCACTTTCACACTTTTCTAGGACCCTTTTATCATTATTCACTTAAATAACCCCATTTTATCACTTACCAAGTCTTATTTCAAAGTTTTGTAAAGAGTTGTAACAAACTCTCATGCTTTTCTAGACTTGTCATTACTAATTCAACCCTTTCTCATGTTTAAATGACCCCTTAATGCACTTTACATCCATACTTAAGTGTATTTTTGAGGATATTCTTGTTAGACCTTATTTAATGCACTTCAATATTTGAAACACAGTAAAATTTCCCTTGTGGGACCAAGTCACCACCTAGGGTGACTAGTCTCACTAGGGACAAAAATCAAAATAATTTTAATTTCTTGGCGAGATTTTATTCTCTTACCCTTGAGGTCAGCATATGATGTGTTATTTTCATAAATTAATGGAAAATAAATTATAAATAAGGGTTTTTCTCCTCATATTGTATCTCCTACAATCTTCTAATTTCCATTTCATCGTTCAAGCAATTTTCAAGCATTTTAAGCACTCTAAGCATATTCAAGTCATCCATTGAAGTCCTTCATTGTAAATATTCATATTTCTACATCAAGGGTTTGGTAAGTTGATGACATATTTGCATGTTTTTTATTTATCATTTTCTTCTCACTTCATTTCTTTTCAATTCATAGGGTTTGATTACCAAAGTGGGGTTTGACCAAGGAAAAACCCTATACTCCAACCCTTAACCATTTCCCCCCTCTTTCCATGTGTGTTTGTAGGTCTTGTATACAAATTTGTCAAATAGGAAAGTGTCAAAAAGGTGTTTTCCATCCATCAAAGTCATAAAAGTCAACAAAGCCCTAATTGAAGCTTGGAGACCTTTTTCAACCCATTTTCTACAGAATCAGGATCAAATACCTATCAAAAAAGAAAGTGCAGACCAAAAGCTATAGAATCCTATTATGAAATTCTAGAAATTCCAAGGTGGAACAAGTCACCATCTATGGAAAATTAGTCCCACTTCTAGGCCTAAAAGATGATTTTTACATTTCTGAGTACCCATTTGGCAGATTTCCATTTCGATAGATTTTCCTTGAAGCTAGACTAAGTCGCCTAGCTTGGCATAAGTGTCCTAGTCAACATTTCAAGTTAGCTCTACAGGATTCCAGAACCTCTCTACATCAAATTCTAGATTCCAAGCGCAACTCTCTAGTTCTATTTAATTATTTCATCATTTACTTACATTCTTAGACCTGTTTTTGCATACTTCACTATGTTTTCTAGCGCTTTGCATTTCTTAGGTTTAACATCAAAAAATTATTTATTTCTAGTTTATTACATTAGTACATTACATTTAGATACATTGCATTGATTTTCCATTAATCTTGAGTGTAGAGATTAGCGTTTTTGGTCCATTACTCTCCTTTTATTTAGAAAACCCTAAAAAAGTTAGAGAACCCTTGGACACCCAAAAACATTGTCCACATTTTGGTGAACTTGACTTTTGAACTTTTTTGCTTCTGATTTTAAGAGCATCCTAGGTTTAATTTTCATTAGAATTGCATTAGGTGTTTCATTGTTTAAATTGCATCCCAGGGTTTTAAAAATTGCATAAGTGAAAAGCTCATATAGCTTGCATTTATTCATTTTACTTCCTTGGAAAAAAACAAAAATTCTGCATTTTCATACTATAGTTGCATTTGTGCATATGAGAAACATCAAATTGCATTCAAAATTTTTGAAAAAAAAAAATCGTCAGTAGGACTAATTCACCACACTGGGCAACTTAGTCCTCCTACACATTTTGCACTGTAATTTTTTGAATTTTCTATCCATTTTCTACATTTTTGTTTTCTGTTATTGTCTTTAGTCATACTTTCTAGATTTGTTGTTTATTGTATTTAGATTTCTTGCATCATGGATTTTTGCTTTAATAAGTTTTGGTTGTCATTAAAATCTTTAGTGGACAAGTCAAATTGTGCCTTTGGAGTTGATCCTAATGACCTTGAGGTTCCTCATGCTCCTTCAACTCCTCATGAATTTCCTCCTCATGCTATTGACATCATTTTAGAAGATGATGATCGCATGAATAAGTTTTTAAACGAATTTCTTGAAAACCTTAAAGCCAATGCATCCTTTTATCCATTGATGAAATAATAATTAATTCCTACCATATCACCTACTAATACATTTGGATACCTCCATCTTGAAACAAATGAAGGACCTAAGTGCCCTCCACAAGGTGGACCTAGTTCCTCTTATAACCACACAACTCATTAAGCATTCTATGATAACAAAGTTACCAACAAACAAATAAACCTTGAAGAAACTTATGGAGAATATTTTACCATCTTAAGCAAACAAGATTTTGACACAACAACTGAACATAACATTCATCAAATTTTATAATAAAGAGCAACAAATGAAAATACAATAGGGCTAGGCAATCAAGATCCTCCTCATGACAGCAAGCCTCCTGTAGAATATTAGAGACTTCATGATGATGGCACAATGATCTTTAATTTCCCCCTTGATCTAAATGTTTTGCTTCCTCATGAACGACCCTTACAGAATACCAATGACAAGGATGATAGGATCCCCTTGGGTCCTCTTCCTCCTTCAATTCATGAATAGCATGAATCTAGTAAACGCAAATGACCTTACGAGTTGAAAAAGAAAAAGTTTCCTCTCCATCCACCACTTGAATGTGAAAGGAAATTACAAATCCTTCTATAAAAAGAACTCATTTTATTACCACCTATGAATAGGTTGGTAATCTATCCTAAAGGTGCTAATGTTCCACATTGTGCATATCATTGTGTTCTAGGACATCGAAGTGATGAGTGTCATCAATTGAAAGAAATATTGAGAAAGTATCATTTTGATGGCAATAATTGGTATGCAATAAATCCTTAAACCATTACCAATTCCCCTCATCATGTAATAGTTTCAAAATATTCTCTTCTCACTATTACATAATCTTTCCCATCACCTATCTTGATTCATTCTTTCCTTGCACTCAATAGGGTCAAGAAGTTAATAGCCTTGTCCTACTAATGCATTTGTCCTTGTCCCTTAGCTATGTTTTTCACCTTCCACTTATCCTGACTGAGAATGGGAGGTGGATGACTCACTTGATAGTTGACTTGCATTTTCATTCCTAGTCTTTTGAATTTTCTTTTCTTTTTCTTGCATGTGTGTATCTTGTTCCCCCATGATGTGACATTTGATGTTCTCTCTCTTTGTGACATTATTCCATTTGTACCTTCATTCTTCTCTATGACATACATAACTTTTTCCTTTCCTCCTTTGTTTTGTGTTTTCCTTTAGGGGATGACACAAAGCATTGAGACACCCTATGTATATTCCATGTTGACCAAAAATGCCCCTTTTTCTTTTTCTTTTCCCTTTTCTTTGTTTTGTGTTTTTCCTTTTGGAGATGATGCAAGACATTGAGACCGAGATATCTCCTTCATGTTGACCCAAAAAAATTTCCATTTTCATTTGTATTTTCATTTTCCTTTGCTTATGTTTTTCTTTTGGGGATGATGCAAGGCATTGAGAAAGTAATGTCTCTTCCATGTTGACCTAAAACATATTTTATTTTTATTTTTCTTTTTTCTTTCTTTGTTTCATTCTTCTAGTTCTATGTGTATTTCGAGAATGATGATAGTTCTAAGCTCTTTGATCAAAAAATTGTAGCTATGAACATACTAACCCAAAATCCATAGATCCCTTATGTGTTTTGTGTGTTCCTTTTTGGGGGAAACCCTTCTTTCTTTTCTTTCTTTCCTTTCACATGATGTAGCCTTACTCGAAAATGTATGACTTGGCAGAGGGGCTTTCCAAGTTGGATCTCATGTCATGTTTTTGTTTGCATTTTTCCTTCACTACTTTAAAGAAATTGCTCACAGAACGACATGCAACAATTACTTTAAAGTAGGGGCATACATTGAAATTATTCATTATTCATTTTTTCTTTCTTGGTTCTTAGTGCAGCCTTGTTACTTTATACAATGTGTTTGTCACTTTGTTGATGACATTGGGTGTGATGTCTTTCATGAGCGTGATTTATATTAGCATATTGCATTCCTCTTGGTGGCCTAATGTGACACATTACATCCCCTAAGTTGTGAATATTCTATTATTTTATTGGTCCTCTCTTGTAGACATTAGACACAATGTTCCCTAAGTTAAAGACCTCACATGAACTTAACAAAACTTAGTCAAACATATCTTTTTCAAGTTGCATTTTTCATTTGTTATATGGCTACCTTGCATAACAAGACTTTCATGCCTATGGTGCTATTGCATTTTTTCATGAGTTATAAGCATATGAAGCTTTGCTTGTCTCGTGAAGCATGAAATGAAATTGTCCTTTGTAACGCCTTATTAAAGTTATCAAGAGGCATAAATTTAGTATGGTTGAGTGGGAAAGCCCATTCTAAGGCATGAATTTTCCTCATAGCCACCAGTTTGTGTGAGTACATACCAACCATGAGCTTATGTTTCTCAGCTCTTGGCCCTTCTCACCCCATGGACAACCAAAAGTTCCATGGCCCTAGAGTGAGTATACTTGGGCCCTCTCACCCAGTAGACAACCATGAGTCCCTTCATCCTAGAGTGAGTAAACATTTATTTTTCCAAACAAATAGCCTAGATCTGATCCACAACAAGCTACAAAAATGATCGAAGCTTTCTTTCATCATTTTTCATCATCTTTATGTGTGTTTTTTTTCATTTATGTTTGGTTTTCTGTGAGATCTTGATCCTGGGGGTTTGATCATCCCTCTTTATTATTGTTGTCTCATGTTACTAGAATCAATGCATTTGGACCCCTCTCAACGTACATGTTGGGATACTTTAGTGTGAGTTTGAAGCAAGTTCATGGTATCACTAAAGTGGGGGCTTAATGTGTTACCAAAAAATGTATAGTTGATAGTTTTGTGCTCACTTGAGTCTCTCTTATGGACTTTGGCTTGATTTTTCCTAGATTTAATGTTGTAATGTGGCCAACACATTCACATTAGGTCTTGGACCCTTGAGAATCATTAAAAAATTCTAGGATGTCTTGTAAAAGTGTTGTGAAGTGTTGTAACCCACTTTCACACTTTTCTAGGACCCTTTTATCATAATTCAATTAAATAACCCCTCATTATCACTTACCAAGTTTTATTTCAAAGTGTTGTAAATATTTGTAACAAACTCTCACACTTTTCTAGACCTTTCATCACTAATTCAACACTTTCTCATGTTTAAATGACCCCTTAATGCACTTTCCAACCATACTTAAGTGTATTTTTGAGGATTCCCCTATTAGATATTATTTAATACACTTTAATTTCTGAAACACAGTAAAATTTCCCTAGTGGGACGAAGTTGCCACCTGGGGTGACTTAGTCCCATTGGGCACAAAAATCAAAATAATTTTAGTTTCTTGGCAGGATTTTATTCTCTTACCCTTACAATTAGCTTGTGATGTGTTATTATTGGGAATGAATAGAAAATCAAGTATAAATAAGGGTTTTTTATCCTGATATTGTATCTCCTACAATCTTCTAATTTTCATTTCATCATTCAAGCAATTCTCAAGCATTCTACGCACTCTAAGCATAATCAAATCATCCATTGGAGCACTTCATTATAAATCTTCAGATTTATACATCAAGGGTTTGGCAAGTTTATGACATTGCATGTTGTTTATTTACCATTATCTTCTCATTTCATTTCATTTCATTTCATTTCATAGGGTTTGATTACAAAAGTGAGGTTTGACCAAGGTAAACCCCTATACTCTAACCCTTAACACTTCTTACCCCCTTTGCATGTGTGTTTGTAGGTCTTATATGTAGATTTGTCAAAGAGGAAAGTGCCAAATTTTTTTTTTCCATCTATTAAAGTCATCAAAGTCAACAAAGCGCTAATTGAATCTTGGAGACCTTTTTAGCCCATTTTCTACAAAATCAAGATCAGACACCTACTAGAAAGGAATGTGTAGACCGAAAGCTACAAAATCCTATTCTGAAGTTACAAAAATTCCCAACTGGAATAAGTTACCATCTATGGAGAATTAGTCCCACTACCTGGCCTACAAATTATTTTTTACATTTATGAGTACCCATTTGGCAGATTCTCATTTTGGCAGATTTTCCCTAAAACTGGACTATGTCACCTAGCTTGGCACAAGTGTCCCAAATTAGCATTTCTAGTCAACTCTGTAGGATTCTAGAGCCTCTCTACATCAAATTCCAGATTCTAGGTGCACCTTTCTACTTCTATTTAATTCTTTCATCATTTACTTACATTCTTAGTGTTTTTGCATACATCACTGTGTTTTCCAGCACTTTGCATTTATTAGGTTTAACATCAATAAATTATTTCTTTTTCAATTTATTGCATTATCATATTACATTTCAATACATTCCATCCAATTTCCATTAATTTTGAGTATATACATTAGAATTTTGGGTCTATTTCTCTCCTTTTAGGTAAAAAACCCTACAAGAGTTAGAGAACCCTTGGGCACCCAAAATCATTGTCCACAAACACAAATGCATAGAGTTTGATATATAATAGGAACTCACGTTTCCATGAATTAAATAAGGAATACAATTTATACATTTTAAAGAGATTAAATACAAATTCTAACAACTAGAATAAGTCTTCGGTAGTGCTATGTTTTTTGGTGCTATGATATGAATATGTGGTGCCAAGTTTGAAATGTGTGAGGAAAATAAGAAGTCTAAAACCATGCTACGTTTATGTACAAAATTTTGTTAAATATTAAACTTAGTCAATGAGGTGTTGGCAAAAATATGAGAGGGTACTCAACTTGTAAACTCAATAGGAAAATTGTAGCTTTTCATTGTTGTCTCTTGACTTAGTAAAATATTCAAGTTATCTCTCATAAATAAATCAACTCAATCATGTGGAATGTTATGTATTGCAAATATGTTAGTTAATCAGCTGAGTCATTGCATGTGAGTAGGAAGGTGGAAGAATTATTGGCTTGTTTGTAGCCTTTGGAAGATCAAATTTTATTATATATTGAGGTGTTTTTCCTATCATTTTTTACACTTCTTATTTTTATTTTTGTGTAGTTATTCTATTGTATTTTTCTGCCATTAATTTAGATATCTTGAGAATTAGTGTGTTGCTTTTCAATTGTATTGTTGAGGGAATTTGTAAGAGGATAGTGTTTGGAGATTAATTGATCTTTGGAGAAGTAGCATTCATAGTGGTGAAGGCTAAGGTTGGAAGGTAGCATTATCAAGTTTGAGCTTATTATCCAAGCATGTTAATTTCTATTCCTCCATTATCTATAATTTGTTAGGCTATTTGATTATAATTCCTTTGATTAGGAATATTCTTGGGTGATTCTTTAATGATTCATGAACTAGTGAAACCCTATCATTTGGAAATAATTTTAAAATATGTTGAATTATGTGTGGCTTAAATGCTATTAGAAATATACTGAGTTTATTAACTCTATATGGATATGACATGAAAAGTGAGATGTGGAATATGTTGCTATCTTGAATTGTTAGCTTATGGTGCTAGGTAAACCTTCGTAACTAACAAGGTTAGAATATTACAAGAGTGAGATGATGATATTCATGTGATCATTTATAGGTTGTGTTGTCATGAAAACCATGTTGATATATTATACTTGATTGTTTACTCATATCTCCTTGAAGTCTGAAAATAGTATTTTTTCTAGGGATGGGAAGTATAATTGATTGATATATTGATATTCAACAATAGGATTGATAAAATAAATTCTATGATTATATGTTATTTTCTTATTTTGATTAAGAGTCTATTCCTTTTCACATAATTCTAGAATAGGACTCTCATTTTAGTAACCAAAATTTGTGTTGAGAAGAGGACTTGTAGGTGCAAAAGGTACAAACTGTTCTTAGGATAATTCCCACCAAATTATATAAAAATGTAGTGAATATTGTAACCCTATGAATATCTAAGGTATATTGAAAGAGAGGTTTTATGATTTGTTTATGATCAAGCTATCATTACATCACTTTTTATTGAAACCATAGGTTGGAAATAACCTATTTGGTTGGGTTGTTCACATGATTATAAATGAAGAAAATAGGTTGGGATTAACCTATATTGTCTATTGATCATTTATTGATGAAATTTATTCCCAAATGGATTCATTTATTGATGAGACTATACTTTTCAATGAGGTCATACTTCTGAAAAGAAGGCACTTAATGTTGTGATAATAATTTTGACTAGATTCATTTAATGTTATGATGTGATGATTACCTAAGGTGGTTAATTGTGTTATTTTTTTGGGTTAAAGAAACCATGGGAAAGGGTGTAACCTAGATAATCAATTTTTTATGGACTTGGATATTCCTGGGGTTAGGGTAATCTATCGTAAAGGGAATTACCTTGTTGTACATTTTATTATACCATCACCTTAGAGAAAATATGTGTTATATTATGGTCAACTCCAAATAAAGCTTAAGGGTGGATGGATAGATGACTCTCACTTGAAGTATTGGTTGTTGAATCCTTTGGTGAAAGTAGTGTAATTAACCACTGTTTACACTATTCACTTTGATCCATGATTGCATTCTAGGAAGGGAAACCAAGGTATTGTACCTCTAGATCTATAGGACACAAGACTATTCTTACAAAGGCTAGTATTATGGGGTTATCAAACTAATATCTTTGTTGAAGGGTAGGGCCATCTTACCAATCAGGTAGATATTCAATGGATCATACTAAGTTTGTGGTTGGAAAAAAGTTCTTGAGTGATGCTCTCCCTCATACACTTGGAATTAATGAATTGAGGATGTATGTACAAATATTGGGGATAACTAGAATGTATGCACCAATGCTGAGGACATCTAGAATGTATGCACCAATGTCGAGGACATCAAGGATGTATGCTTACTATTGATGATGATTTTACTCACAATGATAGGAAAATAAATTCTTCACAGATAAACCACAAAGAGCCTATCCTTCTTGAAAGATATGGAGCAAAGACAATCTAAAAGGGGAATTTTCTTTCACAAGAAAATATTAACTTAGTTCAATCCCAAGTCTCCAATAATCAGTTCTTGATTGTATTAGGTTCACTCTTGAGTATGATGTGATATTACTGCTAATCTCAAAGGGAATATGGTTGTCTTTAGTTTCATTAAGAATCATAAGCATTTTACACAATATTTCATATTCATTCATAAAAATTAACATCATGAAATTGATATATTGAAATAATATTTCATGAACATCAATAATTTCATTGCTATCACTCAAGTAGATTTAGCATTAAGCATTCAACAATTTCATAGAAAATAATTTTTTTTAATAAATTTCCATCCATTCACTTATTTTTTGTAACATTTTCAAGAGATTTAAACATATATTCTAAAATAAAGCATAAAAATACTAAAAATTAAAATTTTCTCTTAGTTATTCTCCATGCATGCCCCAAAGAATTAACCAAAATAGAGAAAATTTATTTATAATTCACCAAATTGCTTCACAAATACATCTAAAATGGTGTAAGCTTTCAAAGGGAGGGTTTTTAGTTTGGACACAAAGTAGGTTTTGTATGCACCCTTAAATGGCTCAACACACAGTCTTGTTCACATGAACTAACAAAACCAGGTACAAAAGATTCATGAGATAGTTAGCTATCTAATAGGCTATGATATTAATCAATGTCTACATACATACAAAATTTTACATAGGAATGATTAAGAAAACAAGAAAAAAGAAAAAAACTTAAAGAAGTTTTGACTCTTCTGACATCCACAAATTTTGAACTTAAAATGAAAATAAAGTAGTAAATGACCTTTTGTAGGAACAAGGCCCCAAGAGTTCACACATAAAGTTTATCTAGAGTATCAAATATATCAAATCAAAATGTAGCACATTGCATACACCAACTATCATCATAATATCTCAGATAAAGTTAAATATTTGACTTTGTCAACAACAACACTTTTCACTTCTTACTTCAGTACGTAGTACTTCACATAAATCAAGGTTATCAACATCATTCAAAATAATAGATAGGGAACATCTACTAGAACTGGGAACAACCTGCAAAACTGAAAATTTAAAGAAATATCTTTGCAACACCTCTGATATCCAGTATTCAATTCTTTCTTTTATCATTCAAGGCTCAGGCTTGAAGATATTTTCTTCTCCTTTATTTATTTTATATTCTCAAGAAGCACTCAACGTTTGATGCACATGTCCTTTTGATATCCATTGCACTTCCTTCCAAGTGAGTTTGAGCCTAGTGTATTATTCAAATACCTAGAGTATAATATTATTCCTCTGCACTATGTCTGTCTCATATCTAGCTATAGTTTTTGTGCACTATATAATCTCCTCAATGAACTTCTGAGTTAATAGCTAAACATGGTCTCTATTTATTCTCTCAATCCATTATTTGAAGGCTTTAGCTTCTTTACCTTCCTATCTTAGTGTTTGGGGATCAAAACTTTGACATGCTAATATTTCAATAAAGTCTATCTTTATCAATCAATTTTCTACATTCCACAGCTACCTTTTCAAATCCTTCAATGCATTGCATTAGCATGTCACCTTCCCATTTCAAATATTTATTCCATTTTTCTAGCAATGGAACTTCTTTCTTTGAAATTACGTTTCCTTGTATTTAGTCTTGAACATCCATTTGTATGAGAATTTCAACATTTCACCTTTCATCATTAACTTGTTATTGGCGAAACCTGCATTCATTTTCAAATTGTTTCAACTTATCTGACCTATGGTATGGTTCCTTATACTTCCCTAGTGCATCTTTAATGAATTATTATCCCTACTCACCCAATGCTCAATCCATTCTTAAAATACATTCATTTTGTGGTGAACTATTGCAAGTGCATCCACCTATTCTTGTGACATTGGTACTGGATGTTGGGGAAATTCATTTTGTGCTTGACCAGATAGGGTTAGGGATTTTATAAAATTTTCCAAGGTAGCAACCCATTCTTTCAATTCTCTTTTCTTCTTTTTATACTTTTGTACTCTGGCAATAGTGACATCTAGGTTCACCTTGATTTCTTCCAACTCATGCCTCCAAGCTGAGTGTCCAAGATTAATACTTGTTATCTTATAGTCCTTAGGAATTATTTCATGTTTATTTTGTAAGATATTAGATTAGCTATATGGATGGTTCTATCACCATCTGCATTTCTCTGTATGCCATGTTTTGCTTTAGCTCTGTGCCTAGGCTTAGGAGTATCTTCTTCCTATAAGAAACTATTAAGATACAAAGGTAATACTTCTACTTCCATTGGGGAAGCTAATTCCTTGATCAACCAATTAGGTACACCTTCATCATGCTCTACCTCTACAACATTACTTTATTCGTTGTTTCCACTTGATTCAAGAACCTCTTTTCTTCTTCAATCTTATCAGTCACGTATTCTGAAATAGAAATTTCCTCAATAATTTCTGGCATAGATTTAGGATTTTTAGGATTTGGCATTATCTCCTCTATCTAAAGAATTAAATTCTCCTATCTATCCATATTTTCAACCTTAGTTCCCTGGACGTTACTTTCATTATTCTCTGCTACACTAGGATTTTCCTCATTTCTAACTTCATCACTTGAAACCTATGTAGTTTCTCCTTTCCCAATCTCAACTTTGACCTAGTCCTTTTCTGATTCTGTAAAGACCTACAATTTTTCATTATCATTTGGAACATTCTCAAGCGAAGGCTGGGAATCAAAAGTGTGTTCAATAATCATTTCATTAATAGGATCATGCTCTACAGACTCCCCTATTTCCATCTCAAGGATATCAGGGTTCCCCACTTCTGAGGTGAGTGTTCCTTGTATAAATTCTTCTTCAACATTTATAGGAGTGGACCCTATATTCATATCTCTTATATCACTGGTTGTACCATGAGTTTATCTTTACACTTCTTTTCTCTAACCTTCTCCCACATGACACCCCATTTATCCATATGTTCTTTAATGCTAGCTTCATATACAAAAAAAATTCATCCAAAACCAAAGGAGTTCCACCCAATGCTTGTTTCATACTATCCATGTTAACAGAAGGAGGACAAGTAAATAGTGTTGCAGCCCTTTGAGATGCAAACCTGGTCTATGTACCAACATTTTATGTTACTCCTGCATCTTCTTCAATAACTAGTTTAACCTTTGGTTTTGTTGTAGAGGAAGATGCTCCTTTAGGTCTTCATTTTCATTTATCATTGCTTGATTTTTCATCTTACTGTTTATTAGATGCTTTACTGGAACTTCTTATTTTGAAGCTTTAGGGGTTATTTCTTCAATCCTTATACAAGGAGCTTCCCTACTAGTTTCTATTTTCTTCCTAGTAGGTTCTCCACTCTCAAATGCAGTTCATTTGTTTGTTTTCTTCTTTTGTCCTCTGAGAATGTGGGTTCAATTCATCTTTCTCTTAAATCTTTACAAAAATAATTTATCAAGTGTTGAGTGTATAACATAACTGGTGTGGAGGATGCAATTTCTTCACCTTCATAATTTGGGTTTGGGATGGGTTCATCATACACTCTACCTTTATTATAAGATTTATTCAACATGTGTCCATCATCCTCTTCCAACTGATCTAGAATGTCATGGAGCATAAGAATCCAAGCATATTTTAAAGACAATCTTTGATACTTTCTTATTCTTTTTGCTCATCTTCACAATTAATCCAATAATCTTCTAGGTACAGGACATTAGCACGGTAACCAGCTATGGCCTTGGAAATATTCCCTTCAATATCATAATACATTCTTTGAAGTGGAAAATGCTCAAAATTATATGTTCTTAGTTCTTCTTCACACAAGTTAGACACCCTATTTGCATTGCACTTATAATTCCTTACCACAATAAGAAATCTAAAAGAGGCCTTCTTGTGAGAATTTCTATAAAGAGCTTGAGATGGTTTTAATTGTCTCACCAATTCTAATAAAACATTTTTTTATGTTAGATACTTGGGAAGCATGAAAGGTTATCCATCAAACCCTTCTATCCTAATGTAGGAGTAAGTGGGGAACTGCATATACTAGCTTCCCATTGGTCTAATGACACTTTGTGCCTCCAAGGAAAATCTATTGGCTTTATCGCCTTTCATCATTCTAACCAGCTTCATGGAAAATAAATAATTAACTCTCCTATAATTCTCTTTGTATCCATGGATAGTGATCTAGGGTAAATGAGCATATATTAAATTATTTTTGACTTCACTTCCTAGAGAACCAATCCTTTTCAACCCTTGTTTGCTTGCCCTCATGGAACATGAATAAATCACATATGAAGACATATAAAAACATATAGTCTTGGGAAATGTCATTTTCTCTTCATATAATCTTTCACTAATAAAATTTCCCCAATGCATTTTCATAGGATTTTCCATCAGTTTGGATATTATTACAAACATCTAGGGTTCAAATTTACTAGCATCTCATAAACCAGTTGTCCTACTCAAAAAATTTATAATATCTTGAATTTCTTGGTTGAAGATAAACCTTTGTATTACTTTGTTCTATCATGTAATCAACTCCTTCCACCATTGGGTACTCATAATTTCTCTATTGTGGGCTTCATAATTATGATATGTTTTTTCCTTTTCCTTCATATCAACATTATACATCTAGGTGAAAAAAGGAAGCCCAAATGTGTATGTAATTACTTTCTGTGAGAGTTCTACATAGATTCTCCCCTCTTTTTCAACAACTCCTTTATCTGGGTTATAATAATTCATGCATTGCATAACCAATTCAGGGGCCTCTATTGCTGGTAGAAACCCTCTTGCTAAAAGTAACCCATTTGCTATAACATTTCCAGTGCACTGAGAAGCATTTTATCATCATATCCAAGTGTGAATTTTGACATCAAAATTCCACCCCATATGAGTATCTATAACTACCACATTGATTGGTATGGATTGCAAATTACAATATTTAAATTCATCTTCTTCCCTTGCATCATAAGTACTCATTTTCACTGGGATGTTCTGCATTTTTCAAATGTGTGTCTTGTGTGTGAGTTAGGGTTAAATTTAACCAAATTTCTTACAATTTATAAAATTTCAATTCACCTTTCATCTAAATTAAAATCAAAGAATGATCAAGATTTCAATTTCTAAAGGGAAATAACATCTTTTGAGAGTTTCATGTATGAAAATAATTAACAAAAAATAGTTATTCAAAACATACCTGGTTCTAGTTGATAAGAAAAATATTTACAAAATGAAACTCCAAAACCCTTGATAGTTGTGTTCTTAGTTTCTCAAAATTTACCTCTCCTTGCACACCAGTATTATTTCCTTCTTTCAACGTCCTTTGCAAATTTATAGCATGACTTGAAGTGGAGTATTACAAAAGAAACTACATGCTTAAGGTGGTGCCAAGTACATGGGAGTAGTTTGAAACCTTAATTAATTACCTATTATGATGCATTAATTCCTTTAATAAAGGTGTAATCATTACAAATTATGGCTCAAATTACAAACACCTAGATTTATGTCTGTGATTGCTACTAGAGGAGAAAGACAACTTGATGATCATACATGGAACTCTAGTGTCGCTCTAATCTTTTGCAAGGCATAATCCATTAAAGATACATGATCAATTTGTGATCACTGGGATTAGAACCTTCGGTATCATCTTTTGGGATGAATACTAGGATCTAGGGCACTTACCTCCAAGCTTTAGAGAAAACTAGAACACAAAGGAAAGATTAGGAACTAGGTTCAAGAGAGATTACAAAATTTCGAAATAGACTCTCTAGTTTTTGAGTTCCAAATAAAAGGAATGAAATAAAACAACCAGGCTTCAATACAAGAAAAAGATATCACTGGGATTAACACTTCTATTGAATGACTTACTAAGCAGAGCTAGGACAAACTGAAGATACAATTCACTCTAATGCAACCACACAACTCTGGGATTATGGTTTCTGGTAATATGTTAAACTTCATGACAAGACCAAAACATCGAATCCAAAAAAGAAAAAAGATTAAAAAAAGGACCAAGAAAAATTGAAAATGAGACTAGCAACTGACCGAGACATAGAACGATGCCAAAGAAAATGAAAGTGAGAGGGAATAGGAGAAAAATGGGGTGTTTTGTGAGACCACATAACACTTAGGTAGGGACATCTGGACCATTTATATATCTAAATCATGAAGCTCATGGAAGCTATGTATGCAAACACGTATCTCTATTCTTATTGAGAAATTATAAATTGGAAAAATGTTATCATTACATAGGTGTATGTAATAGATAAAAAATTCTTAGAAATTATGTAATGCACTTTTGAAAATGTAAAGGAAATTTGAAATGGGGTTAATTTTGAATATGCATCTTTTATTATGGAAATGCAATGGGAGTTTGGAATGGGATTATTCCAAATGTGCATATTATTATTGAATTATGAAATAAAAAAATTATGGCTATATTTTGCAAGCATATTTTATTTACATATGGGTAAAAACATAGTAAATTATTTGGGTTAAACACTGCCCACATGTTATAGGAGACTTCTCTTCCAATCAACATTGATGCACAAGATGAATAGAATCAAGGTGAAGTTGGTGTCCCTCCTTTGGAGATTTTGGGAAATGATGAACAAAAGAAAGGGGTCAATCCTAAAACTTTCAAGACGTAGAGGTTAAGGTAGCTAAGAAGAAAGATGCTTCTATATGTCAAGGTTATTTTTCATCAGATTATTTCAAGGACCTATGAGGAATACAGATGCAGTTTCAACCTATGGTAACACCCCAACTTTTGTATATTCCCACACATTAGAGAAAAGTTGATTTGTCAAAAATTTATCCTCTCTAAAAGTTACAACTCAGTAGTATTATGCATGCCTATGCAAGTTAGGAGATTCTATAGGAACACATGAAGAAGACTAGTTTAATTGATGATACAATGAAAATTATTTATGAATGTTTATCAGAAGTAAACATAGAACCTTCCATTCCTTCAGAAAAAAAATTGAAGCTTTTAGTTGATTCCTTTAAGGATCATTCTTTGAACAATTAAAAAAAGGTAGACAAAGAGGCTTTAAGAAAGGAAATTGATAAAGGAATGGCTGAAGTATCTAATAGGTGTGCTAGTGCACACAATAAATTGCAAGAAAATTTGAAAATGTTCAAAAAGTGTGTGGATGAAGTTACTAATCTTATTCCACTGAAATCATCAAAGACCATATTGACTCCATTGAGTCACATATCACTCAAATTATGAGAATATATGATTAGCCAAAAGATAAGGATGAGGCAATTAGAGTTCAAATTGAAAATATTCACTTATAGTTATCATTGCTTGAGGACAAGAGAGAAAAAATAAAGTATTTTGGATAGTTAAGGGAAGTAGTTAATGTGATACTTTCTTCACTATCTAGGTGGCTTGTTGAAGTAGAAAAGGTTGAACATAAAATGAAGACTCTAAGCAATGTGGAGGAGGTACAGGATTTGTACATTTCATTTGAATGCAAAAATAATGTTCTCACTTCAATAAAAGTAGATTGGGTTGCAACTCTGGAGAAACTTAAGGTAATTTAAAAGAATATCCTACCTTCTAAAGAATTTGTTAAAGAGTAAGATAAAAAAATCACTTGTACAATTTTGCGGAGAAGTGCAATATCTTTTTCAGTTTTTGTTTTATAAGTAGAATTCATTTTGTGGCATATCTATCTTAAGGGGGGTATTTTTTTAGAATCCATATAGTAATGGAGAGTTGATACAAGTTCTGGGATGTTATAAGTGTAAACAATGATTTTAGTTTTCCCTCATAATGCTTTGCTCCTCCTAAGGTTTTTCACCAAGAAAAGAGAAAGGAGATTGAAAGGGGACCAAAACACAAGAGCTTACACTCAAATTTTATGTTCATAAAATTTATTATGCCTAATTAAGATGTCCTAATGCTCTGATCTGAAATTGAAATGTTATAATAATGCAAAACCTAGGGAAACTAACTTGTTTGAAAACACAGTATGATATGTAGAAATGTAAAATGAATGCAATAATGATAAAAAATATGTAAAATAGGAATTAGGCACCTTGAAATTGTTGAAGAGTGGACTGGAGATTGTAGATACTTTTGAAATGATAGAAATTCTAATTTATAAGATTGGTGGGACTAAGTTGCCAGGCTGGGAGATTTAGTCTTGATTCAGGGAACCTATGTAGAGCCCTGTTCTTGCCAAAAGGGTGTCTGAATCTGCAAAATTTTCTCAAAAAGGCATGTAGTGGGACTAAGTCACCACTATGGATGACTTAGTCCACAATGTATTTTTTCAAATATGAAAGTGGAAATGAAAGCCCACAGCCTGCACTTTTCTTTTTATAGAAATATGGATCTGAATCTTCAAAAAGCGCTGCAAAATAGAAGATAAATTGGTTTCTATTGGGGGGTTTTCCTTGGTCAAACCCCTATTTGGTATTTAAACTTTTTGAACAAAAGAATCTACATAAAAACCCTAGTCTTAAGTGTGTCTAAGACTAAGAAAAGTTGAAAATGAGATATAACCCTATTCTAATGTCCTAGAGTGAGGTGATTAAATGGAATTCAAATGATGCAAGACTTCGATGAAGGAAACCATACAACACTTCAAATGAATGTAAATGATATGTAAAATGAAATTCCAACCTTAAATATGAAGGTAAGAAGAACACGAAAGATGGAATCACTTTGAAAACAAGTCATTAGGTGTGATTTGATGGCTAGTTGCATCTCTTAAACCTAGATTTCTCCATGATTCACCATAGGCATCCATGATCAATATTTTGCAATGGAAGATCTTGAATAAGAAGTGAGCTTAGATACCTACAAGAACCCTAGTTTGCTGCCCTAAAGCTTCAGCTTTGCTACAAAATCTTATTGAATCTTCTTGTCTCAGACACTTTCGGCTCTTGAATTTTCATTTTTCATTTTTAAAAATAGTAGATGTGAAAAATGACTTAAAATGTGTATTTATATGCATCAACACCTAATTTTTATATTATTATACCTAAGAGGCTAACATACATTGAGAAATTAAATTAAATTAGTGAAATTCCCACTCAAAAGTGGAAAAAACCCCAAAAGGGACTAAGTCACAAACTTGGGTGACTTAGTTCCACTAGGGATATTTTTGATGAGTTTCACAAAATTTGAGTGTTTTTAATGATATTTACTAGGATTTAAGTTGTTCCATAGGTGAATTAAGCCTGGAAGTCAAAAATCATCAGTATTAGGGGCCTATAAATGCAATTTTAAGGCGTGATTGATGAAAGGTGCCTAAAGTAGGACCTAGTTTAACCATAAAATTGTCTCTTTCTTCAAGAGTATACAATTTTTGGCAATACATTAAGCCCCCACTTTAGTGCCCATTTGAATCTATGTGCAAATGAAAACTAAAGTATTCTAAATAGTGCACATTACTTTATAAAATGATACTTATTCAAAAGCTAAGAGAATGAAGCCCCCAATGTAGTCTGCATAGCCACAACATTAGGAAACTGCATCCTACAACACAAATTTAGTAGTCATAAAAAATACTTTCTCCTAACTCTTAGAAAACAAATTCAATGGTAGATGTATGACCCCCCTTGATTCAACTTGCTTTATGGAGTTGGAATCAAGGTAGAAATCTAGCCATGTTGAACCCAAAATATCATATCAAAGGAAATTTAGAAGTACCTTGTCGCCTAACAATAGATAGTTTATGAGGTCAAGTGTAGAATCACTATTCCAACACATCAAATGTCATAAAAAATGGATTTCCCTAGCTCCTATTATGTGGTTTTGAATGAAAAGTACTTGACATAATTGTAAGGTAAAAGAAACCCTAATTTATTGCATGGGTATGTGCAGGATCATCATGGAAAAAATAAGCCCTTAAGTGGCAAAATTTTTAGAAAAATCAGAGTTAGGCAACTTGATGTAAAAAATTGAATAAGTTATCTATATTATATCAAAAATATGTAAGAATAAAATCTGTAGCAAATTGAATGTAGTTTCTAAACTACTAGGTTTGTTTTAAAAAAATAAAATCTATTTGGTGAAAATTTGAAATTTCAATGCAGTGGTACTTAAATTTCAAGGAAAAATAAGAATTAGGTGTTTGTCTGACCACCCTAACCAAAATAAAATGATAATAATTTTTTATAATATTTTAGATATAAGTAGAGGAATCATGCCCCGATGTGATGCATAATTTTTTGTAATTTCTTTCAAAGTAAATAATTAATTATGAATTTTTTATTACAACTTTTAAAAAAATATAAACACTCGTATGTCTAACCACCTTAACTTGGTCAAAAATTCATGAAATTCATTTTTTCTTTTTTTAATCCTATAGTATGCAAAGCATATAATGTGACACATGTTTTGGATTCAAAAAATGTGATACTGTTTGAAAGTTATAGATGTTTTTCAAACAACCTATCAATCAGGACTTTAGTTCTAATTTGAATAGAAAATGAATAATAATTATTTATTAAATTCAAATTCAATCATAATTTATATTGGTAGAAAGCTGAGAATCTCCTTGAAAAACCCTTTTCGTTTCATCAATTTTGGGTAAAAAAATCATCGTCAGCCACATACCTAGTATATTGCCACTTTTTGGCCCATCATGATCCTACACATACTGGCATAGGAAAAGCAAATATGTTAAAAGAGGTAAAGGAAAGTGGTTTGTCACTTACTATTTCATTTTACCTACTTGTAGCTTGAGAGTGATGAGTGAGAGGAGAAGATGTTGAGCAGATGGGGATACACACTTGCACAATTGGATGTTCTTCAAGACCAGGTGGCACACAATGAGTGGATTTTGCTACCTTCATTTTATGATTTTTTAATTATGTAATGATTCTTAATGCATTTATGGGATAGTTTAGGATCCTAGAAAAAAAGCCTTGCAAAGTGTCCCCTTTTTTCGCAAAATGTCATGTTTCTTCGCAAAGTGTCCCTTTTGTTTGCAAAGTGTCTCATTTCTTCAAAAAGTGTCTTGTTTCTTTTTGAAGCATCCTATTTCTTTGAAGAATGTCCCAAAAGGGTTATAAAGTGTCTAGGGCCTTTAGAAAAGCATACTAGAGTAACTTTAGCACACTTGCATGATGAAAATGTAAGAGTTTCGATGAATTTTAGAGCATATGTGTGTAAACTTTATAGGTAATCACCCGATGACCATATTCGCTAGGAGGGAGATAGTTGACATTTCTAAGAGATTTGGCTCTGTCACTATTAGCAGAGGATACTACATCTTTAGGCTATTGGGATCTATTGGGAATATCTTATGCCACCCATGAGATACCACAATGTCATGTTGATGGCTCTCTGCAAGTGATGTGATGCAAATACATGTCTATTTCATATACCTATAGGAGAGATGATGATAATAGTAGAGGATGTACACTAGATTCTCTGTGTCGATTCAAGGAGAGCAAGTATATTCTATAGAGATCATAGCTTCCTAGAGCAGAGGGCTGATTTATAGTATTGTGTAGATGGTCTAGTTCATGATGCATGAGTTAGAGGATGGATTGATTTGTCCATGTTATTATTCTCATGGGAACTAGTGGTTCAATGTATTATGATGTAGACCATAGCACTATTTCTTGTCCCTAATGGTCGAGGTGCTCACCTGGATGGAGGACTATTAGACTAGATTCAAGGGATGGAAGAGTAGTAGACAATATACACCTAGGGTCAGTGTATGCTAACACATCTCTATTATGATTTGGGACAATTTGTATTCCCGGACATGGATAGTATGGTGTACTGCACACTTCTATAGGTGTGGTGCCTTGAGCACATTACATGTACCAGACCAGTTGGCTACAAGATTTCAGGTATCCTCTGTGGCAACTGTGGTAGTATGGTGACTTGCATTTTTGGAGGGTATGATTTTACCAACTTGATGAGGACAAGGTCTTATGGAGACCTTATCAGCTGGCATTACAGTAGCTAGATCTTACTAGACATTTGAGGAGGATGCAAATGGATAGCTTTTTGGTTGGTTGCCATGATCATTTAGTACAAACACTCTAATATGATCAAGTCATGCAATAATTTAAATAGGTACAAGCACCACCTCAGAAAAAATCCACCTTCAGGAGATTAGTGCAAAGGGCCCGGAGACTAGGTGATATAGTGCAACTCACTCTATAGCATGTATCCAAGAGTGATTTCAACTTTTTTTATCATGACTAGCCACCATTCTCCAATGTAGATGACATTGGGGTGACAACAAAGCATGAGGAGTGATGGATAGTGACTCGAACAACACTAGTATTCCTAATGGATGAGCTAGTGGGAGATGCATAGCCACTACCAGATGATGAAGATGAGTAGGAGGATAGGGTTGAGGAGACACACTACAAACTTGTTGATATATTTACTGATTTGATTAATGATGAGTATGATGAGGAGGTAGATTCAAATTATGAGGATTAGGAGGGAGAGGGAGAGGATGAGGAGGAGTATGTGGAGGATGAGGTGGAGAAGTAGTATGAGGAGGAGGAGCCACCCTTGAGTGAGGATGATGAGGTAGTAGCTAAGGACCATCATGAGGGGGGATATTCCTCTCCCATCTCCAAGAATATGTCATGAGTAGTAGCTACAGTTAGCACCAATACTCACAATCAAGACGAGGCTAGCACTACCTCCATGCCCCTAGCATAGGATGATATTGAGGTGACACATCCAACCAGTGACTTAGGTGATGATATTTAATTTTATGCATGTATTTTGAGTGATTATTTTGTTTTATATGTATATGCATATCATGATGACAATTATTGATTGTGTACCATGTCTATCTTGCAGGACTGATGAGAGATTGGCAATAGTTCTATCGGCAGGTTGCTGCAGAGATAGTGTTTGCATCCATCGATGAGGAGGAGATGGATCTTGAATAAACTCCCCCACTGATCATGGAGGAGGATCTAGAGTTTCTTAGACCTTTCGTAAGGCTACATGAAATGTATGAGAGTGTGTGAAGACAACTTTCTTGAGTTAAGAGTGCAATACATTCATTGTATAATTTAGTAGAGGTTGAGAGATTGCATGCAAAGCTAGCATAGGTATGAACGAAGAGGGATTGGATGGTAAAGGAGTGTCTTGTGGTTGTTGGTCAAGTACATGGTCTAGAGTACGCACATAGACTTGATAGTTTGCGGTCATGATCACACATGACCGTCTCACGATGTTGAGGAACTGGATCACAAGCACTAGAGCCCAAGGGGTCTAGCTCTCATAGACCTTTGTGATTTGTATATGATATTGAGATGTATATAAAACTTTGATATATATAGACATGCACATTTGGTGTTATTATGATGTGTCTATTTTTGGTTGAATGTTCAATTCAATGTGATTAATTAAATGAATCTATGCTAAAACTATTTAATTAATAGCTACATGATTTGACAAAACTTATGTGATCTAATTAAAACATATTGTAGTTTTGTTTTAGATACAACATGATGGAGTATGTTATGCTAAATTAAATGTAACTTATCACAACACACTAGATGAATTTGAATATCATGAAGCTTAAAGGGATTATAAATAATCACTTTAGTGTTTAAGAAAAACCTATAAAAGAGGCGTCAAGAACGAAGTAGTGTGAAATTGCATAAGGGAGGATCCTATAATGATTTAACAAAACTGTTTTATAGTTCATACTATTCAAAAGGGTTTGAACACAATAACAACACAAATGTGCGGCATTGATTGGTTCTTTAATGGGTGTTCCATCAAGTTCGGTTAAGACATATGGACTAGACCCATAGATTTTGTCAACAACATAGGGTCCTAACTAGTTAGGACTAAATTTTCCAAATTCATTAGGGTCAGCATTGACATTATGCTGATTTACAGAAAAAACTAAGTCACCCTTGTCAAATGTGTGAGGGATGACATTGAAATTGTATTAATTTTATTTCCTTTTGCAATAAGCTTGAAGATGCTCAAGAGCATTAATAAATTGTTCATCAAGCATTTCAAGTTGATGTAATTATTTAGTGTTATAAGTGTTATTGTCAATTAAACGTTGAAGACCAATCCGCAACATTGGGATTTCTAACTCCAAGGGAATGATTGCCTTAGTACCATAAAATAGGTTATAAGGTGTTGATCTAGTGGAGGAATGAACACTTGTGCAATAAGCCCAAAGTGCATAATGCAGTTGTGTGTTCCATTCACTATGATTAGTGTTAAAATTTTTCTTTAAAATTTGTTTGAGGACTTTATTAATTTACTCTGCTTAACCATTTGATTTTGGGTAATAGGGTGTTGAAAAATGGAAAGTTTCCATGAACTTCTTCACCTCAGTATTCTTAAATGGTGTGCCATTATCAGAGACTAATGTGAAATGAAGCCTAAAATGAGAATTTATGTGCTCAAGCATGAATCAACTAATCCCCTTAGTATTTGTAGATCAAAGAGGAATAGCCTCTACCAATTTCATGAAATAATCAATGGTAGTGATGATAAACGTATGTCCAATGAAAGATAGTAGAGATATTTTTCCAATTATATCTAGCCCCCATAAAGAGAATGGCCAAATAGGGATTTGGGTATGAAGCTCATAAGTAGGAGCATGAAATCAATGACTATTTTCTTGAAATTTATGATATTTCTTAACATACACATCACAATATTTTTCCATATTTTTCTAGTAATAACCCATAACAAGAAGTTTTTGTGCTAGGGTCTTTGCACCGAAATGATCACCACAGCTACCAACATCAGCCTACTCAAGTGCCATATTAATTTCAAAATCATTAAGGCATTTGAGTAAAATAACATCAAAGGACCATTGATATAACACATTAACAAGGATGATGTACTTGGTAGCTAATATTTTTAGACGAGCGCGGGTGTTACTTGTGATAGGTTCAGGAAGGGTACCATATTTTATATAATTATAAATATCATCATACCATTCACTTGAATCATTCTTGGTTGTGACTAATGTGGCAATAGTGATATCAATAATGGAAGGTTTCATGAAAGGATGAACAATGAATATAATATCACGTGAAGGATCGGAGGGGGATATAAGTGAAGCAACACTGACCATTGTGTCCACATGTTGATTATCTTTTTGTGAGATGTTTTTCAATGGTGAAGGAATTAAATTTTGCAAGTAAGGAAATTGTGAAATATTTATATTTTAATAATTTATTATGTTTAGCATTATAGTCACCATTGATTTGCTTGATTACTAATTGCGAGTCACCAAATATCCTGATGTAAGTAATGCCCATAATTAAAGCAACATGTTGAATTCCAACGATTAAGGCCTCATATTCAGTAGTGTTATTTGTACATGGGAAATTTAAACAATACCACAAGGGAATAGGTTTTCCTTCAAGTGAAATTAGTATTATTCTACCATCAGAACCTATTCTACACTTAGATCCATCAAAATATAATGTCCATGTAGAAACATTGGTTGTTAATACATTGCCATCAGGAAAAGAATCATTACCAGGGAACGCAAAAAGGGAGGGAGCATCAACTAAATGGTCGATCAAGGCTTGTCCTTTAATTTCATTTTGTAGAACAAACTTAAGTAAAAACTCAATTAACAACATAACCCATTTAGCTAAGGGTCCTGATAGTCTATTTTATTGAAAAGATTTTTTGAGAGGATCAAATTTTTTCATGACTCTTATTTCCACATTTAGTAAATAATGTCATAATTTACTAGTAGAAAATACAAGGGCTAAACATTTCTTTTTTATTGGAACATATCATGTTTCATAATCGATTATGGTTCGGATAATATAATAAATAGGGTCCTCTTTCCATTATCATCTTTCTGAGCTAACAAGGTTACAAGAGTATGATCAGATGCAGTGAAGTAGAGGATGAATAGTTTTTCTGGCATGATAGGCTATAAAATAGGTGGAGTTGCAAGGTATTCCGTTAAACTCTCAAAATCTTGTTTACAATATTCATTCAAATCAAAAGGCACATCATTCTTGAGGATATGTGTGAAAGGTAATGTTCTATCTACTAAAGAAGTGACATAATGACAGATAGCTTGAATTCATCCTTGTAATGTGCATAATTGGGAAATATTTCTAGGAGGTGGCATGTTTACAATAGCACCAATTTTCTTTGAGTCCACTTTGATACCTCTGTGAGATATGATAAAACCTAAGAGTTCCCACTATCTACTCCAAAGACACTTTTTTGGATTAGGTCTAATGTTATATTTACATATTCGTTCAAAGATTTGGTGAAGGGCATTCACATTGTCTAATCGTCATAAGGATTTAGCAAGGATTTCATCAATGTAATATTCCAATATTTTATGTATGTAATCATGAAATATTAATGTCATTGCACTTTGTATGTTTCCCCTGCATTCTTTAGTCCAAGAGGCATCATAACCAAACAAAACGTTCCCCAAATATTTGTGAATGAGGTTTTATATTGGTCTTGTGCATTAATGAAGATTTGATTATACCCAGAGAATCCATCCATGAATGAGAAAAAAGCATGTAGAGTAGTTGTGTAATGCCAAGAAAGTGCACAAGACGAGATTAAGAGAAAACATGCAATGCAGATCTAAATCTCTAAATGCTATCTAATGCTAAGCAACAAAGAACAAAGGAAAATAAAAACGTAAATACAATTTGAACAGTCTCACCAAATTTGTACATATTTCCATGATTCATCTCGATTTCCCTTCTCCATTTTGCTATTGTAGTATAATTGCCCTCAGATTTCTCATAAGTTCGTGCAAGTATAGCCTAAGATGGCGATTAGCAAAACATCAAAGATTCAAGATAAGTGCTCTCAAAAGTCATAAGATTTTGTGAGAGATTGGAATGATGAAGACCAGATCAATTTATAGAAAATTGATTATTTGAAGAACAGGCCAAGATTGAAAGATCAATGGACAGTTGAGATTGACTGATTAGACATGCATTCTGATAACTGTTAGTAATGACAGGAGTGATAAAAATTAGAAATAGAATTAAAGACTAAATAAATGATTTAATCTTCTAGTTTGGTATTCAAAAATAGAAGAATTATCTTTGCATGATAAAGATGAAGATTGATTAAAGCAACTCTTGTTTGAATGCACACACAAGGTTTAATTAATTAAATAGGAATATTTAATTAATTCGCATGTACACACAAATGAGTTAGAACTAGATGATTGAATGATTTGACAAAGAGATTACTCGAGAATGCCACTCAAACATTAAATCAAGAGTTAACTAAGTGATTTGAATAGATCTTTGAGTCGAGTAAAAGTGAATACTTAGATAACTCACACAATTATCTAAATATAGAGGAATGTGTTAAAATAGAATTCACGAATTAAATAATTCTTTTAATTCAAGATTTGATATTTGAAGAATAATTAAATAAGATTCATTTAATTAAGTGATGAAGGGATTTAAATGAATAATTAAATAACTAAAGAATTTATTTAATTATAGTTAAAGTATGATAAAGAGTAAAGTAAATAAGAATTTATTTAATTTGACAAGAAGGATAAGGTTAATTAGTAACATAATAAAATAAAAAGCATTTATTTAATTAATCGGATAGAATAAAGAAAAGTGTGAATTAATTAAATAATTAAGATTATTTAATTAATAGAAGAAATGAAGACTATAGAGAATAATTAAATAATTGACATTATTTAATCATGACCATGAAGAATGTGAATTATGAAGAATATTGAAGTCATAGGCTTAGACCAAATTTTTGTGTGTAAATTTTCCCCTCTTTGATACAATGTTATTTCAGCATTGTGTCAAAGAAAATCGATAACAAATATGCCCCAATAATGCCCCAGTGTAAAAAAGGTGAAGGTATGCCCCCTCAGGAGGACAAGCAGGTTCAAAGAACATGAGTGTGCTCTCGAAATCAATGAGAGAACTAGAAGATGAAAGAAAAAAATGATAGAGGAAAATAGATAATGGTGGTGAAGATGTAGAAAAGAAGAAATGTTAGTGCAAAAAGAAAGATGAATAATAAAAGACCGTGATGTTAGTATTAGCAATCTTCAATGTTTCATCGTATCACAAAAGGTGTTGTGCTTTATCATCATTGGGTGGGAATAATATAGATGGAGAGAAACACCATGATATAACATAGATCAAGGTGTGAAAGGTAATCCACTTGCTAATAACAGACAGTCACAAACAAGGATTGTCATTAACTCATACTAAGGGCACAAGTTGCCCCAGTCATTTTGTCAAGACAAACCACAGACAACAATCAAAATAAAAGACGGGTCATGAGATGTCATTGTTCCTCTAAATCCTTCATGGGACATCCTTGAGAAAGCTAGGAACATAATTCCAATCATAAAGGCAAGTGAAAAGATAAGATAAATAAGTCAAAAAGTCAAAAATCTTGTAAAAAATTTGCCAAAACTTGTTCTGTTTGTTTGATTTATTTTCATTTATAGAAGGATTGATTGATAGAGCCTGATGTGAGGAGATACACATACCGGATAAGACTATGAGTTTGGTTTCGATGTTATGACTATTTGTATAAGGCATGACAAAGCCTAGTTTCAGAAAGGCATGTATCGTATAAGACGTTGAGTCAGATACCGTTGATGTGATAACCTATGTAAGGCTATGTTTGATTGTTTGACTTTTTTGATTATGCAGGAAGGACTCATCCTATATAAGACATAGATTGTTTTGCTAATAGCTGTATTTAGGAAGGAATCATCTTGAATAAGATACTAGATGGATACCATGATGATGTCCATTTCTAGGAAGGATACATCCTGTAGCAGACATTTGTTGATCTGTTTTGATCATTGTGTTTGGAAAGTTGTGTGATTTGACTCAGAGACATTGTTAACTTGTTCACTAGATTGATGCATGACATGATACGATGTGCAGACAATTGACTATGTGTGACAAAAAACCCTAAAGGATTGACCTAGTGTGGCCTCGGGGGCTTATCAATTGATGGCCTTTCCTAGGTTGTACACACAGAGACCTCATAGTTCGACTTGAATTTTACTGAAAAGACTGACTACAAATAGAAGATGTCTATGAAAGTGAATGTGAAAAACCCTAATGGACTGATCTAGTGCAGCCTTGGGGGCTCATCGATTGATGGCCTTGCCTATGTTATACACACAGAGACCTCATAGTTCAACATGACCAATGACCTTGTCGTATAGACATATGAATTGAAGCATGATTTTATACAGACTAACCTAATGCCTCGAGGGCACATCAGTAGATGGCCTTGCCTATGTCCAGTCACAAAGGCAACATAGTTCAACAAATGACAAAGGCTAACAAGTGCAACTGGCTTTGACTCTATTTTTGAATTTTTGAAATGTTTTGATTTTTTTGTCTTTTTGAAGTTTTCTGATTTTTTTGTATTTTCTCAGGTCATTTTGTGATGTTTGTAGATTTTTCTATGGTTTTACTTCATCAACACAGCCAATGGAAGAATCAATATGACACACATCAAGTGTTTTCCCCTAGTCGAGTATAAGACCAATTTATTATGAATAGGATAATATGGGGGATATGAAATGCACTCGATGTCAATCATTCTAGGTTATGGGAAAGACTACCACTTATTATGAATGGTATATACAAACAATGGATATGAAAGATAAGGGATATGTACAAGGATAGGTATTATGTATAGGGATAAGGACTATGTACATGGTAGTGGACTATGTACAGGGAAGTGCTAGATTAGAATAATAGTAGACAAAGGAGTAGAGTCAACTAAACATGGCGCCTGTTTTCTAGGTTTTCACCATGGTACCTATCCAAAGAACCACCGAAGTGGTTTTCACTATTGGATGAATTATTTGGCTTTACTATTTTCTGGATTATCTAATTTTTTTGGTGTTACCAAGACGCCTGTTTGCCAGGTTTTCACCTTGGTAACGATTTTTTGTGATTTTCTGATTTTTTTGTATTTTTGCTAATTAAGACAAGGCTCTCAAAAGCTATGCATAGAACTTCTTCAGATGCAGACTATTGATTGGTGAGGTCAATGGTCCCCCTTTAAGAGTAGAGAGTTGGTACGCTCCTAATCCAAAAGCTTCTATAACAATATAAGGTCCTAACCAGTTTGGTTTGAACTTTCCTGGTTTGTCTCTTTCTGCTTGATTCTTTGGGTTCTCCATTAAAACTAGGTCACCAATGTCAAAGTTTCTATTCAGGACCTTCTTGTTATAACTATGATGAAGGTGATTCTGATATTCTGGGAGATGGTTCAGTGCCTTTTGTCTTTTCTCATCTAGGAATTCTAGCTCATGGAGTCTCGATACTTGGTACTCATCATCATCAATGTGGCCTTTCAAGGATACCCTTAGGGAAGGAATCTCGACCTCAATAGGAAGAATTCCTTTAGTACCAAATACCAGTGAATAGGGAGTGGCACCAGTGGGAGTGCGAATACTTGTGTGATAAGCCCATAAGGTAGGATTAAGTTGTAAATGCTAGTCACGACCAACATCATTGACAGTCTTCTTGAGGATTCTAATGATGGTTTTGTTAGATGCCTCTGCTTGGCCGTTACCTTGTGGGTAGTATGGAGTGGAAAAGTGATGTTGAATGTGAAATTCATCACACAAATGGCAGACTTCTTGATTCTTAAAGGGGCAGCCATTATCGGTAATTATGGACTGAGGGACACCATACCAATAGATGATATAATTCAGGATAAATTTAGAAATCTGTGTGCCAATAATGTATGTCATAGGAATGGCTTCAATCCACTTTGTAAAATACTCAATGGAAGTGATAATGAATCTATGTCCATTAGATGATGTGGGGTGGATTTTACCTATGAGGTCGAGTCCCCATTGGGTAAAGGGCCATGGTGACATTATAGGATGAAGCTCATGTGTTGGCGCATGTATCAAGTCTCCATGAACTTGGCATTGGCAGCATTTCATTACAAATACATATGAGTCCTTTTCCATAGTAGGCCAGTAATAACATAGTCTCATAATCTTTTTGGCTAAGGTAGGACCACTAGAATGGGAACCACATATACCCTCATGCACCCCATGCAAGGTCGCTTGTGCTTCAGTAGAATCAAGACATCTCAGTAGGGTATTATCTAAGGAGCGTCTATATAGTGTGTCTCCGACAATGGTGTATTTGGCTAACATGCAGAGGAATGTCCTACACTGGTTATTTGATAGGCCAGTGGGTATGACTTCAACATTTAGGTAATCATAGATTTCTTCGTACCATGGGGAATCAGGAACAACAATGTCACACACCGTTTTAGAATCTAGGATATCGTAGGCTAGGACCAAAAGTTATTCTACCAAGAACTCAAACTTAGGCACATTGTTAGGAATGTCGAGAAGTGATGCAATTGTAGCCATAGCGTCTGCTGCCCTATTTAAAACATGAGGTATTTGATGAAATTCAACCTTGTCAAAGTACTCTTTAAAGCTATCAGCCGTGAGTTTGTATGGAGCAAGCTTCTCATCCTTAGTCTCATAATCATCATTTACCTATCTAATTACTAGTTGAGAATCACCATATACCTATAAATTCTTAATTTTCCACTTGACTATCATGCGTAACCCTGTCACCAGAGCTTCATACTCTGCTATGTTGTTAGTACATGGAAATGCAATCTTGAATGACTTAGGGATGGAATCACCCTGTTGTGTGATAAACAGTATACCAACCCCTAAACCATGATTTGTATGTGAGCCATCAAAGTGTAGTTTCCATGTGGTGTTTGTATCTATTGTAAATATAAACTCATCAAGAAAGTCTACAACTAATGGGTGATCTACTTGTATTGGTGTGTCAGCTAATTGATCAACAATGACCTGTCCTTTAATAGCCTTTCTTTCTACATACGAGATATCATACTCACTAAGTATCATAACTCATTTAGCCAGTCGCCCCATTAATGTTGCCTTGCTAAGAAGATATTTTAGAGGGTCTATTTGAGCAATCAACATTGTTTGATGATTTAGCATATAGTGCCTCAATTTTTGGGTAGCAAATACTATTGCAAGATAGGCACGTTCAATGGTACTATAGTTGAGCTCATATAATAGACTTCCCTTTCATGACCTTCATCATCCTTTTGTGCAAGCAATGCTTTGAGTGATGAATGGGTTGCTATAATATAAAGTATCAATGGTCTTCCTTCAATAGGCGGCATGAAGACTAGTGGTGTGAGTAAATATTCCTTAATCAGTTGAAAGGCCTCTCCACACCTAGCTGTCCATGCAAAGGGTACTCCTTTTTTAAGTAGATGTTGAAAAGGATTTGTCTTATTTGCTAACTGCACTATAAATATTCTGATGGATTGCAATCTTCCTTGTAGTGTCCCTTGTTGGCTAAGATTAGTGGGTGGAGGCATGTCGATGATTGCTTTTACCTTAACTAGATCCACTTAATTGCCTCATCTGGAAATGATATAGCCTAATAGCTTTCTTGACTTGACTCCAAACACACATTTCTTGGGATTGAGTCTCACTTTATACTTCTCCAACCTTTGAAATATCTTGTCTAAAACCTGTAAATGTTCTACTCTTGTCTTGGATTTAACAATAAGATCATCGACATAATCCTCTATAAGAGTGTGCACTAGATCATGAAAGATAGTGGTCATGGTACGTTGATAGGTTGTTCCAGCATTTTTGAGTCCAAAGGGCATAAAATTCTAGCAATACGTTCCCCAAGGACAAGTGAAAGTTTTTTAGGTTGGTCTTTAGTTGCAATTCTGATATGATTATATCCTGAAAATCCATCCATAAGGGACATCTCATATCCTACTGTCATGTCAACTATCATGTCTATTTTGGGCAAAGGGAACTCATCTTTAGGACAAGCCTTGTTGATATCTCTGAAATAAGTGAAGATGCAGATGCCCCTAGTTGGTTTAGTGACTGGGACAAGATTGGAGATCCAATCAGCATATCCGATTGATCTTATGAAACCAATGTCTAACAGTTTCTTGAGTTTTGCCTTGACTAGTAAAGCAATCTATGGATGCATTTTTCTCAATTTTTGTTTCACTAGTTTAGCACCTGGTTGTAAGGGTAAGTGATGTAGAACAAGTTTAGGATCCAATCCAGGCATGTCTACATATGACCAAGCAAAATTTATCTATCTCTATGCAAAGAATTTGTGGAATTTTGGCTACTCCTCTGTTGTCAATGACACTGCAAAATAAACTATACGAGGATTCTCTTCTGTACCTATATTGACTGTTATTGATTCTTAATGAGCATGGGTGAATTTTCCTATGCAATGGGGAGAATGTTCAAACCTCCATACTTAGGTGCCTCAAAGAATTTTTCACCTTTGGATGCATCCTTTCTTTTTACTTTTTCATTGTGTAAAGGTGCCTTTCGGTTTTCACCTAGAGACTCATCCTTTTTATCTTGTTTATTATTTTTCTATTTTTGCGACTAGAGGGTTGAACAGATTCCCCAAAGTATGATTTTTTGTACAATTCAATGGTAAAACTAGCCTTATTATCACCATTAGGTATGCCTTCTCGTAATCCTAGGAACTCAGCAATTGCCTTGTCATTCTCAAAAGTGTCTAAGACGGGTGTATCTTGTTGATCCCAATCAATGAGTTGGGGATAGATTAAGGGCATGTCATCTTCAGAGTTATTAAAGTTTAATGGGGTCAAGGTAAGGATTGAGTTATTCATATGGTCACAAACATCTTGTACTAAATCCTTTTTTCTCTTAGTTTTAGGTATAGACAGATTGAGAGGTGGGCCTAATGCCAAGGTTTCGTTATCTAAGATAGATGTAAAGGGTTGCCAAGAGGTTGGATCAATTCATTCCCAATAGTAGTGTTTAAAACACTCCTCCTTTGTCATTTTCTTTGGTGGATAGGAATTCAATGGATTTGGGGAGGATCTTAACATTAAGTCAAGTTCTCCAAATAACTTGTCAAGGTCCATGGAAGAGGTAGAGGATAGGGAATCCCACTCATAATTGTTAGAGTCAGGGGAGTCACAATGATATTGGTCCAATGGTTCGTGAGATGTCTTAATATCTTCTGAAGCACTTACTTCCTCAATTAAGGGGATGTGTTACTAGGAATGCCAATTAGAATTGGTTGAAACCCTAGCCCCATGCCTTTTTGGCCACTGAGAAACAAATATTGGTTCAATCCTCCCATCTTGGTTTAAGCCTAAACTGCTATGTCCATCATATCCCTTGCTCTGCATGATTTTGAAACCCTTTCCATATAGATATGTAGGAATGTGAGCAAGTAAGAGAGGTTCTTCATCATCTTCCCTTTATAGCCAAGAGGTGACATCATCTATATTTATGGCCTCTTTTCTTAATTCTCCCCATTTAATGAAAGTTGTTGTAGGAGGAAGATGTATAGTGACCATAGACTATCCCCTATCTGATGTAGGTAAACCATATGACTTAAGAGGAATTAAATGGCTAACACAATAAGATGTCATCATATAATACTCTCCACAACCCTTGTCTTGGATCTCAACCCTAGGAGTAATAGGAATTGAGGGTGAAATAGATGTTTGAGTGAGTGTAGATGGATCAACATAGGATGATGGATTAGATGATGAAGCCGCTTGGTTTACTGGCACTTCGCATTGAGGGATCTCTTTTAGATTGGTGCAATATTGGAATGGATCTGAGTCACCATCTATGGTTATCTTTGTACCATTGTAAGGGAATTTAAGACATTGATGATACGTGGAAGGGACCACCTTCATGGCATGAATCCATGGTCTACCTAGTAGAAGGTTATAAGGAAGGGTGAGATCCAAGACTTGGAACTTTGTCTCCATTACTGTAGGATCAATTATGATAGGAAGTGTTACCACCCCCTTTGATTTTTGTTCCTCATCATCATAAGCTTTAATGACAATAGTTTTGGTCATGTCTATGCATGCTTCTAAGATACCTAATGCCTTAATTAGTTTTAAAGTGCATAGATTTAACCCTACTCCTCCGTCTATCAAAACTCATCTAACTTTGGTATCATCAACAAGGACTTCTAGATGTAAAGGATCATTATGGCGTGTCTTGTTCAGAAAATGTGGCATGATGATTATTGGTCAAGTAACCCACCATTTCTTAGAAATGATTGACATCAAGATCATTAAGGACCGTGGTGTTCTGTAAAGCTTTATCGAGAATAGATCGATGCTCAAGGGAAATACACAATAGTTCCAAGATTGAGATTTGGGCTAGGGTCTTCCCCAACTGGTCAAGGAGGTTATATTGTAACTTGGAAGGCTGTGGTGTTTGTTGTGATGGAGGGCCCTGAATAGTGATCTTAGTATGATGAGTATTGACTACGCTGGGATTTGTATTGATAGTAATGGTATTAATATTCTCATCGGCAGCACGAAGGCAATGAATGATACTCACATAATTGGCTGACATATAGGTCATAGTACTTGAACTGGGAATAGTTCTGTTGCCATGGTCATGTAGTGGATCAGAAAAGACTTGATGATTAGTGTTCGATGACTTTTGTTTTTGTCCACTAACTTCAATTATTCTCCTTTCAATAAGATCATGTATGATATTCTTGAGTTGTTGACAATTCTATAGGTTATGTCCCTTAGTTCTATGATAATCACAAAAGGAATTATCATCCCACCAAGCTAGTTTAAATTGTCTTGGATTGTATTGTCTTGGTTCCTACAGACATATAAGATTATGTTGTAATAGTTGTTTGAATACTGACTCAATGGGTTCCCCTAAAGGATTGAACTCACGTTTTTGAAACCTCCTTTGTTGTTGTGGACGTTCAGTATTTTGGACTATGTTAGGAGGTTGATTGACAACATTAAGCATGTTGGAAAAAGTGTGAGGTCCTTGTAATGTGATGAGTGTTCTTACTTGTACTATTTTAGCATCAACTACCCCATCATTGGTGACATTTTTGTTATGAGACCAAAATCTATTTCTGTCAGTGGGGGTGTTTTGCATGATCAGGTTTCTATTGGGTGTTGATGTCTTAAGTTTTCCTTTTTCAATGAGATCTTTTTATATTATAACCCCTTTTTTTACTAGTTCTGAAAAAGATGTACAACAATGTACTCTTAAATTACTCCATAGTTTTGCATGAAGGTTTTCTTGGAACATAGTAATTTTTTGTTTTTCAGGTATCTCGATAGGACATTGACTGGCTATAGTCCTCCATCTCTGGAAGAAAGCAATGAATGTTTCATCTTCATCTTGTTTTGTGTGACACAAGGTTGCTATATTTACCTCGTGGTCTATGTTGAAAGAGAATTGCTCCACAAATTTCTCAACTAGTTCACCCCAAGATCTGATGCCAGAATCTAGACCTGAAAACTACTCTAGTGCAATTCCTACAAGACTTTGTGGGAATAGTCTCATAAGATATGTGGGGTCATAGGCAACATCTATGCATATGGTAGAAAATTCCCTTATATGGTCTATTGGATTCTGTTTGCCATTGTACTTAGGGAGATTCGGTATGACATATCCATGAGGGAAAGGGGTCATCTACAATGATCTATCAAAGGGAAATGGGCATATGTCCTTTTCTGAAAAGGATTTCTTAGTTGACACTGACATGTTATCCATTTGTGTTTGTAGTGCATGCATTTGTGTTTGTAAGACATCAACCTGGGTCAAGGATGTGCTAGGCAGATTATGCAGATCCGTGTATGTATTCTGAAATCCAAAGTCTCGTGATGGGTTTCAATTGAACATTGGTATTTGAGGTGGGTTTGGATTTGGAATGTTGGTAAATGTGTTCTAGGTCAGATTCTACATAAAATGGGTTTGACTTGGGATTTGTGTGAATAGATTCTGATTGCCAATCTAGGAGAAAGGATTCTGATTTGGAATCTATGTAATTTATTTTGACTTGGAATCTGTGTGAACAAATTCTAACTATCAATCTAAGAGAAAGGATTCTAATTTAGAATCTGCGTGAATGGATTCTGATTGCCACTCTGGGAGAATGGATTTTGATTGCAATATTGGAAGGAGGGAATTCCTCCTATTTTTGTAATCTGTGGTATAGTAGTAGTGACTTGAGCACTAGGTATGGCCAATGACTATGGTATGGTGCTCGTGATACTAGCGTTAGGTATGACCGTTGACTGTGAACTTGTGACACTGACATAATGTGTAGAGGCTAATGTTTTAGCTCTTTTACTCCCAACAAGAGGACCGAAGGGAGTGGATGATGAAGCCCCTACAGTGAAATTAAATCTAGATGTCATGCTGGACGTACCAAATGGAGACGTATGGACTATCATACTCTATGTAGGTATGCCAGATGGCATAGTTGTGCTGACTTGAGGTATAGTAGTACTAGCAGTCATTGTATTTGTCCCTTGTGTAGGTTTAGTTTGTAAGGTGTTGATATCAAATCCTATAGGTAAGGTAGCACCTTCAGCTAGCAATTTGGCTAAGTATCATTGATGATCATTTGCTAGGTACTCATCTACGAAAGAGGCAAACTCAGGGTCTTGTGCAGTAGCCTCTATGTCTTCTGTTATAATATGACCTTGAGTGTTTCTAGTGGTGAATTTTTCTAACAAAGTCTTATGAGGTCTTGAAGAAAATGGGTTGATGAATTCATTTGAGTTCGACATCTTTTCTCTCTTTCTTCTCTTAGACCTAGTTTCGACCATGTAGGATTAGCTCAATATGCAACGAATGCAAAACTATGTCTATGGATAGTATGACTCTAGTCTATGTTTTTGGGATTTTCTAGATGAAAAATAAGGAATGTCCTAGGATGATACTAGTCTAAAAAAAATCCAAAGATGCAAAGTCTAAGCAAGACCCTAAAGTGATCAATTCTATAAACCCAAGACGGAGGTACCAACTACCTAAAGTCTAACAAAGGCATTAATTTTGTTAAGTCAAGGAACCAATGTAGGATGAGGATCAGAACAAGTCGAGTTTCCTAACTAGACTAATGAGCTAGGAGGACTTTATGTAGGAAAAAGGATAAAATGATAAGACTAGGTTCAATGATAGATTTCATTGATGCTATGATTTTTCTAGAGTGTAGATGGTGGACCTATCCTAAAGTTTGTAAAATGACCTTCCTCAAAGTTTAAATCAAAGGAAAAATGTATTCTAAGATGAGACCAAACTCTAAATTAGGATAACTATGGTAATGACTATATGAACCTAAAGGATGCAAAATTGAGCAAAATTGTTTCTTGTTTTTGTTCAAGGACTATTTGTAGAAAGACAACTGAAATTGGTATAACCGTGTTGACTAGACAATGATTGTGAATTCTGGTTTTCTAATAATTAGGAAAATGTGTCACGAGATTTCATAGATTTAGTTCAAGTTAACAGTTGTGGTTTTCTGGTCAACAATTGTGTGTCCCTAATAAAGTTTAATGTCTAACCCTAATAGATGCAGTTAACCTTCTAATAGATGTGACTTGTAATGACAGTTGCAACTCAGAATATAACATATGCGGCCTTTCACAAAGCAATTGCAAGCCAACCTAGCAGATGTGACTAAAGATGATAGATGCGACTCGAAGTTAAACAGATGGGACTAAAAAGTACTAATGCAACTCTAATTTAAATAGATGCAACTCTAAAAATCAATTGTGACCTTCTAGTGAATAGTTGAGACTCTTTGTGTGTTTTCACTGATTTGATATTTAAAACTGACTCTATTTTTCGTGATCCAATTCTGAAAAACAAAGACAATCATAAGACAAAGTGTTTTCAGTTTGATTTTGGACTCAAAGAATGTTTGAGTTAATAACAGACAAGCACATCCTAATAGGCCATAAGGCCTAGGGTTTGTATACTTGGTACAGCCCATTGAAATACACCTGATTGGTGATAAACACCTTTCCTTCTTGAGAGTGGCCAACTTAGAAATTTGGTGGCATTGGCTCCCCTCCATGGCTCATTAATGTCTTTCGAGCACACCAATTTCAAATTCTTTTGGAAATGACCTCCTAAGAATTGCTATATCTACTCAAGGGGATTAGTAGTGAGTGTCTTTCGGCATGATATTGTACCTTGCACTATACCAAGCAACGACCAATAGAACAGTTGGACACTAAGACAAAAGGTTTTTAATAAGGGCATTCCATTTGTGGGGCATGATCCATGTGGCAAGAGTCCCCTTTTGGAACCATAATCATGATTCTTGGGCTTTCCCCAAGAATCCACTTTTATATATCAGCTGGAAGTCCCTCGGGTTCAGGGTGCTGCCAGTCTGAGTCATCCTGGGGTGAGTACTTTTTCCCACCAGAATAGGCCCAAGTTCTAGAGTTGGTAACCATTTATCTTAAACCTAAGATTGCACAGATGCACAAGGGGAGAGGATACTTCAATGTGCCAAATTGTGAGGGTAATACATAGATGTGCTTTCATACCAAACATAGTAAACACTTCTTAATTTTAATCCAAATGAAAGATTTGTTACACTACCAAACAATCTATTTCAAAAGTTTAACTATGGTCTTCGACATGCATTCTGCAGAAAGATTCGTTAGTAGTTTTCAGTATTTTCTTCATCAATCGTGCTATAGAAACTCGTTAACTCCAAAAACAAAAGGCCCGCATGCTAAAAATTTGATATTAGTAACACACAAATCAATTGAAAATTTTGAGATTTCCTGAAAATAGAAACAAAAGGTTTCCAGTAAATTGTGTTGCTATTTTACTAGTCAGATGCATTGATGTTCTCTACAATTGCGTTCTCGGTATTTATAGTCAGTTGCAATTTAGGAATTTTTAGATGTGTCATAATTTTTTAGATGCATCATTTTTGGTATCAAGTGTGGTTAAGAAATACAATTGCATCTCTTCATCAAACTAATGTGTCTATGAATTCTAATTGTAGTGTTTCATCAATCTGATGCATCGTTCCCTACGAAAAACTTGCACAATCAAAATAAAAGTCTCGGGATATGTGAAGATGGTGTCTTCACATCGTATTCACCAAATGTAACCCCAAGAAAGTGCACAAGACAAGATTAATAGCAAACATGCAATGTAGATCTAAATCTCTAAATTCAATCTAATGCTAAGCAACAAAGAACAAAGGAAAGTAAAAACGTAAGTACAATTTGAACAATCTCACCAAATTTGTATGTATTTCCATGATTCATCTCAATTCCCCTTCTCCATTTTTTTGTTGTAGTATAATTGCCCTCAGATTTCTCGTAAGTTCATGCAAGTAGAGCCTAAGATAGTGATTAGCAAAACATCCAAGATTCAAGATAAGTGCTCTCAAAATTCATAAGATTTTGCGAGAGATTGGAATGATGAAGACTAGAAAATTGATTATTTGAATGACGGGCCAAGATTGAAAGATCAAAAGATGGTTCAGATCAACTGATTAGACATGCATTCTAATAACTATCAGTGATGATAGGAGTGATACAAATTAGAAATAGAATTAAAGAATAAATAAATGATTTAATCTTCTAGTTTGGTATTTGAAAACATAAGAATTATCTTTGCATGACAAAGATGAAGATTAATTAAAGCAACTCTTGTTCGAATGCACTCACAAGGTTTAATTAATTAAATAGGAATATTTAATTAATTCGCATGTACACACAAATGAGTTAGAACTGGATGATTGAATGATTTGATGAAGAGATTACTCGAGAACGCCACTCAAACATTAAATCAAGAGTTAACTAAGCGATTTGAATAGATCTTTGAGTCGAGTAAAAGTGAATACTTAGATAACTCACACAATTATCTAAATATAGAGGAATGTGTTAAAATAAAATTCATAAATTAAATAATTCATTTAATTCAAGATTTGATATTTGAAGAATAATTAAATAAATAAGATTTATTTAATTAAGTGATGAAGGGATTTAAATGAATAATTAAATAAATAAAGATTTTTTTTAATTATAGTTGAAGTATGATAAAGAGTAAATTAAATAAGAATTTATTTAATTTGAAAAGAAGGATAAGGTTAATTAGTAACATAATTAAATAAAAATCGTTTATTTAATTAATCAGATAGAATAAAGAAAAGTGTGAATTAATTAAATAATTAAGATTATTTAATTAATAGAAGAAATGAAGACAATAGAGAATAATTAAATAATTGACATTATTTAATCATGACCATGAAGAATACGAATTATGAAGAATATTGAAGTCGTTGGCTTAGACCAGATTTCGGTGTCTACAAGTTGAATTCACAATCATGTCAATATTAGGAAGTGGTAAATCATCTTTTAAAGATTCTCTATTCAAATCATGGAAATTTTTGCATATCCTAATATGATTATTGGGTTCAACAACTACAACAATATTTGAGATCCAAGGAGAATAATCAATAGGACGAATAAAACCTGCATCAAGGAGTTTTTCAAGCTCTCCTTTAACATGCAAGGATATATTAGGATTCATTTTGTGTATCTTTTTTTGAATAGGCTTAGGATCCTTTTCAAGAATATTATTATGTGTGAGAATATTTGGGTCTATACCTAGCATATTAGAATATTTCCAAGAAAAAATTTCAAGAAAATCATGGAGCAAAAGTGTAGTATCCTCCTATTCCTCATCATAAAGGAACTTCCCAATCTTAATTACCTTTTCTATGTCATTGATGTCCATTTTTAGATCAATTTTATCTCCTAGGGGCAGTGCATTAGGCTGAGGAAACTCAAGTTCATATGGTTCCATGGTTTTCTCATGATCATTGGTATGTTGCAACTTGGAACTTATCGCATTGTAGGTAACATGTTGGTTAGAAGGAGATGGTTTATCAATAGCATCTAGAATTTTTTTCAAGGCTTCATCAATTTCAAAATACTCCCAAGAGGGTGGAGAAGTCATGTCAAGAAATTTAGGATGTTTGAGTGTAATTGTAGTTTGTGATTGACATGTGATAGTGTTGATATTTAGTGAGGATCGTTGAGTTGCTTTTGTTGTTTTAGAAAAGGAATATCCTAAACCAATCTTCACATCTTGTGTATTAGGCTCAATAGGGACACAAATTCCTTGTTCAAGTTTTCCACATCCTTTACCATTGTAACCCAATCGTTTCATAAGCCCATACCCACATCCATAAAGTCTCTCCATTTCCTTGGGATTGGGGGGTTTCTAATAATCTATCTCATCAAAATGTGTTGTGTAAGTTGTTTTTTCATCCAAGGGAGGTGAGATAGATTAAGGGGAAGAATCTTGTGAATTTTTAGTGGAAATAACTATTGGTTGCTCTTGTTTTTATGTTTCATTATGGGTAATTATGTATTCATCCATGAATGAAGGAGTAAATTCTAATGTTCCCCAATCATCATTGAACAATTTGGACATGGATTCAATTTCCTGTCTATTGGTCTGAAGAGGGTCAACATGAGATGTTGGAATTAAGGTATTCAGAGGACTTGTTCCTTTTTCAAGTTGCAAACAACTCTTAGGCTCGGGATCTATTTCAACTTGATACACTTTATTTTTATAGAAAATTTTCATTTTACAATGAAGATTCAAAGGTAGCACATGCATCTCATGAATCCATGGTCTTCCCAAGAGAAGATTGTATGTGAGATCATAAGGCATGGCATGAATAGGAGTTTGCAAGGTAACTATTCCGACTATTAGAGGTAAAGTGATTATACCGAGTGCTTGTTTTGTTGTGTTTTCAAATCCTCTGATGGATACAAAATCAAGTTTAATTTGTGATTTATCCTCATGTAATCAATTAAGATGTTTCACACTGCACACATTAAGGGAAAAACCATTGTTGACAAGGGATTCGCTTAATGCCTATTATATTATATTAGGAAATAATCATGAAATCCTTGTTATGTCTCCTTAATTCTAATGGGGGGATCTCATGTGCATGAAAGGTAATGTCTGCATTAAGTGTATTCATTCCCTTTACAAGAGCTTCCACATCGCTTGCATTTGTGCCAGGAGGAATTGCTATCTATTGCAAGGCTGTTTGAAAACACAGCATGATATGCATAAAAGTAAAATGAATGCAATAAATGATAAAATAAAGATGTAAAATAGGAATTAGGCACTTGAAAATTGATGAGGAGTAGAGTGGAGATTACAGAGACTTCTAAAATGTTGGAAATTCTAATTTTTAAAGCCTGGTGGGACTAAGTTGCTAGGCTGGGCGATTTAGTCTTGGTTTGAGGAAACTACCTAGAAACCTATTTTTGCAAAAAGGTTATCTGAATCTACAAAAAAAATTGAAAAATAAATACAATGGGACTAAGTCACCACTATGGGAAACTTAGTCCAGTTTGGATTTTGTGCAAATTTGAAAGTGGAAATGGAAGCCCACAACTAGCAATCTACTTTTTGATGGAAATTTAGATTTGAATCTTCAAAAGACCCTACAAAATAGAAGATAAAATGGTTTCTAATGGGGTGTTTTCCTTTGTCAAACCCTATTTGGTATTTAAACTTTTTGAATGAAAAAATCTACACAAAAACCCTAGTCTTAAGTGTGTCTAAGACTAAGAAAAGTTGAAAATGAGGTAAAACCCTATTCTAATGTGCTAGAATGAGGCGATTAAATGGAATTCAAATGATGCAAGAATTCAATGCAAGAAACCATACAACACTTCAAATAAATGTAAATGATATGTAAAATGTAATGCAAACCTCAAATTTAAAGATAAGAAGAACATGGAAGATGGAATCACTTTGAAAACAAGTCATTAGGTGTGATTTGATGGCTAGTTGCATCTCTTCAACCTATATTTCTCTATGATTTACCATACACATCCATGATCAATATTTTGCAATGGAAAATCTTGAACATGAAGTGAGCTTCAATACCTTCAAAAACCCTAGTTTGCTGCCCTAAAGATTCAACTTTGTTGCAAAATGTTATTGAATCTTCTTGTGTAAGACATTTTTTCATCTTGACTTTTGATTTTCTCTTTTTTAAAATGACTAGGAAATGTGAAAAATGACTTGAAATGTGTATTTATAGGAATCAACACCTAATTTTCCTATTATTTAGACCTAAGAGGTTGAAATCTATTGAGAAATTAAATTGAACTAGTGAAATTCCCACACAAAAGTGGAAAATACCCCAAAATGGACTAAGTCACCACCTTGGTGACTTAGTCCCAACAAGGATATTTTTGGTGGGTTTCACAAAATTTGAGTGGTTTTAATGATATTTGTTAGATTTAAGTGGTTTCATAGGTGAATTAGGCCTCAAAGTCCAAAATTATGAGTATTAGGGGCCTATAAATGCAATTTTAAGGGGTGATTGATTAAATGTATGTAAATTAGGACCTAGTTTTACCACAAAATTGTCTCTTTCTTTAAGAGTATACAATTTCTAGAACTACTTTAAGCCCCCAATTTAGCATCCATATGACTCTACGTGCATATGCAAGCTAAAGTATTCTAAACAGTGAACATTACTTTATAAAAGGATACTTATTCAAAATCCAAGAGAATGAAGACCCCAATGTAGTTATCTAGACAATCACAACATTATGAAACTGAATCGTGCAACACAAATTCATTATCCATCAAAAATTATTTTTTCCTAACTCTTAGAAAACAAATTTGAGGGTAGATGTATGCCCCCCTTGATTCTGCTTGCTTTATGGAGGTGGAATCAAGGTAGAAATCTAGCCATGTCAAACCCAAAATATCATATCAAAGGACATTTACAAGTACCATGTCGCCTAATGATAGATAGTTGATGATGTTGGGTGTGGAGTCACAATTCCAATGCATCAAATGACATCGAAAATGGATTTTCCTAGCTCAATTTTGTGGTTGGGAATGAAAAGTATTTGATTTAAGTGTAAGGTAAAAGAAACCCTAATTTAATGCATATGAAAAGTAAATAGGTTAGAAGAGGTAAAGGAAAGTAGTTTGTCACTTACTATTTCATTTTACCTACTTGTAGCTTGAGAGTGATGAGTGAGAGGACAAGATGTCAATCATACAAGGATACAAACCTACACGATTGGATGTTCTTTGAGACTAGGTGGCACGTGGTGAGCATCAACATGAGGTGAGTGGATTTTGTAACCTTTTTTTTGTGATTTTTTAATTATTTAATGATTCTTAATGCATTTATGGATTAGTTTAGGATCTTGGATGTTTCTTTGCAAATGTCCCTTTTGTTCTCAAAGTGTCTTGTTTCTTTGTAAAGTGTCCTATTTATTTGTGAAGCATCAAATTTCTTTGTAGAATGTCCCAAAAGGGTTATAAAGTGTCTAGGTCCTTTAAAAAAGCACACTTGCATGATGAAAATGTAAGATTTTTGATGAAATTTAGAGCATATATGTGTAAAATTTATACGTATGTACCCAAGGACAACAACAATTAGGAGGGAGATAGTTGAGCTTTCTAAGATATTTGGCTCCATCGCTATTAGAAGAGGAGACTGAGCATCTTTAGGCCATTGGGATCTATTGGGCATATCTTATGCCACCCATGAGATACCACAATGCCATGCTGATGGATCTCTGCAAGTGATGGGATATAGATACATGTGCATTTCATCAGCGTACAAGAGACATGTTGATCAGACTAGAGGATGTACACCGAATTCTCTATGTGCTGATTCAAGGAGAGCAAGTATATTTTTGTAGAGACCAAAGCTTCTTGGAGCATAGGGTTGATTACTAGTATTGTGTAGATGTTCTAGTTCATGATACACAAGTTAGAGGATGGATTGATTTTTCCATGTTATTATATTCATGGGCACTAATGGTTCAACACATTATGATGGACACTATAGCACTAGTTTTTGTCTCTGATGGTCAGGATGCTTGCCTGGATGGAGGACTAGTCGACTTGATTCAAGGGATGGCAGAGCAGTGAAAAGTATACGCATAGGGTCAGTGTATGATGGCACATCTCTATTATGATTTAGGGTGATTTGTATTCTGAGAGGTGGAGAGTATGGTGTACTGGACTCTTCTATAGGTGTGCTACCTTCAGCACATTACATATACCAAACCAGTTGGCTATCCATGTGTGACAACAATAGGATATACATGGGCTTTCAGGTTTCCTCTACAGTGACTATGGTAGTATGGTGACTTGCATTTTTGGAGGGTATGATTTGACTGACTTGATGAGGATGATGTCTTATGGAGACCTTATCAGCTAACATTATAGTGGCTAGATCATACTAGATATTTGAGGAGGATGCAAATGGATAGCTTTTTGGTTGGCCACCATGACAACATAGTATGGTCATTCTACTATGATAGAGTCATGAGACAATTTGGATAGGTGTAGAGACCACCTCAAACATAATCCACCTTCAAGAGATTAGTGCAGAGTTCTTGGAGACCAGGTGATACAATACAACTTAGTCTAGACCATGTAGCTGAGAGTGATTATGACTTTTTTGATTAGGAAAAACCTCCATTTTCCAATGTAGTTGATTTCAAGGTGACATTAGAGCATGAGGAGTGGTGGGAAGTGACTCAACCAGCACTAGTATTTTTGATGGATAGGCCAGTGGGAGATGTAGAGCCAATAATAGATGACGAAGATGAGCAGGAGGATAGGGCCGAGGACACATGTTATAGACCTACCAATATATTAACTGATGTGATTGATGAAGAGTATGATGAGGAGGTAGATATAGATTATGATGATTAGGAGGGAGAGGGAGAGGATGAAGAGGAGTATGAGGAGGATGAGGTGGAGTAGTAGTACGAGGAAGAGGAGCGACTCTTGAGTGAGGATGTTGAGGCAGTAGCTGGGGACCATCATGAGGGGGGAGATTTGTTTCCCATCTATAGGACTAGGTCATGAGCAGCAGCTGTAGCTAGCACTGGTATTCACAGTCGAAGGGAGGCTAGCACTACCTTTATGCGCCCAACACAGGATGATATTGAGATGACACATCTGACCTACAACATAGGTGATGATATTTAATCTTTTGAATTTACTTTTCATGAATATGTAGTTTTATATGTATATGTATATCATGATGAGGATTACTAATTATGTATCTTGTCTATCTTGCAGGAGTGACAAGAGACTAGCAAGAGTTCTATTGTCAGGATGCTGCAAAGATAGTGCCTACATCCATCAACAGGAAGGAGAGGGATCCTAACTACATTCCCCCATCAATCATGGAGGAGGAGTTAAAGTTTCTTAGACCTTTCACAAGGCTATGAGCAGCATACAAGAGCATGAGAAGAGGAGTCTGTTGAGCTAAGAGTGTAGGACAGTCATTATAGACTTTAGTAGAGGTCGAAAGATTGCATGCAGAGCCAGCACAAGTATGAGCGGAGAAGGATCAGATGGCAGACACATGTCTTGTGGCTGTTGGTCATGTACAGGGTCTAGAGTATGCACTTAGATTCAACAATTCATGGTCATAATAACACACCATTGTCTCATGACATCTAGGGACCAGATCACAAGCACCAGAGCCTGAGGGGTCTAGCTCTCATAGACCTTTGTGATTTGTATATGATATTGAGATGTATATAAAACTTTTATATATAGGGACATGTGCATTTGGTGTTATTATGATGTTTCTATTTGTAGTAGAATTTTAAATGCAATGTGATTAATTAAGTGACTCTATGGTAAAAGTATTTAATTAATAGCTACATGATTTGACAAAACTTATGTGATCTAGTTAAAACATATTGCAATTTTGTTTTATATACAACATGATGATGGAGTATGTTATGCTAAATTAAATGTTACTTATCACAACACACTAGATGAATTTGTATAGCATGAATCCTAAAAGGATTATAAATCATCACCTTAGTGTTTAAGACAAACCTATAAAAAGGGTGTTGAAAATGAAGTAATGTGAAATTGTATAAGGGAGGATCCTATTTAATGATTTAAAAACACTACTTTATAGTTCATACTATTCAAAACGGATTAAACATAATACCAAAATAAGTGTGTGGCATTAATTGGTTCTTTAAGGGGTGTTCCATCGAGTTTCATTAAGACATAAACACCAGACCCAGAGCTTTTGTTGAAAACATAGGGTCCTAACTAGTTAGGGCTGAATTTTCCTCATTCGTTAGGGTCGACATTGACATTACACTAATTTGCATAAAGAACTAATTCACCCTTGTCAAATGTACAAGGGATGACATTGAAATTGTAGTAATTTTGTTCGCTTTTTCAATAGGCTTGAAGATTCTCAAGAGCATTAATGCACTGTTCATCATTCATTTGAAGTTTATGTAATCATTCAGTCTTATAAGTGTTATTTTCAATCAATCCTTGAAGAGAAATCTGCAATGTTGGGATTTCTAACTCCAAGGACATGATTTCCTCAGTACCATAAACTAGGTTATGAGGTGTTAATCTGTTGGAGGAATGAATGCTCGTGCGATAAGCCCAAAGTACTTAATGCAGTTGTGTGTGCCAGTCTTTATGATTAGTGTTAATAGTTTTTCTTAAAATATGTTTGAGGACTTTATTAGACTCTGCTTGACCATTTGATTGTGGGTAATAGGGTGTCAAAAAATGGTGTTGAATATGGAAAGTTTCCAATAAATTTTTCACATCATTAGTCCTAAATGGTGTGCCATTATCAAAGACTAATACAAAAGGAAGCCTAAAACAAGCAATTATAATCTCAAGGATGAATCAAGAGATCACCTCAATAGTTTTAGATCAAAGAGGAATGGCCTCTACCCATTTCATGAAATAATCAATGGTAGTGATGATAAACGTATGTCCAGCGGAAGATGGAAGATATATTTTTCCAATTATATCTAGCCCACATACAAAGAATGGCCAAATAGGGATTTGGATATGAAGCTCAGAAGTGGGAGTATGAAATAAATGACTATGTTCTTCAAATTTATGACATTGTTTAACATACACATAATAGTATTTTTCCATATTTTTCCAGTAGTAGCCCATATGAAGAAGATTTTGCGCTAGGGTCTTTTCACCAAAATGATTGCCACAGCTACCAGCATGAGCCTACTCAAGTGCCATATTAATTTTAGAATACTTAAGGAATCTGAGTAAAATGCCATCAAAAGGCCATTGATATAACACATTGGCAAGGATGATGTACTTGGTGGCTAATTTTTTTAGATGAGCGCAAGTGTTACTTGCAAAATTTTTGGGAAGGGTACCATCTTTTATATAATTATAAATAGCATCATTCCATTCACTTGAATCATTCTTGGTTGTGACTAATGTGGTGATAGTGATATCAGTGATGGAAGGGTTCATGATAGGATGAACATTGAATATAATATATTGTGAAGGATCAGAGGAGGATATAAGGGAGGAAACACCAGCCATTTTGTTCACATGTCAATTATCTTTTCATGAGATGTTTTTCAATGGTGAAGGAATTAAATTTCACTAGTAAGGAAATTGTGAGATCTTTTTATTTGGATAATTTATCATGTTTAGCCTAATAGTTACCATTGACTTGGTTGATTACAAATTGTGAGTCACCAAATATCCTAATGTAGGTAATGCCAATAATTAAAGCAGTGCATATTCTAGTGATTAAGGCCTCATATTCAGTAGTGTTATTTGTACATAGGAAATTTAATCAATAGGAGAAGGGAATAAATTTTCCTTTAGGTGGAATCAACATTATTCTAGCATGAGAACATCTTATACACTTAGATCCATCAAAATATAATGTCCATGTAGAAAAACTGGTTGTTAATACACTATCATCAAGAATAGAATCATTACTAGGTAACGCAAAAGGGGAAGGAGCATAAGCTAAATGGCCAGTCAAGGCTTGTCCTTTAATTGCTTTTTGTAGAACAAACTTAAGGTCAAACTCAATCAACAACATAACCCATTTAGCTAAGCACCTTGATAAGTCTATTTTCTTGAAAAGATGTTTGAGAGGATCAAATTTTGTCATGACTTGTATTTATGCATTTAGTAAATAATTTTATAATTTACTAGTAGTGAATACAAGGGCTAAATATTGCTTTTCAATTGGTGTATATCATGTTTCATAATTGATTAGGGTTCAAATAATGTAATAAATATGGCGCTCTTTGTCATTATCATCTTTCTGAGCTAACAAGGTTGCAAGAGCATGATCAAATGTAGCAATGTAGAGGATGAACAATTTTTTTGGCATGACAAGCTGTAAAAAAGGTGGAGTTACAAGGTATTCATTTAAACTCTCAAAATCATGTTTACATTCTTCATTCCAATCAAAAGGCACATCCTTCTTGAGGATATTTCTGAAATGTAATGTTCTACCGGCTAAAGAAGTGGCATAATGACAAATAGCTTGAATTCATCCTTGTAATGTGCATAATTGGGAAATATTTCTAGAAGGTGGCATGTTTACAATAGCATCAATTTTCTTCATGTCCACTTTGATGCCTCTATGAGATATGATAAACCCTAAGAGTTTCCCACTATCTACTCCAAAGACACACTTTTTTGGGTTGAGTCTCATGTTGTATTTACGTATTCGTTCAAAGATCTAGTGAAGGACATTCACATTGTCTTGTCGTCGTAAGGACTTAAGAAGGATGTCATCAACGTAATCTTCCAATATTTTATGTATGTTATCATGAAATATTAATTTCATTTCTCTTTGATATGTTGCACCTATGTTCTTTAGTCCAAAAGGCATCATAACCCAACAAAATGTTCCCCAAATAGTTGTGAGTGTGGTTTTGTATTGATCTTGTGGGTTAATGAAGATTTGATTATAACTATAAAATCCATCCATGAATGACAACAAAGCATGTCTAGTAGTTGAATCCACAATCATGTCAATATTAGGAAGTGGGAAATCACCTTTTAAAGATGATTTATTCAAATCATGGAAATATATGCATATCCTAATATGATTATTGAGTTTTGCAACTATGACAATATTTGAGATCCAAGGAGAATAATCAAAAGGATGAATAAAACCTACGTCAAGGAGTTTTTCAAGGTCTCCTTTAACATGAAAGGCTATCTTAGGATTCATTTTTCATATCTTTTGTTGAGTAGGCTTAGCATCATTTTCAAGAACATTGTTATTTCGGGCAATGTTTGGGTCTATACCTAGCATATCAAAATATTTCCAAGCAAAAATTTCAAGAAAATCATGGAGCAAAAGTGTAGTATCCTCTTGTTCTTCATCTTCAAGGAACTTCCCAATCTTAATGACCTTTTCTATGTCATTGAAATCCATTTGTATATCAAATGTATCTCCTATGGGAAGTGCATTTGGCTAAGGAAAATCAGGTTCATATGGTTTCATTGTTTTCTCATGATCATCAGTATGTTGCAACTTGGAACTTATCATAGTGCATGTAACATGTTTGTTAGAGGGAGATGGTTTATAAATAGCACCTAGAATTTGTTTCAAGGCTTCATCACTTTCAAGATAATCCCAAGATGGCAGAAAAGTCATGTCAAGAAATTCAAGATGTTTGAGTGTAAGTGTAGTTCGTGATTGGCATGTGATAGTGTTGATATTTAGTGAGGGTTGTTGAGTTGCTTTTGTTGTTTTAGAAAAGGAATATCCTAAACTACTCTTCATTTCTTGCATATTAGGCTCAATAGGGACACAAATTCCTTGTTCATGTTTTCCACATCCTTTACCATTGTACCCCAATTGTTTCATAAGCTCATACCCACGTCCATAAAGTCTCTCCATTTCCTTGGGATTGGGGGATTTCTTATAGTTTATCTCATCAAAATATGTTGTGTAAGTTGTTATTTCATCCAAGGGAGGTGAGATAGATGAAGGGGAAGATTCTTGTGAATTTTGAGAGGAAATGACTATTGGTTTCTCTTTTTTTTCCATTTCCTTGTGGGTAATTATGTATTCATCCATGAATGAAGGAGTAAATTCCAATGTTCCCCAATCATCATCGATCAATTTGGACACAAATTTAGTTTCATTTTTATTGGTCTAAAGAGGGTCAATATGAGAAATTGGAATTAAGTTATTTAGAGGACTTTTTCCTTTTTCAAGTTGCAAAGAAATCTTAGTCTCGGGGTATATCTCAACTTCATATACTTTATTATTATAGAATTATTTAATTATACGATGAAGATTCAAAGGTACCACATGCATCTCGTGAATACACAATTTTCCCAAGAGAAGATTGTATGTGAGATCATAGGGCATGACATGAATAGGAGTTTGCAAGGTAACCAATCTAACTATTATAGGTGAAGTGATTATACCAAGCTGTTATTTGTTTGTGTTGTCAAATTCTCTAATGGATAAGGAATCATGTTTAATTTGTGATTTATCCACATGTAATCAATCGAGAAGTTTCACACTCCATACATTAGGGGAAAATCCATTGTCAACAAGGATTTGCTTAATGCCTATTGTATTATATTGGGAAATAATCATAAAAGACTCATTTTGTATCCTTAATTATAATGGGGGGAGCTCATGTTGATGAAAGGTAATTTCTACATTAAGTGTATTCATTCCCTCTAGAAGAGCTGCCACATCACTTGTATTTGTACCAAGAGGAACTGCTATCTATTGCAAGGCTGTTTGAAGCATTGAATGATAATTGGGTGAATTCAAAAGAAGATCCCAAGGGATATCTTTCTAGGATTATTTTCAATGAGATCATACTCCCTAAGGTGTGAGTTTAGGTGAGGAGCATTAGGAAAAGTAGAATTTGGTAAAGGTAAGATTGTTGGAAGGGGTTGTTGGGGTTGCAGATTGTTTTGGGTATAATGTGTGTATGTGACATCATCATGTTGTGGTGGATAAAGGGTAAAATTGGGTTTAAGTGGAGGTTGAGGTTGGTGTGAAGGTGGGTAAAGAACAAGTTGAGGTTGGATGACATTAATATCTTTTTTTTTAGTTGCTCACAATAATCCCTAGTGGATGATTTGTGTGAGATGAAGCCCTAAAGAGCTTCATCTAACATACTCAAGTCATCACTACTAAAAGGTTGAGGATATAAGGTGTCATTAAGTAGTTTAGGTTTTTCATCACAAGTCTTAGTGGATGAACTTGATGAGAAGAAACCATGAAATATTTAATCTAATCTATCCATGTCATCAGTACTAAGAGGTTTAGATGATATATTTGTCCTAAAATGAAGCACCATTTTGATTTGTTCATGGGATGTTGTATATTGTTTCTTTGTTTTTTATAATGAATATGATCTAAATGAGATAAGATTTAATTCTGAAAATGAACATTGTAAAAATATAATGCTATCTATTATTGCCATTAAAGTAAACAATATAAATGAAAATGATTCAAATAAAATAGTACACAATTGTACAAAAATAGAGAAACAATTGAATCTAATAGGAATTTCAGAAATGGGAAACAAAATACAGCAAACATAAATGCAAAATTGACAGAGGGACTAAATCACCGTAGGTGGAAAATTAGTCCAATTAGGTTTATTTTAAATTTTTCCTAAATTTTCTAATGGATATAAGTGTGCTTAGGATTGTGTAATGCAAATCTATACAATAAATGTAGAAGTGAACTCTCATACTATGAAATAGAATGCAATAATTGTTCGCAAGAGACACTAGAAATTATTTCAAGTGTTGTCATTAATGGAAACCCTAGTTGGTGACCAATCTGCACGTCATCATTTCCTTCCATTGGCATGTAGTTTGCAAATAGTCAGAAGAACAGAGCATCCAATAGTTTGGTGATCATCAATTCACATGTAGATTTTGTGTTACTATTTTGAGTTGTGGATCTCATGGGAGTGTTATTATTATATTTCTTATGTTATCCAAAAATATTTATTCCTCGTACCAAGCTATGTGTAAGTTTGGAGATCTAGTTGATATCTTTTTGTTTATCAATGTTTTGTGACCAACTAAGTTGAGATAATGTCTTGCGGATATTCAAGGAATCTTTGTTCAAATATTTTTGTGTTTGATCATTATGTTTTGGGTCCAAGCTAAGTTGTGGATGACTATTGTGGATGTGCATTAGATAATACTCAAGATTTGAGTTGATAGTTGCTAATACTTTTAAGTTTTATTGAAGCTAACTTGTAGCAACTAAATCCTTTGTTGTGGATATATATAAGTGTTTTTTATATCATATTGAGTGTGTGAAAAGATGTGTTGGAGGGTGTTTGTGATTATTTGAATTTTGATTAAGTGATTATGTATAGTTTCACTTGTGCATCAAGGTTTTTGTAGTGTGAGTTTGTGCAGAATAAAGCAAAATTGTTGAATCAATCAGAAGGATAGAAGATCAACTATTGAGCTTAACTAGAACTATAATCAAGCATTTGTAGATGCTATTCCTTCAGTTCATTCTCTTGGATCTAATCCAAATCATTGTAAGGTAGTGATCCTGAATGTAAGTGCATTCCCATTTTGTAATCTTTCTTTTGGGTATACTCAGATTATATTGTGGATTGTTCATCCACTGTGGTTTTTCCCCTAACAGGGTTTCCACATAAAAATCCTAGTGTTATGGTGTTTTGATTGTTTTCCTTCTATTCATGCATATTTCGTTTATTGAAAGCTTAAGTGAGTTAAAGATTAGAATAATAAAATTAATTTTTGAACAACACTAATTCACCCCTCCTCTTAGTGTTTCTTGTTTCAAACAATTGGTATCAGATCTATTTCCTCAAAATAAGTCTAATAGCTTGGGGAGATCTTGGAAGTATTTTTTCAATGGATACAATTAGTCTTCAACAACAACTTATGGTGGACCTATATGGTCTTGACCTATCAAAGTCTAAGAAATAGGAATTGCTAGAAATCCTTGAGAGTGTAGAGAAATTCATCCAGTCATTGAAAGACAAAATAAAAGAATCAAGGGAGAAATGAAAGGAATTGTGTGATCAGCTTAAGCAGAGGAACAAAAGCATGGAAGATGAACAACCTAGTCATGCCTTGAAGGAGGAAATAGAAGAACGTGATTTTTTTTCTAGAGAAAATGTTTCTCTGAAGCATGAGATGGAATCTATCATGATGAAGTTGATCAAGGAGATTGAAGATAGAAATAAGAATGAAGAAAATATTGCACAATCCTTGAAATAAAAATATGAACAATGTAGTTGATTGGACAATGAATTGGAGCAATCTAAAAATAATGAGGAGGTGCTTGAAAAAGAACTTGATGATCTTAGAAGTGAATTTCTATTACAAATGAGTACAAGGATAAATTTGAAGTAAGCTCAGCCAAACTTGACAAAATAATCAAAGGATAGAGGACTGATGGTGATAGGCGAGGTCTTGGATATGAAGGAGAAAGTTCCAAATCTAGACAAAAGAAATTTAGAGAAGGGAGATTCAAGCAAGGAAATCAGATGAATGGAGCTAGAAGGAATCTAATAAGACAACCAAATGGTCAAAGATTCAATGGATACTATTTTTCTTGCAACAAATTTAGTCATATGGCTTCTCAGTGTAGGAGCAGGATGAACACAATTGCACCATCATTCTCAAGTCAATGTGTAAATTTCTATAAGTATAGTCATAAGTCAAGTGAATGTGGAGTTTTGATGAATAATTTTAATAGATATGTTAGATGTTATGCATGCATTAGATTTGGGCATATTGCTAACCAATGTAGATCAAGACAAAATAAATGGAACAATTGGCCTAGACAAAGAAATGTTATGTGTTACAAGTGCAATAAATCTTTCCACACTACTAGATTCTATTAGAATAGAAGAGGTTCGGTAAAACAAAACATGCAATAGGATGTTAAGGGAAAAGGTAAAGTCGCTACTGATGTAATCAGAAGGAAAATGCAGAAGAAATGGGTAAAGAAGAATCCCTCTATTGAAGGAAACACACCAACACCATAATCCACTTCTAGTAATTCCTCTGGGAATTAGTTTTAGGCCTTTGGCCTAGGGGGAGTTGTCAGGAAAATATTTTAACCCCCTATCGGAAACTATTACTGGAATGTGGACAAGTCTAGTAAGTGGATTGATGTTTTTCAAATGTTGTTCAAACCAAGTGGAGGCACTATTTGAAAGTTTTGAAGATCCACAGAGGAATCATCTATCTCAGTACATAACCAAATGAGTTAGGGTAAAATAATTTATTGTGACAAAAAGGGTTAGGTGTTCAGATGATAAAAGAACACTTTAATCCTTCATTTTTCACTTTGCATTTTGAAGGAAAGCCATTTGGAGAGCCCTAGAGTGAACTTTGCTGAATTGTGGAGAGATTCAAGTGTGAAGAAGGTTTTTCAATCAAACTTTGATCTAATGGAAAGGTATTTATTGAATAGCTTGTGAATTTTTAAAATTGCAATCATGTCCACTCCTCTTGTAGTTGAAGTCAAGGACATACCCCATCCAAAGTTCAAATGGAATCCTTATAAGTCTATTGAGACAGAACCCTTAGGTGTGTTTTCATTTGTATCGTATGGAGTATTGCATACTAAAGATATTAGGGCTTATATACATGCCAATATTGAAGAATTAGGAAGATTTCAAATGATGAATCTATATTCCCATCATATAATTAGAGAGGATCTTACTGTAAAGCCAAAATTTAAAACCCTAGAAGAGAAGTTCATGAAGTTTGTGCTATGAAATAACTTGTACAATAGAAGAATATGATATGAAATATGCTGAAAATACTTGATAATAACTGAGAATAACAAGCGACTTCAAGGGGGAAAACCTCCAAATATATCTAATGAGAACACACTTCACAACTTAATGATGAAATAAGACTCACAACCTCCTATATATACCTATGTATGCCTAAGATATCACCTAGGCTGACTTAAACATAGCTATATAAGTCTTAGGCCAACCTAAACAACTAAATAACAATATACTAATGATAATATGACTTAATAGAGAGTTAAGATAGCCACAATCCCACTATACATAGCCTAATGTACACTAATATTAAGGACGTAACATGCCACCCTTCTTCATAGAAGCATTTTCCTCAATGCTAATCAAGTTTGGATTATTTTGAATGAACTCCTCATCCTCCCATGTGGCATATTCAACTAGTAAATTCTTCCATTGGATGAGATACTCAATGAGAGTTCTATTCCTCAGCTTCTTTGTGTGTGTTTGATTAATGTACTGTGGTTCCAAAATGAATCTTCCTTCTTAATCGAGCTTTGGTAGTGTTGTTTGAGTGGGAATATTATGCCCAATTACCTTCTTCAAACAAGAAACATGAAAAACTGGATGTATCTTTATTATTGGTGGCAACTCTAGCTTGAAGGAAACACTACCAATCTTTTGCATGATTTGGTATGGACCATAATACATTGGAGACAACTTATTATTCTTTTTTTGTTGCTTTAGTGAGATTTGCTTATAAGGTTGCAATCTCAAGAAGACCCAATCCCTACCTTCAAAACTTCTTTCACTATGATGTTGTTCTACCTATTGTTTTATTCAATTTTGTGCCATGGCTAAATTCTCCTTGAGTCCTAAAAGTACTTGTTGTTGATGAAGCAAGTGGTCTTGTACTATGTGGACTCTTGGTGAGACCTTTATTGATGATGTGATGGAAGGAGAATGATATCCATAAAGTGCCAAAAATGGAGACATTTTTGATGAGCTATGAAAAGAAGTGTTATACCACCATTCTACAAGTGGTAGCCAATCTAACCATTGAGATTGTTTCTCTAAAGTGAAACAACATAGATATCCTTCCAAAGAATTATTAACAACCTCAGTTTTCCCATCTGATTAAGGGTGGTATGAAGAGCTATGAGCCAATTGAGTACCCAAACATGAGAATAAATCTTTCCAAAAGTGACTAGTTAAGATAGGATCACGATCACTAACAATAATCTTAGGTGTACCATGTAGCTTTTTCATTTTCTCCAAAAAATCTTTTCCCATTGCACTTGTTGTAAAAGGATATGATAATGCAATGAAATGTGCATATTTAGTGAGGCAATCAACTACTATCATGATGATATTATGAACTTTATATTTGGGAAGCCATTTGATGAAGTCCATGGATGCCTCTTCCAAATGCTAGCTAGGAATAGATAAGGGTTGCAAGAGACTTGATTTCTTAATTTTCTCCCCTTAATTCCTTTGGAAAACTAAACATTCAGCCACAAATTTTTGAACATCACCTTTTAGCCCTTCCTAAGAAAGATCTTGCTTGACTCAATGATATGTCTTCAAAAATCCTGAATGACCACCCACTAGAGACTCATGCAACTCTAGGAGAGTCTTGTGTTTAAGAGTGGAATTCTTACTGAGATAAACAACTCGTTATACCAAAGAGTATCTCCCTTCCAACAAAACTTATCTGAACTACTACGATCACTTTTTACTTTTTCGATGAGATTACTTGTTGCAACATCATTTTTCCATTCTTCTTTGGCTTCCTCCACCCAATTTGCTTGTAATATTGAAAGGGCACACAATAAGGCTTCATCTTTCTCATCCTTCCTTGAAAGTGCATCTGCTACAATATTTTATTTCCCTTTCTTATATACAATCTCAAATTCATATCCTAACATCTTAGTGACCCATTTTTGTTGCTATTTAGAAGATAGTCTTTGTTCCAAAAAATATTTTAGGCTATCATGATCTATCTTAACCTTGAAGTGTCTACCCAATAGATAAGGCCTCCATTGTTTAAATACATGGAGGATTGCTAGCATTTCCTTTTCATAAATAGGTTTTAGTTGATTCTTACCCTTTAATTGATGACTTTCAAAAGAAATTGGTCAACCTTCTTGCATGACAACTACTCCTATCCAATTTCTAGAAGCATCACATTCCATAATGAATTCCTTGGTGAATTCAAGAGTGGAAAGCACTGGAGTTGTACACAATAGCCTCCTTCAATCTCTCAAATGTTGTATTGGAAGACTTGTTCCAATGAAAATAATCCTTCTTCAATAGAGTGGTGAGAGGTGCTGCTATATGACCATAATTCTTTACAAATCTTCTATAGTACCCTATCAATCCCAAGAAACCCCTCAATTTCTTAATGATTTTTGGAATAGACCATTCCATGATAGCCTTAATTTTGTTAGGGTCCACCTTTACTCCTTCATGTGAAACTATGTGTCCCAAATACTCCACCTCCATAAGACCAAAAACACACTTGGATGGCTTAGCATAGAGTTTATGATCTTCAAGTATTTGTAATGCTTGATCCACATGTTGCAAATGTTCTTCTGAAGTATTTCTATAAATCAATATATAATCAAAGAATACTAACACAAACTTTCTCAAGAACTTCTTAAAAATGGAATTCATCAAACTTTGGAATGTAGATGGTGCATTGGTAAGACCAAATGGCATCACCAAAAATTCATAATGACCCTCATGAGATTGAAATGTTGTCTTACAAATATCTTCCTCCTTAATATGAATTGGGTGATAGCCAAATCTAAGATCTAACTTGGTAAAATACATAGCTCCATTCAATTCATCTAGCAAATCATCAATGACTAGAATAGGAAACTTATCTTTAATGGTGTACATGTTGAGCACTCTATAATCTAGACACATGCACCAAGAATCATCCTTATTATGCACCATCACCACAGGTGAGGAGTAAGCACTTTGGATATGCCTGATAATTCATGCTTCTAACATCTCCTCAATATTTTTTTCTATCTCACTCTTTTGTTTGTGTGGATACCTATAAGGCCTGATATTCGGTGGTTGGCTCTGTGGAACTAACTGTATGGCATGATAATGATCCCTCTTAGGAGGAAGTCCTTTAGGCATATCTCCAAGAAAAACTAAGTGATGATCAATTATAGCTTGCAAATCTAGATGAGTAGGAGCATTAGATTGAGACTTCTAATCAACATAGTTGAGCCACAAATCCATCCACTCCTTTCTTAAGAAATTTTTTCATTTGATGAGAGCTTACCATTTGTGGGGATTTTTCCTTCAACCCCCTTATCTCTACTACCCTTCCTTTTGATTGAAATATCATGAATAGTTCTTCTAAGTTCATCTCAATCATTCCCAATGTAGTAAGCCATTGTACTCCCAAAACAACATCTCTTGCACCCATAGATATCACATACATTGGGGTATCAAGTTGATAATCTCCCATGGATAGGTTAATGCTATGAAACTTCCCTAAACAACTAACTATACCACCATCTACAGTCTAAACCTAAAACTCTGGAGCTGGATATATAAAACAATTTAGATGACTAGCTAACTTTTTGTTAATGAAATTATGAGTACTACCTGAGTCAATCAACATTGTTACCTTCTGCTTCTTTAAGAACCCCATCACCTTAAGATTTTGTGGAGCACTAAAACCTGAGAGTGCATGCAAATATATGATTGATTCAGAATCATGTGATTCCTCATTTGACTCCCTTTCATCCTCTAGTATGGGTTCCTCCTCTTCTCCCTCACTTGGACCTTCAATATAGAACAATTTCTTTTCACTGCATTTATGTCCTTGACTGTATTTTCTATCATAATTGAAACATAACCCTTTTGCTCTTTTCTCCTTAGGTTGTTGTGGAGTCAACCTAGTAGGTTGTGTTGAATATCCTTTCTCTCTTGTCACATTAGCCCCTTGCTTCTTAGAAATCAAATACTTCTCCTCTACCCTACATGCTAAGATAAAAGACACATTTATGGAGCTAGGGCTAAACATGTGTACCTCATGTTGAATGTGATCCTTGAGACCCCCAAGAATAAATCATTCAATTTTTCCTCTGTAATTGTATCCACTCTTAAGGATATACTTTGGAATTGTTGAATATAATCCTTAACTGATCCTATTTGTTGAAGTTTAGCTAGTTGGTTGAAGAAGTTGTCTATCACACTATTGCTATATTGTGCTTGGAGTTCCTCCATAAAAATTAGCCATGAGATGGTGAGCCCCTTTTTCCTTCGATGAGTTCAAATCCAATGATACCAAATGAATTGATTTAGTTCTAGATATTGGGAAGCCATCATGACCTTTTGTCCATTTAGGATTTGATATACTTCAAAAAAATTCTCCATTTGGTTTATCCATGTTAGAGGATCCTTTCCATAAAACTTGCACATATCCACCTTTGTAAATAAATTCCTAGATCCCATAGGAGCACTAAACCTTGTGTCAATGGTAGCTGACCTAGAATTTTCACCTTGGTTGCTTGAGACCTCCTTTCTTGGTTCAGCCATGTAGGTGCTTAACATGTTTCGTGTGTCCGATATAGGTCCTCTTAGGTCACATATCCATCTTCATTGAGGAAATGTCTTCCTTGAACTTATTTATTTCCTCATTAGGATTAATATCCTCTATTGTTACCCCATCCTTATCAGGAGTCTTCCCCAGAGTGACAACATTCTTTTTGCCCCTTGTTGCAGGCCCCCTCATGATGGGAACCACTAACTTTGAAATAAATCACACAAATGAAACTTAAATTCTCTTAAATTTTTACTATAACTTACTAGGGCCAAAATAAATCTTACCTAGAAAAATTTCCAAGAAATAAGCAGATTTACAACGTGGAGAGTGATAATTATGAAAATTTTAATATTTCAATAACTTTCCTATTTATACTCCAATTCCTCCAAATTTTTTAATATAATCTCCTTTATTATTTCTTAAAAAACCCAATAAAAATAAGACTCCAATTCAACAATATGTACAAGATATACAGATTCTAAAAAAAATGTGTAGAAACCCTAATTCTGTAATAATTCACTTAATTCTACTTCAATTCTTCTTAAAAATGGAATATAGCTTCTTTAATGTTTTCTTCAAAAACCCTTTAAAAATTAGAAAAAAATTCACCAAAATCTGAAAGATATTCTCTTCCTAAAATCGCCTCCAAGATTGAGAAAAAGACCTTGCCTCTATGATGCCAAGATCATGCTCTGATACCACTTGTTATGAAATAACTTGCACAATAGAAGAATATGATGTGAAATATTCTAAGAATACTTGATAATAACTAAGAATAACAAGCCACTTTGAGGGGGAAAACTTGCAAATATCTCTAATGGGAACACACTTCACAACTTGATGATGAAATAAGACTCACAACCTCCTATATATACCTATTTATGCCTAGGATATCACCTAGGCTAACTTAGACACACCTATATAAGTCTTATGCCAACCTAAAAAACTTAAAAAACAATATACTAATGATAATATGACTTAATAGAGAGTTAAGATAGCCAAAAGCCAACTATATGTATCCCGATGTACACTAATATTAAGGGCATAACAATTTGCAAGATTTTCCATATTTGAAGAAAATGAATCAGTGTGATATATTCTGAGCCATGTTCATGTTGAGTTCATGTGGTTGGATGTTCCATTTAAAATTATGAAAGAGGCTATATGTGCAGTCACAGGTTTCAATTCCACTGGTACACTTCCAGTCTTGAAATCTGTGAAGAATGAGAAGGTTACTGATGTAATAGGTGCTCAATGGAATAGAAGGGAAATGACAATAGAAGACATTGCTGAAGTGGATGTAAAATTTGCATCAATTGTTATTGGCTACAAGATCTATCATTCAAGCTAGGATAATTATGTATCTAGTATGACCATCTATGCAACTTATGAGATGGTAAAAAAAAATGTTGATTATGATTTGTGTGAGTTGCTCAAAAGTCAGTTGATGAAGAATGTGAGTAAAATCAAGAAATATAAGGAAAATACTTTCAAATACAGTAATTTGCTGCTATGTTTATTCTTCTAATTCATGAATGACATTTCGGGTGTTGGAAAAGTACTTTGGAAAAATGATGAGCTTGTAGTTGTTCAGATAAGGAACATGTTTTTTGGAATTGGTGATCGATAGATCAAGAATACTACCCTCTAGGGGTACTTCAAAACTTTCTAGAATATGATACATGCCAGGGAAAGAATTCCCACTTCAATAGTGGAACAGTACAAAGATACTATTTGCTTCATGGTGTATATTGACCAATGTCATATGGAAGTTGTTGATCTTAGAACAATATGGATAATGCCAATGGGATATGAAGTAGAGGAATTTTTTTTGAAGATGTATGCAAAAAACTTGTTGAGCATGCCCCTAGATCCTACAGAAGAAAGGTTTGGAACCTTTTCAGAAAAGAACATGCAAGTCCATGATTAATTACAAAATCATAAGATAGTCAGAAGAGTAAGGAAAGAAGTAGAAGTCTTTGTAGAAAGCATGGGCTTACCTGTAGAAGCTTTGAGAGAAGCAAGAAGAAAGAGAGATGAGGCTAAAGTAGCAAAAGAGTCAGCAAAAACTGAGTATGCTTGTCCAAGAGTATCTTTTTCCTGCACTAGATCTACCAAGAGTTCCCCAACCCTATCCACTCCTACATCCAAGCCAGCTCAAGACAAGGCTTTCGGTAAAAGGAAGAAGAATAAAAGCACAAGAGTATATGAAGTCGCTTTAGAAGATGAGGAGACTAAAACAAAGGAAGTTGTGAAAGAAATGAAAGTTACCAGAACTCAGGCTACCAAGTTAAACAAGAGAAAATCTTATGGTAAAGAAGAAAAAGCAAAGAAGGGAAAAATTGATAAACCTGCTATTTCAGTTGAGGAAGTCAAGAATGCAGGTATTAAGGATGGTAACCTTAAGCCCCTCTATGAATGGTTTGAAAATTTTGATGAATCCAGTCAAAGAATTCTTGAAGAAGCCACAATTAAACATATGGACATTTTCAATAAATTTCTTGCTGAAATCATGTCTAGTTTACCCAAGAGTTTGTATGGTCTTTTGGAGTCAAGAAGATTAAATGCCAGAACAAAAGAAGAGAATCTGAGGAAAATATTTCTTGTTGATCTATGTCCAAAAATGTCAATTGAGGAGATGAATTCACTCCTTGAAAATGCCAAGAAGTATTTTAAAAGAAAGACAAGGGTGAATAAACTCATGATCAGTGAAATTGATGCTATGGTTAGTGAAACTAAAAAAAAATTGGAAGAGTTTATGTTAAAGAATAAAATTAATGTTGAGGAATTAAGTACTACAAATGTTCTAGAAAATGAGGAAGTAAATGCAGATGTTGAGGATTTTCAGATTCCTCATGATGTGGAAAATATAGAAATACCTATGGAAACTAAAGTTCCTAAGGTGGTATTACTTGAGGAGAAGGAGGTAAAAAATGAAGAAGTTGAAGTTCCTAGAGGAAATCTGGAAACAGTCTCTAAAGAACCCAAGGTTGAAGAAGAAAAAGTTCAAGAAATTAGAGTAGAGGCAAGAGACACTGTTGAGGTAGTGAAGAAATATTTGATGGAATAGTAGGAAGAGTTTGATCCTAAATTGGATGAAAGCCTAATCAATCTATCTAATTTATCCCCAATCCAGATGATGGTCACTTCAATTGCTCAAGCTAAGGCTGGTGAGAAGATTTTGAAGTCTCACATAGAGGATAGTGAATTGTTAAGCCTTGCATCTAGAGTCCTACAGAAATTAATGCCTACTCATGTCAAGGATCCATCTAGTTCCTCTTAAGGTGAGCTAAAGAAGCTCATAGATTTTGTAAGTAGTCATTTTGAATTTTTTTAAAAATCAGCCATGATTAAAGTTCAGATGGAGTTTAAAGAAAAGAGATTTGGTGGTTTGAAAGAACTAATTGCAAAAGATAAAACTCTACTAGCCACCTACATGAGAAATATTCAAGATACTTTATCTGAAGGTGGAAATGTGTATAAATCATGTTTAGTTTTGTCAAAATTCACTGAAGCCAATGAGAAAAAGGTGAAGGATATTAAAAAATAGTTGGCTACCCTTTCTAATGCTTTTGATCCATTAGCCAGTAATATTGGTGAGCATGAAGGTCAGGTAATATATTTTCTTGAAAAAACAAGGAGTTTGAAGCATGGAAATGAGAGGATTGTAGGGAGATAATTCAAACTCAAAGGACTAATTAGTTCAAATATTGAAATAATGGAAAATTCATTAAAAGAGGCCAAAGATGTGATGGCAGCTTTTGACCCAATAAATCTTGAAGTTGCAGAAACTCTATCTTATTTACTTTGTGGTCACATAACAATTCTAGAGAGTTTCAAAAAGGTTTGGGACACAAATTTAAGTGTGTTGAAGAATGATTTTGCAGATGTCTTCAAATTTGTGTAAGTTAGGTTATGCTTGTACAATTTTGAAATTTTGTTTTTTGGGTCCCCAAATTTTCCATTGATCTCAAAGGCGGAGAGTTATAAAGTGAAATTTATGTCGAGTCATCTTAGGGGGAGTTGTATTGTAGATCATTTTTGAGTTTTGAAGTGGAAATGTAGTTCATGTTGGTACTGATCTGACACTTAGTCATTTTTCACTAAGTGTTGCCATCAATTCCAAAGGGGGAGATTGTTGGCAAGAGACACTACCAATGCTTTCAAGTGTTGGAATTGATGGTAACCCTAGTTGGTGACTGATCCACACGTCATCATTTTCTTCCACCAGCACATAGTTTGCAAACATCCAAAAGAACAAAGCATATGGTAGTTTGGTGGTCATTGGTTCACATGCAAATTTTCTATTACAATTTTGAGTTGTGGGTCTCATGGGAGGTTTATCAATATATTTCTTATGTTATCTGGAAATCTTAGTTCCTTGTACCAAGCTATGTGTAAGTTTGGAGATCCAGTTGATATAATTTTATCAGTGTTTCATGGCTAACTAAATTGATATAATGTGTTGTGGATACTCAAAGAATGGTTATTCAAATATTTTTGTTTTTGATCATTATGTTTTGGTTCCAAGCTAAGTTGTGGATGACTGTTGTGGATGCACATTGGATATTACTAAAAATTTGAGCTGATAGTTGCTAATATTTTTAAGTTTTACTGAAGCTGACTTGTAGTGATTAAATCCTTTGTTGCGGATATATATAAGTGATCAATTATATCATTTTAAGTGTGCAAAAAGATGTGTTGAAGGGTTTTTTCCATTATCTACAAGTTGATTAAGTGATTATGAACAGTTTCACTTGTGTATCAAGGTTTTTGTAGTGCAAATTTGTGAACATAGCTGAATTGTTGAATCAGTTAGAAGGATAGAAGATCAAATATTGAGCTTAACCAGAACTATAATCAAGCATTTTTAGATGCTATTCCTTTATTTCATTCTCTTGGATCTAATCCAAGTCATTGTAAGGCAGTGAGCCTTTCTATTTTGAGTAGTGAGCTCTACATAGTGTGCCTGAATGCAAGTGCATTCCCATTTTGGAATCTTTCTTTTGGGTATACTTAGATTATATTGTGGATTGGCTATCCACCATGGTTTTTGGGTATGTGCAAGATCATCATGGAAAAAATAGGCCCTTAAGTGGCAAAAAATTTAGAAAAAATAGAGTTAGGATCCTTGACATAAAAATTTGAATAAGTTATCTATATTATTTTCAAAATATGTAAGAATAGAATATGTATAAAATTGAATGTAGTTTCTAAAATACTAGGTTTATTTAAAGAAAAAAAAATCTATTTGGTGAAAAATTGAAATTTCAATGCAATAGTACTTAAATTTTAGGGAAAAAAAAGAAGTAGATGTTTGTCGACCACCCTAACCAAAATAAAATGATAATTATTTTTTTACAAGATTTTAGATATAAGTAGAGGACTCATGTCCTGATGTGATGCATAATTTTTGTAATTTTTTCCAAGTAAATAATTAATTATGATTTTTTATTAAAACTTTTTAAAAATATAAAAAATCGTATGCATGGCCACCTTAACTTGGTCAAAACTTCATGAAATTCAATTTGATTTTTTTAATCCTATAGTATGCATAGCATAGAATGTGACACATGTTTTGGATTCAAAAATGTGATACTATTTGAAATCTATAGATGTTTTTCAATCATCCTATCAATCGGGACTTTAGTCGTAATTCAAATAGAAAATGAATAATAATTATTTATTAAATTCAAAGTAAAGCATAATTTATATTGGTGGAAAGTTGAGAATCTCCTTTAAAAATCTTTTTCATTTCATTAATTTTTGGTAAAAAAAATTTGTTGGCCACATACCCTACACATACCCATCATATCACCACTTTTTCGCCCATCATGATCCTGCACATACCCTTTTCCCCTAATAGGGTTTCCACATAAAAATCCTAGTGTTATGGTGTTATGATTGTTTGCTTTCTATTCATGGATATTTCGTTTGTTGAAATCATAAGTGAGTTAAAGATTAGAATAATAAATTTAATTTTTGCACAACACTAATTCACCCCCCCTCTTAGTGTTGCTTGTTTCCAACAATAATGCAAGGTAACATGAACTTTTCACTAATGCAAGGTTAAAACCCTAGAATGTGATTTAATGCAAGATGCAATGCAAATGGAACCTAGGATACACTTTTCAAATCAGAAAGGAATGTGTTCAAAGGTTATGTTCACCAAAATGTAAACGATGATTTTGGTTTGCCCTCACAATTCTTTGCTCCTCCTAGGGTTTTCACCTAGAAAGGAGAAAGGAGATTGAAACTGGGCCAAAATGAAAGGGTTTACACTCAAATTTTATGTCCATGAAATGTATTATTCCTAATTAAGATCTCCTAATTCTTTTATTTGAAATTAAAATGTTATAATAATGCAAAACCTAGAAAATCTAACTTGTTTGAAAGCACAACGTGATATGCATAAAAGTAAAATGAATGCAATAAATGATAAAATAAAGATGTAAAATAGGAATTAGGCACTTGGAAATTGATGAGGAGTAGACTGGAGATTGCAGAGACTTCTAAAATTCTAGAAATTCTATTTTTTAAGCCTTGTGGGACTAAGTCACTAGGCTAGGTGATTTAGTCTTGAGTAAGGGAAACTGCCTAGAAGCCTGTTTTTGCCAAAATGGTGTCTGAATCTACAAAAAATTCTGAAAAAGAAATGCAGTGGGACTAAGTCACCACTATGGGCAACTTAGTCCACTTTGGATTTTTTGCAAATCCAAAAGTGGAAACAAAAGCCCACAACTTGCACTCTGATTTTCGATGGAAATCTAGATCTAAATCTTCGAAAAACCCTACAAAAGAGAATATAAATTGGTTTATAATGGGGGTTTTCATTTTTCAAACCCTATTTGGTATTTAAACTTTTTGAATGACAAAATCTACATAAAAACGCTAGTCTTAAGTGTGTCTAAGACTAAGAAAAGTTGAAAATGAGATAAATACCTATTCAAATGTGCTAGAATGAGGTGATTAAATGGCATTCAAATGATGCAAGACTTCAATGAAAGAAACCCTACAACACTTCAAATGAATGCAAATGATATGTAAAATTTAAAGCAAAACTTAAATCTGAATATAAGAAGAACATGAAAGATGGAATCACGTTGAAAACAAGTCATTAGGTGTGATTTGATGGCTAGTTGCATCTCTTCAAGCTAGATTTCTCCATGTTTCACCATAGGCATCCATGATCAATATTTTTCAATGGAAGATCTTGAACAAGAAGTGAGCTTCAAGACCTACAAAAACCCTAGTTTGCTGCCCTAAAGCTTCAACTTTGGTGCAAAATGTTATTGAATCTTCTTGTGTAAGACACTTTTTTCTCTTTCCTTTTGATTTTTTCTTTTTAAAAATGACTAGGAGATCTGAAAAATGACTTAAAATGTGTATTTATAGGCATCAACACCTAATTTTATTGTTATTTAGACCTAAGAGGCTTAAATCCATTGAGAAATTAAATTGAATTAGTGAAATTCCCGCTCAAAAGTGGAAAATACCCCAAATGGGACTAAGTCACCACCTTGGGCGACTTAGTCCCACCAGGGATATTTTTGGTGGGTCTCACAAAATTTGAGCTGTTTTAATGATATTTTCTAGGATTTAAGTGGTTTCATATGTGAATTAGGCCTCAAATTCCAAAATCGTGAGTATTAGGGGCCTATAAATGCAATTTTAAGGGGTGATTAATGAAAGGTGCCTAAAGTAGGACCAAATTTTACCATAGAATTGTCTCTTTCATCAAGATTATACAATTTTTTGCAATATAACAAGTAAGAATATCTTATGCCATTTTCCCTTGATTTCAAAGTGGGGAGAAGTATTGCATATATATGTGGTTTACATCATTAACAAAGGGGGAGATTGTTTGAAATAAGTGTTGTCAATGATGTCAACTCAATATGTGTTGTTATTGATGCCAAATATGTGTTTTGAAGTTTGTTTATACTTTGGAGCTAGTGAAAGCATACATATATAGTCCCCACTACAGTTAGGTCTATAAATGGTGATTTTTCCATTGTCTATATGTGATCTTTGTTTATTGGCTCACCTATTCCAATATTTTTTATGTTTTCCTATGATGATATCATTCCTATTTCGTATACCACACATTGAGATAAGTTACAAAAATTATGCTAAGGCTTTTACAGTGTATACTATGTAGTAAAGTCATAGGTTTTTGCTTTGCATCCCTCCATAGAGAAATATTTTGTCTTGTGGTTTAAATATAAGAGGGTCAATATGTGAAGGTGTTATATCGAAGCATTCAAATAATTACACCTTCCACAAAAAATGTTACAATCGAGAGTTTTGGTTTGTGCTCTAGAAGATTGAACTATTAATGAAGATGTATTGGAATGCTCTACATTCATCTAGATGTGAAGTGATGGCCTTCCATTTTTTAAGACATGTTTATTAATGTTTAATGCATAATATTTTGCAGTGTCTTATTTTTTGGTGGTTTGCAAGATTAGTTTTCAAATGACAGTTTGGTATAGTTTTTTTATAATTCTCTATTCTAGTATATCGAGTGAGTTTATTCAGGTGCACCAATGTAAGATGATTAGAAAATCTAGGAAAATTTTGAAGAGATATTGTACGTGAATTGTAATGCTTGCATCTTGGTATGCATGGTGTTTTTGGTTTCTCCTTGGTGGTGCAAACTTAAACAGTTGGTAGTTTTGGTGGTATTGTCATTGTTTGGGCTGACAGGTTTGGTTCCTTCATCTATGGCTGGTCTTGATTAGTCATTTTTCTTTGGAAGGATATCTTGTTATATATTTGGGCCCTAATATGTTGTGTGTTGATCCATAACTATTTTTATTTTTGTATTATATGTGTTTGATGCTGACCCATGTGATATATATGTCTCACATAAAAGGCCATCATGGAGATGATTGAATTAGATTTTTGTGTTTTTTTATAGGGTATTTATAGAAGATTAAAATTAGTTTTGATCGTATTAGTGGAGTAAGGAATTTATATTACAAAGTATGTTGAAGTTGAAGTGTGTGAAGTCAATGTAAAGGATTAATTTTGTGGAAAATGAACTATAACATCATGATATGTTGGATGCTTCTTTATAGTAGTTCATATTCATAGTTCTCATTATATTTTTCATATATGTGTCTCTAAGACAGTGTGTCTCACTAGGTCCTTGTAACATTACTTAAGTTTGTACTCCTTAATCTTCAAGTCCATATGTAGTGATCCTTAAGAAATATTGTAATCTTTGTAAGAAATGAGCTTCATATATTTGTGAAACATAGAAAAATAGGTTTAGGGGGTAGTGTGGGGTTCCCCCAATTTGGAATGTAGAGACCTATTTCTCACTATTTCATTAGGAAATGTGACCCACACAAAGAATTGACTTACAAACTTTAGGTGAGTCAACTCAATGAAAAAATCTACTAATTTCCTTATTTTTGAGGATGGGGGTTTCATCTTGGTCAACACATTTGGGAGAAAATAAATAGAAAATCTACCTAAGTATGCTAATTAAAACTTGAAACTATAATATAAATCTCAATATTAATAGAAACATAAGACATCCTATAGATTTGAGAAGGTTTGAGTGATGTTTATGAGTCACCAAAAGCACTTTTAGAAGGTTTTTTGGGACTCATTCTCCTATGGGAGAATGGGTCCTTTCTCAAGGTTTTCAAAAAAAAATTGAGAGCCTCTAATGTGAGTCTATATCTTCCATTTGATTTGGGTTCCAGTGTTAGAAAGTCAAAAATCAAACTTATAGAAAAAATTTCATCGTTTGACGAAAAATTTGAAAACTTTTGTTTCTTTGAAAACTTTTCCAATCTTCCACTTCAATAGATATTCAATCCTTCTTCAACATAAAATCAATGACACAAACACAAGGGATTTTTTTTTCTTTTGGTGAATGGGGATTTTCCTTTGTCAAACCTCATTTGGGTAATTAAACCTTAAATTAAAATAATGAAATGTGAAAGTAATGATGAATGAAAAAGATATGTTGCAACTTACCAAACCCTTGAATAAACCTTTGGAAGTCTACAATGTTGATCATGATATTTCAAGAAATAGCTTCAATGGATGTGGATCTTGATACTTGAAATATGACTTTGAATTCTTGGTTGATCTCTGAAACCTAGATCACAATATTAGCTCCAAAAAAATACATGATTCTTAAGACTTTGACATGATGCTTGAGATATTGAATTCTATAATAAATCACTAATAAATTTTTTCTTGAATTTCCTTGATCATAAACCTTTTATATGCTTTGTGCTCACTTGGATTTCTAGATTACTTCTAGATTGAAATTCTATGATCTGAATGATAAAATAACCTTATATTTATAGAGGTTATGTATCCTTAATTTACCAAAATTTAAATATTACAATCTAACATCAAAATTTAAATTTAGAGATGTTAAAATATCACCAAAAACATAAATTAAATTCAGGTTCAATGTCATAGGGAGGACCCATTCTTCCATGGGGGAATGGAACCCATGTCCTTATTCCTGGAACACACATTGCTCAAGGTAAAGTGTTATGTGTCAGCATTAATTATTGTTAGGTTTTCCCTTCTAAAAATGTAATTTATTAGCCTTGTAGATGCAAAATAGGTCTCATTCAGGAATATTTAAGTCCACTTTAATTAAGAGGGCCCAAACAAAGTGTGAAAATGTAAAGGAGTGCATTTTTCTACACTAAATTTAGCCCCCACTTTAGTGAGAGGATGACCTTGCACCAAACCCACTAAAGTAGACAAATACACACCAAGAGGGAGTCCAAGTGTACAAATTTTAGTGCGATAAAATGAAAAAGGTCAAAGTGGTTGTACAAGCCCCCAACATCAAGATCCCATGGAAAACCAACATAAGCACAAAGGAACACACACACAATGCAAGATATGTAGCAACAAGATAAGATACACAAACATACAATGTCAAAGACTAAAAGAGGGGGAAAATTTTAAAATAAAAAGGGGTGGATCAAGCCTCATTGATTAATCCAACTAAATGTGGATCAAGCCTTAGTTGTTTGTACAAAAAAAATGAAAAGTGAAACCCACTATAAATCTATTGTCCACTAGGTGAGCCTACAAAAGTGTCCAATGAGAGAATCTTATTAGGCCCCCATAACCATACAAATGTTATACCTCTGATAATTCTAATAATGCATCAAACAATATGAACTTTTAGCTTCATAAGGCTCAGTAAGTTGTGGTACGCTAAACACCTATGAAAAAACATGGCCCCAATGGAAAGCAAGGTGTGTTATGCTTGGTGGCCATGAAAAGGGTGTAACTTCAAGCTTCAAAAGGATAGTGAGTTGTGTTATGATAAACACTTATTAAAAAAATGAAAATAGGATATTCAAAGGGTTTTTCTTAGTTCATGAAAGGTCTCATCTTAGGGAACATCATGCCTAATATCTCCAAGAGAGGACAAGTTGAAAATAAAATATTCACAACTTAGGGAATGCAATCCATAGCATTACCACTAAGAGGAATGTCATATACTGAGAAAGGTCACAATATTCAAAGATATCAAACTCAATGACACCACCAAGAAGAAGATACATCACATGAAGTAAGAAGACCACAATATGAAACATAATTTATAGTTGAAAATGATAATGTCAGTGTATGCCCCCACATTGAATAAATTGCTAAACACCATGCTATAAGCAATTACTTTAAAATAGCCAATGATAAATGCTAAATAAGAAATGAGAGCTTATTTTTAAATCCCTATGCAAAACATATGTTTCCAAACGATCCTACATCATGAAAATTTGGTTACCCCAAATAAAATCCCCCAAAAAAAGGGGATTCATGGATTTTGAATCAATTCATCTCTTTCCTACAATATTATTATCGAGCTTGGAATCATCATAAATTCCCAAATACTCATAGAAATAGAAGAATGGCACATAGAGAGTGAAAAAAAGGAAATACTTTTAGGTCAACATGGAAGAGACCTAAATGTCTCAACGCCTTACATCATCCCCAAAACGAAAACATAAGACAAAAGAAAAGTTAAATATTTATGACATCTAGAAGAATGTAGGTACAAATAGAGGAATTGACATAAAGACATGTCAAATAAAACGATATGGAGGATCACATTATGCACATTCAATTAGAAAAAAAAGAAAATGAAAGGAAAATAAATAAAAGACTAGTAAGGCACATGCAAGTCAACCTAGAATAGTTCATCTGCATCCCAATCTTGTTCATCATATGTGAAATGCAGATAACTAGAAAAAGGGACAACAACAATTGTTGTACTAGGACCATCACTACGTTCAACATGTGGGGAGTCACTCTTTTGAGGAGGATCATCATGGTTGTTATCATCTAAGCTCATGGAGGAGGAAAACAATACATTCAACTCATTATACTCTTCCTCATCAATTTTAGCGGCCTCATCATCATCATCCAAGTTAATCACAACATGAGGTATTATGATAATATCCATGGAAGATGATTGTTCTTGTTGTGGTCAAGGTTTAAGATTTTCTTGTTTTAGCGAAGGTGGATAATCATCATTTATTTCCTAATTTGTATGATTTTTAGGTGTTGATTTATGTTGTGTTTGTAACAGATGAGAAATAGCACGATGTCTATGTCTACACTCTATAGCATTTTAGTTTCTTTTTGTTATGTCTTCAAGTTGTGATTATGTAGGAGTGGGTTTATTAACCATGGGTTTATTTTCTTCCCACAAGGGAGGAACAAAAGGAACCATGGGAGGTTGTTTAACCACTTTCTCTTTAGCTTTATAAACTTGTTTTCTTTTAGGAGGCACAATGAGACTTATTTGGTTATCTTGTGGTCTCTTTTAGGAAATAGGTGAAGGATTTACTATATTCTGGTCTTTGTTAATTTGAATTGATTTTGGTTTGATCATGATTTCATCTATGATAGGAGGCTCAATCATGGGTTGAGGCATATTACTAAGGGATAGTTCTGATATTCACTTTTCCTTAAAATTTTGATAAGATTTGAAAAATTCCTCACGAGTCCTAATAGGTTCCATTGGTTTAGGCCAAAAGAATTCCAATGAGAAATTTCCACAGGATGACACCATATTAAAACCACTATGATGCACAATAAATATTTCATTTCCAAATGGAAAATTTGAACATTTATGCAGTACCAACTAGATGACTTTCATGGAGCACAAAGCCATGGGTAGCCTAGCTTCATAGGAAATTGATCCAACATCAAGATGATGAAGAATGAGAAATTTAATCCTTTCATTCCAAATTGTAGATGAAGAGTTATGGAACCTATCATAGGGAATGAAAACCATTATTTGTTCTGATCCATGTTTCTAATTGTTCATAAGTATTTGATAAATTTCATATACACAGATGTGATCAATTAATATACCATTAGTAGGCTTTCCCTTGATTCTTCTAGCTATGTGGAGAAGACCATTGAGTGCATGTTTAAGTATGTCATTTTGTGAGAAATTAGTGTCAAGGGACATATTTATTAGGCCCTTACAAGGTTTAAATTCAATTATTACAATCATACTTTCTATAGGATTATCATTCAACTTGTCATTATTCATGTCAAAATTCATCACATCATTCTTGTTTTCACTAGCTTTGATAAAGGAGATGTTATGATTTGGCATAGGATTAGTAAATATTTATAAATTTTGGTTAGGAGTGGAAATAGACTTATTTTCTTGATCAATAACATCACCAATTTGAATATTATTAGAATCAATGAGCTCCTCTACAATATAATTAAGACACTTACAATATTTTTTATTATGTCCATCTTTTTGGTGGAAATGGAAAAAGTAATTACGTTTAAAGTTTGGAGGTCAAGTCATAGTAGGATTGGGAGCTCTAATAGGAGGCAAGGAAATTAAGTTCTTGTTTAAGAGCTATAACATGATGGAATTAAGGGTATCAAGTAGAGGGGTAAATTTTTTATTCTTCTCCCCAAATGCATATGTATTTTTCATCTTTATATCAGCTGCTTGGGTGTCAAAATGTTAAGTTGGTTCAAGAGCAATGAGTTGTATAATATAGTGCCCCTCCATTCTCACCTTGGATGTGCAAGTAGTCTGACTTTGGAACTTGAAGATGAAGATGGAACATGAGCTTCTGTTAGTACTTTTGTGAGTATGATACATATTATTATGTTATTATTATGCATAGATTTACTTGGATAGTTAAGTGATGTAGTTGTATGATTGTTTGGATAAGTGGAAAGGGTGACATCATACCATTGGATGTATGGGGAACATATAGAAATGAGATATGATTGTTGGAGTTCCTTTCCTAGTGCTTCATCTATTATGCACATGTGCTCTAATTTGTATGTTTGAGTGAATAGGAACTAGGCTATTTCTCCAGTTGAATTAGTAGGTATGAGCGTACCTCTAATCCCAATGGTGGTTGAGGAGATAATATCTAGGCCCAAGTTATACTCCAACCCTAGCCATTGTCCCCAATTAGGGATAATTGATTCAATGTGTGACCACCTTTTCGGGTTGTCAAGAGACAATGTCTGATCTCCTTTACCCTATGATTGGAGTGTTGCACATGTGTGAATGTTTCTATTGGGTTATGTGATTGTGTGACTCATATGTCTAGCTTTAAGTGTGGATTCAGTTCTAATGGTCCTAAGTCCTTTGATAAGTTAGGTTAGTCACTGTTGTGATCATTCTTGTTATTTATGTTTTGATGTGAATGTCTCTTTTATGTGAGAATTTATTTCGTGGTTTATTCCTAACCTTGGATTGTGGATTATTTGAGTGAAACTAGATATTGGGTTGATCATGTTAATTGTTAATATAATTGTTATTAATATAATGAGGTGTGATCTAATGTTATTTTATATATATATATATATATGTATATATATATATATATATATATATATATATATATATATATATATATATATATATATATGTATATATATATGTATATATATGTATATTGATATGGTTATTCTTTTGTGTGAGTGAATATTGGTTATTAATATTATTATGATTATGGGTATGTACAGGATCATCATGGAAAAAATAGGCCCTTAAGTGGCTTAAAATCGAGTTAGGCAACTTGAAGTAAAAATTTGAATAAGTTATCTATATTATTTCAAAAATATGTAAGAATATAATTTGCAGAAAATTGAATATAATTTCTAAACTACTAGGTTTATTTTAAAAATAAAAATCTATTTGGTGAAAATTTGAAATTTCAATTCAATAGTACTTAAATTTCAGGGAAAAAATAAGTAGGTGTCTATCTGACCACCCTAACCACAATAAAATGATAATATTTTCTTATAAGATTTTAGATAAAGCAGAGGACTATATCCTGATGTGATACATATTTTTTGTAATTTTTTGCAAATAAATAATTAATTAAGAATTTTTATTACAACTTTTAAAAATATAAAAACTCTGTATGTCCTGACCACATTAACTTGGTCTTGAAAAGTCATGAAATTCATTTTTTTAATCCTATAGTATGTGAAGCATAGAATGTGACACATATTTTGGATTCAAAAATGTGATACCATTTGAAAGTTATAAATGTTTTTCAATCAACCTATCAATATTAGGACTTTAGTCATAATTCAAATAGAAAATGAATAATAATTATTTATTAAATTCAAAGTAAAGCATAATTTATATTGGTGGAAAGTTGAAAATCTTCTTTAAAAACCCTTTTCATTTCATCAATTTTAGGTAAAAAAAAATCAACCACATACCCTACACATGCCCATCATATCGCCACTTTTTGGCCCATCATGATCCTACACATACCCTTATATGAAAATAAGGTTACAAATATAAACATATTCTAATGTTATTTATTAAATTTTAATATTCTTATTAGTAGATATTTAAATATTAATATGTAAGCATATGTTATATTTGTGGTGATTTACTATTTTGGTGGAGTGACTATTTTTAAAGGTTCTTTTATTCTTATAATATTTTGAATTTATTTGGTGGGAAACCCTAAACAAATGAGTTAATTATGTGAGTTAATTTGATTATTTATTTTAATTTAATTATTTCATTAGTGGGATGAGGATAGTGCTTTAATTTAATATTTTAGTATTTTATTTTATGAGATGATTTTATTTCTTGTTTTATTTTGGAAAAGAGTCTTTTGGGGAAAAAGAAAGAAATTTATTTTTCTTTTTTTGAATTTAATTAGTTTTATTTATGGGAAAATTTGAGGAAATGAGACTTTCACCTTTTTGTGCATAAAATTTAGAGGATTTTGAAGAGATTTTTGGGAGTTTTGAGATGGAGAGATTTTACATGGTTTTGAAGTAATTTTTTTGAGGTTGTTTTTAAGAATTTTGGAGTGGTTTTGAATAGAAATTTGGAGAGTGGTTTGGAATTTAATTATTATTTGAAGGGAATGAATCTTGCTGGGGAATTGTGGTTTTGGGAGAATTTTGGATTGGGGAGTCGAAAGTTGAAATATTTAGAGCTCAGTATCGAATTTTTGTCCAAGTGTTGGATCCAGGTTGAATTTTGAGATCTTTTGTTTAAATTTTCTCTTTTGAATGTAAAAATAATTTTATTGATTTCTCTCTCTACTTTATGAAAATAAATATTAGATACTTTTATTTTTTGTGTGAATGAAACATTTATTTATTCTAGAATTAAAAAAAAAACAATACATGTTTACTGTCTTATGTTCTCTAAACTAAAATGGTCTGATTGCGTCACCCATAAATCTATGTTTACAAACTAGGTCGGTGGGATATTTAAAGGGTTTTTTCAACTCATTGTATTTTAAATTTTTTCAAAACATCTTAGAAACTTAGATTGCAGTTTTTGAGATATGTTTGAAACATGGGGTTGCTATTAGTCTACTCCTTCATGACTGCAAATACTCTCTTGTTTCTCCCTATAACTGTAACCAGCCAATAGAAGACTAGGATTTTAGATTAATAGGCATATGAAATTAGTTAAATTAATTAAATTTTTAATATTTCATATTTTGGAAAAGATCTAGTTGCTAGGTTTCTCATTTTTTCATTTGACTGTAATCGTGTATGCCTAAAAAAGAGTTTTTATGGGATTCATCTATTGTTTTTCATTTTGTGAATTTATGATTTATTTTAGGTTAATTCTTCCCATGCTACTAAGTAGTCAAGGGAAAAATTTGAAATGGGTCTTTGAAATATTTGGATTTTGAGTTGATTTGACTGTTTTATGTCAGATTTACTATTGTCAAGAGGAAAAATTAGTTTAGTTCGAAAGTTGTATAGGAGGATATAGCTCTATTCTTTGATCTATATTGTGTTGTATTATTTATGTTTAAATGTGTTACTATCTTCATGTTGAAAATTCCTTCCCATTTGTGAAAACTTATGTTGAGGCTTTTGTACCGTGTAAGGATCAATTGTACCAAGGTTATGTATTATTGGTCATGATTATGAACTGCTAAATTGAAGTTGACTATCATGTTGTAAGATTGTGAAAATGATGTTATGTGCTTCAAAGTATCTGTTATGGTATAATGACCAGCTTTTGGGTTTCTTATTCATTTTTGTTATGTGTTTGGATCGTGGAAGTATCTAGAAGTCTTTGTAAAATTCCTTGCGATTTTTGGTTGATTCTTGTTTTAGGTAGTCTCCTTTGGATATTTAGTGTTAGCCACTTGTTTCTGTTGCTTGCTTATGTGTGGAGTCTACTATTTTATCCTAGCATGGATGGAGTCAGCTTCAAGGTTCCACGTGGTAGAGTGGTATTTCCAACCATCCATTGGGGTTCAGGTAGTGTAGTTCATGTGCAACATAGAGTATTTCCTTTCACTTCATTCCAGAGTTGGTTTCATGATGTAGATGATATTTCTAAGAAAAACTTGTGTAATATTTATCTTATATATATGTACCTCTTAGATGAATGAATCATGCACATTGTAGCATTCTTGTAAAGAAAATGTAAATAAGTCGATGTAACCTTGAAGATATATTTATTGTTGTTTATTATGTAATGGAAAGCTTAACATAGGAATGTTGTATTTATGATGCATATGAACTTAATTTAGTAGTATATGTGATACATATTTATGTACATATTTCATGGCATTGATTAGGATTACGTTCATATTGACATAGTGTTAGATGGGGTTTAATTATAATTAAGTTATGTTAGCATATTTAATTTGATGTATGAGATTTAATTTACATTCAAAGAATTGATTGGATGTGACCTTAGTGTATCAAATGTCTTTCTATAGATTTAGTTAGTGTAAATGTATAGCAGTAGTGAGGTTAGGGGACCATGGTGAATAAGTGTGTAAGTGGGCTATGATTAATGTTACTTGTAGGTCATAATGTGATTATGATATGATGTTAATGTAACGATGTTATCCATGTTAGTTTGTTGAGTTGCATTACATAGTGACACTTTAGTTTCTTAAAAAAAAAATTATTGGCATGATGTTGAAGGTCATTTGTGTTAATCCATTAGGTCCCTTAGTGGGGCGTTATGTACAAAGCCTTTATTTGGTTTCTTAAATTATTGGTATTTGGTTTGAGGCATGGATTTATATTTTTTAGGATGATTAGAGGGAATTTTCACTTCACGAATACTAAAAGAATTTTGGTAAAGCAATTCATAATAGGAAATAAATTTAGTGACCTTTTTATCATCCTTTTTCTTACATCTCATTAAATCTACTAAGTTCATTTGAGGACCCATGTGCACTTGGATGTTGTAAAGGAAGACATCAACAAGTTCATTAAATGAATGTATTTGGTAAGGAACAAAACTATTCCAACACAGTGTCTTTCAAGGATCTAGGCAATATTTTATCCGAGATTTTATCCTAAAAAATGAAGTCACTACATAAGGTTGTGTATGCAGAAACATGATTAATAGGATCTCCTTTCCCACCATATTTCTCAAATCTAGGAATCTCTGTAACTTGTGAAATTTGTGTTCTTAATATCTCCAAGGATAAGGGGTTTCTTTTGGCATATGGTGAAGGTTGGATATTTTTATTTTGATTCAACATATCATTTTTTGTTGGAGGGATGAAACACTTTGCAAGAGTTGGTTAAGGACATGATAATTGTTTGTGTTTTGAGATGGATGTGAATAAGGTCGTGTACATGTTTTTAGAGGACAATTGAATTGTAAATTTACGAGGGTATATGGATTAGGAGATATGATATTTGAATGCACAAAGCTAAAGGAATTCCTAGTGGAAACATCTAACGTAAAATGGATATTTCTAGTAGATTGTATAGTTCTAGTAATAGCTGGATTAGTGTATGTCAAAATAGAGGTCATAGTTGTGGAAGGAGGAATTGGGTTTCCACCTTCACTTTGGGTATACCCCAAAGCCATTGTAGGGTCATGCTAATTAATGATATGAGATAGGCTATGCACAACTTCTATTCCTTGTTCAATTTCAATCATTTGCCTCGTGTTATCTATAGCAGGAAGCACACTACCAAAAACATGTCCATAACTTAGAAATTTTTTCAATTTGTCTAATTCTTTATCCATTTTTCTTAAGTTCTCTTGAGGGACATTAGAAAAAATTCTTTCAACATGTGTCACATTAGTTGTTGGTAAGGATTTCATAGGAAATGAAGTGTCAAGGGTATGGTCCACAGTGGGTTGACTAGTCTCAACATTATCAGTGAAAGAGTTGGAAAACCTAAGATTCATAGTGAGTGATGTATTGTGGGATGACATGAGTATCAAACTAATTCTCACAAAAATATTGGAAATAGTACACCAAGTTGTGAATCTCATACAAGTATCAGAAACCCAGGGTTCACCCAAAATGAAATCAAATATCCTAGAATATAAAGTGCAATGTAAGTATGTAAAAATAAATTTCCATATTTAAACAAGATAATTTTTTTATTATTATATGTAAAAAACTAAAAAATGATGTCTTTTAAGTCTAATTTTTTCTTTAAATGCACTTGAATTTTACTAATAAAACTTAATGTGAACGATTTAAGAAAACAAGAAATTCAAAAACTGAAATAGAGATATGCACATAGAAATACAAAATACAAATTAAAGGTTTTAATGCCCAAAAATTTACAAAAATACTTGATCAAGGACTCATTCACCCATGGGAGAATGGGTATCACTTCAGGGCTTTGAAAAATCAAATTATAGATTTCTATGTTGATACTTATGTTTTTTTGAATTATAGTTTCAAATAACTAGTTACAGTTTCAAATTTCTTGAAAAACAAATCTAAATGTAAGTGTAAAAATATGTTAAATGACAAGAAAAAAGATCTAATTTTAAATGTGATTTTAGATTCAATTTTTTGATTTAATTTTTTGATCATGAAATGTTATGAAAATACTCTATAAAATTAATGAATTTTTTTGAACTTTTTAGATTTTAAAGAATGAAAAAATGTAAACCTAAAACCCTAAAAGATATGCAAAATAATGTTAGTTAACAACCCTAAATAAGATGCAAATCATTGCAATGCAATGTAAAGTAACAAAAATCCTAGATCTAGGGTTTGAATGGACTCTAAATTTTAGATTTTTGTTGTACAAAGTTGGTTTCACCAAAATGAAAAATAGAAAAGTAGGTTTAGGGGGGAGTGTGGGGTTCCCCCAATTTGGAATGTAGAGATATATTTCTTAGTATTTCATTATCAAATAGGATTCATACAAATAATTGACTTACAACCTTTAGGTGAGTCAAATCAATGAAGAAATGAACTAGTTTCCTTGCGTTTGAGGATGAGGGTTTTAGCCTGAACCATACTTTTGGGAGAAAAACTAAAAAATAACAAATCTACTTAATTATGCCAATTCAAACATGAAATTACAATACAAATCTCAATATTAATCGAAACATAAAACTTCCTATAGATATGATAGGGTTTGAGTGATGTTTACCAATCTTCAAAAAGAACTTTTAGAAGGTTGTCGGGGACTCATTCACTCATGGGTGAATGGGTCATGGTTTTTCAGCAAACTTTCAAGAGCCTCTGATGTCAATTTGTAGCTTCAGTTTGACCTAGGTTGCATTGTCAAAAATTCAAAAATAAGATCTATAGGTGAGTTTTTTTGGCTTGATGACAACTTTGTCAACTTTTGCAACTTTGACAATTTTCCAATCTTGCACTTTAAGAGTGTATAAGAGAGAATTTACACCCTATGTGAAATTCCCCTTTTTTCCTTTTTCCACCTTAGAAAACCAAGTTTAGAGACTTAATTCCAATTAAGCTCATTGTTGGTGGTCCACTTGGTGCCTGTTCTGAGCATTGGTTCGAGCATTTATGTCGGGGATGCTCGCATAGTGGGCAAATGTCTGTGCAACGTGCTTATGTCCCTAGAAAATTCCTATGGCTGAGCTAGTAGTGGCATTACTCTTCTCATTGGTAGTGAAGTAATAATGCCTCCTTCAATCGATCGACCCGAATATGGCCATTTTTTCCTTCCTTCTTCATATTCAATCCTTCAACAAGCATTTCAACTCTTCAAAACTCTTCAGCAGATCAAGCCTTCATTCTTGCACACTTCAAGCTCCCATTCTCACACTTTTACATCCATTCTCACTCACTTTAAGGATTCAAGCACACCATTGCAACAAAAGCTTCACTCTATTACTTCGGTAGACCACATTTGGGACCATGCCATTGCAGCAGAGGCTTGAGTTCCTCTTGTTTCTACCCCAAGTAGCCTTGAGTGCTCTTGGAGGAGATGGTAAGCTTCCCTCTCCTCTCCTCTATCACTTGGTTGAGTAGCATAGTAATACATTGTAGTGTTTGTATTCTCTTTACTTTATTGCTTCTTTATCTTATTTCCTTGGCTATCCATTGAGGCAAAAATGCCTAAATAGGGGTCTGACTGAGGCAGGCCCTATACTACCACCCAACATTTTCCTCTTTCTATGTGCAGGAGTACGTGCTCTTTGAAGGGTCAGCTGGCGAATGAACTTCTCGATGAGATCCTCCTTGCCCTTGTTACTCTCGCATTTCTACTTTACAATATTAGAGATCATTTTGTAGTGTCATCATGGCTCTTTAGTTAGTTAGCTAGTCCATTAGTCATTTTAGTAGGTTTGACCTTGTCGTTGCTATTGTTTGGTTGTACAGACACCAACGCACTTTAGAGACAATAGTGTGTTGCATTTTCATCTAAAGACCATGCTTCTATCTTCAAATAGAGAGCTTACTGATATGCAGAGTTGAACCTAAAGATTGACTCGCCTAGCCCCACATTGAAACTTAGGATTGTAGAGTGGTTGTAGGACAACCTAGCCCTCATCATTCTCAACCTCATAGCCCTAAACTTTACAGTTAGCTGAGGTAAGTTAGGGAAGCCTCTTGCATCTTGACCCTTTATGACTTGGGGTCTTGCATGTAGTGGTCCCCTTCTCTTACATTTGTGGTGAACCTGATGTGAACCAACATTTTTTCATTTATTGGTGTTGGGTCTTTTGTCATGTATTTTTTGATTGTTGTATTCTTGAGTTTTGTGAAAGTTTATGAGCATCACAACCCAATCCACAACTTCTGGGCATATCATGAGGATAAGTGTACAACACCTCCTGATGGATAGGATGAAGGTCACACTTGGTCTTTGAGGAATAGTTAGTTTGGTTGCATAGGAACAGTTATCAAGGAATGAGATGGGATTCATTGATGAAAATAATCACATTCCCACTCCTCCTATGTCTCCCACACCATCATCGATGGATGAGCATGAGGCTATTAAAATCCCTGATGAATATGTCTCTTCCCTTGCTAAAGGGTTGAGTGACTTGGAAAACCATTTGGAAAGAAACCCAAAGATTGCTAGGGCTATGTGGGTTGTTAGTGAATTAAAGCATATGATGGGTAAATATCAAACAGGCATAGAGCTTCTAAGTAGTCTCCTCAATCTTTCCAAAGCATGCACTACTTCGAGCAACCCTAGCTTTGTACAAGGGGTCACAAGGGGAGAGTTAGGGGTATCAATGCCTCTGACTTCCATTTACATGGTTGATGCAATCCCCTTTACTAGTATCCCTTCCATCCCTGAACAACTAGAAACTATCAAAGTGAATAAGGTCCCTTTGGGCTCTAGCTTTACCCCTTCTATCACCTCTAGTGGTGGACGTTTTGATAGAATAGGTGGTGGAGATTTTGGTAGTGGCAATGGATTCAGTAGTAGAGGTGTTGTTGGTAGAGGTAGTTCTAATGAAGGTCATGGTGGTGGTTTAGGCAGAGGCCCTAATAGTGGCAGTGGCTCTAGAAGAAGTCATACCAATGGCAGTTTTGGAGGTGGACTTGGCAGTGGCTCTGGAGGAGGTTCCTCTGGCCCCTTATCTTCTAACGACACCATTCTAAAGACCTTGCTTTAGAATATGGGTAAGATGTAGAGCTAGTTAGAAAGCCTTTCCTAGGCCTCTGCCTAGCCTATCTTCTATCCTTTCTTGCAACATAGTCCATTGTTAGTTGCCATCTTGAACATTCCCTTCCCTCAAGGAATGGAAATCCCTAAATTTGAGAACTTTGGTGGCAAGGGAGATCTGCAAACACATGTGTTTGCCTTTAATTCCTCTTGCACAATCTTATTCCATCATGATGTGTTGATGGCTAAACTATTCCCATGATTTCTCAAGGACACAACACTTGAGTGGTATTGTTCCTTTCCTAACAATTATATTTTCTCATTCAACCAACTAGTACATCCATTCCTTAGACAATTCCAAGCAAACATCAAGCTGAAGATGACCTTTTTGGATCTCATCTGATGTAAGCAAGGAGATAGTGAAAATATTATTGACTTTATAGCGCATTATCAAGTGCTTCTTTCAAAAATATCATATTAGTTTCCTAATTTTGATGTATAGAAGGTGTTCATAGGGAACTTACAAAGGCCTTGCCAAGAGAAGTTTTCCCTTATGAAATACCCTTCTTTTGTGCATTTGTGTGCAACTTTATGAGAGTACCAACAAACTGTTGCTCAATTTGAGGGACCCTCTTCATGTTCCCATTCTGAGGGAAAATGCATCGTATCAATATCTAGGAAAGGAAAAGCCCTTGCAAATGTAGTAGCTGCTATCGATGAAAATGACCTCAAACACAACCGAAAGTTCACAAAGTTGTCAAAATCGTATACTTCCATCTTACAAAAGTTATTGAAGGATAAGATCATAAATTTGTTGACCCCTAAACCTGTTAGGGAACTTTACCCTAATTGGTATGATGGGAGCACCTATTGTCAATACCATCATGTTAATGGACATGATACTAAACATTGTATGTGGTTGTGTCATGAAATACAAGACCACATCAAGGAAGGTACCATTCATCTTGATGGGAAAAAGCATAACACTAACAAATTAGTGGTGAAGGCTAATAGTGAATTGTAGATATACACAAACCCATTTCCATTGCATTCTGCTAACATGATTATCAATCCCACTGATTTTGTTTCTCAACCTAAGGCCTATGTAAACATGGTCACAGTGACTTCCACCATTCCACCCACACTCACTTCACTTGATGTTATATTTACATCACAAAATTTACCCTTGAACAACAAACCTTCACCTCTCTACATTCCTGCTTGTGTCAATGGTAACATTGTGATAGGAGTCTTGATAGACCCTGTGAGTTGTGTGAATGTTATTACTGAAGAAACATTAGTATTGAATTCACTACAAAAGGAAAAATATGAAGAAACAAGATCCGCCATCTATACATATGATGATATGATTCTTAAACCCTATGGCTCGATTACTTTGTCCATCCTGGACAAACCTAGGACTATTGCCATAGTCTTCAATGTCATCTCAGAGTTAGATCTATTCAAAGTGAAGCTAGACATTCCCTGGTTAGCTTCCATGAATGGGATCGCATCCGTTATCCACAAATGTTTAAAATTTCCCCATGAGGGTGTCATGCATGTAGTGCATGACACTAGATATTATCCCTTGGTATCTCGTGGTGGATATTCATTGGATCACTTTTGGCCCTCCTTAGTCAGTCTACTTCTTGCAAGGAAAAATCTACTTTACAAAAACTATGTGAAGTATAAAATCAAGGGAAAAGGGGATCCAAAGCTAACCCTTCCTATGATATAGAACTAGTTGCCTCCTCTTCTCAAGAAGAGAAAAAGAATCCCGCACCAACTACTATTCCCTCTCCAAAAGAGAAGTAGAATTCCATTCCAACACCTCCTCCTTCCCACAAAGGTAAAGAGAAGGCTATACCATCCACTCCCTCTTCCTCGAAGAAAGAGGAGAAGCCTATGATGACTCCCTCTCCTTCTCACAAAGGTAAAGAAAAAGTGACCTTTTCTTAGACTACCTCGTCCTCTCCCCTTTCCTAGGAAGAGTATTAGATGAGTAGACCTGGTGGCTACCCACTGAGTCTGATAATCCCTCCTTGGTGTAGGCCCAATATTAGGATCGTCAATCTCCCTAATGAATTTCTTTGACTATGGTATTGTTTATATAGTAGAAAGAAAGGTTCTTGCAAACAATTCAATCTGCGGCCTCCTACAACTCTTACTTCTAAGGTAGTGAGTAGAAAGAGGCTCACTGTTGAGGATCTCAAGTTGACTCCTCCTATCACTCCTTAGCCTATTCCAGCTGCTCCCATATAGGAACCTATTCCTCTGCCTGAAATAGCCATAGTGGAAATTCCTATGGTTGAGCAGGAACGTTTTTTCCCTTCACAAATCCCAACCTCTAACTCTAGGAGCTGTAGAAACCACCTTGCACATGAGCAAAAATTCTAGTGAAAGGATCTCCTGGCCGAGTAGGCCACCTCACAATAGAAGAGGGATGGAACACTTGCTCCTATTTCAAGACCTCCTGTAACATCTTCTTCCTCCCTTCCTTCTATTTCTCCTTAGTTTGATCTACTCTTAGCTTTCATTACGAGCATGAACACACCTAACCCTAAATAGGTATAGGTGTTTATTTCTCCTTCAGTGGAGCCACCTTTTCTTATGGCCATTCCAAATATTCATCCCTTCCCAAAGCCTCTGGATATGGTTAATACCTTAGTCATATCCATTGTAGTTATTTCTTCCTCTTCCTCTGCACCCCTAGCTTCATCTGTGGGGAGTTCATCTCCTCCAATGAATAAAGAGGCAGAGGATGGTCCTTCTTGAGGAGTCCACCTTCCTTGCAAGGTGGTCGATGCCAACTTGTTTTTTCCTTGTAACAGAACTAGTCCCGACTTCCCCTGAGTTTGTTACCACTCTTGAGTCATTTGATGAGCTTAGCAGTGAACCTCAGGCATAGCTCATCCCATCCATTGAAATTAGGCATAGTTGCCCTATGGGATGCATGATTAATTCCATGGATGAATTCCTAGCCTTGTTGGCGATCTTCATGAAATTGCTGACCTTTACTCCACAAGAGCTTGACAAAGAGGACCTTGAGGGGCCCTCTTCCTTGGCCCTTGTTGTGGGAGGGCTGGATGCTCCTCCTCTTAACATAGCACCATTGTAGTCTCATCCTCCTTCCCCTTATGAGGATTTAGATTGGGAAGTAGACAACCTCTTGGATGATTAGTGTTATGAGGAGGCCCTTTTCTTGATCTTGTGTGTGTGTGTGTTTTGTGATGTGTTCCCATGTACTCATGCTATGTGTGCCTGGATGACCCTTGTCACCCCTATTTGTGCTTGGATATAGGCGTGGTTTTTGTGTCATGAACCTTCTTCTATTTTTATCATCATTATTCCATGTTTGTGATTAGCTTTTGATAAATTGGGGATGATGCAAAGCATTGGGGGCATTTAGGCTTCCCTTCCATGTTGACCCAATTTTTTATTTTTACTTTTTTTTTCATACATTCTTCTTGATCTATTTGGGGATTGATGATCTTTCACCTTGCATTGTGGTTAACTATTATTATATGAGCTTGGACATATCTGACCTTGCTACAACAGATCCCCCTATGCCCTTTGTTTGCATTTTTCTTTTCTCTTTTTCTTTCTCTTTATCTTTCTCTCTTCTTTGGTTGAGTTGTGCCTCCTATGTGTGAATATTCTCTTCTTTGACACTTTGGTTTTCAGAAAATGAATTCATTATTAATAAATCTTTTCTCAAAGGCCTTCACAAAGTTTACCTTAAAATCACATTCTCAACACGAAACCTTAATATAACATGTTTCCTTCATCATGGGTTCGTAAAGAAAGGACTTGAAGACCTTCCTCCAAAGTGGAAACTACTTTTACTGCCCATCACATGGGGGCATGTCCTTCCTTTCAAATTCATTGATGAAGTGAACATCTTTCGAAAGGATTCCTTGATGACAAATCACTCTAATAAGAACAACTACTTTTGAATTGTGTGTCCCTTAAGTGGACCCCCCTCCTCCCTCACGGTGGGTTCCCAAGGGACCCTTCCTTCAAAGGCCTCTATGACGAATGGATCCTTTTTTGTATAGCCTAGGGGAAACCCAACTAGGGTCATTCCATTAACCCTTTTGCATCTAGCTTGGGGGAAACCTGACTAGACCTTACTTTTCAAATAGTGCATCCCTTGAGTGGACCCCTTTCCTTTTGAAGGGTTCTTGAGGGACCCCTTGGAAACTTTTAACTTATTGATGGTCAACGTGACTGGCCACTTTTGACATGTTCTATCTGCAAGTAGACATATCGCTATTTCTAACTCTGAAAAGTCCACTTTCTCAGGTTCCTACATGAGAGAGATCTTGGAGGATACCTCCATGCAAGACCAAGAACTTGGTGGGTGATTTCCTTTGAGCTTCCTCCATGCAAGAGATCTTGGGGGTGGCTCCCCTATAGGACCGAGAACTTGTAGGGTGCTTCTTCAAGTGTTCTTCATGCTTGATTTCATGGATAATACCTCATCTAAAGGATTGAGAACCTACTGGGTGCTTCTTTTGGTATTATTCATGCTTGAGTTCATGGAGAATACCTTCCCTGGAGGACTGAGAACCTGTAGGGTGCTCCTTTCGGTATTCTTCATGCTTGATTTCATGGAGAATACCTTCCCTATAGGACTGAGAGCTTGTAGGGTGCTTCCTTGGGGCTTCCTTCATGCATGAGATCTTGGGGGTTGTCTCCTTATAGGTCCATGGTCCTATAAGATGCTTTGTTGTTTCAACTTCATAGTTTCAAGTAGCTATGAAGTGCTTTTCTTTCCCTGCACCTTTGGGCTTGCCAGATCGAGTATTACTTCCTTGATGGTTTTGGCATACTATTCTAACTCTACTCTCTTCTTGATCTACTTTATAGAGCACTCATCAGTACTTGTGCTCACTAAAGTGGGGGAAAATGTATAAGAGTGAATTTTTATCCTATGTGCAATTACCCTTTATGCCTTTTTCCACCTTAGAAAACCAAGTTTGGAGGCTTAATTCCACTTAAGCTTGCTTTTGGCATTCCACTTAGTGTCTATTTTGAGGGTTGGTGGGGGGTATTTCTATCAGGGATGCTCGTGTGATGCACTTACACCCCTGGTAGATTCCTGTGGCTAAGCCAACAAAGGTGTTACTCTTCTCATTGGCAGTGAAGTAGTAATGCCTCTTTCAGCTGACTGACCTAAATATGGTCATTTTTTAGCTTCCTTTTTCATATTTAGTCCTTTAAAAGGCATTTCAACTCTTCAAAACTCTTTATCATATCAATCCTTCGTTCTTGCACACTTCAAGCTCCCATTCTCACACTTTTGCATCCATTCTCACTCACTCTAAGCATTCAAGCACACCATTGCAAAAATAGCTTCACTCCGTCACTTCGATAGAGTACATTTGGGACCATGCCATTGCAGTATAGGCTTGAGTTCCTCTCATTTCTCCCCCAAGTAGCCTTGAGTGCTCTTTGGTGGAGGTGGTAAGCTTCCCTCGCATCTCCTCTATCACTTGGTTGAGTAGCATAGCACTACATTGTAGTGTTTGTATTCTCTTTACTTTATTGCTTCTTTATCTCATTTCATTAGCTATCTGTGGAGGTGGAAACACCTAAACTAGGGTCTAACTAGGGCAAGCCCCTATACATAACCCCAACATTTTCCTCTTTCTGTGTGCAAGAGTATGTGCTCTTCGAAGGATCAGCTAGTGAATGAACTTCTCGATGTGATCTTCCTTGTCCTTGTTACTCTCGCATTTCTACTTTACAATATTAGAGAATACTTTGTTTATTTGCTTGTGTCCCACTAGCCCTTTAGTTAGTCAGTTGGTTTGTTAGTCATTTTAGTAGGTTTGAACTTGTCTCTACTCTTGTCTAGCCATATGGACATCAGGGCACTTTAGAGATGACAGTGCGCTGCACTGTCATCCAAAGACCATGCTTCCATCTTCGGATAGAGAGCTTCTTGAGAAAGATTCTAACTTGAAGACCAACTTTCCTAGGCCCACATTGAAACTTGAGATTGCATAGTTGTTGTAGGATAACCTAGTCCTCATCATTCTAATCCTTATAACCCTAAACATTGCACTTAGTTGAGGTAAGTTAGGGTATCCTCTTGCATCTTGACCCTCCATGACCTGGGGTCTTGAATGTAGTGGTCCCCCTCTCTTACAAAGAGATCTTCAATTCTCCTTCAACCTAAAATCTACAACACAAAAGTAAGAGGGAATTTTTTTTTTTTGATGAATGGTGGTTTGTCTTGGTCAAACCCCGTTTGGGTAATTAAACCTTGAATTCAAATAATTAAATGTAAAAGCAATGATGAATGAATAAGTTATGTTGCAACTCACCAAACACTTGAATGAAGCTTTGGAAGTATACAATATTTATCTTCATCTTACATTAAATGGCTTCAATGGATGTGGATCTTGATACTTGAAATATGAATTTGAATGCTTGCTTGATCTTTGAAACCTACATCACAATGTTCACTCTAAAAACATGCATGATGCTTAAGAATTTGACATGATGCTTGAGATTTTGAATGCTATAATAAATTATAGATAAATATGCTCCTAAATTCCATTTATCATAAAAAATTTCTACAATTTATGCTCACTTGAATTTATAGATTGCTTAGCGTAGTGTAGAAAAATGTATCCCTTTACATTTTCACACTTTTTTGGGCCCTCCCTACTAAAATTGGTGAACTCTTTATGCCTTATTTGGCTCTATTTTGCATCCACAAGCCTTATTTAATGCATTTCTCTTGGGATAATCCCCACTTAAATAATGACTAATCATAATTCATGTTCTTGGGTTGTGTGTTCTAGATTTACTGATTTGGGACTCATATGGTACCATGCACATACAGGTCCTATTATGCATTGCATAGCCACCCCATTATTATTTTGGAACAAAATGGATCCCCCTTTGTTTTTTGTTTTTGTCCTTGGTGTTTTTTTAGGGTCTTAGGATTTTTTCATTTTTCTCCTAAGTCTTTCTTTCTTTTGATTTGTTGGAAGCGGAGTTAGAATAGAAAATGGACTTAAAATTTTTTTAAGGCTCCAAGTTTGGATTCAATCTCAGTTCTGGTTTCACCTTTCTTCTTTGTTCTTTTTCATTTTATTTTGGTTGGTCTCGCACTCTTAGTTCCATTTCTCCCTTGAGTCATTTCTTTTTTCCCTTGTGTTTTTCTTTTCTTGAGCAGAAGCAAAACCAGAGTTGGAAGTAAACTTGGAACTTTGTAAAATTTCCAAATTTTTCTTCTATCCCAATTGTAACTCCACTTGTTTCCTTTGTGTTATCATTTGTGTTTTTGTTTGGGCCAGGTCTAGTTTTTGTTCTGGTCCCCCTTCCCTTCACTTTTTTGTTAATATCTTCGTTTGTGTTGCTTTGTTGGGATTAGAACTAGAATCGGAACTAAACTTGGAACTTTGTAAAAGTTTGAATTCCGGTTTTGGTCCCACTTCTTCTTGCATTCCCCTTTGTTGTCTTTCTTTGTCGCATGACCAGAACGAAGTTCAGGGTTAGGTAAGAGACTTGTTAAAGGTTCTTTATTCTATCTCATATCTAGGTTTCCATCCACCTTGCCTTTGGTGTTCATAGGAGTTAACTGTTTGTTTGCATTGCTTGCTCTGCCTCTTACCTAGCGCATTTATTACATTAATTGCAGCCTCCTCACATGTGCTAACTAATTTTAAAATATTAATTGTGTTTAACTAGCTCATTATCTTTGTTATCTAAGTAATTTAGCAAAACAAATCCATGAGAGCTTTGAAAGGAGTGATTTGATTGTAGAGGCGTGTTGGTGAGTGAATCTTTTCATAGTTTTAGTCCTTCCTTGTGGGCGTTTTGAGGTAGGGTTTCTTTTCTCTTATTTTCCCATTGTGTTTTGTCATTTTGTTTTCATGTTCTTTCTTGTCATGTTTTGGCCCATTCATAGGACCTTTTTTTGTGAATATTCACTCATTTCTTGGTGTCTTTGTGGTTTTTTTTTTCCTTTTATGTTTTCCCATTTTGTTTTCTTTCTTTCCATTTGTTTGTTTCTGTTTTGTTGTCACTTTCATGGTAGGCGCATTTTGTTGTGCCCTAGTTTTTAACTAGGATTTCACTTGGTTGGGTCCACCATGTATTAAATAAATTTGTATTTTTTTGGAGACCCTTTTGATCATTCTTATGTGTCGATTATGTGATTTCCATGTTGGGTTTGTGATGCCCTAATTTTCTAAGTCGACACATCGTGCAAACTAGGGTTTGCTCGATGACCTTTACAAAATATTCAGCCTTGGGGTTTAAATTGTTCTTTATGTGGTTAAGGGGTGAGGTTAATCCCCTCTATTTGTATTTCCTTATAAACCCTTATGACCCTAGCCCTTCAATCCATGTGACCATATCTTCAAGCAAAGTGCTCCATTTTTTTATGTTAAAAATAGCAAAAGAAGACTCAGGAGTATACTTTTCCTGTGGATGTTTTCATTGGGGTTCATTCCCAAAGTGATCCTACTTTTGATTATTGTTAATTTTTTACTTCACACTTTCCCTTAAGCGGAGTTGAAACCGAATTGGAGGTTGAACTTGGAACTAATGATTAGTTGCAGGTTTAGTTTCTATCCGATTTTGGTTCCAATCTCATCCTAGTTCTAGTCTCGAACATGCTTTGTGTTGAAATAGTTCCCTAATCTTTTGTGACTTTGCTTCTGATGAATTTTTAAATTTGGCTAAGTATGAAAGTTGTCCTGAGGAAGTAGAGAAAGATGTTGGTTGATGTATTGATTTTTATGATTTTTTTCCATCTAATATAAGGGTTTATTGTAGAGATTGGAAGATGCCAAGAGCATGAGAAGAGGCTTCTCAAAGGATCCAACCTGCAAAAACTTCAAGGCAGGTAGCTAAGCCAAAGAAGATCAAGGTGGAGCAACTCCCTTACACCCTGAGATACAAACATAGGGAATATACCCTCATAGCTAGCAAGGTGGATTCTGATTGGGTAGACATCACTGATACCAACTTAGGCCAATTCAGTTATGAGGATTTTATCTTGGAAAAATTTGGTGAAGAGGTAATAGGGAGGACACAAAAAATTATCTAATTTGGATTAGCACATGTTTCCATCTTTCCCCTACCAGTCCAGTGTCCTGAATTGACAATGATTGTAGTCAGAGCATACAATCCTGCCACTAGGAAATGTGTGGATTTGTAAGGAAATGTTATTATTGACTTAACACCATAAATGATTAGATAAATTTTCAATGCACTTGTTCCACAAAATCCCAGTTAGCTCAATGAAGTAGAATCCCTCAAATGATATAGTGATAAGAAGGAGACTAACAAAACTCATATGAACAAGAGTTGGATGAGAGTTGAGAAAAAGTCTTTGGCTAAGCTTCCTGACTAGCCTAAAAGGGAATACTTCTACAAAGAGATTGGAGACATAATAATGATGCTCTCTAGGGTGTTTGGGAAGAGCCCGGATGCTTCCTAGTTCAAGGAATGGATGTTTCCATTTATTTAGACTATTCTAGATGGTAGGAAATAGTTTGATTGTCCTATGATTGTGTTAGAATGCATACACAATCAAATTCTTTGAGTTAGAGAAACCAAGAGTTTCTTCATGAACTCTTATGTGATTCATGCCACATCTAGAAGTGGAATCTTTCCTAGATTGAATGCAGTAGGCATGTTGGGAGAAGCCCAAGGAAAGAAGAACGTAAGGGATCATTATGATCAACTCACATTATAGGCCTCTGAGTCACATTACAAAAGGGTTAATGATAAGGGAGGCTAAGGAGCTTTCTCTATATGAGAAGAAAATGAAAGAGGCATGGGACTATGTCAAGGAACTTGAGAAGCAAAGAGACTAGATATATGAGGAGAGAAAATTGGGAGAAGAGCGTTTAAAGAAGGAATTGGAAGACAAAAGGTTGCGGGAGAAAAAATATTAAGAAGAGGCTAAAAGACTTGCACAAGAGAAGCACAAAGAGAATAGAAAAATATGCAAGAAGTTGGCTCTCAACTTAGAAATATCATATTGCAACCTCTATCTTCTACCACTGCTACCTCTTCTTCAAAACAAGTGGTCACTACTCTGACTATTCCTACATGGTTGAAACTTGATTTATAGAAGAAAAAGATAGTTCAACCTCAGCCTCTCAATTAGGATGAGATGATGAAGGAGATAGAGAAGGAAAGACCCAAAAAGAAGGCCAAAGTTCTTCACTCCACCAAGCTCACGGATGCAAGGGAAATTATTGCTGAATGTGCAATTCTAGTGGTGGATAAGGACAAGAATGATATGTAAATAACCAATTACCAATTAGGAACTATGAATTTGGGGAGACCTACAAGGAATCAACAAATGAATCTCATTGATATTGTAGCTTCCTCCACCAAATCCAAAATGATTAAAGACAAGAAAAAGAAAGATGAGCTTAAATCCCAGTTGGATTAGTTGCATAAGTTCTTAAAGGATGTCTCTACTCCAATTTCTCAGCAAGCTACTACTTGTGAATCCATGGTTTTACTAACAAAGAAAGAAGCTGATGACTTGGTGCAAATAAGGAGTAAGGTGGGGATGCTTGATAGATGGATTGATAGACTCAATAAGGAGGTTGGTGAATTTATAACAAATAATTTATAGGTTCATGAAGAAGCATTTGAGTTGGTAGGGAATATGAACCAGCATGTTGAAGATCTAGAAAAGCAAGATGAAGAGTATAGGGAATATGTTAAGAAGCTTAAGGACATCAACAAAGTGCCTAAGTCAACTCTCCTAGAGTAGTCAATTCTTGAAGAAGAAAATGCATATTTTATTGAGAAGTTTGTGATTATAATAAGAGTCAAATCCAAGTTCATTTATGAGCATAAGAATGAGGTTCAAGAAGCAAGCAAAGACTTGAACTAGCAGATTGATGAATTGGAGGTGGTAGTTTCCATTCCGATCAATGTGGAAATCCTAGTCAAAGAGAGTCTTCCTTTGGACAAGTTGAGGGAGAAGTGGAGTAGTAGATTTGAAGAAGTAATGCAAAAAGGAGATGATGAGAAGATTTGTCATTGGATAGATTCATGGACATCAGGGAAGATGTAAAAGCTGCTAGAAGGGAATCAATCAAATTAAAGGATATGCAGGAATTTGCCTCAACAAAGTTAAAGAGGATCAAATTTGAAGAAAATTGGTTAGATGGGTCTAATTTGGATATCCTTCAACAAGTTCTCTCTAGTTATGATGAGTATATCCTTCACCAAGCAACACAAGATTAAGATAGCAGCAAAACACTTTCCTCTTGACACAACACCCTCTCTTCTCCTATTTTGCAACATTTTGACACAAGCTGGACTTGAGTTCCCATCCAACAGTTCCACCTTCTTCCTTGGGTGTCATAATTTTATGTAACAAACAATTTAAGACTTGTAACTAAAGATCACCAGTCTAGTTCCTTCATGCAGTCTCAGTTCCTTAATTTGTGGATCTAAGTTCTGACTGAGAGGAACTTGCACATAGCATGTCTACATATACTTTTGGGGTCTCTTTTGTAAAGGTCTGCTGATTGAAGAAAGTTTACCCACCTATTGATAGCCAATAGGAATCATAGTCTTAGGATTTCATGAATTGTTAGCAGATACTTTGAAATTTTAGCTGAACTTGGATACATTTTACAGTTTTATATAGTTTACATGTTGTTATGTTTGGATCTCCTTGATAAGATTAATGAATCATAATCAATCTGTATGCTAGTGACTTGTTGTGCCTAAATGTTTTCTATTTGATGCAAATAAATAGAGGAAATTGGATTCAAGATTATCTCATTGAATTATTTGTGAATGAAATTGTTGTTATGTCTATTTGATCTATGTTTTGATGATGAGTGAATGATTTGTTTTGAATCTTAAAGTTAAGGTTTTAGTGAATGGTTGTGATTAATTAGCACTATGAATGAATGTAGTGGTATAGATTATTCTATGGATTGCATCATGTGGTGGTTTTGGTTGGATAAAGAAACACTCATTATTGATATGCATGTATAGATATTAAGAAGTTTTATTCATATTCCCCTATTTTAAAGCTTTGATCTATCATTTATATTTATTTAAACCCACCTCCCAATGTAGGTTAGTTGATCTAATGCAATTTTGTTCCTTATTACCAGCAAAGGCCCCTTGAACAATACAATTACATTAACCATTGAGCAATATTAGCACAGTTGAGAACCAACTACCAGGACCTTGGGAGTTATATTACTATATGTTTTCTTTATCTTTTAGGAGAAATATAATAGAGATATTTTGTTTAATGTTGTTGTGTTGTTTTGACCATCAACAGGTCCCACCTAATTCTTGAGGCCTGATCTTGAATATGGCATTGAACTTAGCTATTCTTGAAGTTTGTGTCCCAATATTAGGCTATTGGGACTCATATGCCCCAACTAGAAAATGAGTATTTCTTTAGCTTGGACCTATTTTTAATTCAATTCTTTGCAAGATTGTATTCTCCAAGATCTGATGTCAGCTTGTAGTGTTGTAATTTCAAGAATTTTGGCATAAACAAGTATAAATACAAGGTTATTTAAAATAATATTTCCTAGAAACTTTTATGAGAAAATATCCTAGCAATTTTATGAGATCAAGAGTATGCAAGAGCTGATTATCAAGTATTTTTGAGCTATATTCAAGATTCAATCATCATGTAAAATTCATCATACATCATGTGTGTTTCTGAGTGAACATTTGTGATGCAGGTTTTCATGATTCAAGCAAGTATTCATGTCAAGATTCATAACATACAATTAAGATTCAAGATCTACATTCATGTTATCCATTTCATATAAGATTACAACCTTTATTCCAAAGGTTTGGTGATTTGCAACATAACATATTTTTTCATTTATCATTCCTTCATTCTACTTCATTTCGTTTCAAGGCTTGATTACCAAAATGAGGTTTGACTAGGGAAAACCCCTATCCACTAACTAAAAAACATTTCTCTCTCCTCTACATGTGTGATTGTAGATCTAGGTGTTTTGAGGCTTGAAGACGATCCTTTGAAGAAAAATTTAAAATATTGAAGAAACTTGTCAAAGTTTTCAAGAAGTTGCCATCTTCACAGAAAGTCACCTATATGCTAGAATTCAAAGTTTTAGACTCAAAGATTAGACAAGAGAGAAGCTAAAAAAGATCAATAGAGGATACCAAAGTTTCAGCCAAACCCAATACTAGGACTAAATCACCACCTTGGTTGTATAAGTCCTAGTATACAATTTTTATTTTTTTTCATAGATCTTGGTTTACTAATTATAGATTCTAGACTCAACCTGAAACCCTAAATTGGGACTAAATCACCCATTTTGGTGTATAATTCCTATTTCACATCAAAGGTAATATTTTTGGGATTGCAAACCTTGTTTTAGGAATCTCCACTCTTCTAGGTACTTCTTTGTTTACCTATAGCTTATTATTCTGATTTTAAGTTTCATTTCCTAGGTCACATCGCTAGATTTGCACATTACTTGCATTTCCTTCTTTCTAAGCATTTTCTTACTAGTGAAATATATTTTAATCACACCCAAGGAGACCTTTTAGCAATCTATTTTCCTAGATGGATTATAATTTTGATATCTCCAAGGTTTCCTTGAATAAAATAAGAGTGAAATAGGACCCACCCTTATGTGTTCTATCACCTAAAAGGTGGAACACACCCTATTTCCTTGTGTGTTCATTTTGGTGAACTCGGCCTTTGGACACCTTATTTTTTATTTGGAGTGCATTTCAGTCCTAGATCTTTATATTTTCATTCAATATTACATTAGTTAATTTGCATTTAGGGCTTCTAAACATTGCATTAGTGAAAAGTGCATATAGGTTGCATTTTTAAATCTCAAATCATTTTGTTTCATAGAAAATATATAATTGAAAATAGTCAAGGCAACATACAAACTAGAAACCTCAACATTCACTCACAATTTGCTAAATTTAGTGTCAAAACCATAATTTGGGACTCATTCACCCCTTTGGGTGATTTAGTCCTTGTACAGGTTGTTTTACGTGACTTTTGGGTATTTTGTGTTGACTATTTTTTTTGAACCCTTAAAAAACCCTAATTCAAACTCATATGGCCCTCTATGCAATTTAGTCCCATATCAAACCTAAATTCGCATTTTATAGCATTAAAAACCTTGTTTTGTGTTTTTTTTTATTGTTGTTAGATATTTGTTTTAGATTACTAAGTTTCTATTTCATTCATTTCATTAGACCTAGCTTAGTTCGATCCATTTTGTGCATTGCTAAATTTCAAAATTACATTTAAAATATTTTATTTTTAGATTGTTGCATAGTGTAATATGAAAATTACTTTTTGTAGAATATAAAAATTGCATTTCATTCTTGGTCATTGCATTACTTTTTATAATGGATATGTGTTTTAGTAAGCTTTGGATGCCCTTGAAGTCATTAGTGGATGTGTCAAGTTGTGCTTTTGGAAATGACCCTAATGAAATTGTACTCACTCATGCTCAACCAACTCGTAATGCATGTCCTCCTTGTGAATTTGACATCATTGGAAAAGATGATAACAACATGAACAACAAGTTCATAAATGATTTCCCTACCAACCTTGAGACTAATACATCCTTTTATCCTTCCATGAAAAAACCAACACAACTAGAGATGTTTAGTCTTCTACATCTTTAAATTGAGACACAACGTGAGGGTAAGCTCCATACAATACATGAACCTACCACCTCTAATCAAGAAAAAAATCAATAATCCTATGTTAACAAAGTGACCAACACTCCTATCAACCTAGAAGAGAAATTTGGAAGAGGTCTCACAATCTTAAGCAAACAAGGATATGATACAACAAGAGAACATGAAATTCATCAAATTTTAGAGAAAATTCCAACTAAAGATACCAAAGGCATAGGATATCAAGATCCTCTCTTGACATAAGTTTCCTCCTTCCTTAAGAACAACCAATGCCTTGTAACAATGATAAGGATAATAAGATCATCTTAGTTCCTCCTCCTCAACAAGTTGGTGAATCTAGCAACCAACAAAGGTCTTATAAACTAGAGAAACTAAAATTCACTTGTCCCATGTCTTCAACTGAAAGAACCTTACACATAATTCTAAGCCAAGGATTATAACATTACCACCCATGAAATAACATCCAAAACCATATCCTAAGAATGTAAACATTCAAAATTGTCGATAAGATAGAGTTCTTGGACATAGTACTAATGAGTTTTATGCTTTAAACCAAATATTTAAAAAGTTTGATATCATAGAAATAATCCCTTAAAGCATGTCCTTTAGCTCCTTTCCATGTAATAATTGTAGGATTATAATATGCTCAGTATTACATGCTTTACCTTTATTTTAAGTCATCTCAAAAATTCAAGGAGCTCTTTCTCTTCACCTACCTCAACTCATTCTTGTATTGCACATAGTGGGGAAATGAATTTGATAGCCTTTCCCTAGTACTGTACTTTCTATTGTCCCTTTGGATAGTTGTTCGGATTTTGTATATGATGAACAAGATTGGGATGAGGATGACCTGCTAATAGGTTGAATTGCATATTCCTTACTAGTCTTCTCTTTATTTTCCTTTTTGTCTTTCTTTTATGTGATTGCATGTGCATAATGTGATCTCCCATATTGTTATGTTTGATACATCTCTCTTTGTGCATTCCTCTATATCTATCTAAATTCTTCTCTATGTCATAAAAAAATTATCTTTTCTTTGTCTTTTTCTTTCTTTTTGGTGATGACACAAGGCATCAAGACATTTAGGTCTCTACCATGTTGACCCAAAATATTTTCCTTTATCTTTTCTTTGTCTCGTGTTTTCCTTTTTGGGGATGATGCAAGACATTGAGACACTTAGGTCTCTTCCATGTTGAACTAAAAGCTTTTCTTTCTTTTTGCTCTTTCTATGTCATTCTTCATGTTCCATGAGTATTTGGGGAATGATGACAATTTTGATCTTTCTAAAATCATTGTGGAAAATACATATTGACCCTAAATCCATGGATCCCTTATGTGATTTTGGAATTTCATTTTGGGGGCAACCCCTTAACATGACTTAGCTTCATTTGAAAACATATGACTTGGCATAGGGCTTTCTGAATAAGCTCTCATGTCCTATTTACTCTTAGCATTTATCATGAGCTACTTTAAGGTCATCTCTCATAGTATGGTGTTTAGAAATTTTACTAAAGTGGGGGCATACATTGGCATTATTCTTTTGAATTTTATAACTTGTGTTTCATTGTGTATTCTTCTTACTTCATGCGATGCATATTTCACTTTGTGGTGACAATGGGTGTGATGTCCCTCAAGAGCATGATCTCTCTTAGCATATTATATTCCTCTTAGTGGCTTGATGTGACATAGTACATCCCCTAAGTTGTGAATCTTCTATTCTTTGATTGGTCCTCTCTTGGAGACATTAGGCTCAATTTTCCCTAAGTTAAGACCTTACATGAACTAATAAAAACTCTTTTGAACATAACTTACACTATTTTGCATTTACAATATTTATTATATGGCCACCTTGCATAATACACTTTTCTTGCTCATGGAGGAATCCTATTTTCTCATGAGTGTGAAGCATACGAAGCTTTACTTGGCTCATGAATCTTGTTGTTTGTGTTGTGTGGCACCTTATCAAAGTTATTAGCAAGCATAGCTTTTGTATGGGTAGCATATGAGAGTCAAGCTTAGGAATTACTTTCCCATAGCCACTTTCTTTTCAATGTGAGTGCATACCGATCGCATGTGTATATGTCTTTGGGGGCTCACCTAGTGGATGGCCTAAGGTTCCACTAGCCCTTATGAGGGTACATTTGGTTTGCATAGTGGACATCACATTCCACTTGTAATTATTTTTGGAAAAATAGCTTAGATATAATCAACATTATGTTGGACAAGTGGTTGAGGCTTGATCCACCCTTTTCTTTTCTTTTTATATCTCCTTTATGTCTTTGTAAATGTATGCTTGTACCTTTTTGTCACTTCATACATCATTTGCATATCTATTCCTTTGTGTCTGTATTTTTTTCCCATAGGATCTTGATCCTAGGGGCTTGCACAACCCTATTAATCAGTTCCATCCTTCTCACTAGCATTGGTACATTTGGACCCCTCTTGATGTGATTTTGTCTACTTTAGTGTGATTTTGAAGCAAGTTCCTCTTCTCACTAAAATGGGGGATAAATGTAGTGTAGAAAAATGTATCCCTTTACATTTGCACACTTGTTTGGGCCCTCCTTGCTAAAATTGGGCTTCTTTATGCCTTATTTTGTCCTATTTTAAATCCACAAGCCTTATTTATTGTATTTTTCTAAGGATAATCCCAACCCTTAACTAATGACCAATCATAATTCATTTTCATGGGTTGTTTGTTCTAGATTTAGTGATCTAGAACTCATACACCACATTGGAAATATGGGTCCAACCTAAGTCTCAAGGCCTAATCTTGAATATGGCATAAACTTGGCTTTCTTGAAATTTGTGTCACAAGCCAAGGCTAGTGGGACTAATATGCCTCAACTAGCTTATGATTCTTACTTTAGCTTGGACCTATTTTTTATTCAATTCATGGTGGGATTATATTCTTGTAGATGCAATGTCAACTTGTAGTGTTGTAATTTTAGGAAATTTGGCATAATAAAGTATAAATACAAGGTTATTTCAAATAATTACTCCTACCAAATTTTATGAGCTAGTATCCTAGAAATTTAATGAGATCAAGAGAATTCAAGTGCTTATTATCAATCATTTTGGAGCTATATTCAATATTCGAGCATCATGTCAAATTTATCCTGCATCATGTGTGTTTTTTAGCTAGCATTTATGATGTAGTTTTTCATGTTTCAATAAAGAATTCAAGTCAAGATTCATAACATGCAATCAAGTCAATTTTTACATTCATTCTAGCCATTCTATACAATATTATAGCCTTTATTCCAAGTTTTTGGTGAGTTGCAGCATAGAATATTTGTTCATTCATCATTCCTTCATTATATTTCATTTCATTTCAAGGTTTGATTACCAAAATTGGGTTGGACCAAGGAAAACCCCTATCCACAAAGAAAACAACATTTTTGTCTCCTTTACATGTGCAATTGTAGATTTAGGTGTTTTGAGGCTTGAAGATCCTTTAAAGACAAGGTTGCAAGATTGAAGAAAGTTGTCAAAGTTGTCATCTTCACGGAAAGTCACCTACAAGATAGAATTCAAAGTTTTAGACTCAAATATCGGACAAGAGAGAAGCTAGTGAAGATTAATAGAGGATACCAAGGTTCAACCAAACCCTAATACTAGGACTAAATCACCACCTTGGACGTATGAGTCCCAATATACCAATTTTTATACATTTTCTATAGATCTTGGTTTACCAGTTGTAGATTCCACATTCAACCTAAAACCTTAATTTGGGACTAAATTAGCCATTTTGGTGTATGATTCTCATTTCACATCAATATTCATAATTTTGGGATTGTAGACTTTATTTTAGGCATCTCCAATCTTCCAAGTACTTCTCCTTTTATCCACAGTTTATTATTTTGATTTTAAGTTTCATTTCCTAGGTTACATAGCTATATTTGCATATTACATGCATTCCCTTCTTTCTAAGAATTTTCTTAGTGGGGTATGTGCAAGATCATCATGGAAAAAATAGGCCCTTAAGTGCCGAAAAATTCAGAAAAATCTAAGTTAGGCAACTTGACATAAAAATTTGAATAAGTTATCTATATTATTTTAAAAATATGTAAAAATAGAATCTGTAGAAAATAGAATGTAGTTTCTAAACTACTAGGTTTATTTTAAAAAAAATCTATTTGGTGAAAACTTGAAATTTCAATGCAGTAATACTGAAATTTTAGGGAAAAAATAAGAAGTAGGTGTTTGTTTGACCACCCTAACCACAATAAAATGATAATATTTTGTTATAATATTTTAGATATAAGTAGAGGACTCATTTCGGATGTGATACATATTTTTTTGTAATTTTTTTCCAAGTAAATAATTAATTATGAGTTTTTTATTACAACTTTTAAAAAATATAAAAAAATCGTATGTCTAACCACCTTAACTTGGTAAAAACTTCATGAAATTCAAATTATTTTTAATCCTATAATATGAAAAGCATAGAATGCGATGCATGTTTTGGATTCAAAAAATGTGATACCATTTGAAAGCTATAAATTTTTGTCAATCAACCTATCAATTAGGACTTTAGTCGTAATTCAAATAGAAAATGAGTAATGATTATTTATTAAATTCAAATTGAAAAATAATTTATATTGGTGGAAAGCTAAGAATATCCTCTAAAAACCCTTTTCGTTTCATCAATTTTGGGTAAAAAAAAAGTCATCAGCCACATACCCTACACATAGCCATCATATCACCACTTTTTGGCCCATCATGATAATGCACATACCTAGTGGTGAACCACCTTTTAATCACACCCAAGGAAACCTTGTAGCAATATCTTTTTCTAATTGGATCAGTAGGTTGAGATCTCTAAGGTTTCCTTGAATGAACTAAGAGTGAAATAGGATGACCCCCCCTTATGTGTTCCATCTCCTAAAAGGTGGAGAGCACCCTATTTCCTTATTTGTTCACTTAGATTGAAATTATAGGATCTAAAATAAACTTATATTTATAGATATGTTTCCTTAATTTCCTGAAAAAATTAAACATTACAAGCCGACATCAAAATTTGAATCCAAAGAAGTTAAAGTACCACCAAAAACATAAATTAAATTCAGGTTCAAAGGCCTAGGGAGGACCCATTCTCCCATGGGAAAATGTGTCCCAGGTCCCTATTCTTGGAACACACATTGCTCAAGGAAAAGTGTTATGTGTTGGCATTAATTATTATTGGGTTTACCCTTCAAAAAAGGTAATTTATTAGTCTTGTAGATGAAAAATAGGGCTTATTAATCAATAATTAAGTACATTTAAATTAAGGGGGACCAAAAAAAGTGTGAAAATGTAGAGTACATTTTTCTACACTACAATTTGAGTTAACTCCCGCATTATGTTGTGTGTGTTCTCCATTTCTACTTTTCTTTCAGTAAATCTGATGTGGTGTTTAATTTGCAAATAGAATGGTTAATTTTTAAGATATTTTGATTCACCCCCCTCTCAACACTATAGTGTGTTAAAAAAATGTTGAATGCCAATCCTTGTGAGATCTCATTTGGTGTGTATGACATGGTCTTCATTTCAAAATTTTATTATGGATTGGTGGCATTATGTTGTGTGTGTTCTCCATTTCTACTTTTCTTTCAGTAAATTTGATGTGGTGTTTAATTTGCAAATAGAATGGTTAATTTTTAATATATTTTGATTTAGCCTGCTCTCAACACTATAGTGTGTTCAAAAAATGTTGAATGCCAATCCTTGTGAGATCTCATTTGGTGTGTATGAAATGGTCTTCATTTCAAAATTTTATTATGGAAGAGGTTATGAATGAGTGGATTTGATACTCCCATGTCCCAAGAAAAATAGGGTCTAAAGGAAGTCAATTACCCCTAGTCACCTCGATAAGAAAGGATAAAATATGGGATAGAAAATGAAGGAAAAAGATAAGCTATATTTATGGGTTTTCAAAATGGAGGACTTCATGAATTAGGTGAATAGATCATGGAGTTTTCAAGGAATAGATTAATTGGCTCTCGGCTAGAGGAGGAAAATGTGGGATATGGATGATAGTGTAACACACTATCATCTCAAGGATGTGATGGAATCTCATATGAATAAAGAGTAGAGTGTGTGACTAAAATGCTCAATGATTTCTAGAAACCCAAATATTGGAATCTGATAGTTTAACAAAAAATGATAGAATGTCAGAAATGAATGGAAAGATAAACAATTACAACAAGAAGAATACTTTTAAATAAAATATAAACTAACTAGAAGTGAAATAAAAAGTACGAGAGAGATATCTAACTCATGTTAGATCCAACCTCCCACAAGCTCCACATGAATAAAATCATACACATAGAAATGAGAAAATTTTGGGGTTAATTTTTTAAGCTTATTTCAGTCAAACCCCCACTTTGGTATTTCTACCTCCATGAAAAAATGGATATACAACAATATAGAATAATGATAATGAAAGAAATAGACAAGACATATAGAAATACAAAGATAATCAATATGCTAATTATAAAGATAATAATGCTATGAGATAAAGATTAACCTCCCTCCTACAATCTTGGAGAAGTTGAGAGGAAAGATGAGATCTTGGAGAATGCAATATGATCATGTAATATTGTAGTGCCAATATCTTGAAACCTGCAAGAATAATGGTGTATAAAGAAAGGAAGACTAATAGAGCAAGAATGAAATGGAAGAAGTGAGTTGAATTGTAAGAATGAAGAATAGAATTGAATGAAATGGAATTATGGGTTTAAAATAGAGGTTTGGAGGGAAAAGACTCATTTTTAGGTGGGTCTGTAGTCACAAGGGGCATTGCACTTCATAGATGATAGGAAATTTAAATTCTAAATATTCACTAACTTGGGAATTTGTTAGGGATGTTTACATGGCGTGCAAATATCTACACAGAGTGGAAGCATCCTATTCAAAATTCCCTCCACTGATAGAAAATGACAAGGTACAAATGGGATAAAAGGATTGGAGCAATTGGATTTAGCATTATCAATTTATAAGTCCAAAGTAAGGATATGATATGGAAAATTATACTAGGATGAAATTTTAAACCATAACATTTCACCCCCACTTTAGCAAGAATATGTGTCAAAGAATGTGTGAGCTAAAGTAGAAAGAGATTGAAGAGAATATACCAAAAATGAAGAGGAAGAAGAAATTTGATTCAGTATAACTTATGTGAAATGAGCTTCACTAGAATATGAAGAGGAAACAGGTATTTCATCCTGCAAAGAAAGATGCAATCTCACCTCAAACATATTAGCTTCAAACATGTTAGGTAAAAAAGAAAAAAATAGACATGATAAAAAATGTCCATAGACACAAGATAAGACAATATGATTTGATAAAGATGGCACTGATAAGTATGGATAGCATGGATACAATCCATAGGAAATCATATAGGTGTGTGGCTATTTCAAACTACATTATAGGACAATCATAGAAAAGACATGATAGGTCTAGTTAGGTTTCCCCGAAGCTAGATGCCAAGATATAAGACACCAAGAAATTAAGACATAAGACATCAAGGAATCCTTTTGAAAGATATTTTGAAACATATTTTCATTATAAGGAGAGAAAAGAAAGACAAGAGACATTACAGAATGAGATACATGGTGAGATGTATTCATGGAATGTTTTCACACATGTGAGGGAGAACACATAGAAACCACAATATCATGAAGTGAGAAAGTAGAGACAAAGAAATTAAGAACATAAAGGGATTTGATTATTTGGGGTCATAACTGCTCGTAGATGTAAATAGATAAATATAATATAATATATGTATGAAATATCATCACCCCCCAAATGTATCAAAACATGAAGATTAGTACATGAAGATAAATTCAAAATCAAAATTGGGTCAACATAGAGGAGGCCTAAATTCCTCGACACTTTGCATCATCCCCGATGTGAAAATTTAAGATTATGACATATAAAGGAATGATGAAACGAATAGAAGAAGGTTATGAAATATTTTCTCTCATGTATCCAAACACCTACAAGGGTAGCAAGTGTCCTCAAGGAGAGATCACAAATAAATATAGACAAGCATGGGTGAACATAAACAATCACACAAACTAATCTAAAGATGTAGAAGAGGGTACCACCCTAATTTGAATCCACTAGTAGGTTGTCCTACTCCAAATCTATATCATTGTAAGGGGAAGGAGGATGAGGCTCAAGGAGAGGAATATCAAGGGTTGCACCAATTTACTTACCTGTGAAAAGGGTAAAGGAAGAAGGCCCTTCAAGGTCCTATTCACTGAGATCTTGGGAGACCAAGGTCATTGATCTTGCAAAGATCAAGGATAGATTTGGGATGTCATCCAATGAGTTATACATGCACTTTTTAGGAGTTCCCTATTTCAACTAAGTGAGAAGAGCACAAGACCCATGAGAGTCATTGTAGACCTCAAGAAAATGGGTAGTGATAAACTTCGGGGATGCGGGGGATGCCTTTATCACAAGGATGATGTAGGACAAAGGAAAACAAGACTTAAGAGAAGCTGAAAATTTCTTACGAACATCACCTGAAGTGAGATCATCCTCATAATTAAACTTCACCAGAGGATATAGAATCCCAAAAGTGAAGAAAAAGTAGAAGAAGATGGATATAGATCAACAAAGGACACCACCTTTGTATGAGGCATGTCCATGGGATATGAGAGAGGAAGAGTATGAGGAAGAGAGGTAAGAAGGTGAGGGTCCAATGAGGGAGCAATGAACACATGAACCATTTTGGGCTAAGGTTCATTAGGATCCACCAATGATGTTGGAATAATAACTAAGGTGATATGAACTAAAATAGAAGAAAATATAGAAGGAATCATAATTAAAGGAGTAGATAAAGAAAAAACAAGTTCCTCCTCACTCTTCTATAAAGCAATGTGCTTCTTAGCCAAAGCCTTTCACCAGTTCTTGTGCTCACGCACAGGCCTATTATGTCATCTATGGGAACTAGAAGGTATGGCTTGAGAAGACACAATGGGCTCCTTCTCTACCACAAGAGTAATATGGTCTCCTTCTCTACCAAGATGGTCTCCTTATGAGGAATGGGAAGAGGAAGCACAAAATCAAGAATACAAATAGGTGTCTTAGTGATTGGAATATTTCCTTTCCCTACTCTCAGAGCAAGTGGAGGAATAGGTGAAGGCCAAAATGTAGGAAAAATACCACAAGAATACTTCCCCTTGCTATAAAAGGTGGCTCGAGGCACCGTGGGTAAAATAGGAAGTTGAAAGACGTTGGGCTTTGACTTCCATAGCATGGGTACTTTTCCTTTTCCTATTCTAGGAATAGTAATAAGAACATAAGACACCTCTAAAGGTTGGGAAGAGGAAGTTGAAGGTGAAAAAAAACTAGAAGGGAAGGCCTAAGGGAAAGAGCTAGCTTTTCCATCTCCCTTGGAGGGGTAGAAGACAAAGCATGTTGTTGTGCATGCAAGAAGGCCTGTAGAGAAACAACATAAGGAGATGAGGGAAAACTACCCTTCGACATTGAGCCCCAAGTCTTGTATCTATAATAAGCTCTATAAAAAATACATCCCTTATGAGGGGAGGTTTGACTGGGGTTGGCCAAAATTGGTTAATGTAAAATCCACCACATGCTACTAGTGGCTCGTATCCAATAGCGTAGACAACTTGCATGGTACCCTCATGGGGAAACTTTAGACATTTATGGATCACCGAAGTGACTTAATTCATGGCGTCCAGTCACAAAATGCCTAGCCTTTCTTTGAATAAGTTAGACTCTAAGATCACAACAAATTTGACTTCCATAGCCTTAAGTCCTTCTAGGACTGACAAAGAAATAGTACCCATAGGCATAATAGAAAACCCATCAAATGTGTGAAGGGTATCTTGTGACTCATCATATTTATAATTATGTAAATTATTGATATTCACATGGCTTGAGGGATCAACCATAATGCCTGTTATGAATTTACCATTGATACAAGCGGTATTGTAAAGTGGATAGAGCTCCTTGTTTAGGGGAAAATCATGTGAAATGAATGAAATTTTAGGGACAAAATTTTTATGGATTGCAAGAGGAATATGAGTAAATGAGACTACATTTACATATTCAAATGGGGTGAAACTAGAAGACAATGAATGGGTAACCAAATTAGCAAAGTACAATGGGAAGGAATGTATGTATATTTATAACTAGTTGTTTGGCTTCGCTACAAATTTCTTAGATTTTTATTTTCTACTATTGAGATAGATAGTATTATTATCGATATAGTCCTAAATCCCATGACACAAGAAAATACATCTTTCAGTGTCATGTTCTGCAACTCAGTGGTATTGCCAAATTTTTTGTGATTCATACCATTGAAGATATCACTTAGATAGTGGTTGAATCCCTAGAAAATTTATTACTTTATCTTTCAATAATTTCTACAATATTAAATATTATATGATTCTGACAATTTGGTAAATGTTCTATTATGTCTTTTAGCATTTTTATCTATTGGAACAAATACCATGTTTTCTACAACCTTGTTCTTGCTAAGGACTAACACAACTAACCTACCATCCTAATGAGAGCATGACGATGAATCCCTATACTAGAAAACCATTTGTTTGTATCTTCACAAGGAATGACACAAATTCACAAAAGAATGATATTTCATATAAATAAACTTTTATTGTATCGAAGGTAGTAAGTTCCTGATAAACATTTTTTGAACATAAAAATTAGGAAAAGGATAAGAAATTTAAGAAAATATATCCTAATACTAAACTATCAAATCAGTTAACTTCTTATGGGTTCTCTTCTTGTATTAGACAATATCATTGAACATTATCTTCAGCCCAATATTAGCGTAAAACTACTAGATAAATTGATTAACTAGTTGATCGGAGGAGAAAATAGAATTGTGAGAGAAGGCACAATACCATTCCAAAGTGGTGTCCTTGAGAGAACGTGGGAATAGCTTGGTCAAAAGTTCATCAATATGGAATGAATTAGTACACAAGTCATTGAAGGATGATACATCCATCCACAAATCCCCATAGCCATTATGCTTTTCAAATTATGGAATCTCCACTCCCTGAGGGATAGGAGTATTCATAATAGAAATAGAAAGAGGAATATGAAATTAAAATGGTTGAAACATAGGTTGGGAAGAGGAGCTAGCCAAATTTTCTAGCTGATTTTATCTGCATCCCATTTTATATTAAAGAGAATTTAGGATAGGATCAGTAGATGAGGTATGACCAGCTAAACTACCACCACGACCACCAACACCTACATTGGTAGAGCCCTTACCACTGATGCCACTAAAGGCTCTGGTTCCATAACTAGAAGAGTCACTAGCACTAGCACCAAAAAAGTTAACAAAATCAACACTAGAAATAGGGATTCCTTGAGCTTCAGGTGTGTAATAAATAAAGCCAAAAGGTGCCTTAGTAAAGGGTCCCACATCAACCATGCACACTAACACCTCAGGAATTGGGATTTCCAACTATCTTCTAGTGATCTCCAATCCCACATCTTGAGTAGCACCCAAGGTAGAGGTGTAGGATGGGATGTGAGTCTCTATAATATCAGAAATACCATGAAGAAGATATAGACCCCTTCAATCTCTAGTTAACAAATATTTCATATTTTCAACCATCAGAGTCACATGGGCCAAATCATTATCTCCTACCAAAATGATCACAAGCTCTATGAGTCTCAGCTTCAAGGAGTAAATGTTCTGTATAGTGACCTTGAGAGAAGCTTCATCTTCCAAAGAGGAAGCAGAGGTCAAAGGTGAGTCAAGAGGGGTAGGAACATGAGGAGTACATCTAGCAGAGAATCCCATAGTGAACTCTTTACAAGATGAGCCAATATGGGGAGGACTCAACCTCTTAGATAACATTTATAAATTTTGATAACTCCTAACAATGTGACCAGAGGTAGTTAAATAGGTCATAAATCTCTTAAAGAGTGTCACAATGTACTACCAACTATGTGTCCTAACATGAGAAAATTTTCAAAAAAGGACAAAGAGAGGATGGTTCACATCAAGGTCACTAAAATGTGAAGGAGGGAATTCACTACACCCAAGTCCCAAGAAAAAGGGGGTCTAAAGGAATGAGCTACCCTTGATCACCTAAATGATAAAGGTCAAAAGAAAATATGGAAAATAAAGGAACAATTTAATCTATGTTTATGGGTTTTCATGATGGAGTACTTTAGGAATCAGGTGAATAGACCATGAAGGTTTCTAGGAATAGACTAACTACTCTTAGCCAAAGCATGACAATGTGAGAGACAAATGACAGTACAACACACTACCACCTCAAGGACACAATGGAATCTCATATAGATAGAGAGAAAAGACCATGGAAAAAATACTTAGGGCTTGCTAACTACTCGAACACTAGAATTTATTAGTTTAACAAGAAATAGCAGAATACAAGAAATGTGTGGAAATATAAACAATTACAACAAGAAGAATAATTTTAAATAAAAGATAAACTAACTAGAAGTGAAATCACAAGTAGAATGAGAAATATTTCTAACTCATGGTAGGTCCAACCTCCTGCAATCTCCACACAAATGAAATCCTTCACACAAAAAAAAAGGGAAAATGTTGGGGCTTCTTTTTAGTGATTGTCTCAGTCAAAACCCTACTTTGGTGTTTCCACCTCCATGAATAGCCAGATAGACCATAATGTAGAAATAATGATAAATAAATCAATATATAAGACATGTATAAATACAAAGACAATCAATATGCTAACTGTAAAGATGATAATGCTATGAAATATAGATTACCATCCCTCATACAAGCTTGGAGAAGCCAAGAGGAAAGATGAGAGCTTTGAGAATGCAAGATGATTGTGCAAGAGTGTAGTAGTAGTAGCTTGAAATGTACACTTGAATAATGTTGTAGAGAGAAATGAAGAGTGATAGAGCAAGAATGAAATTGAATAATTGAGAATGAAGTGAGTATAATTGCAAGAATTAATATTAGATTTGAAAAGAATGGAATTTTAGGTTCAAAATGGAGGTTTGGAGGAAAAAGAGTCACTTTTAGGTATCTATGTAGTCGCAGGGGGTGTTACACTTTGAGAATGACAAGAAATGTAATGTCCCAATGTCCACTAACCCAAGAATCTAGCAGGGACATTCACATGATGCATACACATCTAGGCGACATGGAAGCATCCTAGTTGAAATTGCCTTTACTGATAGAAAATGACAAGGTACAAATGGTACAAAAGGATTAAAGCGGTAGGATTTATCATTATCAATTTATAAGGCTAAAGTAAGGGTATGTAATGGGAAATTCAACTAAGGTGCAATTATATGCCATAACAAATGTTTTTTGTTTATTTAAATTAATTTATCCAATTTCTTTCAATTTTGAATATTGGAAGAATATTATGGGAGTGTAGACACCTCCTAATGCATTTTGTTTCATGGAATTTCATCCTTTATCAAAAAAATTAGAATTTTACATAATATAGAGTTATAATGCTGAAAGTTTTGAAAAATGTGTGAAATATGAATTTTATGTGAAAAGTATGTTATTGGTCATATTTAGAGAAAAAGGGTATCTTTATATTTTTGAAAAAAAATTAGTGGTGGATTTGGGAAAAACTTGGTTTTTACCTTGTAAAAATATTGATAAAAATTGAAATTTTTATATGAAAATGAATTAATTTTTTATGTTTTAATAATATGTAACCTTGTAAAATGATAATATGCATTAAGAAAATTTACCATTTATTTTGGAAAATATTGCATTTTTGTATTGATTTTCATGCTAGACTCATTGGATGGTGTGATGAGCTTAGGGTTTAAGTGTTAAAGAGAGTTTAGGAATGGAGACCAATGTAAAACCAACCCAAAGTGGCACACAGGAAATCATGGTGTGGGGAGTTTTGATTAATAAGTGAAAATGAATAAATTATGGGTAATAATTAACCAACATAATGAATATTCTTCTCATACCTTTAGTTCTAGTAAAGGATAAGGACAATTGAGGAAGAAAATGTGCTCAAGGAGTTTAAGGCTTGTGAGATCAAGTAACCTCATCTATATGAGAGGATACTTGGTTCTAAACTGAGCTCAATGTGAGTGTTTATGATGGCATTACCTCTCTTTCTCTCTAAAATTTAACCCTAGTGTAATTGAGTAGAATCTTGAAGGATGGTGTATTCCGTCCCATGTGTATGTAATGTTTTACCCTTGGTGATTTTTCCTAAGGATGCTCTTGTATGGCATTGGTGAGTTAGCCCAATGCGATTTATGATATGACATTAGTGAGATTTCCTAATATAATTTTTTTTATAGAATTTGTGAATTGTACCAAGTGTTTAATTATATTAGATGTACACTATAGGATTTCCAAACTCACCATGTCTAGGAAAATGTTGTGATCATCCATTTCATTTATCTGTGAATGGAGATACAATTCATTATTCCCAAGAAAATCACCAACCAATGCTGAACTCTCCATAGTAAATTTATGGATTATGGATTCAACATCAAAAACCAATAACAACTCACCAAGTTTGTAGATTCAACTATCCAAAAAAAAAGAAAAAAACTTGCCAATTTTTTTGATTCAACTATCCACAAAAAAAAAAATTATTTTATGCCTCCTCCTATTGTTGAAGGGACTAGAGATGAAACAAACTCTTCTCATGCAAGGAATAATCCTTGAGAAATAAGCTAAATCAAGATCATGAAGATCCTCTACATCTGATGCCTTTAGAAATATATATGAAACTAGTACACTCTATCCACTTGATTTCATGTATAATTCTTTGCAAGCCCAAGCAATGCAATACATGCATGAAAATATTCCAAACCACAAGTGCTAGAACTTCCACAGGCCAATATAAAAGCATCTCTCATATTATCTCTTTTAGAGAATAAATTAAAAAGACACATAACCTTCAAGTAAACCAAAAATACTAGCCCAAATTAGGCACTAAAATTAAATATGAATTCTTAAAATTACTAAAATATTTGGACCATAAATAAACTTCCAAGATTGGCCTAGTATGAAATGAAAGAGATATAAGAGCTATTTAAACTTATCTACAATGCATTTGATATTCCATCTTCCTTTGAGTTGAGAAATTTAATGGCTATAGATGAAAGATTAATCTTAAATTAAATACCCATAGAGCCTCATTTGTCATAATTCAAATGAATAATTTTGATCTTATAGCTTCCTTTGAATATGAAATCCCTTCTTTTACTAAATTATTGTTCCTGTAACCAAGTTTTCACAAAATAAAATAACAAGTAACTATAGTTTATACTTATGTGTCTTTTCCTCAACATACACACTCTTTCTTCTACTTGGCATGTAGCATTAAATAATGGAATATTAACTAATGAAAAGTATATATGATTCTTTAATTAAAAAATTCACCATAATCAACAATCACATGGTTTCTAAAATTATTGTTAATAGGCTAAAAGGGATGCTTGATAAGATGATCTCTATGAACCAAAAAATCTTTGTTAAAGGTAAAAATCCTTAATGCCACCATTGTTTCATGAGTATATTCACTCTAAGGATTTTTATAAGAAATCTAGAATTATTTTAAAATTAGAAATATCAAAGGCCTATGCTAGGGTTTCTTGGAGATTCCTCATTTTTGTTTTGGAGAAATTTGGTTTAATTGGAAATATTTCAAAATTGATCAAAGCTTGTCTCACTACTCCAAGATTCTCTATTTTATTAAATGGTGTCCTCAAAGGGATTTTTTCTTGTGGTAAGGTTTTAAGAAAAGGTGACATGCTTTCCCGTTACCAATTCATAATAGTTTCTAATGGTTTTGGGAAAAACCTTTGGAGAATCCTCAATTAAGGTTTCCTTATAGGGATCAAATAAAATTCTTCTCTTCCTCCTACTTCCCATTAGTGGTTTGTTGAGGATATAGTTATTTTTGGTGCTACATTGGTTATTGAAGTTGCTAATTGTAAATCCATCCTCCAAGATTATGTTAAATCTATGGAACAACACATTAACTACTCTAAAAGTAAAATATACTTATTTAATACTTATTAATAGCTAAAGGAAAAGGTGTTGAGAATTCTTTCTTGCCATGAAGTTTTTCTTCCAGATGCTTAACTTGATCTTCCTCTAAGTACAAATAGCCTTCAATTACTTACTTGAATGGTATTATTAAAAGGATCCAAAAAATTTGGCTCATTGGAAAGGTAAGATTTTTAGCCAAGAAGGGAAAATCCAACTCCTCTAATACTCCCTCCAAAATATTCTAGTTTACTTCCATTCTCTCTTAAAAATTCCAACTTATATAATCATGAAAATTGAGAAAATGTAAAGGAAATTTCTTTGTATAGGAATAGAAGAAAAAGATAGGATAGCCTTGGTAAGTTGAGATATGGTTTCCTCTCCAAAGAAATTTGGGGACCTAAGGATAAGAGTGCTAAATCTATTCAATAAATCTCTCCTTTCAGAAATTGCTTGGTACTTCATTTGAGGTACTAAGGATTGGGTTGAAATCCTTAAATATTTGGAATATGTTGATTCATGCTATCTACTCTTTTCTCAGGATTTCCCTAAGGGGTTGATAATTTGGAAAAATATAATAAAACTAGGAATACTATTAAACAAAGTGTTAGAAGGAGGGTGGGTAATGTCAAAAATATTGAATTTTGAGATGATTCTTTGGGAAAGGGTTCTATACTATCCTTAGTCATTCAGCTGAACCAAATCTAAGATCTCATAATACTTAATGGATTTTCTTATATGATTATGTGGATTGGAGAGGTGATTCCCCAAAGTGGAAAAATGTAGCAACCAGGTAGTTGTGTTGAGGGCCTTGAGAGGGGGAAACCATCCTAAGAAAGTGGATCCCTTCCCTATATTGGAATCTCTGATTGGGGATTGTCTTCTATCTTATCATAATGGTCAAGATTATTGTATTTGCAGTGACAACCCTTTAGGTGCTTTCATGGTTAAATCTTCCTATATTAGATTGGAGCAACCTTCTCTCTCTCCTCAAACTTTTGACTAGAAAAAACTATAGAAAGTTAAAATTATCCCAAAGATCAACTACTTTTGGTGGGTAGTGGAACATGGTAGAATACTAATAATAGATTTCCTTAATAGAAAGGGATTTTATTTTGTTAATAGGTTCTCTCTATGTTTTGAAGATTCAAAAATAATTATTCACTTGTTGTTTTAGTGCCCTTTTCCTAGAGAGTTTTTTATTTCTTTTGTATTATTCTAATTGATTGGGTGTTTCCCTATTACCTTAAGGACCATATTGATCAATTGAATAACTTTCCTTTTATACATCAAAATATTGTGAAACTATAGAAGAAAATTCCTCCATTTGTTTCTTGGAACCTATGGAAGGAAAGAAATAACAATATTTTTAGAGATTAGCGCATAAGAAACATGGAAGTTTTATTACACACAAAGTAGTAAATTCCATATAATATAAACTCAAAAAGATTTGGTTATTCCAAACTAACACCTAACTAAAAGGATCTTAGAATTAGGAAAAACTAGGGAGTTAGAAAAGATCTAACAAGAATCAACTGGGCCAAGATTTTGAGTAGAAGAATGACCATTTGGACCCATCCTACTAACGTATGGTTCAAGCTTAATTTTGATGGTTGTTCAAAGAGTAACCCAAGTGCTATTATTGTTGGTGGTCTAATAAGAGATCATAAGGGTATCTAATTAATGGGAAAATGGGTGCTTTATGGCCGAGGTCATATAACACCATTCTTCTTCTATTATCACTCAAATATGACCTAGGATCCAAAATTGGATTGACTATCAGCAAAAATGTGATTCAATTCTCAATAAGGAAGACCTAGGGGGGATCTTTCACCACCAAGCAAGAGCTTGGAAAAGAAAAATTAACATTTAACTCACAAAAACCTAATAATGAAAGCCAAATGATGATTGAAAATGACAAAATTAAGTAACAAAAAGTTAGGATGCATGTACCTAGGAAGTATAGAAATGTAATGAAGATCTTGGAAATGCAAAAATACTGCCAAAATATGCTAGGGAGGACAAATATTCACTTACTATTTTCTTAGTCCCACAATGTAGAATCTTCGGATGTCGAAATAGAATTTGAAAGAATCTCTACAAAATACTCTTGGGAGGACTAAGATTCCCTTACTACAGACTTAGTTCCATCTTGAGTTTTTGAAATATCTAAATGTGATCCTAAGGTTCAATGTCTACACTTCCTTCTCAGATTTTAGGTCTTGAAACTTCCAAAATGAGCTTTTAGGTGAGTTTCCATGAAGATGACAACTTTGCAATGAAACTTTGCAACTTTGAAACTTTTCACTTCAAATGATCTTTAATTCTTCAACCAAAATTTTCAAATGAAAACATGCAAGAGAGGAAAAACTTATTGATTGTTAGTAAATGAGGGTTTTCCTTGGTGAAACCCCTTGTTGGTAATTAAACCTTGGAATGAAATGAAATAGTGGAGGGAAATGATGAATGAACAAAGTGTTATGTTGCAACTCACTAGACCCCTATTACAAAATTTAAAAACTTCTGTGAAGTGGGTAGCTTGAATGTAGATCTCAAATTGAAGTAACACTTGATAGATTTGTTGGAAATTAGATTGCATCAAATGGTTGTCATTAATGCCAGCAGGTTTTCATTGATGTCAACATAGTACTAAATGTATGAGACAGTTACCAAAAGCTATTTCATCTTGAAGATGAATGTTATATATATGGTTTGGAATGTTGGTTGGTCTGGTGTGTTGGTTTTTAGGTCTGGTTTCTACCATGAGACAAGCTATGATTCTAATATTTGAAGACGTAGGTCGGATTAGCATATACAATATATTATATGGACTAGCTATGTTTTATGGATGTCTTTCCGACATAAGAAATGCATTAACATTATATGGTGTCTACCTAATTGATGATTAATATATACTTGTATAAATATAAGATGTTTTGAGGAATGAAGAAGAAGAGACAAAAACACATGAGCAAGAACAGTGGAAGTGAATATATGAAGTGGATGTGAAATGTGGAGTTAGTGTGAGTAAAAAAGGATTAAGAGGTGTGTGGAGATCTGAGTCTAAATGCTTTATCAGTTGTGATCAATATAGTTTTGTTGAGAAACTATTGCGTGAGGTGGTACTTCATATTCCGAGCTTTAATGGAATTGAACCCTACACATTGAAGGTGTATTCTATGAGTTTAATCTTTTTGTAATGAGCTATAAATTTTTTATTATGGAGGTAATCCATAATTTGTATCTCCAAGTTGTAGCCCTATGGAAAATGAGTCCAAATATTGAGTCCTTATCTTAGGAAGTGAGCCTTATCTCTAGCAGTGAGCCTTTTTTGTAATCAGTTTTGATATTCTCTATAGTGTGAGTTAATCCTCACCGTGGTCTTTCCCTCATTTGGTTTTCCATGTAAATCTACTGTTATTGTGTTGGATTTGAGTTTCTGCATTGATATTTGATGATTAATCATTTAAGTAGTTTTATGTATTAGTTTTGATGATTGAATTAAAGGTTAAAATTTATGACAACTGATTCAACCCCCCTCAGTTGTCCAATTCAACAATTGGTATTAGAGCTTGATCCTTTGGAATGATTTTAACAACTCAAAGGAGATCTTGGTAGGTTGAACTAAATGATGAAGGGATTTGACTTGGATGAAGAAGTAAGAATAGAGGAAACAAAGTCTAAAAGTGAAGATAACAGAAAATGACAAGAAAGCAGATGAATGCATTTAGAAACTAAGGAATTAAATCCAAAAATTTAAGTTGAAACATAGAGAAGTTAAAAAGGAACTAAAGGACGCAAAGGATACTATTAAGATTTTAAGAATGGAACTTGAAGAAAGCAAAATGATCAATGAGAATATGAAATTAGAAATTGAACAAAGCAAGACAAAGGAAGAAAGACTGAAAAAGGCTATCAGAAAAAAGACAAAAAAATGTGATATGCTTGAACAAGAAGTAGTAACCCCAAAAGTTGATCTGGAAAAGGTGAAAGATCATGAATAAAGGTTCAAGACAAGCTCTATAATACTTTAGTTGATTTCATCTTAGAAAACTCCAAAGGATAAAGGTGGCCTAGGATTTGAAGAAGGACAAAGCAGTAAACCAATTCTCAACAAAATAAATAATCAAAGGAAGCTTCAAGATAATGCCTACCAAAAAAAGAATTGAAGTATCAATATTGGAAGAATTTCCATCTGACAACCTAATGCTCAAAGGTACCCATATTTTAATGGCTCTTTTTCCTCATGTAATAAATTTAGACATAAAGCAATAGAATGTAGAAGTATGATGAACCAGAATAAAATAAGTCAGAATGCTAGATTCTTCGCAAGAAAATATTATGATTGAAACAAATTTGGACATAGAGAAATATAATGTAGAAGCCAAATGATGATGAACATATTTGACACAAACAAAAGAAATCAATCATTTCAAAGCCATTTCTACACATGTAATCTTATCGGACATAAGGAAAACTAGTGTAGACTAGGATAAATGCAAGTTAGGTTCATTAAAGATATGTTATGTGCTACACTTGTAACAAACTAGGACATATCTCAAAATTTTATTGGAACAAAGTTTGGAAAAAATCTAATCTAGAATAGAAGAAAAAGCCTAAGAACAAGGTAGATCCAAAAGAAGTGAGCAAATAAATGAGAAAAAATTTGAGAAAGAAGGAAGAGCCTAAGAACAAGGACGGATTAGATAATCATGTATATGCATCTACTGTAGATACCTTTTTCAAGAATTGAACCTAGTAATGGATTCAGGGGGATCAATCACAAAAGAATCTAACCCCTAATATATGAGGCGTCATATGATGACACAAGGATAAGTAATGTGAATCTATAGTTTGATGGAATTAAAGAAAATTCTAGTGGAAAAGATGCAAATTAGGAAATTTGTTGAGCCCTTCTTAGCTTACAGTGTTTCTTAAAATTGATCTACAACATTGGCAGAGGAGGTACTGATAGAATGAAGTACATATGATGATGTCATAAGAAATAAATTACCTTTTTTATGATAAAACCCTAAAACCATGATTGTGTGGTCACTTCTCACATTATGAATCAAATGAGCTATGGATAAGTTTACAACTGTGACATAAGGAGTTAGGGTTATTGGCAAGCAAAAGTATAGAGAACAAGGTAGAAATAATGGATTCAAAGGAAATGGTGGTATTTAATCCACACAACAAAAAAATGTAGAAATTAATTTAGCTACAATTCAATGAATTTAACCATGAAAAGATTTGAAATATCAAGGGTTGTCTTTCAGTTGAGAAAATACAAAAGGTTAAGAATTTAGGGTGCAAGGGTTTAGATATTTGGAGAAAATTTCCAAACTTTTCAGATGTGAACATTGTGAACAATTTATCCTACGTATAATTCAAGGTGATTAGATGAACTAAGACGAACCCTGTAAGATCACAAAGGAATAAATTGTAGCGATAATACAATTATGCAATGTTGGAACTGTACCAGTAAAGAAGTCAATAAATAACAAAGAGGTCAAAGACCTACCTGGGGTAATAGGAGATCAAAAGGAACTTCTAATTCATACTATAATCATCCTTGTGATAAAGTATGTGACATATGGCATTTCATATAATATCTATTTTAGGAATAGGGAAGGCTTTATTGTGGTGATTGTTGTTTATGTTATGCATCAAATGGTTTAAAAGAATGAGGATTTGGACTTGTGTGAGTTACTAAGGAATCATTTTATGGAGAATACTACTATGGCAAAGAATGACAATTACACTTTTAATTTTGGATCTCTGGTTATATGTTTCATGATGTATTTTTTGAAATCATTACCATTGAAAGAGAATGTTGTGTGGAAATTAGTTATACCAATTGGGAAGCAAGTCTACCAATATCTAAAATTTCTAGCAAAAAGGAAAAGATTTTTAAAGAATACTTTGAAAAATAAATAAATGTATGGAGCTCTGGCATGGTTCCCAGTCTAGATATAATGTCTAAGGAAGATTCCTTTTTGGGTAGGAGAAAAGAAAGAAGAATCATCTCAAGTTCTCCTCTAAAAACCAAGAAATTGAACCCTGAAGGGAAGAAAGAAGAAAAGGAAGAAAATTTTACTAAGGCAATTGATCTAACATCAACATATGATGATGAAGGAGACTTCACTAAGGAGAAGGTGTTGAAGTTCTTTGGGAAATTTGATGGACTAGAGAAGATTGCAGATGTTTGGTTCTCATGACCATGATATGAATAGGATGAGATCATAAAAACCTTAGCTATTTACATAATTCATAATGATATTTATCTAAGCGAATTGATAGGTGTTACTGAAACTATTGATTGAGCAAATTGAAAATAGATTAAAGGAATAGTCACCTAGTGAAACAAAAGAAAAAGATGAGATTCAATTGGCTATGGAAGAAAGATGTGGAAATGCATAAAAGAGATTAACTGAAAGCTTAAATGAATTGAAAACATGCATCAAGAGTGTAAAAAATGTGTATAGGTATTGTGTTTGATGGCAAACTGCTATCATAAACTACAGAGCAAAAATTGATGCTATTGAGTTTGAACTGGATTCTATTGGAAAAAACATATGTTATTCTTAATGACAAGGATGAAATGCTAAAGAAAAGGATGAATTCCTTACAGTCTAAAGTTGTAGTCATTCTGATATAGAGGGATGGCATTGTGAAGAATTTTTGGAAAACTAAAGAGATAATTGAGTTGATATTGGAAGAACTTTCTGATCAACAAGTGGAAGCTGAGAGAAATGAATAGAATATTGCTATCCCAGATACTCTTCTAGAGACAATTGATTTTGTCCCATAGAAAATTAGACCCTCTTGAGAAAAGATATAATTTCACATATAATTGGATCCAATTTTGAGTCCCTTCACATCATTCACTCTTCAAAACAACATTTAAAGGCCCCTTAGACCTATTAATTTGGATCTAGAGGCCTGTTTTACTTGACAAATCACATAAAACCCAGTAAATAGCATTTAATTATATCATACCCCAAAAACCCACCTTCAAAGAGTAGTAGTTGGACCCATTCATCACCTTGGGTGAATGAGTCTCCTCTAGTAGGATCCATTTGCCAAGGGTGACAAATGAGTCCCCTTTGGGGAAAAATTCAAATTTAAGAGAGAATTTAATCAATTTAACTTTAATTTCTAGTGAATGTCAGCCTTTTAGATCTAATTAATAAAAAATCACACCTAAGGACTTGGTTTCCTATTGATTCCATCTTCCATTTTCACTCTATCTTCAGATTAAGGTTTGCATCTTGTTTGTTTATCATTTGCATGTAATTTTATTCCTTTTTTTTCATGCGTTGTAAGGTTTCTAGGTTTGAGATCTTGCATCATATAAATCATTCTTACATGTCTTATTCTAGAGCAATAGAATAGGATCATTGTTACATCTCAACTTTTCCTAGTCTTTAACACATCTAAGGCTAGGGTTTATGCAATTTTTTCTTCATTCAAGGTTTAATTACCCAACTAGGGGTTTGACTAAGGAAAACCCCCCATTAGACAAATAGTGTTGAACTATTTTGTAGGAATTTTTTGAGATCCGAAGTTGGGTTTTTGTTAGAAATTGTTATGCATGTGTCAAGGTGTAGGACAAAAATTTGAAATTACATAAGTTTGAAAGTGGAATGATTCACCATGCATGGAAAATGAATCCCTCCTGAGGTGAAAATTTGAGTTAGATACAGATCTAGGTCCCCGATTGTTAGAAAATAGCTTATGTGCAGAAAAGTCTTGATCTAGGATTGATTCGCCCAAGGTGGTGAATGAGTCCCAGTCAGCCTAAATTCAAGTTTCATCAGTTTTCTGATATATTTTCCAATATTCTTCAATTTTCCAAGTGCAGACATTTTGAGAATCAACCTTTTGTTTACTTTAATTTTCATTTTTATCCATTCTTTAAAACTTCTTTGCAAACAACATAGATCTTAGTTTTGCATTCATAATCTACTTTATAGATAATTCAATTGCATGTAAGTTACCTCATTTATCTTAGAAAAAATCCTACATAACATAATTTGAATGAACTAGTTAGCATTTTTGGACCAACTCTCTTCTTTTAGGTGAAAAACCATAGAAGACTTAGAGAAGTCCTAGGAGCCAAAAATCTATAGTTCATTTTAATGAACCTGAATTTTTAGCATAACATCATTCTAATTTACATTTCTATCCGCATCTTAGGAATTTATTACTTCATCCTGCATTGTTTTGCATCTTTAGGAGTCTTAAACATTGCATTAGTGAAATCATTATTTAGATCTCATTATTACATTGTATTTCATTCAATCATTTCAACATTCTACATTTTCATTCTATCTCTACATTGTACAAACTTGAGAATATTCAAAAAATGTAAAAAACTAAGAAAAATATTAAAAAATTCATCCCAAGACTCATTCGCCAACTAGGGAAAATCAGTCCCTATATAGTTTTGCATCAACATTTCTAGATTTCAGTTTCCTACATTGCATTTTTCTATTTTCTGCAATTATCTTTCTATTATAGTTCCTTTGTTTATGTTTCCATTAGCATAAATTTAATTTCTTCTCATGGAATTCATGGATAGTTTTAGATCTTTGAAAATTTCCTTTTCCATTTTCATTCCTAGTTCTTTTAGATTAGATTCATCGATACATAAGGACACAAAAATTGAAACATCAAACCATCCCTTCAAACACAAGATTAAAATTCAAAACATCTCATCTAATCCTCTTAGTAGTGATGATGTTGACAAGTTATATGAATTCCTTCAATACTTCCTCTTATTCACTTCGTCCTCTAATGCTTGTAATGAGAAACATAAACTCCTTATTGATAAAGTTTCCCTCAAACCTTTTGCTTGCGATGAATTTGATTTTTTAGATGAAGCCCTCCAAGACTTCATCTCACATAAACCATCCACTAAGGTTTGTGGGGACCAACTCATGATACCAAACATTACAACCTCTAATGCTTCTCTTGAACATCTTAAAATAGTTGATGACAATTTACCCCCCAAACCCTTTAGTTGTGATGATTTGCGTTTGCTAGATGAGTCTCTTGAAGACTTCATCTCACCCAACTCATCAACTTTGGTTTGTTGTGAGACCTCTATTATCAAGGATGTTAATGTAATTCAACCTAATATTATCATTTAACCACCATCACATCTGCTTCATGCCTCTAATCAACCCCAGTGCACCCTCTACCCCCATAAAATTGATATATTGCAACAATCTAGTAATGATATTGTTGCTCATACATATAACACCTGAAACAACATGTGACTACCACAAACAACCCCACCCTCTTTACCTTTACCCAATCTATCTAGTGCTCCTCATTATATCCCACCCACAAATGAGTATGATCTTGTTGAACAATTAAAGAATACTACCACCAAAATTTCCTTTGGGATTTGCTTCAAAACTCACTAAATTATCACAACATTCTTCAAACCACTCTAAAACAAATCACAATTCCTCCTGGTACCACTCTAAATGATGTGGCAACTCTTATTCACAAAAATAATCTTGACATTACCTTCCATCAGCATGAGCTCCCTCTTTTGGAGTTACGCAAACAACATGAGGCCTTTATGATAATTGCTCGATTCAGTCACACATGTATCAAACACACTCTCATAGATAATGGTTCTACCCTTAATGTGTTTAGTGTGAGTCTCCCTGATTGATTAGATGTTGATAGGTCACAAATAATACTTGATTCTATCTCTATTCAAGTATTTGAAAAAAAACAAAGAAACTGCTTGGAATAATTACTTGGCCTATTACAGTTGGGGTGGCTACTACAAATTTCTATCCATGTTATGACTTCTATGATATTTCATATAATATTCCTCTTAGGTATACCATGGACCATGAGATGAATGTAGTGCCTTCCATCCTTCATCATATTATAAAATATGTCTATAACAATAACATTTATCAAGTTGAAGTTGATCTTGAGCTTGAAAGTTACTTGCAGCTTGAAAAAGGGATTACACATCCTTTGAAATCATTAACTCCAAAATCCAATAAATACCCTCTTTAAATTGAACAAAATGATAAGGAATCAATATCTAAATTATTTGGTGACGATTAGATCCTTAGAATTTACACCCCTCGCTTATGGGCTTAATAGGTCATTTTTGTAGATATGCTAATTACCAAATTTACCCTATTAATACAAGCAGCCCCAATAGTAGAGATGGTAGTGGTTGATGTATTACACTAAGTAGGACTGACTACTGATCAGAGAATAAGACTATTTAAGAGGCGTCAAACCTAGGTAAACATTCACTTAATCTTTGGAAGATGACAATCAATATATTGAAATGAAAAAGTTAAGGTAAAAGAAATATCTTACAAGTTTGGATTGTTGAAGAGTTTTAACTCGATGTAAATGTGAAAGGGTTACTGCATATGCATATACACATATAAACAAGATATTGAAAGTATCTGTAAGATTTAGATTAATGCATTGTTTCTCCCATGTGGCCCAATGAAAGCAAGTCTTGGGTGAAGTAGTTGAAGGGGATTTCATGGAGACCCAATGATGTAGGCAACTTAATCTTTTTCACACTATGGGCATAGACCTAACCTGGAAATCAGTCCTGCCAGAAGCAGCTACTTGAACTTGTCTGTAGGATGAAGCAATTGAATCCATAATAAAAATGAAATCTTTGAAAGCGGAATATGCACATGTGCCAGTGAATAACATTGCAAATCTATCTTTTGGATTTGTGGGAATGATGATGCCATTTATTTACATTACTACTCTCACCTGGAAACAAGGCAAGGATGACACATTTGGTTTGAGCCAGATACACTGCTTCCCACTATAGGCTAAAATAACAAATACTGCTTGACATTATTAAAAATAACCAAAGGAGGTCTAAGAGAACAAGATGATGAAGGTAGAGATGGGGCTTAATGAAGTACATTGGACCTAAAGGCTTTATGGCTTTAGGTCAATGAGATTTGATTTGGGACTCAGCTGAGCAATAGACCTAATCTGGAAGTCAGTCCTGCTAAAAGCAGCTATTGATCTTCTTGTCTGTAGGATGAAGTAATTGAATCTGTAATGCAAATGAAATCTTTGAAAGCAGAAAATGCACTAGTGCCAGTGAATAACATTGCAAATCTGTCTTTTGGATTAGCAGGAATGATGATGTCCTTTATTTACACTCCTCTCACCAACAATAAGGCAAGGATGACACATCCAGTTTGAGCCAAATAAATTGGCTGTAACTAGCTAAAATAACAAATACCGCTTGACATCAAAACTAACAAAATGGGTTCTAAGAGAACAGGATGACAAGTTAAGTTAGACGGTGGGGCTTAATAAAGTCTAGTGGATGTAAAAACTCAATGGCTTTGGGTTAAGGAGAGTTGATTTGGGACAAAGCCAAAGCTCACACCAATCTCATTGATAGATCTTCAAATTCAATGTGCTGTTGTCAAGAAAAGTGTTGGCAGCTATTTTTTGGTATGTATAATTGATGTTACACATTTTTCCCTTCAAATCTTGATAGAAGTTCATGTGATTGTTTTATTAATATCATTAAAATTTGCTCTTCAAATAGTTCTATAAGATGACCAGAAGCTATAAACAAGCAGAAATAAATGACACAAAATAGCCAAAACTTAATTGTACAGAATGACTGGAATGTAATGCTAGGTTTAAGACAACTAGCATGATATGGCTTGGCATGTGAAATATTAAAGTTTAGGTCTAGTCAAACCAAGCAGCTATTTATAAGAAGTCAGAAATGAAGATGAAATGCATTAATTGATATTTAGAACTTATTAAGACGTTAAAAATGACATAATAAAATTATTTATTCACAGAAGTTCCTTATAGCATGATTAATGATGGAGCAAACAATCAAGTTTTTTGTGTTATGAGAATGTTTTGTTCAGCCACTCTGTGTTATTACATCAGCTTTGAGAAAGTGTGGCAAACGTAATGCAGGAAATGTTGTCTAGAAATTCATTTAAACCTTTGAGTGGTTAAGACAGATAACAGTGGCAGCATGTTGAAGAACATGGGTATTGAATTCAGTACAAACAAAAATGAAAAAGGAATATGGGACCTAGTTTGCAAGGTTATGTGGCTTAAATTTTTAAAAAATGAGCAAAGATCTGTGAAAAGTAGTACAATAATTGAATTGGGTCATCAGTCTTAACTTTTCTTAAGACCAATTTGGACCCTTGGACAGCTCCTCTTACCCCCTAAATGGTAGTTCGTGGTAGCTATATAAATGTATTAGCATGCATAGATGTTAGCATGGGTACATTTGCCATGCAGAAAATCAAAGAAACAATCTGAATAGCTCTGTAAGCTAAACTAGAACTAGATGGCAGGCACTCCTATGCATTTTAATCAAGATAAAAGAGCTAATTGGATCAGCTGGGATTGATATTTTTGGTTAAAATTATCAAGAAATTTTATTTAAGACAGTTTTACTTTGTGCACAGATAACCATTTAACATGTAAATTGTGCAAAATAGCTGTGTATCTTGCTGAATATCTTATCTCCTTATGTAGGGGTGGCTAGCTATATAAATGTATTAGCATGCATAGATGTTAGCATGCGTATATTTGCCATGCAGAAAATCAAAGATTTAAGAAACAATCTGAATAGCTCTGTAAGCTAAACTAGAACTAGATGGTAGGCACTCCTATGCATTTTAATCAAGATAAAAGAGCTAATTGGATCAGCTCGGATTGATATTTTTGGTTAAAATTATCAAGAAATTTTATTTAAGACAGTTTTTTTGGTGTATACAGATAACCATTTAACATGTAAATTATGCAAAATAGCTGTGTGTCTTGCTGAATATCATATCTCCTTATGCAGGGATGGCTAGCTATATAAATGTATTAGCATGCATATATTTGCCATGCAGAAAATCAAAGAAACAATCTGAATAGCTCTGTAAGCTAAACTAGAACTAGATGTTAGGTGCTCCTATGCATTTTAATCAAGATAAAAGAGCTAACTGGATCAGCTGGGATTGATATTTTGGTTAAAATTATCAAGAAACTTTATTTAAGACAGTAATGCGGTGTGCACAGATAACCATTTAACATGTAAATTGTGTAAAATAGCTGTGCCGTGCTGAATATCTTATCTCCTTATGTAGGGGTGGCTAGCTTACAGAAATTTGTTGTTTCTCTCACTAATTTAGCTGTAGAACCACTTTCTTGTTTACATGAAGATGCTTTTGCTCCTTGCATTCAATATCTCTGCATTTTCATCTGCTATCTTTACTCTTTCTGAAATCCAGAAATAGTTGTACCTCAGTTACTTCATAGTTCATACTTATATCAGTATAGGGTTTTACTGTTCTTTGGATTGATGTATTTCTTGTTTTATTGCACTTCTTATGTCCAATCCATGATGGATCTTACTCATCTTGAATCACTGTGTTCCTAGAGAAAATTCAAAATTATGAAACTATTTCTTGTTGCTTTTCTTGATTCCAAATGCTGGAGTATGAAACTAATTTCTTGTGGTCTTCTGTCTGGTACATGTCAAACCAACTAGTGAAAATTATTTTCTATCTTTTTATTTTTTACCTTCATCTATACTGTATACATCTCTACAGGAACATCAATAGTATGGATGATCCTTCATTGGAACACACATCACTGCAAAGATCATCGACAGATGGGCAAGGATGAATGATCTGCAAGCTGTTTGTGCAATTTTTAAGGTTCACCATGCAACTAATGCAGAAGCTTGGGTTTGGCAGCATACAAGCTTTGCACATTATATCGGGAGCAGCATCTTATAAAAGATGCTACAGGAATTTGATGTCTTTAAATGCTTTAAATCTTCTATGTTACTTTGCTTATCTCGTTTGTTATGTCTTGTTAATAACATTTTATCTGTTTTGTCAGGTAGTTCTAATAGAATACATCAGCTTGTTTTGCAGTCATTTACACAAGTTATTTTTGCCTAAATGAATAAATTGAAATATCAATGCATTGTTTTGTTGAATGAAAACCTAATGCTGCATTATTGCATTGAATGATCATTGACTTTGCTAGAAGACATGTAATTTCTGAACCAAAATTTTGCATTCCATAGAAGTTTCATATAGGTCATTGATATCATTTCACAGAAAGCATTTTTTGCACTTGTCAATGGGTTTGTTAAAATTATGGCAGAAGCTTTTTAGCACCTGTTAACTTGCTTTAAATTCTTCTTGCTTAAATGAGTTGCACATTATGGTTTTTGTAAAAGAAAATGATGTCTCCAAATGGACCTACAAGTTCTGGAAAATAGATTTTTGTTAGACAAAATAATATTTTTATTTGTGCCAATCCCATTTGCAAGTGTGGGATTAGCTTAGTTAAGAAAATCCTTGTTAATTGAATAGATTCTCTTGTAGTATTTGGCTGTTTCTTCATTCATCAGGTGGCTTACATAGAAATGTTGATGTTGGTTTGCTTATGCATTTTCTCTATTATTTCCCAAGCAAAGTCCTCTTCTCAAATCTGGTCTAAAGCTACTTCTTTTCAAGTCATTGACCATGGTCTTACTTGCGAAGCAACTGATAAACATCGGTTTGGTAAAGATGGAACTATAAAATGATTACAATAAATATATTTTTCCATGGTATGAACCTTTTTATCATTTTCCATTCTGTAGTGAGGCAAGAAGAGTGCCTGTGCATTTGTCAGTTGTGTGGCCTTGCATGTATCCAACTTGTAGAACAAGTAATAGATCAAAGTGATCAGTTACAGAAGAAAATAGAATATGCTTAATTGCTCTTGAGGATTCCAAATTAGCTTGCAATTTTTGTATCTAATTCTCTATTCACTAGATTTCTCTTTGATAAGCTTTGAGTTTAATCTGTATTTTGCAGAAAATCCTTTCATATTTATGCAAATATCAATAAACATGTAGGGTGTTATTATTGTGGATATTTTTAGCATAGCTTTCAGTAGACCTCTTTTATCCCTTGGTTTTGAGGCTTGATTTTGTTGAGTTTATCAGTTTTAGTTTTTTACACCAATGAGGGATTCCATATTGGTTAGCAATTTTCACATCAGACTTTATCTTTTGTAGGTCAACCCCCAATAGGGTTGGATCTTAATTGGTGGTTTTTATTTTATTTGAAAAATTTATAGATTTTTGTTAGGATAGTGTGATATTTAATTGCAATTCTAATGTACTAATGTTGGGTCTCCAACACCTTTGAAGTAAGTATTGGAACACCCATATAGATGATTGAGATTACTTAATTTTTATTCTTTTAATTGACTCAAATATTTGTTGTGGCATTAAGAAGGAAGGTGGATTATGATAGTGGCAGTGACAAATTGATTATAGTGCATTTACCACTTTCTATGTTTCTAGGCATTAGGAGGGGCAATGGAGCATCTTGTATGGCAAGTGGGGTCCATAGTGTTGTAATAACCAGCCTTGGATACTACCTTTTTTTTATTATAAAACTTTACCAAACCATAGTGAGGGTAGTAGCTCTATACTATAGTTGCACAATCTTGCACTAAATAAGATAAATTCACATAGCAAAACAAATCCCTAGACTTAGACCTAATCCTCAAGTGTTTGTTTGAGATGGCCTTACCTATATATCCCTTTCTACGATTTAGAGGTATTGCATTTCATATGCCAAAATAGAAAGATTTCATACATAATTCACATAGAGACCAATTTATATTTACGTCACATACATACACAAAATTTCAAGATCAAGAGCATGAAACAAACTTCCACAAGCGAACAAAATAAGCACAATAGTATGTCTATCAATATACAATGAAGAGTGTGTAAATACAATGATCAAGCCTTGCATATATGGGCAAGGATGAGATGGTGAGAAGATAGGAGTGAAACTCTGACTACCCCTCCATAGGTGTCTCAAATGATGAGCTCACTTGACAAGTGTGTGAGCAAGTGTCAATAGGTGTCTCAAATGATGAGGACACATGTTACAACCATATGAAGTGAGACAAAAGTAAAGAAAACCTAAGTAAACTTAAGCTAGGTGTGAATATGTCAATCTTGGAAAGGTGATTATTCTTAGTTGCTTTCTTCATTTTTTTTCATGTTGTCGGCCTTTGGGATGACTTTGACAACCTTGTTAACTTTTGATGACATATGAAACTATCCAAAACAATTTATACTTAATCTCTTTTATTGGTTCTCTCTTTGGCCATTAGAAAAGCCTGTTGGTACTTTGGGAACCTAAAGAGGTTCTCAAACTATATGAAATTGCCAAAATAGAACATTTGCCTAATTTTTTCCTTTATGAAAAATAGAATACTAACATCGGGCTTGGATGGGGTTGTGACAACATTATTGGAAGCCAATGAGGTTTCGAAAACCTCTTAAAACTTTTGAAAGTTTTTTACTTAGCCAAATTTTGGGTTTTCAACTTGGGTCTTGACTAAAGCATGAAAAGGGGAAGCAATGCAACAAACAAAGACACATTTTGAGCATGACTAGCCCATTTAATATTTATTAGATCAGTTCTAATTGATGGAAAACGAAGGGGGGCATGAAATGTCAAGAGTAACTTCTAGAATATATCCTATGTTATGTGACAATTTCCCCAAGAGAAGAGAAAACTATGAAATAGCCCTTTAGAATTAAAAAGGAGATAGAAAAATAAAGGATATTATGATCCTATGGTTAAAAGATAGATTAATAAAAAATGTATAAAAACTCTTTGAAAAGGGGAAGAAGGATTGTTTATTTAAATAATTATTAAAAGATAACCTTT
>VDFB02271358.1:612483862-612703928 GCA_007258455.2 Sequoia sempervirens
TCATTAATATAGAACTTAGCACTAAAAACAAATCCATGAGATGTAATACAAAGGAAACCCATCCCATCACTCATCATTGATTTGAAATTGTCATTTCATAACATATCCGCGATAGGAGGTAAAAATAAGATCATAAGGCCAGAGAGCATCACTTATCGCTATTACAACATTGAAGGATCAAAAGCTATTTTCGATAAGAGATCCCTCATTAATACAAAGGACATCACTCATTGCTCATTCAATTTAAGAGTTCCACAACTATTCATGATGAGAAATATTAAAGAAACTCACCTCATCACTCATCGCCAATTTGGAACATACATTTCAAAAATAATCAGAGATGAGTGATAAAGATAAAACCCAATAGAACTTAAGTGAAAATATTTAGGCACGTGCTCATAAGTTATTTTAATGGAGGGGACCCTCTAGGATGATACAATAGAAAGGACTCAAAAACACCTAAGCTGTTATAATGTAAAGGATGTAAAGGCCAAATAGGCCTTTAGCTTAACCTTATAAAAATTAAGATTCTTGGACTTAGAATTGGGGAACTAGTTACCAGACGATAATGATAGACACAAGAAGTTTTAAGATGACCATCAACATGCAATAGGAAGTCAACTATAAAATAGAACATTACAAGCATTTATGAAAGAAATATCCTAAACCTTCATATATCAGTTCTACGTCTAAATGTGATAGGGGTTTAAGATGAAACATGAATTTTTTGTAGGTTCCATTAGTTCCTAAATGCAATTAGGATGATTAACAGTGCACTTTTCAGTTTTTCAATGAGATAAAATGATGCAAGAAAGAAAAAATGCAACCTATATGTACTTTCACTAATGGAAGATGCAATCCAAGAATGAATGCAACCTACATCTAGGACTTTAATGAAATCCAAATCATAAAAATGAATGTCCAAAGCATCATATACAAATGATTCATTTTCAGATACAAATTCTAATGATGAGTGGGGTTTTACACATTACTTTATAGGAGAGTGCAAAATCTCACAATCTAAACCAAAACAAACTTGTGTTTCATTTGCTCAAATTAATCCTACAAAATTAACCAATGGTGGTGATGAGGTCTATATAACTTCCATCCCTCATGAGGGGAAAATGCATAACTTTAAAAAGGATTTGTGTTCCCATGAAGAAGCCAATCCTTCTCAAAAACATAAACCTCCTTCATCTAACTTGGAAGATTGTTATGGTATAGGATATGATCTCCCTCCTACATATGGATGCAATGAACACGTGTGAAGCAAACTAATATACCATACTCTTTCTAGAAAGATCTATGTTTACCACCTTTATCTCCCTTCTCATCTAAATCCTTATCATTTAATGTGTGTATAAAATCTTGTGTGAATAAAGAAACAATTTCTACTATTGATCAAGAGAGTATCTTGTCGAGACTCCTCGAGGATTGCTTTATATCTCTCCCTCCAAGAACATGAAATAAATTTTACTACAAGAATTCATTTTGTGCATATCATAGAACTCATGGTCATTATACTAATGAATGTAAAGCTAAATAAGAAACAAAATTCAACATCTTAAGGATTGTGATTCTCTTCCTTATAGTGTTTAAGCACCTATTTCCTCCAAATAATACTTATTTTCATCCCATTTGGATCATCATTGTCTTGCACTAAGTAGGGGCAAGGGGTTAGGTAACCTTGTCCTCATATGTCACTTGTCGTTGTCCCTTTTGGCTAGTTGACCACCTTTAATGTACATAAAAGAGAAATCTTGGGATGTGACTGACATGCCTTAAGTTGGCTCGCATGTGACATACTGAGTTTTGGGGGAAACCCTCTTTTCCTTTTTCATGTTTGTCTACTTTGAAGTGGGGGCATACATTCCAACATGATTTTGGAATTATTTTTGCATGATTTTATTTGCATTTATTTTTTTCGCATTTCTTTCCATGTTCCTTGATGTGGTTTCCTTATTCCATGAGATGTGTTTTTATCTTTGTGGTGACATTGGGAGTAATGCCCTTCAAGATTTTGTTCCATCTTAGCATATTACATTCCTCTTAGTGGTAATGTTACACACTACATTCCCTAAGTTGCTAATCTTGTATCCTTTGATTGGTCCTCTCTTGGAGATATTAGGAATAATGTACCCTAAGATTAAGACCTCACATGAACTAGGCAAAATTGCTTTGAACATCCCTCTTTCTTGTTGCATGCATTTTTGTACCTTAGTAAAGTCATGGATGTATGGATTTGATATGTTTCCTCTTAGCTCACTCAGTGAACAACAGTCACCATTCCTGCAGAGTGTACTTTCGGTTCCTACAATTCATGGTATGTAGGCATGTCCAGATCAAGGGATGCAAGGCAAATAAAATTGGCTATATATGAGCAAGGATCTTTTAATTCAAATTATAAAAATGAAGTACATTTTAAAGGAGATCACGTCACACCAAAATAAATCATTCTTTACTTTGAATTTAATAAATAATTATTATTCATTTTCTATTGAATTACTACCAAAGTTTTAATTGATAGGTTGATTGAAAACATCTTCAGCTTCAAAATGACGAAGATTTTTAATTATGTTATGCACGCATTCTGGCGCTTTGTACCTGAGTAGGATTAAAAAGAAAAATAATTTCATGACCTTTTGACCGTTAAGGCCTTATTACATGCTTTTATTTCAAAAGTTGTAATGTAATGCCCATAATTAATTATGTAGTTGGAAAAAATATTACAAAAAACATGTACCGCTAATTCCTGACATGAGTCCCTCTACTTCATATCGTAAAATATTTGAAAAATGTTGGATTACTTTTATTGTGGTTAGGGTGGTTAGACATATTCACTTTCATTTTCCCTCGGAAATTCTATACTAAATGTACCGGAAATTTCCAATTTTCACCAAATAGTTTTTTTCTTTTAAATAAACTCGAGTAGCTTGGCAAACGCGGACCGAATGGAGCTATAGATTCTATTCCAGACATATTTTTGAAATAAATATAGGATAACTGGTTCAATTTTTTGGCGTCGCAAGTTGCCTAACTCTATTTTTTGAATTTTTTGCCACTTAAGGGCCTATTTTTTCCATGATGATCCTGCACATACCCATGAATTTGATATGGATCCTTGGGGCTCACCTAGCAAACAACTAGCTTCACTATCCCTTGTGAGTGTGAATTTTTTTTTCCTTATTCAAGTCATGGGGTTATGCCTTCGATATGGTTCTCTTGGGGCTCACCTAGTGGACAACTAGCTTCACTAGCCCTTGTGAGCATGCATTTTTTTTGCATAGTGGATAGTGTGTTCCAGTTGTAAAATTTTTTTGGACAAACAACCTAGACCTAGTCCACAATGCATTAGACAACCAATCGAAGATTGATCCATTGCATTTTTCTTTTTTCTTCTTTCTTTTTCATTTTCTATATTTGATGGTGTATGTTTGTGATCTAGTTATGGATTCATATATCATCCAAAAGTGTGTTCCTTTGTGCCTATGTTGGTTTGTCATGGGATCTTGATCCTAGGGGCTTGGCCACCCTCTTGATTATTGCCATCCTATCTTACTATCATTTGTATATTTGAACCCCTTGATTGTGTGGTTGACTACTTTAGTGTGATTTTGAAGAAATTTCATCCTCTCACTAAATTGGGGGCTAAATGTAGTGTAGGAAAATTCATACCCTTGCATTTTCACACTTGTTTGGGCCTGCCTTGCTCTATTTATCCTTATTTATGTCTTAATTGGTCCTATATTACATCCACAAGCCTAAAAAATTACATCTTTTTATGGCTAATCCCAAAAAACATCAAAGGATAAATGATCATTTAATGATTTTGGTTGTGTGCCATTGATTTTTTGGATTGGGTCTAAAAATTCCACCAAGGGAATATTTTCCCTCCAAAGGTCTTGGGACCCTAATTTTAAAGGCACCTTAAAAGGCCACTTTTTGGAGTTTGTGCTCCGAGTTTCAAGCATTAGGACCAAGATGCCACCTAGGGAATATTAGCCCCCCTTAAGTTATTTTTGGGATTTAATTTCAAATCTTGGCAAGATTTAGCCTCCTTTAATTAATAAATTCATATGTTGGCTTGGTGTGGCATAATTTTAGGATATTAAGCATGTATAAGTATAAATACAAGGTTCTTTCACTCATTTCTCTTCTAAGCAATTCATAAGATCATTGTAGCAGCTTGAGTATTCATATATTATAGAAAGTTTTTGATCAAAAGAGCATTCACGAGTAATCCATCAAGCATTTGGAGCCATCATCAAGATTCAAGCATCATATCAAAGATATTCTTACATCATGTGTGTTTTTGAGCTAACATTTGTGATGTAGGGTTTTGATTCAAGAAAGCAATTCAAGTCAAGATCCTGTTGAATAGGACAACTGAGAGGGGGGGGTGAATCAGTTTTCATAGATTTTAACCTTTAATTCAATCACTAAAAGTAATACTTAAAACTACTTAAATGATTAATCATCAAATATCAATGCATAAATTCAAATCCAACACAATAACACAATAACATTGGATTTGCGTGGAAAAACTAATGAGGTAAAAACCATGGTGAGGATTAACTCACACTATAGAGACTATCAAAAGTGATTACAAAAAAGGCTCACTGCTAGAGATAAGGCTCACTACTTTAGATAAGGCCTCACTATCCATAAGGCTAGAATCAAAAAATACAAAATATGGCTTACTGCCAAAATACAACAGTTATGGCTCACTACCAAAAGATTGAACTAATTAAACACCTTCAATGTGTAGGGTTCTATTCCATTGAAAGTCAGAATATGAAGTACTGCCTCACACAGTAGTTGCTCAACAAAACTATACTAATCACAACTAATAAATCATTTAGACTTAGATATTCACACACCTCTTAATCCTTTTTGAACTCACACTTACTCCACATTTCACATCCAATTCATATATTCACTTCCACTCTTCTCGCTCATGCATGTATATCTCTCTTCTTCTTCATTCCTCAAAACATCTTATATATATACAAGTATATATTAATCATCAATTAGGTTGGCACCATATAAGGTTAACGCATTTCTTATCTCATCATAACATCCATAAAACATAGCTAATCAACATAATATATTGTATATGCTGAGTCAGCCTAGATCTTCAAATATTAGAATCATAGCTTGTCTCATGGTAGAAACCAGACCTAAAAACCAACACACCAGACCAACCAACATTTCAAACCATATATAGCAATAATATTAGATAGGAAATAGCTTCTGATAACTATCTCATTCATTTTGTATTGTGTTGACATCAATGAAAACCATTTGATGCAATCCAATTTCCAACAATCTCCCCCTTTGTCATTGATGGCAACACAAGATGTGAAAATCCAACAATAACAACCTTGCAGTTCTTCCCTTTGATAAGATGAATTTTTTTTCATTCTTTTCACACGCTTTCTCTCACCCTTTGACATCAATGGAAAAGAAAAAAAATGTCTCCCCCTTAAATCAAAATTTTATAAAGATAGTCTTCAAAAATGATATAAAAAATGGTTCTTTACCTCAATCCTTCTTTCATTAAAATATCTACTTGTATTTTTATTTTAGCTTTGGAAGAAATGTCTTCTAAGAATCCACTTCTAACTTGATGTTTAAACAAATAATTTTGTTCTTTGCTATCAAATCTGTACCATAGATTTTTGGCTCTTAGGACTTCTCTAACTTATCTAGGGTTTTTCACCTAAAAGGAGAGTTAGGCCAAAAATGCTAACTAGTCCATTAAAATTTTGTTATGTAAGATGTTGTCTAAGATAAATGAAGTAAATTAAATGCAATTTAATGATCTATAAAATTGTTTCTGAAAGAAAAACTAAGATAAATGAAGTTGCTTCTTAGAATGTGTGCAACTGGAAAATTGGAGAAGATTGGAAAATAGAATGGACAACTGATGAAACTTGAATTTAGGCTGAATGGGACTCATTGGCCACCTTGGGCGAATCAGTCCTAGATTAGGACTTTTCTGCATAGAAGCTATTTTCTGACAATCAAGGACCTGGATCTGCATCTAACTCAAATATGCACCTTAGGAGGGACTCATTTTCCATGCAAGGTGAATCAGTCCACTTTCAAATTTATGTCCTACACCTTAACACCTGCAAAACAATTTCTGATGGAAACCTGACTTTGGATCTCAAAAAATTCCTACAAAACAATTCAAAATTGTTTGTCTAATGGGGGTTTGTCTTAGTCAAACCCCTATTCAGGTAACTAAACCTTGAATGAAGAAAAATCTGCATAAACCATAGCCTTAGATGTGTTAAAGACTAGGAAAAGTTGAGATGTAACAAAGATCCTATTCTATTGCTCTATATTAAGACGTGTAAGAATGATTTATATGATGCAAGATATCAACCCAAGAAAACTTACAACACATGAAAAATAGGAATGAAATGACATGTAAGTGATAAACAAACAAGATGCAAACCTTAATCAAAAGGTAGAGTGAAAATGGAAAATGGAATCAATAGGAAACCCAATACTTAGGTGTGATTTGATGGTTAGTTGCACTTCTTCACCCTAGATTTCTTCATGATTCACCATAGGAATCCATCATCAACCATTTGAAATGTTGGATCTTGACAAGAGAAGTGAGCTTCAAGACCTACAAAAACCCTAGTTTGCTGCCCTAAAACTTCAACTTTTGCTAATGAAACTTATTGTGGAATACTTTAATTTTTGAATTGCTCTTGAGGAATGATAAAAATATGTGTGAAATGACTTGAAATGATTATTATAAGCAACAACACCTTATTTTCCAATTAATTAGACTTAAGAGGCTGGAATTCACCAAAAATTAAAGTTAAATTGATTAAATTCCCACTTAAATTTGAATTTTCCCTCAGAGGGGACTCATTCACCACCCTTGGAAAATGGGTCCCACTAGAGGGGACTCATTCACCCAATGTGGAAAATGGGTCCCACCAGAGGGGACTCATTCACCCAAGGTGGCAAATGGGTCGCACTAGTGTTGTTTGAAGGTGGGTTTTTGGGGTATGATATAATTAAATGCTATTTGTCAGGTTAGATGAGATTTCTTATGTAAAACGAGCCTCTAGATCAAAATTAATGGGTCTAAGGGGCCTATAAATGTTTTTTTGAAGAGTGAATGATGTGAAGGGACTCAAAAGTGGGTCCAATTATGTGTGAAATTGTCTCTTTTCTCATGAGGGTCCAAATTTCTACTACAAATTTAGCCCCCACTTTAGCATCCATATGACTCTATGTGCATATGTTAGTTAAAGGACTCTAAACAATGCACTTTATTACATAAAAGGATACTTATTCAAAAGGACAAGAGAACGAAGCCCCAAGTGTAGTTATCTTAACAACAACAACACTAGGAACCACATCTTGCAACACACATTCATTAATTACTCAAAAATCCTTTTATCTAACTCTTAGGGATCCAATTCAAGGGTAGATGTATTCCCCCCCTTGATTTCACTTGCATTACAAAGGTGTAATCAAGGTAGCAATCTACCCACGCTGAATAAGAAACATCATATTGTTTGGAATTTACAAGTACCATGCCATATAATGGTAGATGATTGATGATGTCGAGTGCGAAATCACAATTCCAATGCATCAAACAACGTAAAAAATAGATTACCCTAGCTCTTGTTATGTTGATTTAAATAATAGCTACGTTGTGAGTTCTTGAAAAGATGATAACCATATGTGAATGTGTAAAAGTAAATATAGATAAAAAATAATTAAAAGGAGGAGAAAGTAACTTGTCACTTACTATTCATTTTACCTTCGTGTAGCTTGAGAATGACGCATGAGAGAAGAATATGCCGAGTAGACTGGATTACACACCTTCGTGGTTGGATGATCTTTGTGAGTAGGTGGCACGTGGTAAGCTGTATCATGAGGTGAGTCGATTCTGCAAATTTTTCCTTGTAAATTTATAATAATTTAATGATTTTTGTGCATGGATAGGTTAATTTAGGGTTCTTGGAAAAAATTTCACAAAGTGTCCCATTTGTTCATAGAGTGTCCTTTTTGTTTGCAAAGTGTCTTGTTTCTTCGCAAAGTGTCCCTGTTTCTTTGCGAAATGTCCAAAAAGGGATCTAAAGTGTCTAGGGCCATTAGAAAAGCACACTAGATTGAATTTAGCACACTTTCTTGATGAATATTATGGAAATTGAAGATATTAGATGGAATTTAGAGCATTTTTCTATGATTTTGATAGGTCCCCACCTAATCATGACAATGGCTAGGGGGAAGACAACTCACATTTTTGAGAGATCATGCACCAGTGCTATCAGCGATAGAGGTAGAGCATTTACAATCAGTGGGTATCTATTGGGAATATCTTATGCCACCTATGAGATACCATGATGCCATGTTTATGGCTCTATGTGAGTGTTGGGATGTTCATACTTTTAGCTTTCATCTTCCCACTGGGGAAATGACAATCACCCTTGAGGATATACACCACATTCTCTGAGTTCCCATTCGGGGGGAGTAGGTATATTTCCAAGGGGATCAGTCATTTTGGGAGAAGAGAGACTTGTAGTATTATCTAGGTGGTCTCATACATGATGAGAGGGTTAGAACGTGGATTGAGCTACCCATACTATTGTATTCATGAGCTCCTATGGTTAGATGGATTATGATGCATATAGTGGCACTGGTTCTTAATCTAGATGAATGAGCAACACACTTGGATGGGGGAATGGTACACTTGATTCAAGGGTTGTATGAGTGGAGGATAGTTTATTCTTGGGGTTGTTTCATTCTAGCACACTTGTATTATGATCTTGGTCAGTTTGTATTTTGAGATATGAACAGTATGGTCCATTGTACACCTCTACAGGTGTGGTGCCTTGAGCATATCACATGTATCAGGTCTGTCAGATATCCTTATACTATAGTTGCAGGTTATCCATGAGCATTTGGCTACCCTTGTGATGCCTGTGGTAGTATAGAGATTTACACTTTTGGAGGGTGATATTTGACCGTTGGAGGAGGATGAGATCCTATGGAGACCTTATCTACACACTTTATAGTGACTAGATCCCACTAGACAGTTACGAAAGATGTAGATGGATAGGTATCTAATAGGGCGGCATGACTACATTGTCTGACTGTTTTAGTATGGGTGAGTCATGCGACAATTTTGATAGGTATAGACACCACTGAGGGAATGCCCCTTAATTATACGATTAGTGCGGAGTGCCCGGAAGCCAAGTGATAATGTTTGGCTGACTATAGATCATGTTCATGAGAGTGATTCTAATGACTTAGATCGTGACCAGCCACTAGCATCTGATGCTGATGATTTTTGCAGCACAGATGAGCATGAGGAGTGGTGGTCATATGCATGAATAGATCTTATGTTCCCTATGGATTTCCCTATAGGTGATGTAGAGCTAGTAGCAGATGAGGATGATGAGCCAAAGGAGAGAGCAAAGGAGGTACAATATAGGCAAGAAAATCTATTTTTATAGATGTGATTGATGATGAGTACCAGTTTGAGGCAAATCCTAACTATGAGGACTAGGATGTAGGGGAGGATGATGAGGAGGATGAATACTATGAGGAGGAGCTAGCCCTGAGCAAGGATGGGGAGGTAGCTATTGAGGATTGATAAAATCATGGAGAGTCCTCACATAATTACAAGACCAAATCACAAGCAATAGCTACAACAAACATGGACACTTAGAGTCAGAGAGAGGCTAGCACATCCTCCATGCCCCCATAGATGAGGAGGTTGAAATTCCTCATGCATATAGAGACAGGTGATGATGTTTGATTTGATGCATGTCCTTTAGTGTTTTATGCTTTATTTTCATATATGTATATCATGATGATGTGTTACTGATTGTGTACATTGTCTCTCTTGTAGGAGCGATGAGAGACTGGTGAGAGTTCTATCATCAGGCTGCCACAGAGATAGTGCCTGCATCGATCAACGAGGAGGAGATGGATCCTAACTATGTGCCCCCACCGATTGTGGGGGAAGAGCTAGAGTCACTCAAACCTTTCACAAGGTTATGAGCAGTGTACGGGAGCATGAAGAGATGACTCTATCGAGCTAAGAGTGCACTATAGTCACCACAAACCTTAGCAAAGGTAGAGAGACTACATGCAAAGCTAGCACAGACACGGGCAACTTAAAGCCATTGGTCTAGTACAAGGTCTAGAGTATGCACTTAGACTTAGTAGTTCATAATCACAGTCACACATGACCATCTCATGACATCCAAGGATTGGATCATGAGTTCCAGATCCTGAGGGGTCTAGCTTTTACAGACCATTATGACATTGGTTATGATTTTGAGATGTATATAAAACTTTGATATATATATACACATGCGCATGTGATTTTATGATGATGTGTCTCTTTATTTGGATGTTAAATGCTATGTGATTAACTTAATGACTTATAGTAAAAGTATTTAATTAATGGCTACATGATTTAATAGGATTGATGTGATCTAATGTAAAACATATTGCAGTTTTAGCATAGATACAACATTGATAATGAGAAAGGAATATGTTAAATTAAATACACTGATAAGGATCTAACTTAACATAACAAGAATGTGAATAGTATGAGGGCTAAAACAATTATAAAATGAACTTAAATAATTACCTTAGTGTTCAAGAAAAACACAAATTTAGTTGTCAAGAATGAAGCAATGCAAAATTTATTTAGAATAACATCAAATAACTTTCAACAACTTTGCTATATCAACCATGCTATTCAAAGGGGATTAGAGATAATACTGATGCAAATGTATGGAATTAATGGGTTCCCTAAGGGGTGTTCCATCAAGCTGCGTTAAGAGATAAGCACTAGACCCATAATTGATATCAACTATATAAGGTCCCAACCAATTAGTGTTGAACTTATCTTTATCTTCCTTGTCAACACTACCATTTCGTTGATTTTCAATATGAACAAAATCTCCCTTAGAAAATGAGTGAGGCATGACATGAATTTTTTTTTTGTGTTGTAATTGTTTGATATGATCTTGGAGATGTTTGAGAGTGTTAATGTGTTGTTCATCGAACATCTCAAGTTGATGTAATCGTTGATCTTGATAAGTGTCATCATCAAAAAGATCTCAAAGAGCAACTCACAAAGTAGGAATTTCTAACTCCAAAGGCATAATTGCATCAGTTCCATAAACAAGGTTATAAGGGGTATTTGGGTATGTGCAAGATCATCATGGAAAAACCAGGCCCTTAAGTGGCAAAAAATTTAGAAAAATTAGAGTTAGGCAACTTGACGTAAAAATTGAATAAGTTATCTATATTATTTTAAAAATATGTAAAAATAGAATTTTTAGAAAATTGAATGTAGTTTCTAAAATACTAGGTTTGTTTAAAAAAAAAATCTATTTGGTGAAAATTTGAAATTTTAATGGAGTAGTACTCAAATTTCAGGGAAAAAATAAGAAGTAGGTGTTTGTCACCCTAACCACAATAAAATGATAATTTTTTTAAGATTTTAGATATAAGTAGTGGACTCATGTCCCAATGTGAGGCATATTTTTTTGTAATTTTTTCCAAGTAAATAATTAATTATGATTTTTATTACAAATTTTAAAAAATATAAAAATGTTATGTCGACCACCTTAACTTGGTCAAAACTTCATCAAATTCATTTTTTAATCCTATAGTATGTGAAGCATAGAATGTGATGTTTTAGATTCAAAAATGTGATACCATTTGAAAGCTATAGATGTTTTTCAATTAGCCTATCAATCAGGACTTTAGTCGTAATTTGAATAGAAAATGAATAATAATTACTTATTAAATTCAAATTAAGGTATAATTTATATTGGTGGAAAGCTGAGAATCTCCTTTAAAAACCCTTTTCATTTCATCAATTTTGGGTAAGAAAAAATTTGTCAGCCACATACCCATCATATTGCCACTTTTTGGCCCATCATGATCCTGGACATACCCATTTCCTATGGATGATCGAACATTAGTTCTATAAGCCCAAAGCACATAAGATAGTTGTGTATGCCAATCTTTATGATGCTTGGTGATAGTTTTCTTTTGGATTTTTTCGAGAAGCTTATTAGTATTTTCAAATTGTCCATTGGATTGCAAATAATACGGTGTAGAAAAGCGATGTTGAATATTGAATGTTTCAAGAAATGTCTGAATGCCATTATTCTTAAATAGAGTTCCATTGTCTGAAATGATTGTGAAGGGGAGTCCAAAGCGAGCAATTATGTGGTCAAAATGAAATAACAAATTGCTTCAACTGCTATAGAACGGAGGGAGATAGCTTCCACCCATTTTGTCAAATAGTCTATTGCAATTATGGTAAACGTATGTCCAGTAGAACAAGGCAGTGAAATTTTTCCAATAACATCTAACCCCCATATTGAAAATATCCAAATGGGAAAGGTATGTGCAGGATCATGATGGGCCAAAAAGTGGCAATATGATGGGTATGTGGCTGATGACTTATTTTTACCAAAAATTGATGAAACGAAAAGGGTTTTTAAAGGAGATTCTTAGATTTCCACCAATATAAATTATTCTTTACTTTGAATTTAATAAGTAATTATTATTCATTTTCTATTCAAATTTTGACTAAATTCTTGATTGAAAGACTAATTGAAAAACATCTATAGCTTTCAAACGATATCACATTTTTTGAATCCAAAACATGTGTCACATTCTATGCTTCACATAATATAGGATTAAAAAAATAAAAAATGATTTTCATGAAGTTTTGACAAGGTTAAGGTGGTCAGACATACAAGTTTTTATATTTTTTAAAAGTTTTAATAAAAAATTAATAATTAATTATTTACTCGGAAAAAAATTACAAAAAATATGCATCACATCAAGACATGAGTCCTCTACTTATATCTAAAATATTATAAAAAATATTATCATTTCATTGTGGTTAGGATGGTCAGATAGACATCTACTTATTATTTTTTCCCTGAAATTTAAGTACTACTGCATTGAAATTTCAAATTTTCACCAAATAATTTTTTTTTTTTAAACAAACCTAGTAGTTTAGAAACTACATTCAGTTTTCTACAGATTCTATTCTTACATATTTTTGAAATAATATAGATAACTTATTCAAATTTTTACGTCAAGTTTCCTAGCTCTATTTTTTTTATTTTTTTGCCACTTAAGGGCCTATTTTTTTCATGATGATCCTGCACATACCCGAAACATTGGAATGGAGCTCAACAGTAGGAGCATAGATCAAATTTCTATGCTCTTGGAATTTTTGACATCGTTTAACATAGGCGAAGCAATCCTTCTCCATACATCTCCAATAATAATCCATATGAATAAGTTTTTGCACTAATGAATGACCTCCAAAATAACCTCCACATGCACTAGCATGAGCCTGTTCGAGCACCAAAGGGATTTCAAAATATCTAAGACATCATAATAGGAGACCATTAAAAGATCTTCTATACAATGTGTTTGGAAGGATCACATATTTAGCTATGAGCTTATGTAAAAACTTTTGAGTATTTGTTGTAGTAGGTTCAAGAATGGCGTCGTCTTTCAAATAGTTATATATTGTATCATACCATTTACATGAATAATCTTGAGTTATCACCAAAATGTCTTCTAACGGGGTATCGATCAAGGGTTTCATGATGGGATGGATAACGAAAGTGAAGTCTATGGAAGGATCGTGTGGGGATATAAGAGAAGTTGCACTCGCCATTACATCCGCATGTTGATTATCTTTATGTGGGATATTAGCAATGGTGAATGAGTCAAATTTTTCTAAGAGTCTCATTATAAGATCATTGTATTTTAATAATTTGTCATGTTTAGTTTGATATGTACCATTGATTTTTTTGATGACCAATTATGAATCACCAAAGATCTTGATATGTTTAGCATTTAGAGATAAAGTAGCTTGTAAACTTGCGATCAATGCCTTGTACTCAGCTATATTATTTGTGCATTCAAAATTTAATCAATAGGATAAGGGAATATGTTTGTCATCAGGTGGAATTAGCACCACTCTAGCATTGAAACTTGTTTGACACTTAGATCCACTGAAAAATAACTCCCACGGTGTAATGTGAGCGATTCAGACATGATCATTAGGAAAGGAATCAAGAGTAGGTAAAGCAAAAGGATAAGGAGTGTCATTTACGTGATCAATTAAGGTTTGGCCTTTGATTGCTTTTTGTGAAAAAAATTTAAGGTAAAACTCAGTTAACATCACCCACTGAGTAAGCATCTGGAGAGGTTTTTTTTATTGAAAAGATATTTAAGAGGATCAAATTTTGTGATGACTTGTATTTTAGCATTTAGTAAATAATGTTGCAACTTACTAGTAGTGAATACAAGAGCCAAACATTGTTTTTCAATTGGTGAATAGCGTGTCTCATAATCAATTAAGGTGCTGCTAATGTAATAAAAGGGGTGTTCTTTACCATGATCATTGTGTTGAGCCAACAATGCTACAAGAGCATGGGATGATGCGGTGACCTAAAAGATAAATGGTCTATGTGGCACAACAAGTTGTAAAACAGGTGGAGTAGCTAGATATTCCTTTAGACTCTCAAAAGCTTGTTTACAATCCTCATCCCAATCAAAAGGGATACCCTTTTTAAGGAAATGCATGAAAGGTAATCTGCAATTGGCTAAAGATGCAATGAAACGATGGATAGCTTGAATTCAATCTTGTAACGTGCACAACAGAGAAATATTCCTAGGAAGTGGCATGTTAATCATTGCATCATTTTTTTGTGTCCACAACAATGCCTCTATGAGATATGAAAAACCGCAAAACTTTACCACTATCTACGCCAAAGATACACTTTGTTGGATTCAATCGCATATTGTATTGTTGTATTTGTTCAAAGATTTTACAAAGGACAATTACATTGTCTTGTCATGTTAATGATTTAGCTAGGATATCACCTACATAATCTTCTAGAATTTTGTGAATGTAATCATGAAATATTAATGTCATTGCATGTTGATAAGTTGTGCCGACATTCTTTAGATTGAAGGGCATCACAACACAACAAAATGTTCCCCAAGAAATTGTGAAGGTAGTTTTATATTGATCTTGAGGGTTAATAAGGATTTGATTATAACTAGAAAATCCATCCATGAATGACAACAAAGCATGTCTAGTAGTCGAATCCATGATCATGTCTATATTAGGAAGCAAAAAATTGTCTTTTAAAGAGTCTTTATTCAAGTCTCCAACATTTGTGCACATTTGAATACAATTATCAAGTTTTACAACTATGACAATGTTTGAGATCCAAGGAGAATAATCAATAGGTCTAATAAAGTTGGCATCAAGAAGTTTTTAGAGTTCATCTTTAACACACAAGGCTATGTTAGGATGCAATTTTTTGATCTTTTGATGAACGGGTTTAGCATTTCCAGCAAGGAAAATGTTATGCATCACAATTTTTGGGTCAATTCCTGGCATATCAAAATATTTCCAAGCAAAATTTTTAGGAAAATCATGAAGTAAAGTTGTAGTATCTTCTTGTTCTTCATCATCAAGGCACTTTCCAATCTTAATAACTTTATATTTATCATTAATGTCCATTGGAACGTCAATTGTATCTCCTAAAGGGAGAGCATTGGATTTAGAACTTTCAGATTTAGAAAATTCTTTAGTGATATCACTTGTTTCTTGCTTGTAACATTCACAACAAAAGTAATGTTTTTCATGTAAGTATGCGAGGATGGGGTATCGTAAACACACAATTTTTTTTTTAAAGCCTCATCACTATCAGCATACGTCAATGAAGGTGGTAAGGTTATATCAAGTAAATCAAGATTTTTAATTGTAAGTTTGTGTTGTAAGTGACATGTTATAGAATTAATGGCCAAGGATGGTCGTTGAGTAGCTTTGGTCATTTAAGAAAAAGAATATCCCAATCTAGTTTTTTTTCTTGTGTATTAGGTTCAATAGGGACACACATACCTTGCTCATGTTTTCCACACCCTTTTCGAGTATAGCCTAATTATTTTACATATTTATAGCCTTTTCCATAAAGTCTTTCCATTTCATACAAATTAGGTGGGGATTGGTAATCTATCTCATCAAATTTTGTTGTGTATGTTGCATTATCATCCAAATGATAGGAGATAGATGTTTGAGTAGACATAATGGTTGGTTAATCTTGTTTCTCACCTTTCTTTTGCGTGAATATGTATTCGCCCATAAACAAGGGTGTAAATTCTAAGGATCCCCAATCGTCACCAAATAATTTAGATATTGATTCCTTATCATTTTGTTCAATTTAAAGAGGGTATTTATTGGATTTTGGAGTTAATGATTTCAAAGGATGTGTAATCCCTTTTTCAAGCTGCAAGCAACTTTCAAGCTCAAGATCAATTTCAACTCGATAAATGTGATTGTTATAGACATATTTTATAATATGATGAAGGATGGAAGGCACTACATTCATCTCATGAATCCATGGTCTACCTAAGAGAAGATTATATGAAAGATCATAAGGCATAACATGGATAGGAGTCTGCAAAGTAGCCACCCCAACTGTAATAGGAAAAGTAATTATTCCAAGCAGTTGCTTTGTTTTTATTTCAAATACTTGAATAGAGATAGAATCAGGTATTATTTGTGACCTATCAACATCTAATCAATCAGGGAGACTCACACTTAACACATTAAGGGTAGAACCATTATCTATGAGAGTGTGTTTGATACATGTGCGAGTGAATCGAGCAATTATCATAAAGGCCTCATGTTGTTTACGCAACTCCAAAAGAGGGAGCTCATGCTGATGGAAGGTAATGTCAAGATTATTTTTGTGAATAAGAGTTGCCACATCATTCAGAGTAGTACCAGGAGGAATTGTGATTTGTTTTAGAGTGGTTTGAAGAATGTTGTGATAATTCAGTGAGTTTTGATATAACAAGATCATACTCCTTTGTGGGTGGGATATAACAAGGAGCACTAGGTAGATTGGGTAAAGGTAAAGAGGGTGGGGTTGGTTGTGGCAGTCACAGGTTGTTTCAGGTGTTATATGTATGAGCAACAATATCATTACTAGATTGTTGCAATATATCAGTTTTAGGGGGGTAGAGGGTGCACTAGGGTTGATTAGAGGCGTGAACAAGATGTGATGGTGGTTAAATGATAAGCTTAGGTTGAATTACATTAATATCCTTGATATTAGAGGTCTCACAACAAACCAAAGTGGATGAGTTGGGGGAGATGAAGTCTTCAAGAGACTCATCTAGCAAACGCAAATCATCACGACTAAAGGGTTTGGGGGGTAAATTGTCGTCAACTATTTTAAGATGTTCAAGAGAAGCATTAGAGGTTGTAATGTTTGGTATCATGAGTTGGTCCCCACAAACCTTAGTGGATGGTTTATGTGAGATGAAGTCTTGGAGGGATTCATCTAACAAATCAAAGTCATCGCAAGCAAAAGGTTTGAGGGAAAATTTATCAGAAGGAGTTTATGTTTGTCATTGCAAGCATTAGAGGATGAAGTGAATGAGAGGAAGTCTTGAAGGACTTCATATAACTTGTCAACATCATCACTACTAAGAGGATTAGATGAGATGTTTCGAATTTGAATCTTGTGTTTGAAGGGATGGTTTGATGTTTCAATTTCTGCGTCCTTATCTATGGATGAATCTGATCTAAAAGAACTAGGAATGAAAATGGAAAAGGAAATTTTCAAAGATCTAAAACTATCCATGAATTCCATGAGAAGAAATTAAATTTATGCTAATGGAAACATAAACAAATGAACTGTAACAGAAATATAATTATAGAAAATAGAAAAATGCAATGTAGGAAACTAAAATTTGGAAATGTTGATGCAAAACTGTATAGGGACTGATTTTCCCTAGTTGGCAAATGAGTCCTAGGGGATGAATTTTTTAAGATTTTTCTTATTTTTTTGCATTTTTTGAAGATTTTCAAGTTTGTACAATGTAGAGATAGAATGAAAATGTAGAATGTTGAAATGATTGAATGAAATACAATGTTATAATGAGATCTAAATAATGATTTCACTAATGCAATGTTTAAGACTCCTAAAGATGCAAAACAATGTAGGATGAAGTAATGAATTCCTAAGATGTAGATAGAAATGTAAATTAGAATGATGTTATGCTAAAAATTCAGGTTCATCAAAATGAACTATAGATTTTTGGCTCCTAGGACTTCTCTAAGTCTTCTATGGTTTTTCACCTAAAAGGAGAGAGTTGGGCCAAAAATGCTAACTAGTTCATTCAAATTATGTTATGTAGGATTTTGTCTAAGATAGATGAAGTAAATTACATACAATTGAATTATCTATAAAATAGATTATAAATGCAAAACTAAGATCTATGTTATGTTTCAAAACACAGTGTTGTTTGCAAAGAAGTTTTAAAGAATGGATAAAAATGCAAATTAAAGTAAACAAAAGGTTGTTTCTCAAAATGTGTGCACTTGGAAAACTGAAGAATATTGGAAAATATACCAGAAAACTGATGAAACTTGAATTTAGGCTGATTGGGACTCATTCGCCACCTTGGGCGAATCAGTCCTAGATCAAGAATTTTCTGCACAGAAGCTATTTTTTGACAATTGGGGACCTGGATCTGCATCTAACTCAAATTTTCACCTCAGGAGGGATTCATTTTCCATGCATGGTGAATCATTCCACTTTCAAACTTATGTAATTTCAAATTTTTTTGTCCTACACCTTGACACATGCATAGCAATTTCTGACAGAAACCCGACTTTGGATCTCAAAAAATTCCTGCAAAATAGTTCAACACTATTTGTCTAATGGGGATTTTCCTTAGTCAAACCCCTAGTTGGGTAATTAAACCTTGAATGGAGAAAAATTTGCATAAACCCTAGCCTTAGATGTGTTAAAGACTAGGAAAAGTTGAGATGTAACAATGATCCTATTCTATTGCTCTACAATAAGACATGTAAGAATGATTTATATGATGCAAGATCTCAACCCTAGAAACCTTACAACACATGAAAAAAAGGAATAAAATGACATGCAAATGATAAACAAACAAGATGCAAACCTTAATCTGAATATAGAGTGAAAATGGAAGATGGAATCTATAGGAAACCAAGTCCTTAGGTGTGATTTCTTATTAATTAGACCTAAGAGGCCGGCATTCACTAGAAATTAAAGTTATATTGATTAAATTCTCTCTTAAATTTGAATTTTCCCCCAAAGGGGACTCATTCGTCACCCTTGGCAAATGGATCCCACCAGAGCAGACTCATTCACCCAAGGTGACGAATGGGTCCAACTACTACTCTTTGAAGGTGGGTTTTTGGGGTATGATATAATTAAGTGCTATTTGTTGGGTTTTATGTGATTTGTCAAGTAAAACATGCCTCTAGATCAAAATTAATGGGTCTAAGGGGCCTATAAATGTTGTTTTGAAGAGTGAATGATGTGAAGGGACACAAAATTGGATCCAATTATATGTGAAATTATATCTTTTCTCAAGAGGGTCTAATTTTCTACGGCACAAAATCAATTGTCTCTAGAAGAGTATCTGGGATAGCAATATTCTATTCATTTCTCTCAACTTCCACTTGTTGATCAGAAAGTTCTTCCAATATCAACTCAATTATCTCTTTAGTTTTCCAAAAAAGTCTTCACAATGCCATCCCTCTATATCAGAATGAATGCAAGTTTAGACTGTAAGGAATTCATCCTTTTCTTTAGCATTTCATCCTTGTCATTAAGAATAACATATGTTTTTCCCAATAGAATCTAGTTCAAACTCAATAGCATCAATTTTTGCTCTGTAGTTTCTGATAGCAGTTGCCCATCAAATACAATACCTATACACATTTTTTACACTCTTGATGCATGTTTTCAATTCATTTAAGCTTTTAGTTAATCTCTTTTATGCATTTCCACATCTTTCTTCCATAGCCAATTGAATCTCATCTTTTTCTTTTGTTTCATTAGGTGACTATGCCTTTAATCTATTTTCAATTTGCTCAATCAATAGTTTCAGTAACACTTGTCAATTCGCTTAGATCAATATCATTATGAATTATGTAAATAGCTAAGGTTTTTATGATCTCATCCTATTCATATCACATTCATGAGAACCAAACATCTACAATCTTCTCTAGTCCATCAGATTTCCCAAAGAACTTCAACACCTTCTCCTTAGTGAAGTCTCCTTCATCATCATATGTTGATGTTAGATCAATTTTCTTAGTAAAATTTTCTTCCTTTTCTTCTTTCTTCCCTTCAGGCTTTAGTTTCTTGGTTTTTAGAGGAGAACTTGAGATGATTCTTCTTTCTTTTCTCTTACCCAAAAAGAAATCTGCCTTAGACATTATATCTAGACTGGGAACCATGCCAGAGCTCCATACTTTTATTTATTTTTCAAAGTATTCTTTAAAAATATTTTCCTTTCTGCTAGAAATTTTAGATATTGGTAGACCTGCTTCCCAATTGGTATAATTGACTTCCACACAACATTCTCTTTCAATGGTAACGATTTTAGAAAATACATCATGAAACATATAACTAGAGATCCAAAATTAAAAGGGTAATTGTCATTCTTTGCAATAGTAGTATTCTCCATAAAATGATTCCTTATTAACTCACACAAGTCCAAATCCTCATTCTTTTAAACCATTTGATGCACAACATAAACAACAATCGCTGAAGTAAAGCCTTCCCTATTCCTAAAATAGATATTATATGAAATGACATATGTCACATACCTTATCACAAGGACTATTATAGTATGAATTAGAAGTTCCTTTTGATCTCCTATTACCCCAGGTAGGTCTTTGACCTCTTTGTTCTTTATTGACTTCTTTATTGGTACAGTTCCAACATTGCATAATTGTATTATCTCTACAATTTCTTCCTTTATGATCTCACAGGGTTTGTCTTAGTTCATCTAATCACCTTGAATTATACTTAGGATAAATTGAACAATGTCCACATATGAAAAGTTTGGAAACTTTCTCCAAATATCTAAACCCTTGCACCCTAAATTCTTAACCTTATGTATTTTCTCAACCGAAAGACAACCCTTGATATTTCAAATCTTTTCATGGTTAAATTCATTGAATTGTAGCTTAATTAATTTCTACAATTTTTTGTTGTGTGGATTAAATACCACCATTGCCTTTGACTCCATTATTTCTGCCTTGTTCTCTATACTTTTGCTTGCCAATAACCTTAACTCCTTATTTCACAGTTGCAAACTTATCCATAGCTCATTTGATTCATAATGTGAGAAGTGACCACACAATCATGGTTTTAGGGTTTTATCATAAAAAAGGTAATTTATTTCCTATGACATCATCATATGTACTTCACTCTATTAGTACCTCCTTCGCTAATGTTGCAGATCAATTTTGAGAAACACTGTAAGCTAAGAAGGGCTCAACAAATTTCCTGATTTGCATCTTTTCCACTAGAATTTTCTTCAATGCCATCAAACTAGAGATTCACATTACTTATCCTTGTGTCATCATATGACACCTCATATATTAGGGGTTTGTTAGATTATTTTGTGATTGATCCCCCTAAATCCATTACTGGGTTCAATTCTTGAAAGAGTTATCTACACTAGATGCATATACATGATTATCTAATTCGTCCTTGTTCTTAGGTTCTTCCTTCTTTCTCAAAATTTTATTCATTTATTTGCTCACTTCTTTTGGATCTACCTTGTTCTTAGGCTTGTTCTTCTATTCTAGATTAGATTTTTTCCAAACTTTGTCCCAATAAAATTTTGAGATATGTCCTACTTTGTTACAAGTGTAGCACATAACATATCTTTAATGAACCTAACTTACATTTATCCTTGGTCTACACTAGTTTTCCTTATGTCTGATAAGATTACATGTGTAGAAATGGCCTTGAAATGATTGATTTCTTCTGTTTGTGTCAAATATGTTCATCATCATTTGGCTTCTACATTATATTTCTCTATGTCCAAATTTGTTTCAATCATAATATTTTCTTGCGAAGAATCTAGCATTCTGACTTATTATATTCTGGTTCACCATACTTCTACATTCTATTGCTTTATGTCTAAATTTATTACATGAGAAAAAAGAGCCATTAAAATATGGGTACCTTTGAGCATTAGGTTTTCAGATGGTAATTCTTCCAATATTGATCCTTCAATTCTTTTTTTGGTAGGCATTATCTTGAAGCTTCCTTTGATTATTTATTTTGATGAGAATTGGTTTAGTGCTTTGTCCTTCTTCAAATCCTAGGCCACCTTTATCCTTTGGAGTTTTCTGAGATGAAATCAACTCAAGTATTATAGAGCTTGTCTTGAACCTTTCTTCATGAGCTTTCACCTTTTCCAGATCAACTTTTGGGGTTACTACTTCTTGTTCAAGCATATCACATTTTTTTGTCTTTTTTTTGATAGCCTTTTTCAGTCTTTCATCCTCTGTCTTGCTTTGTTCAATTTCTAATTTCATATTCTCTTCGATCATTTTGCTTTCTTCAAGTTCCATTCTTAAAATCTTAATAGTATCCTTTGCTTCCTTTAGTTCCTTTTTAACTTCTCTATGTTTCAACTTAAATTTTTGGATTTAATTCCTTAGCTTCTAAATGCATTCATCTGCTTGCTTGTCATTTTCTTTTATCTTCACTTTTAGACTTTGTTTCCTCTATTCTTACTTCTTCATCCAAGTCAGATCCCTTCATCATTTAGTTCAACGTACCAATATCTCCTTCGAGTTGTTAAACTCATTCCAAAGGACCAAGCTAAAATACCAATTGTTGAATTGGACAACTGAGGGGGGTTGAATCAGTTGTCATAAATTTTAACCTTTAATTCAATCATCAGAACTAATACATAAAACTGCTTAAATGATTAATCATCAAATATCAATACAGAAACTCAAATCCAACATAGTAACACTAGATTTACATGGAAAACCAAATGAGGGAAAAACCACGGTGAGGATTAACTCACACTATAGAGAATATCAAAACTTATTACAAAAAAGGCTCACTGCTAGAGATAAGGCTCACTTCCTAAGATAAGGACTCAATATTTGGACTCATTTTCCATAGGGCTACAACTTGGAGATACAAAAGATGGCTTACTGACATAATAAAAAAGTTATAGCTCATTGCAAAAAGATTAAACTGATAGAATACACCTTCAATGTGTAGGGTTCAATTCCATTGAAGCTCAGAATATGAAGTACCACCTCACACAATAGTTTCTCAACAAAACTATATTGATCACAACTAATAAAGCATTTAGACTCAGATGTCCACACACCTCTTAATCCTTTTTTACTCACACTAACTCCACATTTCACATCCACTTCATATATTCACTTCCACTCTTCTCGCTCATGTGTTTTTCTCTCTTCTTCTTCATTCCTCAAAACATCTTATATATATACAAGTATATCTTAATCATCAATTAGGTAGACACCATATAATGTTAATGCATTTCTTATGTCAGAAAAACATCCATAAAACATAGCTAGTCTATATAATATATTGTATATGCTAAGCCGACCTAGATCTTCAAATATTAGAATCGTAGCTTGTCTCATAGTAGAAACCAGACCTAAAAACCAACACACCGGATCAACCAACATTCCAAACCATATATATAACATTCATCTTTAACATGAAATAGCTTTTGGTAACTATCTCATACATTTAGTACTATATTGACATCAATGACAACCTGTTGGCATTAATGACAACCATTTGATGCAATCTAATTTCCAACAAATCTATCAAGTGTTACTTCAATTCAAGATCTACATTCAAGCTACCCACTTCACACAAGTTTTGAAATTTTGTAATAGGGGTCCGGTGAGTTGCAACATAACACTTTGTTCATTCATCATTTCCCTCCACTATTTCATTTCATTCCAAGGTTTAATTACCAACAAGGGGTTTCACCAAGGAAAACCCTCATTTACTAACAATCAATAAGTTTTTCCTCTCTTGCATGTTTGAATTTGCAGATTTTGGTTGAAGAATTGAAGATCATTTGAAGTGAAAAGTTTCAAAGTTGCAAAGTTTCATTGCAAAGTTGTCATCTTCATGGAAACTCACCTACAAGCTCGATTTGGAAGTTTCAAGACCTGAAATACGAGAAGAAGGAAGTGTAGACATTGAACCTTAGGATCACATTTAGATATTTCAAAAACTTAAGATGGAACTAAGTCTGTAGTAGGGGAATCTTAGTCCTCCCAATAGTATTTTGTAGAGATTCTACATTTCCCTCAAAAAATAGTAGTGGGACTAAGAAAACAGTAAGTGAATATTTGTCCTCCCTAGCATATTTTGACAGTATTTTTGCATTTCCAAGATCTTCATTACATTTCTATACTTCCTAGGTACATGCATCCTAACTTTTTGTTACTTAATTTTTTCATTTGCACTCATCATTTTTCTTTCATTATTGGGTTTTTGTGAGTTGAATGTTAATTTTTCTTTTCCAAGCTCTTGCTTGGTGGTGAAAGATCCCCCCTAGGTCTTCCTTATTGAGAATTGAATCACATTTTTGCTAATAGTCAATCCAATTTTGGATCCTAGGTCATATTTGAGTGATAATAGAAGAAGAATGGTGTTATATGACCTAGGCCATAAAGCACCCATTTTCCCATTAATTAGATACCCTTATGATCTCTTATTAGACCACCAACAATAATAGCACTTGGGTTACCCTTTGAACAACCATCAAAATTAAGCTTGAACCATACGTTAGTAGGATGGGTCCAAATGGTCATTCTTCTACTCAAAATCTTGGCCCAATTGATTCTTGTTAGATCTTTTCTAACTCCCTAGTTTTTCCTAATTCTAAGATCCTTTTAGTTAGGTGTTAGTTTAGAGTAACCAAAGATTTTTGAGTTTATATTATATGAAATTTATTGCTTTGTGCTCAATAAAACTTCCATGTTCCTTCTACACTAATCTCTAAAAATATTGTTATTTCTTTCCTTCCATAGGTTCCAAGAAATAAATGGAGGAATTTTCTTCTATAGTTTCACAATATTTTGATGTCTAAAAGGAAAGTTATTCAATTGATCAATATGGTCCTTAAGGTAATAGGGAAACAACCAATCAATCAGAATAATACAAAAGACATCAAAAACTCTCTAGGAAAAGGGAACTAAAACAAGTAAATAATTATTTTTGAATCTTCAAAACATAGAGATAACCTATTAACAAAATAAAATCCATTTCTATTAAGGAAATCTATTATTAGTATTCTACCATGTTCCACTACCCACCAAAAGCAGTTGATCTTTGGGATAATTTTAACATTCTACAGTTTTTTCTAGTCATAAGTTTGAGGAGAGAGAGAAGGTTGCTCCAATCTAGTATAGGAAGATTTAACCACGAAAGCACCTAAAGGGTTGTCACTCCAAATACAATAATCTTGACCATTATGATAAGATAGAAGAAAATCCCCAATTAGAGAGTCCAATATAGGGAAGGGATCCACTTTCTTAGGAAGGTTTCCCCCTCTCAAGGCCCTGAACACAACTACCTGGTTGCTACATTTTTCCACTTTGGGGAATCACCTCTCCAATCCACATAATCATATAAGAAAATCCATTAAGTATTATGAGATCCTATTTGATTTGGTTCAGCTGAATAACTAAGGATAGTATAGAACCCTTTCCCCAAGAATCATCTCAAAATTCAATATTTTTGACATTACCCACCCTCCTTCTAACACTTTGTTTAATAGTATTCCTAGTTTTATTATATTTTTCCAAATTATCAACCCCTTAGGGAAATCCTGAGAAAAGAGTAGATAACATGAATCAACATTATCCAAATATTTAAGGATTTCAACCCAATCCTTAGTACCTCAAATGAAGTACCAAGCAATTTTTGAAAGGAGAGATTTATTGAATAGATTTAGCATTCTTATCCTTAGGTCCCCAAATTTCTTTGGAGAGGAAACCATATCTCAACTTACCAAGGCTACAGGACTATCTTTTTCTTCTATTCCTATACAAAGAAATTTCCTTTGCATTTTCTCAATTTTCATTATTGTATAAGTTGGCATTTTTAAGAGAGAATGGAAGTAAACTAGAATATTTTGGAGGGAGTATTAGAGGAGTTGGATTTTCCCTTCTTGGCTAAAAATATTACCTTTCCAACAAGCCAACTTTTTTGGATCCTTTTAATAATACCATTCAAGTAAGTAATTGGAGGATTTTTGTACTTAGAGGAAGACCAAGTTAAGCATCTGGAAGAAAAACTTCATGGAAAGAAAGAATTCTCAGCACCTTGTCCTTTAGCTATTAATAAGTATTAAGTAAGTATATTTTACTTTTAGAGTAGTTAATGTGTTGTTCCATAGCTTTAACATAATCTTGGAGGATTGATTTACAATTAGCAACTTCAATAACCAAAGTAGCACAAAAAATAAATATATCCTCAACAAACCACTAATGGGAAGTAGGAGGAAGAGAAGAATTTTATTTGATCCCTTTAAGGAAACCTTGATTGAGGATTCTCTAAAGGTTTTTCCCAAAACCATTAGAAACTATTATGAAATGGTAACAGGAAAGCATGTTACCTTTTCTTAAAACCTTACCACAAGAAAAAATCCCTTTGAGGACACCATTTAATAAAATAGAGAATCTTGGAGTAGTGAGACAAGCTTTGATCAATTTTGAAATATTTCCAATTAAACCAAATTTCTCCAAAACAAAAATGAGGAATCTCCAAGAAACCCTATCATAGGCCTTCAATATTTATAATTTTAAAATCATTCTATATTTCTTATAAAAATCCTTATAGTGAATATACTCATGAAACAATGGTGGCATCAAGGACTTTTACCTTTAACAAAGATATTTTGGTTCATAGAGATCATCTTATCAAGAATCCCTTTTAGCCTATTAACAATAATTTTAGAAACCATGTGATTGTTGATTATGGTGAATTTTTTAATTAAAGCATCATATATACTTTTCATTAGTTAATATTCCATTATTTAATGCTACATGCCAAGTAGAAGAAAGAGTGTGTATGTTGAGGAAAAGACACATAAGTATAAACTATAGTTACTTGTTATTTTATTTTGTGAAAACTCGATTACAGGAACAATAATTTAGTAAAAGAAGGGATTTCATATTCAAAGGCAGCTATAAGATCAAAATTATTCATTTGAATTATGACAAATGAGGCTTTGTGGGTATTTAATTTGAGATTAATCTTTCATCTATAGCCATTAAATTTCTCAACTCAAAGGAAGATGGAATATCAAATGCATTGTAGACAAGTTTAAATAGCTCTTATATCTCTTTTATTTCATACTAGGCCAATCTTGGAAGTTTATTTATGGTCCAAATATTTTAGTAATTTTAAGAATTCACATTTAAGTTTAGTGCCTAATTTGGGCTAGTATTTTTGGTTTACTTGAAGGTTATGTGTCTTTTTAATTTATTCTCTAAAAGAGATAATATGAGAGATGCTTTTATATTGGCCTGTGGAAGTTCTAGCACTTGTGGTTTGGAATATTTTCATGCATGTATTGCATTGCTTGGGCTTGCAAAGAATTATACATGAAATCAAGTGGATAGAGTGTAGTAGTTTCATATCTGATTCTAAAGGCATCAGAGGTAGAGGATCTTCATCATCTTGATTTAGCTTATTTCTCAAGGATTATTCCTTGCATGAGAAGAGTTTGTTTCATCTCTAGTCTCTTCAACAATAGGAGGAGGCATAAAATAATTTTTTTTTTTGTGGATAGTTGAATCAAAAAAATTGGCGAGTTTTTGTTTTTTTTTTTATAGTTGAATCTACAAACTTGGTGAGTTGTTATTGGTTTTTGATGTTGAATCCATAAATTTACTATGGAGAGTTCAGCATTGGTTGGTGATTTTCTTGGGAATAATGAATTGTATCTCCATTCACAGGTAAACGAAATGGATGATCACAACATTTTCCTAGACATGGTGAGTTTAGAAATCCTATAATGTACATCTAATATAATTAAACACTTGGTACAATTTACAAATGGTATAACAAAAATTATATTAGGAAACCTCACTAATGTCATATCATAAATTGCATTGGGCTAACTCACCAATGCCATACAAGAGCATCCTTAGGAAAAATCACCAAGGGTAAAACATTACATACACATGGGACGGAATACACCATCCTTCAAGATTCTACTCAATTACACTAGGGTTAAATTTTAGAGAGAAAGAGAGGTAATTCCATCATAAACACTCACATTGAGCTCAGTTTAGAACAAAGTATCCTCTCATATAGATGAGGTTACTTGATCTCACAAGCCTTAAACTCCTTGAGCACATTTTCTTCCTCAATTGTCCTTATCCTTTACTAGAACTAAAGGTATGAGAAGGATATTCATTATGTTGGTTAATTATTACCCATAATTTATTCATTTTCACTTATTAATCAAAACTCCCCACACCATGATTTCCTGTGTGCCACTTTTCCATTCCTAAACTCTCTTTAACACTTAAACCCTAAGCTCATCACACCATCCAATGAGTCTAGCATGAAATCAATACAAAAATGCAATATTTTCCAAAATAAATGGTAAATTTTCATAATGCATATTATCATTTCACGAGGTTACATATTATTAAAACATAAAAAAATAATTCATTTTCATATAAAAATTTCAATTTTTGTCAATATTTTTACAAGGTAAAAACCAAGTTTTTCCCAAATCCACCACTAATTTTTTTTCAAAAATATAAAGATACCCTTTTTCTCTAAATATGACCAATAACACACTTTTCACATAAAATCCATATTTCACACATTTTTCAAAACTTTCAGCATTATAACTCTATATTATGGAAAATTCTAAATTTTTTGATAAAGGATGAAATTCCATGAAACAAAATGCATTAGGAGGTGTCTACACTCCCATAATATTCTTCCGATATTCAAAATTGAAAGAAAATGGATAAATTAATTTAAATAAACAAAATACATTTGTTATGGCATATAATTGCACCTTAGTTGAATTTCCCATTACATACCCTTACTTTAGCCTTATAAATTGATAATGATAAATCCTACCATTTGTACCTTGTCATTTTCTATCAATGAAGGGAATTTCAACTAGGATGCTTCCATGTCGCCCAGATGTGTATGCATCATGTGAATGTCCCTGCCAGATTCTTGGGTTAGTGGACATTGGGACATTACATTTCTTGTCATTCTCAAAGTGTAACACCCCCTGCGACTACAAAGATACCTAAAAGTGACTCTTTTTTCCTCCAAACCTCCATTTTGAACCTACAATTCCATTCTTTTTAAATCTAATATTAATTCTTGCAATTATACTCACTTCATTCTCACTTATTCAATTTCATTCTTGCTCTATCACTCTTCATTTCTCTCTACACCATTATTCAAGTGTACATTTCAAGCTACTACTACTACACTCTTGCACAATCATCTTGCATTCTCAAAGCTCTCATCTTTCCTCTTGGCTTCTCCAAGCTTGTACGAGGGATGGTAATCTATATTTCATAGCATTATCATCTTTATAGTTAGCATATTGATTGTCTTTGTATTTATACATGTCTTATATATTGATTTATTTATCAATATTTCTACATTATGGTCTATCTGGCTATTCATGGAGGTGGAAACACCAAAGTAGGGTTTTGACTGAGATAGTCGCTAAAAAGAAGCCCCAACATTTTCTCATTTTTTTCGTGTGAAGGATTTCATTTGTGTGGAGATTGCGGGAGGTTGGACCTACCATGAGTTGGAAATATTTCTCATTCTACTTGTGATTTCACTTCTAGTTAGTTTATCTTTTATTTAAAATTATTCTTGTTGTTGTAATTGTTTATATTTCCACACATTTCTTGTATTATGCTATTTCTTGTTAAACTATTAAATTCTAGTGTTCGAGTAGTTAGCAAGCCCTAAGTATTTTTTCCATGGTCTTTTCTCTCTATCTATATGAGATTCCATTGTGTCCTTGAGATGGTAGTGTGTTGCACTATCATTTGTCTCTCACATTGTCATGCTTTGGCTAAGAGTAGTTAGTCTATTCCTAGAAACCTTCATGGTCTATTCACCTGATTCCTAAAGTACTCCATCCTGAAAACCCATAAACATAGATTAACTTCTTCCTTTATTTTCCATATTTTCTTTTGACCTTTCTCATTTAGGTGATCAAGGGTAGTTCACTCCTTCAGACCCCCTTTTTCTTGGGACTTGGGTGTAGAGAATTCCCTCCTTCACATTTTAGTGACCTTGATGTGAACCGTCCTCTCTTTGTCCTTTTTTCAAAATTTTCTCACGTTAGGACACATAGTTGGTAGTACATTGTGACACTCTTTAAGAGCTTTATGACCTTTAACTACCTCTGGTCACATTGTTAGGAGTTATCAAAATTTATAAATTATGTTATCTAAGAGGTTGAGTCCTCCCCATTTTGGCTCATCTTGCAAAGAGTTCATTATGGGATTCTCTGCCAGATGTACTCCTCATGTTCCTACCCCTCTTGACTCACCTTTGACCTCTGCTTCCTCTTTGGAAGATGAAGCTTCTCTCAAGGTCACTATAGAGAACATTTACTCCTTGAAGTTGAGACTCATAGAGCTTGTGATCATTTTGGTAGGAGATAATGATTTGGCCCATGTGACTCCCATGGTTGAAAATATGAAATATTTGTTAACTAAAGATTGAAGGGGTCTATATCTTCTTCATGGTATTGCTGATATTATAGAGACTCACGTCCCCTCCTACACCTCTACCTTGGGTGCTACTCAAGATGTGGGATTGGAGATCACTAGAAGATAGTTGGAAATCCTGATTCTTGAGGTGTCAGTGTGCATGGTTGATGTGGGACCCTTTACTAAGGAACCTTTTGGCTTTATTTATTACACACATGAAGCTCAAGGAATCCCTATTTCTAGTGTTGATTTTGTTACCTTTATTGGTGCTAGTGCTAGTGACTCTTCTAGTTATGGTGCCAGAGCCTTTAGTGGCATCAGTGGTAAGGGCTCTGCCAATGTAGGTGTCGGTGGTCGTGGTGGTAGTTTAGCTAGTCATACCTCATCTATTGATCCTATCCTAAATTCTCTTTAATATAAAATGGGATGCATATAAAATCAGCTAGAAATTTTGGCTAGCTCCTCTTCCCAACCTATGTTTCAACCTTTTTAATTTCATAGTCTTCTTTCTATTATGAATACTTCTATCCCTCAAGGAGTGGAGATTCCATAATTTGAAAATCATAATGGCTATGGGGATTTGTGGATGGATGTATCATCCTTCAATGCCTTGTGTACTAATTTATTCCATAATGATGCACTTTTGACCAAGATATTCCCACATTCTCTCAAGGACGCCACTTTGGAATGGTATTGTGCCTTCTCTCACAATTCTATTTTCTCCTCCGATCAACTAGTTAATCAATTTCTCTAGTAGTTTTACGCTAATATTGGGCTGAAGATAATGTTCAACGATATTGTCTAATACAAGAAGAGAACCCATAAGAAGTTAATTGATTTGATAGTTTAGTATTAGGATATATTTTCTTAAATTTCTTATCCTTTTCCTAATTTTAATGTTCAAAAAATGTTTATCGGGAACTTACTACCTTCAATACAATAAAAGTTTATTTATATGAAATATCATTCTTTTGTGCATTTGTGTCATTCCTTGTGAAGATATAAACAAATGGTTTTCTGGTATAGGGATTCATCCTCATGCTCTCGTTAGGATGGTAGGTTAGTTGTGTTAGTCCTTAGCAAAAACAAGGTTGTAGAAAATATGGTATTTGTTCCAATAGATAAAAGTGCTACAAGACATAATAGAACATTTACCAAATTGTCAGAATCATATAATATTGCATCTTGTAGAAATTATTGAAAGATAAAGTAATAAATTTTCTAGGGATTCAACCACTATCTAAGTGATATCCTCAATGGTATGAATCACAAAAAAATTAGCAATACCACTGAGTTGCAGAACATGACACTGAAAGATGTATTTTCTTGTGTCATGGGATTTAGGACTATATCAATAATAGGACTATCTATCTCGATAGTAGAAAATAAAACTCTAAGAAATTTGTAGCGAAGCCAAACAACTAGTTATAAATATACATACATCCCTTCCCATTGTACTCTACTAATTTGGTTACCCATTCATTGTCTTCTAGTTTCACCCCATTTGAATATGTAAATGTAGTCTCATTTACTCATATTCCTCTTGCAACCCATACAAAATTTTTCCCTAAAATTTCATTCATTTCACATGATTTTCCCCTAAACAAGGAGCTCTATCCACTTTACAATACCGCTTGTATCAATGGTAAATTCATAACAGGAATTATGGTTGATCCCTCAAGCCATGTGAATATCAATAATTTACATAATGATAAATATGATGAGTCACAAGATACCCTTCACACATTTGATGGGTTTTCTATTATGCCTATGGGTACTATTTCTTTGTTAGTCCTAAAAGGACTTAAGGCTATGGAAGTCGAATTTGTTGTGATCCCATAGTCTAACTTATTCAAAGAAAGGCTAGGCATTTTGTGACCGGACTCCATGAATGAAGTCACTTCGGTGATCTGTAAATGTCTAAAGTTTCCCCATGAGGGTACCATGCAAGTTGTCTACGATATTGGATACAAGCCACTAGTAGCATGTGGTGGATTTTACCTTAACCAATTTTGGCCAACCCTAGTCAGACCTCCCCCTCATAAGGGATGTATTTTGTATAGAGCTTATTATAGATACAAGACTTGGGGCTCAATGCTGAAGGGTGGTTTTCCCTCATCTCCTTATGTTGTTTCTCTAAAGGCCTTCTTGCATGCACAACAACATGCTTTTTCTTCTACCCCTCCAAGGGAGAAGGAAAAGCTAGCTCTTTCCCTTAGGCCTTCCCCTTCTAGTTCTTTTTCACCTTCAACTTCCTCTTCCCAACATTTAGAGGTGTCTTATGTTCTTATTACTATTCCTAGAATAGGAAAAGGAAAAGTACCCATGCTATGGAATTCAAAGCCCCAAGTCTTTCAACTTCCTATTTTACCCACGGTGCCTCAAGCCACCTTTTATAGAAAGGGGAAGTATTCTTGTGGTATTTTTCCTATGTTTTGGCCTTCACCTATTCCTCCACTTGCTCCTAGAGTAGGGAAAGGAAAGATTCCAATCACTAAGACACCTATTTGTATTCTTGATTTTGTGCTTCCTCTTCCCATTCCTCATAAGGAGACCATCTTCCTCTTGTGGTAGAGAAGGAGCCCATTGTGTCTTCTCAAGCCATACCTTCTAGTTCCCATAGATGACATAATAGGCCTTTGCATGAGCACAAGAACTGGTGAAAGGCTTTGGCTAAGAAGCACATTGCTTTATAGAAGAGTGAGGAGGAGCTTGTTGTTTCTTTATCTACTCATTCAATTTTGATTCCTTCTATATTTTCTTCTATCTTAGTTCCTATCACCTTATTTATTATTCCAACATCACTGGTGGATCCTGATGAACATCAGCTCAAAATGGTTCATGTGTTCATCGCTCCCTCATTGGACCCTCACCTTCTTACCTCTCTTCCTCATACTCTTCCTCTCTTGTATCCCATGGAAATTCCTCATACAAAGGTGGTGTCCTTTGTTGCTCTATATCCTTCTTCTTCTACTTTTTCTTCACTTTTGGGATTCTACATCCTCTGGTGAAGTATAATTATGAGGATGATCTCACTTCAGGTGATGTTCGTAAGAAATTTTTAGCTTCTCTTAAGTCTTTCTTTCCTTTTTCCTACATCATCCTTGTGATAAAGGCATCCCTCACATCCTCAGAGTTTATCACTACCCATTTTCTTGAGGTCTATAATGACTCTCATGTGTCTTGTGCTCTTCTCACTTAGTTGAAATAGGGAACTCCTAAAAAGTGCATGTACAACTCATTGGATGACATCCCAAATCTATCCTTGATCTTTTCAAGATCGATGACCTTGGTCTCCCAAGATCTCAGTGAATAGGACCTTGAAGGGCCTTCTTCCTTTACCCTTTTCGTAGGTAAGTAAATTGGTGCAACCCTTGATATTCCTCTCCTTGATGCTCATCCTCCCTCCCCTTACAATGATATAGATTTGGAGTAGGACAACCTACTAGTGGATTCAAATTAGGGTGGTACCCTCTTCTACATCTTTAGATTAGTTTGTGTGATTGTTTATGTTCACCCATGATTTTCTATATTTATTTGTGATCTCACCTTGAGGACACTTGCTACCCTTGTAGGTGTTTGGATACATGAGAGAAAATATTTCATAACCTTCTTCTCTTCATTTCATCATTCCTCTATATGTCATAATCTTAAATTTTCACATCGTGGATGATGCAAAGTGTCGAGGAATTTAGGCCTCTTCTATGTTGACCCAATTTTGAATTTGAATTTATCTTCATGTACTAATCTTCATGTTCTGATACATTTGGGGGGTGATGATATTTCATACATATATTATATTATATTTATCTATTTATATCTATGAGCAGTTATGACCCCAAATAATCAAATCCCATTATGCTCTTAATTTCTTTGTCTCTACTTTCTTGCTTCATGATATTGTGGTTTCTATGTGTTCTCCCTCACATGTGTGAAAAAATTCCATGAATACATCTCACCATGTATCTCATTCCATAATGTCTCTTGTCTTTATTTTCTCTCATTATAATGAAAATATGTTTCAAAAGGATTCCTTGATGTCTTATGTCTTAATTTCTTGGTGTCTTATATCTTGGCGTCTAGCTTCGGGGAAACCTAACTAGACCTATCATGTCTTTTCTATGATTGTCCTGTAATGTAGTTTGAAATAGCCACACACCTATATGATTTCCTATGGATTGTATCCATGCTATCCATACTTATCAGTGCCATCTTTATCTAATCATATTGTCTTATCTTGTGTCTATGGACATTTTTTTATCATGTCTATTTTTTTCTTTTTTACCTAACATGTTTGAAGCTAATATGTTTGTGGTGAGATTTCATCTTTCTTTGCAGGATCAAATACCCATGTCCTCTTCATATTCTAGTGAAGCTCATTTCACATCAGGTATACTAAATCAAATTTCTACTTCCTCTTCATTTTTGGTATATTCTCTTCAATCTCTTTCTACTTTAGCTCACACATTCTTTGACACATATTCTTGCTAAAGTGGGGGTGAAATGTTATGGTTTAAAATTTCATCCTAGTATAATTTACCATATCATATCCTTACTTTGGACTTATAAATTGATAATGCTAAATCCAATTGCTCCAATCCTTTTATCCCATTTGTACCTTGTCATTTTCTATCAGTGGAGGGAATTTTGACTAGGATGCTTCCACTCTGTGTAGATATTTGCACGCCATGTAAACATCCCTAAAAAATTCCCAAGTTAGCAAATATTTTGAATTTAAATTTCCTATCATCTATGAAGTGCAATGCCCCTTGTGACTGCAGACCCACCTAAAAATGATTCTTTTCCCTCCAAACCTCCATTTGAAACCCATAATTCCATTCCATTCAATTCTAATCTTCATTCTTACAATTCTACTCACTTCTTCCATTTCATTCTTGCTCTATTAGTCTTCCTTTCTTTCTACACCATTATTCTTGCAGGTTTCAAGATATTGGCACTACACTCTTACATGATCAAATTGCATTCTCCAAGATCTCATCTTTCCTCTCAACTTCTCCAAGATTGTAGGAGGGAGGTTAATCTTTATCTCATAGCATTATTATCTTTATAATTAGCATATTGATTATCTTTGTATTTCTATATGTCTTGTCTATTTATTTCATTATCATTATTCTATATTGTTGTATATCCATTTTTTCATGGAGGTAGAAATACCAAAGTGGGGGTTTGACTGAAATAAGCCTAAAAAATTAACCCCAAAATTTTCTCATTTCTATGTGTATGATTTTATTCATGTGGAGCTTGTGGCAGGTTGGACCTACCATGAGTTAGATATCTCTCTCGTACTTTATATTTCACTTGTACTTAGTTTATCTTTTATTTAAAAGTATTCTTCTTGTTGTACTTGTTTATCTTTCCATTCATTTCGAACATTCTATCATTTTTTGTTAAACTATTAGATTCCAATATTTGGGTTTTTAGAAATCATTGAGCGTTTCAGTCACACACTCTACTCTTTATTCATATGAGATTCCATCACATCCTTGAGATGATAGTGCTTTACACTGTCATCCATATCCCACTTTTTTGTCCTCTAGCTGAGAGCCAATTAATATATTCCTTGAAAACTCCACGATCTATTCAATTAATTCATGAAGTCCTCCATTTTGAAAACCCATAAATATAGCTTATCTTTTCCCTTCATTTTCTATCCCATATTTTATGCTTTCTTATCGAGGTGACTGGGGGTAATTCACTTCCTTTAGACCCTATTTTTCTTGGGACATGGGAGTATCAAATCCACTCATTCATAACCTCTTCCATAATAAAATTTTTAAATGAAGACCATGTCATGCACACCAAATGAGATCTCACAAGGATTGGCATTCAACATTTTCTGAACACACTATAGTGTTGAGAGGGGGGTGAATCAAAATATCTTAAAAAATAACCATTCTATTTGCAAATTAAACACCACATCAAATTTACTGAAAGAAAAGTAGAAATGGAGAACACACACAACATAATGCCACCAATATTTTCCTGTGGAAAACCCAAGGGAAAAACCATAGCGGGAGTTAACTCAAATTGTAGTGTAGAAAAATGTGATCCTTTACATTTTCACATTTTTTTTGGTCCCCCTTAATTTAAATGTACTTAATTATTGATTAATAAGCCCTATTTTGCATCTACAAGACTAATAAATTACCTTTTTTGAAGGGGAAACCTAGTAATAATTAATGCCAACACATAACAGTTTTCCTTGAGCAATGTGTGTTCCAAGAATAGGGACCTGGGACAAATTCACCCATGGGCGAATGGGTCCTCCCTAGGCCTTTGAACCTAAATTTAATTTATGTTTTTGGTGGTACTTTAACTTCTTTGGATTCAAATTTTGATGTCGGCTTGTAATGTTTAATTTTTCAGGAAATTAAGGAAACATATCTATAAAAATAATTTTATTTTAGATCCTAGAATTTCAATCTAAGTGAACAAACAAGGAAATAGGGTGCTCTCCACCTTTTAGGAGATGGAACACATAAGGGGGGGTGGTCCTATTTCACTCTTAGTTCATTCAAGGAAACCCTAGAGATCTCAACCTATTGATCCAATTAGAAAAAGATATTGCTACAAGGTTTCCTTGGGTGTGATTAAAAGGTGGTTCACCACTAGGTATGTGCATGATCATGATGGGCCAAAAAGTGGTGATATGATGGCTATGTGTAGGGTATATGGCTGATGACTTTTTTTTACCCAAAATTGATGAAACGAAAAGGGTTTTTAAAGGAGATTCTTAGCTTTCCACCAATATAAATTATTTTTCAATTTGAATTTAATAAATAATCATTACTCATTTTCTATTTGAATTACGACTAAAGTCCTAATTGATAGGTTGATTGAAAAAAATCTATAGCTTTCAAATGGTATCACATTTTTTGAATCCAAAACATGCATCACATTCTATGCTTTGCATATTATAGGATTAAAAATAATTTGAATTTCATGAAGTTTTGACCAAGTTAAGGTGGTTAGACGTACGAGTTTTTTATATTTTTTAAAAGTTGTAATAAAAAATTCATAATTAATTATTTACTTGGAAAAAAATTACAAAAAAATATATATCACATCCGGAATGAGTCATCTACTTATATCTAAAATATTATAAAAAAATATTATCATTTTATTGTGGTTAGGGTGGTCAGACAGACACCTACTTCTTATTTTTTCCCTAAAATTTAAGTACTAGTGCATTGAAATTTCAAATTTTCACCAAATAGATTTTTTTTTTTAAATAAACCTAGTAGTTTAGAAACTACATTCAATTTTCTATAGATTCTATTCTTACATATTTTTAAAATAATATAGATAACTTATTCAAATTTTTACGTCAAGTTGCCTAACTCGGATTTTTCTGAATTTTTCACCACTTAAGGGCCTATTTTTTCCATGATGATCTTGCACATACCCCACTAAGAAAATTCTTATAAAGAAGGGAATGCAAGTAATATGCAAATATAGCTATGTAACCTAGGAAATGAAACTTAAAATCAAAATAATAAACTGTGGATAAAATTAGAAGTACTTGGAAGATTGGAGATGCATAAAATAAAGTCTACAATCCCAAAATTATGAATATTGATGTGAAATGAGAATCATACACCAAAATGGCTGATTTAGTCCCAAATTAGGGTTTCAGGCTGAATGTGGAATCTACAACTGGTAAACCAAGATCTATAGAAAATGTATAAAAAGTGGTACATTGGGACTCATACGTCCAAGGTGGTGATTTAGTCCTAGTATTAGGGTTTGGTTGAACCTTGGTACTAGCTTCTCTCTTGTCTAATCTTTGAGTCTAAAAATTTAAATTCTATCCTGTAGGTGACTTTCTGTGAAGATGACAACTTTGACAACTTTCTTCAATCTTGCAACCTTCTCTTTAAAGGATCTTCAAGCCTCAAAACACCTAAATCTACAATTGCACATGTAGAGGAGACAAAAATGTTGTTTTGTTTGTGGATAGGGGTTTTCCTTGGTCCAACCCCATTTTGGTAATCAAACCTTGAAATGAAATGAAATATAATGAAGGAATGATGAATGAACAAATATTCTATGTTGCAACTCACCAAAAACTTGGAATAAAGGCTATAATATTGTATAGAATGGCTAGCATGAATGTAAAAATTGACTTGATTGTATGTTATGAATCTTGACTTAAATGCTTTCTTGAAACATGAAAAACTACATCATAAATGTTAGCTAAAAAACACACATGATGTAGGATAAATTTGACATGATGCTCGAATATTGAATATAGCTCCAAAATGATTGATAATAAGCTCTTGAATACTCTTGATCTCATAAAATTTCTAGGATACTAGCTCATAAAAGTTGTTAGGAGTAATTATTTGAAATAACCTTGTATTTATACTTTTTATACCAAATTTCCTAAAATTACAACACTACAAGTTGACATTGCATCTACGAGAATATAATCCCACCATGAATTGAATACAAAATAGGTCCAAGCTAAAGTAGGAATCATAAGCTAGTTGGGGCATATTAGTCCCACTAGCCTAGGCTTGTGACACAAATTTCAAGAAAGCTAAGTTTATGCCATATTCAAGATCAGGCCCTGAGAATTAGGTTGGACCCATATTCCCAAGGTGGTGTATGAGTCCTAGATCACTAAATTTGGAACAAACAACCCATGAAAATGAATTATGATTGGTCATTAGTTAAGGGTTGGGATTATACTTAGAAAAATACAATAAATAAGGCTTGTGGATGTAAAATAGAACCAAATAAGGCATAAAGAAGCCCAATTTTAGCGAGGAGGGTCCAAACAAGTGTGAAAAATGTAAAGGGATACATTTTTCTACACTACATTTATACCCCACTTTAGTGAGAAGAGGAACTTGCTTCAAAATCACACTAAAGTAGACAAAATCACATAAAGAGGGGTCCAAATGTACCAATGCTAGTGAGATAGGATGGAATTGATTAAGAGGGTTGTGCAAGCACGTAGGATCAAGATCCTATGGGAAAAAAACATAGACACAAAAGAATAGACATGCAAATGATGTATGAAGTGACAAAAAGGTACAAGCATACATTTCTAAAGACATAAAGGAGATATAAAAAGAAAAGAAAAGGGTGGATCAAGCCTCAACCGCTTGTCCAACATAATGTCAATTATATCTAAGCTATTTTTCCAAAAATAATTACAAGTGGAATGCGATGTCCACTATGTAAACCAAATGTACCCTCATAAGGGCTAGTGGAACCTTAGGCCATCCACTAGGTGAGCCCCCAGAGACATATACACATACCGCTGGTATGCACTCACATCGACAAGCAAGTGGCTATGGGAAAGTAATGCCTAAGCTCAACTCCCATATGCTACCCATACAAAAGCTATGCCTGCTGATAACTTTGATAAGGTGCCACACAACACAAACAACAAGATTCATGAGGCAAGTAAAGCTTCGTATGCTTGAAACTCATGAAAAAACAAGATTCCTCCATGAGCAAGAAAAGTGTATTATGCAAGGTGGCCATATAATAAATATTGTAAATGCAAAATAGTGTAAGGTATGTTCAAAAGAGTTTTTATTAGTTCATGTAAGGTCTTAACTTAGGGAAAATTGAGCCTAATGTATCCAAGAGAGGACCAATCAAATAATAGAAGATTCACAACTTAGGGGATGTACTGTGTTGCATCAAGCCACTAAGAGGAATATAATATGCTAAGAGAGATCATGCTCTTGAGGGACATCACACCCATTGTCACCACAAAGTGAAATATGCATTGCATGAAGTAAGAAGAATACACAATGAAACACAAGTTATAAAATGCAAAATAATAATGCCAATGTATGCCCCCACTTTAATAAAATTTCTAAACACCATGCTATGAGAAATGACCTTAAAGTAGCTCATGATAAACACTAAGAGTAAATAGGACATGAGAGCTTATTCAGAAAGCCCTATGCCCAGTCATATGTTTCCAAATGAAGCTACGTCATGTTAAGGGGTTGTCCCCAAAATGAAATTCCAAAATCACATAAGGGATCCATGGATTTAGGGTCAATATGTATTTTCCACAATGATTTTAGAAAGATCAAAACTGTCATCATTCCCCAAATACTCATGGAATAGGAAGAATGACACAAAAAGAGCAAAAAGAAAGAAAATATTTTATTTCAACATGGAAGAGACCTAAGTGTCTCAATGTCTTGCATCATCCCCAAAAGGAAAACACAAGACAAAGAAAAGATAAAGGAAAATCTTTTGGGTCAACATGGTAGAGACCTAAATGTCTTGATGCCTTGTGTCATCACCAAAAAGAAAGAAAAAGACAAAGAAAAGATAATTTTTTTATGACATAGAGAAGAATTTAGATAGATATAGAGGAATGCACAAAGAGAGATGTATCAAACATAACATTATGGGAGATCACATTACACACATGCAATCACATAAAAGAAAGATGAAAAAGAAAATAAAGAGAAGACTAGTAAGGAACATGCAATTCAACCTATTAGCAGGTCATCCTCATCCCAATCTTGTTCATCATATACAAAATCTGAACAACTAGCCAAAGGGACAATAGAAAGTACAGTACTAGGGAAAGGCTATAAAATTCATTTCCCCACTATGTGCAATACAAGAATGAGCTGAGGTAGGTGATGAGAAAGAGCTCCTTGAATTTTTTAGATGACTTAAAATAAAGGTAAAGCATGTAATAGTGAGCATATTATAATCCTACAACTATTACATGGAAAGGAGCTAAAGGACATGCTTTAAGGGATTATTTCTATGATATCAAACTTTTTAAATATTTGGTTTAAAGCATAAATCTCATCAGTACTATGTCCAATAACTCTATCTTATCGACAATTTTGAATGTTTACATTCTTAGGATATGGTTTTGGATGTTATTTCATGGGTGGTAATGTTATAATCCTTGGCTTAGAATTATGTGTAAGGTTCTTTTAGTTGAAGACATGGGACAAGTGAATTTTAGTTTCTCTATTTTTTAAGACCCTTGTTGGTTGCTAGATTCACCAGCTTGTTGAGGAGGAGGAACTAAGATGATCCTATTATCCTTATCATTGTTACAAGGCATTGGCTGTTCTTAAGGAAGGACAAAACTTATGTCAAGAGGAGGATCTTGATATCCTATGCCTTTGGTATCTTTAGTTGGTATTTTATCTAAAAGTTGATGAATTTCATGTTCTCTTGTTGTATCATATCCTTGTTTGCTTAAGATTATGAGACCTCTTCCAAATTTCTCTTCTAGGTTGATAGGAGTGTTGGTCACTTTGTTAACATAGGATTATTGAATTTTTTCTTGATTAGAGGTGGTAGGTTCACGTATTGTAGGGAGCTTACCCTCATGTTGTGTCTCAAAGACCAAACATCTCTAGTTGTGTTGGTTGTTTCATGGAAGGATAAAATGATGTATTAGTCTCAAGGTTGGTAAGGAAATCATTTATGAACTTGTTGTTCATGTTGTTATCATCTTTTCCAATGATGTCAAATTCACAAGGAGGACATGCATTAGGAGTTGGTTGAGCATGAGTGAGTACAATTTCATTAGGGTCATTTCCAAAAGCACAACTTGACACATCCACTAATGACTTCAAGGGCATCCAAAGCTTACTAAAGCACATATCCATTATGAAAAGTAATGCAATGACCAAGAATGAAATTCAATTTTTATATTCTACAAAAAGTAATTTTCTTATTACACTATGCAACAATCTAAAAATGAAATGTTTTAAATGAAATTTTGAAATTTAACAATGCACAAAATGGATCGAACTAAGCTAGGTCTAATGAAATGAATGAAATAGAAACTTAGTAATCTAAAACAGAGATCTAACAACAATAAACAAAAACACAAAACAAGGTTTTTAATGCTATAAAATGAAAATTTAGGTTTGATATGGGACTAAATTGCATAGAGGGCCATATGAGTTCCAATTAGGGTTTTTTAAGGGTTCAAACGATAACAGTCAACAAAAAATACCTAGAAGTCACGTAAAACAACCTATACAAGGACTAAATCACCCAAAGGGGTGAATGAGTCCCAAATTATGGTTTTGACACCAAATTTAGCAAATTGTGAGTGAATGTTAAGGTTTCTAGTTTGTATGTTGCCTTGACTATTTGCAATTATAGATTTTCTATGAAACAAAATGATTTGAGATTTAAAAATGCAACCTATATGCACTTTTCACTAATGCAATGTTTAGAATCCCTAAATTCAAATTAACTAATGCAATATCTAATGAAAATATAAAGATCTAGGACTAAAATGCACTCCAAATAAAAAATAAGGTGTCCAAAGGCCGAGTTCACCAAAATGAACACACAAGGAAATAGGGTGTGCTCCACCTTTTAGGTGATAGAACACATAAGGGGGGGTCCTCCTATCTCACTCTTATTTCATTCAAGGAAACCTTGGAGATCTTAACATTATAATCCAATTAGGAAAAAAGATTGCTACAAGGTCTCCTTGGGTGTGATTAAAATATATTTCACTAGTAATAAAATGCTTAGAAAGAAGGAAATGCAAGTAATGTGCAAATCTAGCTATGTGACCTAGGAAATGAAACTTAAAATCAGAATAATAAACTATAGGTAAACAAAGAAGTACCTAGAAGAGTGGAGATTCCTGAAACAAGGTTTTCAATCCCAAAAATATTACCTTTGATGTGAAATAGGAATCATACACCAAAATGGGTGATTTAATCCTAGTTTAGGGTTTTAGGTTGAGTCTAGAATCTATAATTAGTAAACCAAGATCTATTAAAATAAAATAAAATTGTATACTAGGACTCATACAACCAAGGTGGTGATTTAGTCCTAGTATTTGGGTTTGGCTGAAACTTTGGTATCCTCTATTGATCTTTTGTAGCTTCTCTCTTGTCTAATCTTTGAGTCTAAAACTTTGAATTCTAGCATATAGGTGACTTTCTGTGAAGATGGCAGCTTCTTGAAAACTTTGACAAGTTTCTTCAATATTTTAAATTTTTCTTCAAAGGATCATCTTCAAGCCTCAAAATACCTAGATCTACAATCACACATGTAGAGGAGAGAAAAATGTTTTTTAGTTAGTGGATAGGGGTTTTCCCTAGTCAAACCTCATTTTGGTAGTCAAGCCTTGAAACAAAATGAAGTAGAATGAAGGAATGATAAATGAAAAAATATGCTATGTTGTAACTCACCAAACCCTTGGAATAAAGGTTGTAATCTTATATGAAATGGATAACATGAATGTAGATCTTGAATCTTAATTGTATGTTATGAATCTTGACATGAATACTTGCTTGAATCATGAAAACCTACATCACAAATGTTCTTTCAGAAGCACACATGATGTATGATGAATTTGACATGATAATTGAATCTTGAATATAGCTCAAAAATACTTGATAATCAGCTCTTGCATGCTCTTGATCTCATAAACTTGCTAGGATATTTTCTCATAAAAGTTTCTAGGAGAAATTATTTTAAATAACCTTGTATTTATACTTGTTTATGCCAAAATTATTGAAATTACAACACTACAAGCTGACATCAGATCTAGGAGAATACAATCCTGCAAAGAATTGAATTAAAAATAGGTCCAAGCTAAAGAAAGACTCATATGCCAGTTGGGGCATATGAGTCCCAATAGCCTAATATTGGGACACAAACTTCAAGAATAGCTAAGTTCAATGCCATATTCAAGATCAGGCCTCAAGACTTAGGTGGGACCTGTTGATGGTCAAAACAACACAACAACATTAAACAAAATATCTCTATTCTATTTCTCCTAAAAAAGAAAGAAAACATATAGTAATATAACTCCCAAGGTCCTGGTAGTTGGTTCTCAACTGTGCTAATATTGCTCAATGGTCAATGTAGTTGTAATGTTCAAGGGGCCTTTACTGGTAATAAGGAACAAAACTACATTAGATCAACTAACCTACATTGGGAGGCGGGTTTAAATAAATATAAATGATAGATCAAAGCTTTAAAATAGGGGAATATGAATAAAACTTCTTAATATCTATACATGCATATCAATAATGAGTGTTTCTTTATCCAACCAAAACCACAACATGATGCAATCCATAGAATAATCTATACCACTACATTAATTCATAGTGCTAATTTAATGATCACAACCATTCACTAAAACCTTAACTTTAAGATTCAAAACAAATCATTCACTCATCATTAAAACATAGATCAAATAGACATAACAACAATTTCATTCACAGATAATTCAATGAGATAATCTTGAATCCGATTTCCTCTATTTATTTGCATCAAATAGAAAACATTTAGGCACAACAAGTCACTAGCATACAGATTGACTATGATTCATTAATCTTATCAAGGAGATCCAAACATAACAACATGTAAACTATATAAAACTGTAAAATGTATCCAAGTTCAACTAAACTTTCAAAGTATCTACTAACAATTCATGAAATCCTAAGACTATGATTCCTATTGGCTATCAATAGGTGGGTAAATTTTCTTCAATCAGCAGACCTTTACAAAATAGACCCCAAAAGTATATGTAGACATGCTATGTGCAAGTTCCTCTCAATCAGAACTTAGATCCACAAATTAAGGAACCAAGACTGCATGAAGGAACTAGACTAGTGATCTTTAGTTACAAGTCTTAACTTGTTTGTTACACAAAATTATGACACCCAAGGAAGAAGGTGGAACTGTTGGATGGGAACTCAAGTCTAGCTTGTGTCAAAATTTTGCAAAATAGGAGAAGAGAGGGTGTTGTGTCAAGAGGAAAGTGTTCTGCTGCTAGATTAATCTTGTGTTGCTTGGTGAAGGATATACTCATCATAACTAGAGAGCACTTGTTGAAGGATATCCAAATCAGACCCATCTAACCAATTTTCCTCAAATTTGATCCTCTTTAACTCTGCTGAGGCAAATTCCTGCATATCCTTTAATTTGATTGATTCCCTTCTAGCAGCTTTTACATCTTCCCTAATGTCCATGAATCTATCCAATGAAAAATCTTCTCATCATCTCCTTTTTGCATTACTTCTTCAAATCTACTACTCCACTTCTCCCTCAACTTGTCCAAAGGAAGGCCCTCTTTGACTAGGATGTCCACATTGATCAGAATGGCAACTACCACCTCCAATTCATCAATCTGCTAGTTCAAGTCTTTGCTTGCTTCTTGAACCTCATTCTTATGCTCATAAATGAACTTGGATTTGAATCTTATTATAATCACAAACTTCTCAATAAAATCTGCATTTTCTTCTTCAAGAATTGACTACTCTAGGAGAGTTGACTTAGGCACTTTGTTGATGTCCTTAAGCTTCTTAACATATTCCCTGTACTCTTCATCTTGCTTTCTAGATCTTCAACATGATGGTTCATATTCCCTACCAACTCAAATGCTTCTTCATGAACCTAGAAACTATTAGTTAGCACTTCACCAACCTCCTTATTGAGTCTATCAATCCATCTATCAAGCATCCCCACCTTACTCCTTATTTGCACCAAGTCATCAGCTTCTTTCTTTGTCAGTAAAACCGTGGATTCACGAGTAGTATCTTGTTGAGAAATTGGAGTAGAGACATCCTTTAAGAACTTATGCAACTAATCCAACTGGGCTTTAAGCTCATCTTTCTTTTTCTTGTCTTTAATCATTTTGGATTTGGTGGAGGAAGCTACAATATCAATGAGATTCATTTGTTGATTCCTTGTAGGTCTCCCCAAATTCATAGTGCCTAATTGGTAATCGGTTATTTATATATCATCCTTGTCCTTATCCTCCACTAGAATTGCACATTCAACAATAATTTCCCTTGCATCCGTGAGCTTGGTGGAGAGAAGAACTTTGGCCTTCTTTTTGGGTCTTTCCTTCTCTATCTCCTTCATCATCTCATCCTAATTGAGAGGCTGAGGTTGAACTATCTTTTTCTTCTCTAAATCAAGTTTCAACCATGTAGGAACAGTTAGAGTAGTGACCACTTGTTTTGAAGAAGAGGTAGCAGTGGCAGAAGATAGAGGTTGCAATATGATATTTCTAGGTTGAGAGTCAACTTCTTGCACATTTTTCTATTCTCTTTGTGCTTCTTCTTGTGCAATTATTTTATCCTATTCTTAATCTTTTTTCTCCTACAACCTTTTGGCTTCCAATTCCTTCTTTAAATGCTCTTCTCCCAATTTTCTCTCCTCATACATCTAGTCTCTTTTCTTCTCTAGTTCCTTGACATAGTCCCATGCCTCTTTCAATTTCTTCTCATGTAGAGTAAGCTCCTTAGCCTCCCTTTCTCTTTCTAGGAATTCTTTCTCTTCTCTCCTTTGATGTACTTCCTCAATAGCCTTGAATTTAGCCTCAAGAGCTTCTTTTCCCTTCTATGTCTGGCCTTTTCCTCCTCAAGATCATGAATATTTTGTAGCATTTCCAATTTATCTCTTTCATCTTTGGTTTTGAGCTCTTGCTCTTTTTTTTGTTACTTATTTTCCAATTCATTAGCCTTGGCTTGAGCTTCCAAATCTTGCTATTTCAATGCATAAATTATGCCTTAGCATCAATCTTCTTTTTTTTAGCTAGTGCCTTAGCTTGGGCCCTGGCATCTGTTTCCCTTTTGGTGTCCTCAAAAAACTTCCATTCATCTTCTTCAGTTAAGATATGTTTTGTCCCTACATTCTCAGTCTCATCCAAAGATGCCACCACATGAGTATCTTTTTTGGATGGGGTAGCCTCATAATCTATTTCTATGTCATGAATTTCTATTTCATGCTCCTTTTCCTTCAATAACTTGGCTTCTTTGTGAAGATTCCCCATAGGCATTTTTCCACTTGGTTGCTCTATGATAAGGGGTTGACTTGATGTTTCCCTTGAAAGAGATGTTGAAGAACTTGGTTATATTGTAACCTCTTCCCCATGTGCCTCAGGAGGGTCCTGAGCAAGAATTTGAATTTTCTCTCCAAAATTAGGAGGAAAGAACTCTTGGGGCTCCTTAGGAGCCATTCTTCTCTTTATTCTTTTGTACCCTTGAGTGGTACTTATTACCTTCCTCTTTTTTGGAGGTTTGAGCCTCTGGCTCCTTAATCCTCATGATAACCCATTGAATGCTCTTGTCCAATACCAACCTTGCAATCTGTTTTATGTTAATGGACTCTTTTGCATTCTAGTCCACTGGATCAAGGTCCCTGGTGCCTATATTTTCTGCATCATATTGGGGATCCAAATTTACCCCATAATTTTATAATGTCTCAAGGATGTCTTCCTTTATCCCATACTAAACCATGAGTGGGATAGGAAATCTTTCATAGTTTCTCCTTTTGAGATCATATTCATCTTGTAAATCCATCCAAAAGTCCTCCAATAGATTGAAGTGTTTGTCAAAGATAGTAGGAAGGAGTGCCTGCATCTTATGTTTAGGATCAAAATGTTTCCTCGAAGTGTACAAACCCAACTTCAAGTATATTAACTCATCACAAATTTCCTTAGCTGCCACATTGTGTGCACAACTATATTCACCCATCTTCATGATGAATTTGTGGTAACAAGTCTTGTGTTTATTGGAAAACTTAAGATTGAATACTATAGCTTGATAGATGAAATACATCAAGACAATGATGTTGCTACAACACCTGGGAAATAGATGGGGGTGGCCATAAAAAATAACTAGCCTAAAATAGGTAAATTTGGGGTATTGGATATACCAATGTCCCCACTCTGCAATAAAGACCATGGCCTCTCTGCTCAATTTGTAACCAATATCTCTTGATAGCTAGTTAATGATAACATAAAAAAATGCATCATTAACCCTTCTATAATGTGACTCAGAGGCCTGTAAGGTGAGTTGATCATAATGATCCCTTACATTCTTCTTTCCTTGGTCTTCTCCCAACATGCCTACTACATTCAATCTAGGAAAGATTCCCCTTCTAGATGCGGCATGAATCACATAAGAGTTCATGAAGAAACTCTTGGTTTCTCTAACTCTAAGCATTTGATTGTGTATGCAATCTAACACAATCATAGGCCAATCATACTATTTCCTGCCATCTAGAATAGTCTAAATAAATGTAAACATCCATTCCTTGAACTAGGAAGCATCTGGGCTCTTCCCAAACACCCTAGAGAGCATCATTATTATGTCTTCAATCTCTTTGTAGAAGTATTCCCTTTTAGGCTAGTCAGGAAGCTTAGCCAAAGACTTTTTCTCAACTCTCATCCAACTCTTGTTCATATGAGTTTTGTTAGTCTCCTTCTTATCACTATATAATTTGAGGGATTCTGCTTATTGAGCTACCTGGGATTTTGTGGAACAGGTGCATTGAACATAAATATGATCATTTGTGGTGTTAAGTCAATAATAACATTTCCTTACAAATACACACATTTCCTGGTGGTAGGATTGTATGCTCTGACTACAATCATTATCAATTCAGGATGCTGGACTGATAGGGGAAAGATGGCAACATGTGCTAATCCAGATTGGATAATTTTTTGTGTCCTCCCTATTACCTCTTCACCAAAATTTTCCAAGAGCAACTCCTCATAACTGAATCGGCCTAAGTTGGTATCAGTGATGTCTACCCAATCAGAATCCACCTTGCTCGCTATGAGGGTAGATTCCCTAGTGTAAGGGAGTTGCTCCACCTTGATCTTCTTTGGCTTAGCTCCTTGCCTTGAAGTTTTTGTAGGTTGGATCCTTTGAGAAGCCTCTTCTCATGCTCCTGACATCTTCCAATCTCTACAATAAACCCTTATATTAGATGAAAAAAAATCATAAAAATCAATACATCAACCAACATCTTTCTCTACTTCCTCAGGACAACTTTCATACTTAGCCAAATTTCAAAATTCATCGGAAGCAGAGTCACAAAAGATTAGGGAACTATTTCAACACAAAGTGGGTTTGAGACCAAAACGAGGATGAGACCGGAACCAAAATCGGAATAGAAACTGAACCTGCAACTAATCGCTAGTTCCAAGTTCAAACTCCAATTTAGTTTCAACTCCGCTTAAGGGCAAGTGTGAAGTCAAAAATTAACAATAATCAAAAGTAGGATCACTTTGGGAATGAACCCCAATGCGAACATCCATAGGAAAAGTATACTCCTGAGTCTTCTTCTGCTAGTTTTAACATAAAAGAATGGAGCACTTTACTTAAAGATGTGGTCACATGGATTGAAGGGCTAGGGTCATAAGGGTTTATAAGGAAATACAAATAGAGGGGATTAACCTCACCCCTTAACCACATAAAGAACAATTTAAACCCCAAGGCTGAATATTCTGTAAAGGTCATCAAGCAAACCCTAGTTTGCATGACACATCGACTCAGAAAAATAGGGCATCACAAACCCAACATGGAAATCACATAATCGACACATAAGAATGATCAAAAGGGTCTCCAAACAAATCCAAATGTATTTAATAGATGATGGACCCAACCAAACAAAATCCTAGTTAAAAACTAGGACACAACAAAATGTGCCTACCATGAAAGTGACAACAAAACAGAAACAAACAAATGGAAAGAAAGAAAACAAAATGGGAAAACATAAAAGGAAAAAAAAAACCAAAAAGACACCAAGAAATGAGTGAAGATTCACAGAAAAAGGTTCTGCGAATGTGCCAAAAAATGACAAGAAAGAACATGAAAACAAAATGACAAAACACAATGGGAAAATAAGAGAAAAGAAATCCTACCTCGAAACGCCCACAAGGAAAGACTAAAACTTGAAAAAGATTCACTCACCAACATGCCTCTACAATCAAATCACTCCTTTCAAAGTTCTCCTAGCTTTGTTTTACTAAAATGACTTAGATAACAAAGATAATGAGCCAGTTAAACACAATTAATATTTTATAATTAGTTAGCGCATGTGAGGAGGCTGCAATTAATGCAATAAATGCGGTAGGTAAGAGGTAGATCAAGCAATGCAAACAAACAGTTAACTCCTATGAACACCAAAGGCAAGGTGGATGGAAACCCAGATCTGAGATAGAATAAAGAACCTTTAACAAGTCTCTTACCTAACCCCGAACCTAGTTCTGGTCATGCGACAAAGAAATACAACAAAGAGGAATGCAGGAAGAAGTGGGACCAAAACCGGAATTGGAACTTTTACAAAGTTCCAAGTTCAGCTTTGATTCTGGTTCTAATCCCGACAAAGGAACACAAATGAAGACAAGAAAAACAAAGCAAAGGGAAGGGGGACTAGAACAAAAACCAGACCTGGACCAAACAAAAACACAAATTATAACACAAAGGAAACAAGTGGAATCAGAATTGGGAGAGAAGAAAAATCTAGAAATTTTAGAAAGTTCCAAGTTTACTCTCCGGTTTTGCTTCTATTCGAGAAAAAAAAAACAAAAGGAAAAAAAGAAATGACTCAAGGGAGAAATGGACCCAAGATTGCGAGACCAACCAAAAGAAAATGAAAAAGAACAAGGAAGAAAGGTGAAACCAGAACTGAGATTGAATCTAGACTTGGAGCCTTACAAAAAATTTAAGTCCATTTTCTATTCTGACTCTGCTTCCAACAAATCAAAAGAAAGAAAGACTTACGAGAAAAATGAAAAACTCCTAAGACCCCAAAAAAACACCAAGGACAAAAACAAAAAACAAAGGGGGACCCATTTTGTTCCAATATAATAATGGGGTGGCTATGCAATGCATAATAGGACCTGTATGCGCATGGTACCATATGAGTCCCAGATCAATAAATCTAGAACACACAACCCAAGAACATGAATTATGATTAGTCATTATTTAAGTGGGGATTATCCCAGGAGACATGCATTAAAAAAGGCTTGTGGATGCAAAATAGGGCCAAATAAGGCATAAAGAGTTCACCAATTTTAGTAGGGAGGGCCCAAAAAAGTGTGAAAATGTAAAGGGATACATTTTTCTACACTACGCTAAGCAATCTATAAATTCAAGTGAGCAAAAAGTATAGAATTTTTTTATGATAAATAGAATTTAGGAGCATATTTATCTGTAATTTATTCTAGCATTCAAAATATCAAGCATCATGTCAAATTCTTAAGCATCATGCATGTTTTTAGAGCTAACATTGTGATGTAGGTTTCAAAGATCAAGCAAGCATTCAAATTCATATTTCAAGCATCAAGATCCACATCCATTGAAGCCATTTAATGTAAGATGAAGATAAATATTGTATACTTCCAAAGCTTCATTCAAGTGTTTGGTGAGTTGCAACATAACTTATTCATTCATCATTCCTTTTACATTTAATTATTTCAATTCAAGGTTTAATTACCCAAACGGGGTTTGACCAAGACAAACCACCATTCATAAAAAAAAAAAAAAATTCCCTCTTGCGTTTGTGTTGTTGATTTTAGGTTGAAGGAGAATTGAAGATCTCTTTGTAAGAGAGGGGGACCACCGCGTGCAAGACCCCAGGTCATGGAGGGTCAAGATGCGAGAGGATACCCTAACTTACCTTAGCCAAGTGCAATGTTTAGGTTTATAAAGATGAGAATGATGAGGACTAGGTTATCCTACAACAACTATGCAATCTCGAGTTTCAATGCGGGGCTAGGCAAGTTGGTCTTCAGGTTAGAATCTGTCTCAAGAAGCTCTCTATCCAAAGACGGAAGCACGGCCTTTGGATGACAGTGCAGCGCACTGTCATCTCTAAAGTGCCCTGGTGTCCATATGGCCAGACAATAGTAGAGACAAGGTCAAACCTGCTAAAATGACTAACGAACGAACTGACTAACTATAGGGCTAGTAGGACACTAGCAAATGAACAAAGTATTCTCTAATATTGTAAAGTAGAAATGTGAGAGTAACAAGGACAAGGAAGATCACATCGAGAAGTTCATTCACTAGCTGATCCTTCGAAGAGCACATACTCCTGCACACAGAAAGAGGAAAATATTGGGTTGATGTATAGGGGCTTGCCCTAGTTAGACCCTAGTTTAGGTGTTTCCACCTCCACAGATAGCTAATGAAATGAGATAAATAAGTAATAAAGTAAAGAGAATACAAACACTACAATGTAGTGCTATGCTACTCAACCAAGTGATAGAGGAGATGCGAGGGAAGCTTACCACCTCCACCAAGAGCACTCAAGGCTACTTGGGGGAGAAATGAGAGGAACTCAAGCCTATGCTACAATGGCATGGTCCCAAATGTGCTCTATCAAATTGATGGAGTGAAGCTTTTTCTGCAATGGTGTGCTTGAATGCATAGAGTGAGTGAGAATGGATGCAAAAGTGTGAGAATGGGAGCTTGAAGTGTGCAAGAATGAAGGCTTGATATGCTGAAGAGTTTTGAAGAGTTGAAATGCTTTTTAAAGGACTAAATATGAAAAAGGAAGGAAGAAAATGACCATATTTAGGTTGGTCGGTTGAAGGAGGCGTTACTACTTCACTACCAATGAGAAGAGTAACACCTCTGCTAGCTCAGCCATAGGAATCTGCCACGGGCGTAAGAGCGTCGTATGAGCATCCCCGATAGAAATACCCCCACCGACCCTCAAAATAGACACTAAGTGGACCACCAAAAGTAGGCTTAAGTGGAATTAAGCCTCCAAACTTGGTTTTCTAAGGTGGAAAAAGGCATAAAGGGTAATTGCACATAGGATACAAACTCACTCTTATACATTTTTCCCCCATTTTAGCGAGCACAAGTACTGATGAGTGCTCTATAAAGTAGATCAAGAAGAGAGTAGAGTTAGAAAAGTATGCCAAAACCATCGAGGAAGCAGTACTCGATCTGGTGAGCCTGAAGGTGTAGGGAAAGCAAAGGACTTCATAGCTACTTGAAACTATGAAGTTGGAACAACAAAGCATCTTATAGGACCATGGACCTACAAGGAGACAACCCCCAAGATCTCTCACATGAAGGAAGCCCCAAGGAAGCACCCTACAGGCTCTCAGTCCTATAGGGAAGGTATTCTCAACAAACTCAAGCATGAAGAATACCAAAAGGAGCACCCTACAGGTTCTCAGTCTTGCAGGGAAGGTATTCTCCATGAACTCAAGCATGAATAATACCGAAAGAAGCACCCTGTAGGTTCTCGGTCCTACAGACATGGTATTATCCATGAAATCAAGCATGAAGAATACCTGAAGAAGCACCCTACAAGTTCTTGGTCCTATAGGGGAGCCACCCCCAAGATCTCTTGAATGGAGGAAGCTCAAAGGAAATCACCCACCAAGTTCTTGGTCTTGCATGGAGGTATCCCCCAAGATCTCTCTCATGCAGGAACCTGAGAAAGTGGACTCTGCAGAGTCAAGAAGTAGCAACATGTCTACTCACAGATAAAACATGTCAAAAGTGGTTGTTCACGTAGACCATCAATAAGTTAAAGTTTCCAAGGGGTCCCTCAAGAACCCTTCAAAAGGAGAGGGGTCCACTCAAGGGATGCACTGTTTGAAAAGTAAGGTCTAGTCAGGCTACTCTCAAGTTAGATGCAAAAGGGTGAATGTAATGAGCCTAGTCAGGTTTCCCCTAGGCTAGACACAAAAGGATCCATTCGTCATAGAGGCCTTTGAAGGAAGGGTCCCTTGGGAACCCATCGTGAGGAAGGAGGGGGGTCCACTCAAGGGACACACAATTCAAAAGTAGTTCTTTTTAGAGTGATTCATCATCAAGGAATCCTTTTGAAAGATGTTCACTTCATCAATGAATTCAAAAGGAAGGACATGCCCCCACGTGATGAGTAGTAAAAGTAGTTTCCACTTTGGAGGAAGTCTTCAAGTCCTTTCTTTACAAACCCATAATGAAGGAAACATGTTCTATTAAGGTTTCGTGTTGAGAATGTGATTTTAAGGTAAACTTTGTGAAGGCCTTTGAGAAAAGATTCATTAATAATGAATTCATTTTCTTAAAAATGAAGTGTTAAAGAAGAGAATTGTCACACATAGGAGGCACAACTCAACCAAAGAAGAGAGAAAGATAAAGAGAAACAAAAAGAGAAAAGAAAAATGAAAACAAAGGGCATAGGGGGATCTGTTATAGTAGGGTTAGATATGTCCAAGCTCATATAATAATAGTTAAACACAATGCAAGGTGAAGGATCATCAATCCCCAACTAGATCAAGAAGAATGTACGAAAAAAATTAAAAAAAAAAATTGCGTCAACATGGAAGGGAAGCCTAAATGCCCCCAATGCTTTGCATCATCCCCAAATTATCGAAAGCTAAGCACAAACATGGAAGAATGATGATAAAAATAGAAGAAGGTTCACAACACAAAAACCATGCCTATATCCAAGCACGAATAGGGGTGACGAGGGTCATCCAGGCACACATAGCACGAGTATGGGAGAACACATCACAAAACACACACACACACAAGATCAAGAAAAGGGCCTCCTCGTAACACTGATCAGCCAAGAGGTTGTATACTTCCCAATCTAAATCCTCATAAGGGGAAGGAGGATGGGCCTACAATGGTGTTGTGTTAAGAGGAGGAGCATCCATCCCTCCCACAACAAGGGCTAAGGAAGAGGGCCCCTCAAGGTCCTCTTTGTTGAGCTCTTGTGGAGTCAAGGTCAGCGATTTCACGAAGATCGCCAACAAGGCCGAGACTTCATCCATGGAATTAAGCATGCATCTCATAGGGGCATTGTGCCTAATTTCAATGGATGGGATGAGTTGTGCCTGAGGTTCACCGCTAAGCTCATCGAATGACTCAGGAGTGGTAACAAACTCAAGGGAAGTCGGGACTGGTTTTGTTACAAGGACAAAACAAGTTAGCATAGGGACACCTTGCAAGGAAGGTGGAACCCTATAGAAGGACCATCCTCTACCTATTTCTTCATTAGAGGAGATGAACTCCCCATAGATGAAGCTAGGGGTGTAGAGGAAGAGGAAGAAAGAACTACAATGGATATGACTAAGGTATTAACCATATACATAGGCTTTGGGAAGGGATGAATATCTAGAATGGCCATAAGAAAAGGCGGTTCCACTGAAGGAGCAATAAAAACCTATACTTGTTTAGGGTTAGGTGCGTTCATGCTCGTAATGAAAGCTGGTAGCAGATCAAACTAAGGAGAAATAGAAGGAAGGGAGGAAGAAGATGTTACAGGAAGTCTTGAAACAGGAGCAGACATTCCATCCTCCTTCTATTATGAGGTGGCCTACTCGGCCAGTGAGATCCTTTCACTGGCGTTTGCGCTCATGTGCAAGGTGGTTTCTACAGCTCCTAGAGTTAGAGGTTGGGGTTTGTGAAGGGACAAAATGTTCCTGCTCAACCATAGGAATTTACATTATGGATATTTCCGGCAGAGGAACAGGTTCCTATATGGGAGTAGGAAGAACAAGCTAAGGAGTGATAGGAGGAGTTAACTTGAGATCCTTGACGATGAGCCTCTTTCTGCTCACTTCCTTAGAAGTAGGAGTGGTAGGAGGCTGCAGATCGAATTCTTTGCAAGAACCTTTCTTTCTGTCGTATAAACAATACCACAGTCAAATAAATTCATTAGGGAGATCGACGATCCTAATATCGGGCCTACACCAAGGAGGGATTATTGGAATCAGTGGGTAGCCACCAGGTCTACTCATCTAATACTCTTCCTAGGAAAGGGGAGAGGATGGGGTAGTCTGAGAAAAGGTCACTTTTTCTTTACCTTTGTGAGAAGGAGAGGGAGTCATCATAGGCTTCTCATCTTTCTTCGAGGAAGAGGTAGTGGATGGTATAGCCTTCTCTTTACCTTTGCGGGAAGGAGGAGGTGTCGGCATGGAATTCTACTTCTCTTTTGGAGAGGGAATAGTAGTTGGTGCAGGATTCTTTTTCTCTTCCCGAGAAGAGGAGGCAACTGGTTGCTCTATCATAGGAAGGGTTAGCTTTGGCTCCCCTTTTCCCTCAGTTTTATACTTCACATAGTTTTTGTAAAGTAGGTTCATCCTTGCAAGAAGTAGACTGACTGAGGAGGGCCAAAAGTGATCCAATGAATATCCACCATGAGATACCAAGGGCTGATATCTGGTGTCATGCACTACATGCATGACACCCTCATGGGAAAATTTTAAACATTTGTGGATAACAGATGCGATCCCATTCATGGAAGCTAAGTAGGGAATGCCTAGCTTCACTCTGAACAGATCTAACTCTGAGATGACATTGAAGACTGTGTCAATAGTCCTAGGTTTGTCTAGGATGGACAAAGTAATCAAGCCATAGGGTTTAAGAATCATATCATCATATGTATAGATGGTGGATCTTGTTTCTTCATATTTTTCCTTTTGTAGTGAATTGAATACTAATTTTTCTTCAGTAATAACATTCACACAGCTTGCGGGGTCTATCAAGAATCCTATCACAATGTTACCATTGACACAAGCGAGAATGTAGAGAGGTGAAGGTTTGTTGTTCAAGGGTAAATCTTGTGATGTAAATGTAACATCCAGTGAAGTGGGTGTGGGTGGAATGGTGGAAGTCACTGTGACCATGTTTACATAGGCCTTAGGTTGAGAAACAAAATTAGTGGGATTGATAATCATGTTAGCAGAATGTAATGGAAATGGGTTCGTGTATATCTGTAATTCACTATTAGCCTTCACCACTGATTTGTTAGTGTTCTGCTTTTTCCCATCAAGATGAATGGTACCTTCCTTGATGTTGTCTTGTATTTCAGGACACAACTGCATACAATGTTCAGTATCATGTCCATTAACATGATGGTACTGACAATAAGTGCTCCCATCATACCAATTAGGGTAAAGTTCCCTAACAGGTTTAGGGGTCAACAAATTTATGATCTTATCCTTCAATAACTTTTGTAAGATGGAAGTATAAGATTTTGACAATTTTGTGAACTTTCGGTTGTGTTTGAGTTCATTGTCATCGATAACAGCTACTACATTTGCAAGGGCTTTTCCTTTCCTAGAGATTGATACGATGCATTTTCCCTTAGAATAGGAACATGAAGAGGGTCCCTCAAACTGAGCAATGGTTTGCTGGTATTCTCGTAAAGTTGCACACAAATGCACGAAAGAAGGGTATTTCATAAGGGAAACCTTCTCTTGCCAAGGCCTTTGTAAGTTCCCTATGAACACCTTCTGTACATCAAAATTAGGAAAATGATATGATATTTTTGAAAGAAGCACTTGATAATGCACTATAAAGTCAGTAATATTTTCACTATCTCCTTGCTTACATCAGATGAGATCCGAAAAGGTCATCTTCAGCTTGATGTTTGCTTGGAATTGTCTAAGGAATTGATGTACTAGTTGGTTGAATGAGAAAATATAATTGTCAGGCAAGGAACAATACCACTCAAGTGTTGTGTCCTTGAGAAATCATGGGAATAGTTTAGCCATCAACACATCATGATGGAATAAGTTTGTGCAAAGGGCTTTAAAGGAAAACACATGTGTTTGCAGATCTCCCTTGCCACCAAAGTTCTCAAATTTAGGGATTTCCATTCCCTGAGGGAAGGGAATGTTCAAGATGGCAACTAACAATGGGCTATGTTGCAAGAAAGGATAGAAGATAGGCTAGGCAGAGGCCTAGTAAAGGCTTTCTAACTAGCTCTACATCTTACCCATATTCTAAAGCAAGTTCTTTAGAATGGTGTCGTTAGAACATAAAGGGCTAGAGGAACCTCCTCCAGAGCCACTGCCAAGTCCACCTCCAAAACTGCCACTAGTATGACTTCTTCCAAAGCCACTACCACTAGTAGGGCCTCTTCCCAAACCACCGCCATGACCTTCGTTGGAACCGCCTCTACCAACACCACCTCTGCTACCAAATCCACCACCACTACCAAAATCTCCACCACCTATTTTGTCGAAACCTTCATCACTAGAGGTGATAGAAGGGGTAAAGCTAAAGCCCAAAGGGACCTTATTCACTTTGATAGTTTCTAGTTGTTTAGGGATGGAAGGGATACTAGTAGAGGGGACCGCATTGATCATGTAAATGGATGTGGGAGGCATTGATACCCCTAACTGTCCCCTTGTGACCCCTTGTACAAAGCTAGGGTTTCTCGAAGTAGTGCATGCTTTGGAAAGATTGAGGAGACTACCTAGAAGCTCTATGCCTATTTGATCTTTACCCATCATATTCTTTAACTCACTAACAACCCAAGCAGCCCTAGCGATCTTTGGGTTTCTTTCCAAATGGTTTTCCAAGTCACCCAACCCTTTAGCAAGGGAAGAGACATATTCAATAGGGATTTGAATAGCCTCATGCTCATCCATCGATGATGGTGTGGGAGACACAGGAGGAGTGGGAATGTGATTATTTTTATCAACGAAACCCATCTCATTCCTCAATAATTGTTCCTCAAAGACCAAGTGTGACCTTCATCCTATCCATCAGGAGGTGTCGTACACTTGTCCTCACAATATGCCCAAAAGTTGTGGATTGGGTTGTGATGCTCATAAACTTTCACAACACTCAAGAATACAACAATCACAAAATACACGATGAAAGACCCAACACCAATAGATGAACAAATGTTGGTTCACATCAGGTTCACCACAAATGTGAGAGAAGGGGACCACTGGATGCAAGACCCTAGGTCATAAAGGGTCAAGATGCAAGAGGCTTCCCTAAGTTACCTCAACTAACTATAAAGTTTAGGGTTATGAGGATGAGAATGATGAGGACTAGGTTGTCCTACAACCACTCTACAATCCTGAGTTTCAATGTGGGGCTAGGCGAGTCAGTCTTTAGGTTCAACTCTGCATCTCAGGAAGCTCTCTATCTGAAGATAGAAGCATGGTCTTTAGATGATAGTGCAACGCACTATTGTCTCTAAAGTGTGTTGGTGTCCGTACAACCAAACAATAGCAACGACAAGGTCAAACCTACTAAAATGACTAATGGCCTAGCTAACTAACTAAAGAGCTAGAATGACACTAGCAAATGATCTCTAATATTGTAAAGTAGAAATACGAGAGTAACAAGGGCAAGGAGGATCTCATCAAGAAGTTCATTCACCAGCTGACCCTTCAAAGAGAACGTACTCCTGCACATATAAAGAGGAAAATGTTGGGTGGTTGTATAGGGGCCTGCCTCAGTCAGACCCCCATTTAGGCATTTTTTCCTCAATGGATAGCCAAGGAAATGAGATAAAGAAGCAATAAATTAAAGAGAATATAAACACTACAATGTAGTACTATGCTACTCAACCAAGTGATAGAGGAGAGGAGAGGGAAGCTTACCATCTCCTACAAGAGCACTCAAGGCTACTTGGGGTAGAACCGAGAGGAACTCAAGCCTCTGCTGCAATGGCATGGTCCCAAATGTGCTCTACCAAAGTAATAGGGTGAAGCTTTTATTGCAATGGTGTGCTTGAATCCTTAAAGTGAGTGAGAATGGATGTAAAAGTGTGAGAATGGGAGCTTGAAGTGTGCAAGAATGAAGGCTTGATCTGTTGAAGAGTTTTGAAGAGTTGAAATGCTTGTTGAAGGATTGAATATGAAGAAGGAAGGAAAAAAATGGCCATATTCGGGTCGATCGACTGAAGGAGGCATTATTAATTCACTACCAATGAGAAGAGTAATGCCTCTACTAGCTCAGCCATAGGAATTTTCTAGGGACGTAAGCACATCACACAGACGTTTTCCCACTATGCGGGCATCCCCGACATAAATGCTCGAACCGACGCTCAAAAGAGGCACCAAGTGGACCACCAACAGTGAGCTTAAGTGGAATTAAGTCTCTCAACTTGGTTTTCTAAGGTGGAAAAAGGAAAAAAGAGGAATTGCACGTAGGGTGTAAATTCTCTCTTATACACTCTTAAAGTGCAAGATTGGAAAAATTGTCAAAGTTGCAAAAGTTGACAAAGTTGTCAAGCCAAAAAAACTCATCTATAGATCTTATTTTTGAATTTTTGACAATGCAACCTAGGTCAAACTGAAGCTATAGATTGACATCAGAGGCTCTTGATTTTTTTTTGAAAAACAATGACCCATTCACCCATGAGTGAATGAGTCCCCGAAAACCTTCTAAAAGTGCTTTTTGAAGATTGGTAAACATCACTCAAACCCTATGATATCTATAGGAAGTTTTATGTTTCTATTAATATTGAGCTTTGTATTGTAGTTTCATGTTTGAATTGGCATAATTAGGTAGATTTGTTATTTTTTAGTTTTTCTCCCAAAAGTATTGTTTAGGCTAAAACCCTCATCCTCAAACATAAGGAAACTAGTTGATTTCTTCATTGATTTGACTCACCTAAAGGTTGTAAGTCAATTATTTGTATGGATCTTATTTCATAATGAAATACTAAGAAATATATCTCTACATTCTAAATTGGGGGAACCCCACACTCCCCCCTAAACCTGCTTTTCTATTTTTCATTTTGGTGAAACCAACTTTGTACAACAAAAATCTAAAATTTAGAGTCCATTCAAACCCTAGATCTAGGATTTTTGTTACTTTACATTGCATTGCATTGATTTGCATCTTATTTAGGGTTGTTAACTAACATTATTTTGCATATCATTTAGGGTTTTAGGTTTACATTTTTGCATTCTCTAAAATCTAAAAAGTTCAAAAAATTTCATTAATTTTATAGAGTATTTTCATAGCATTTCATGATCAACAAATTAAATCAAAAAATTGAATCTAAATCACATTTAAAATTAGATCTTTTTTCTTGTCATTTAACATAATTTTACACTTACATTTAGATTTGTTTTTCAAGAAATTTGAAAATGTAACTAGTTATTTGAAACTAGAATTTGAAAAACATAAGTATCAACATAGAAATCTATAATTTGATTTTTCAAAGCCCTGAAGTGATACCCATTCTCCCATGGGTGAATGAGTTCTTGATTAAATATTTTTGTAAATTTTTGGGCATTAAAACCCTTAATTTGTATTTTGTATTTCTATGTGCATATTTCTATTTCTATTTTTGAATTTCTTGTTTTCTTAAATCATTCACATTAAGTTTTATTAGTAAAATTCAAGTGCATTTAAAAAACAAAATTAGACTTAAAAGACATCATTTTTTCAGTTTTTTACATATAATAATAAAAAAATTATCTTGTTTAAATATGGAAATTTCTTTTTACATACTTACATTGTACTTTATATTCTAGGATATTTTATTTCATATTGGGTGAACCTTGGGTTTCTGATACTTGTATGAGATTCACAACTTGGTGTACTATTTCCAATATTTTTGTGAGAATTAGTTTGATACTCATGTCATCCCACAATACATCACTCACTGCGAATCTTGGGTTTTCCAACTCTTTCACTGATAATGTTGAGACTAGTCAACCCACTTTGGACTATACCCTTGACACTTCATTTCCTATGACATCCTGAGCAACAACTAATGTGAAACATGTTGAAAGAATGGTTTCTAATGTCCCTCAAGAGAACTTAAGAAAAATGGATAAAGAATTAGACAAATTGCAAAACTTTCTAAGTTATGAACATGTTGTTGGTAGTGTGCTTCTTGCTACAGATAACATGAGGCGAATAATTGAAATTGAACAAGGAATAGAAGTGGTGCATAGCCTATCTCATATCATTAATCAGCATGACCCTACAATGGCTTTGGGGTACACCAAAAGTGAAGGTGGAAACCCAATTCCTCCTTCCACAACTATGACCTCTATTTTGACATACACTAATCCAGCTATTACTAGAAGTATACAATCTACTAGAAATATCCATTTTACCTTAGGTGTTTCCACTAGGAATTCCTTTAGCTTTGTGCATTCAAATATCATATCTCCTAATCCATATACCCTCGTAAATTTACAATTCAATTGTCCTCTAAAAACATGTACACAACCTTATTCACCTCCATCTCAAAACACAAAAAAATATCATGTCCTTAACCAACTCTTGCAAAGTGTTTCATCCCTCCAACAAAAAAATGATACATTGAATCAAAATAAAAATATCCAACCTTCACAATATGCCAAAAGAAACCCCTTATCCTTGGAGATATTGAGAACACAAATTTCACAAGTTATAGAGATTCCTAGATTTGAGAAATATGGTGGGAAAGGAGATCCTATTATTCATGTTTCTGCATACACAACCTTATGTAGTGACTTCATTTTTTAGGATAAAATCTTGGATAAACTCTTACCTAGATCCTTGAAAGACACTGCATTGGAATAGTTTTGTTCCTTACCGAATAATTCAATACATTCATTTAATGAACTTGTTGATGTTTTCCTTTACAACATCCAAGTGCACATGGGTCCTCAAGTGAACTTAGTAGATTTAATGAGATGTAAGAAAAAGGATGATAAAAAGGTCACTAAATTTATTTCCTATTATGAATTGCTTTACCAAAATTCTTTTAGTATTCGTGAAGTGAAAAATCCCTCTAATCATCCTAAAAAATCTAAATCCATGCCTCAAACCAACTACCAATAATTTAAGAAACCAAATAAAAGCTTTGTACATAACGCCCCACTAAGGGACCTGATGGATTAACACAAATGACCTTCAACATCATGCTAATAATTTTTTTTTTTAAGAAACTAATGTGTCACTAAGTAATGCAACTCAACAAACTAACATGGATAACATCATTACATTAAGATCATATCATAATCACATTATGACCTACAAGTAACATTAATCATAGCCCACTTACACACTTATCCACCATGGTCCCCTAACCTCACTACTGCTATACATTTACACTAACTAAACCTACAGAAAGATATTTGATACACTAAGATCACATCCAATCAATTCTTTGAATGTAAATTAAATCTCATTCATCAAATTAAATATGATAACATAACTTAATTATAATTAAACTCCATCTAACACTATGTCAATATGAACCTAATCCTAATCAATGCCATGAAATACGTACATAAATATGTATCACATATACTACTAAATTAAGTTCATATGCATCATAAATACAACATTCCTACGTTAAGCTTTCCATTACATAATAAACAACAATTATAAATATATCTTCAAGGTTACATCGACTTATTTACATTTTCTTTACAAGAATGATACAATATGCAAGATTCATTCATCTAAGAGGTACATATATATAAGATAAATATTACACAAATTTTTCTTAGAAATATCATCTACATCATGAAACCAACTCTGGAATGAAGTGAAAGGAAAGACTCTATGTTGCACATGAACTACACTACCTGAACCCTAATGGATGGTTGTAAATACCACTCTACCATGTTGAACCTTGATGCTCACTCCATCCATGCTAGGAGACAATAGTAGACTCCACACATAAGCAAGTAACAGAAACAAGTGGCTAACACTAAACATCCAAAGGAGACTGCCTAAAACAAGAATCAACCAAAAATCACAAGGACTTTCACAAAGACTTCTAGATACTTCCACGAGCCAAACACATAACAAAAACAAATAAGAAACCCAAAAGCTGATCATTATACCATAATAGATACCTTGAAGCACATAACATCATTTTCACAATCTTACAACATGATAGTCAACTTCAATTTAACAGTTCATAATCATGACCAATAATACATAACCTTGGTACAATTGATCCTTACACGGTACAAAAGCCTCAACATAAGTTTTCACAAATGGGAAGGAATTTTCAACATGCAGATAGTAACACATTTAAGTATAAATAATACAACACAATATAGATCAAAGAATAGAGCTATATCCTCCTATACAACTTTGGAACTAAACTAATTTTTCCTCTTGACAACAGTAAATCTGACATAAAACAATCAAATCAACTCGAAATCCAAATTTGTCAAAGACCCATTTCAGATTTGGCCCTTGACTACTAAGCAGCATGGGAAGAATTAACCTAAAATAACTAAGAAATTCACAAAATGCAAAACAAAAAATGAATCCCATAAAAACTCTTTTTTAGGCATACACGATTACAGTCAAATGACAAAATGAGAAACCTGGCAACTAGATCTTTTCTAAAATATGAAATATTAAAAATTTAATTAATTTAACTACTTTCATATGCCTATAAATCTAAAATCCTAGTCTTACATTGGCTGGTTACAGTTATAGGGAGAAACAAGAGAGTATTTGCAGTCATGGAGGAGTAGACTAATAGCAACCCCATGTTTCAACCATATCTCAAAAACTGCAATCTGATTTTCTAAGATGTTTCGAAAAAATTTAAAAGACAATGAGTTGAAAAAACCCTTTAAATATCCCACCGACCTAGTTTGTAAACATAGATTTATGGGTGACGCAATTAGACCATTCTACTTTAGAGAACATAAGACAGTAAACATGTATTGCTTTTTTTTTAATTCTAGAATAAATAAATGTTTCATTCACACACAAAATAAAAGTATCTAATATTTATTTTCATAAAGTAGAGAGAGAAATCAATAAAATTATTTTTACATTCAAAAAAGAAAATTTAAACAAAAGATCTCAAAATCCAACCTGGATCCAACACTTGGACAAAAATTCGATACCGAGCTCCGAAAATTTCAACTTTCGACTCCCCAATCCAAAATTCTCCCAAAACCACAATTCCTCATCAAAATTCATTCCCTTCAAATAATAATTAAATTCCAAACAACTCTCCTCCAAATTTCTATTCAAAACCACTCCAAATTTCTCAAAAACAACCTCAAAAAAATTACTTCAAAACCATGTAAAATCTCTCCATCTCAAAACTCCCAAAAATCTCTTCAAAATCCTCTAAATTTTATGCACAAAAAGGTGAAAGTCTCATTTCCTAAAATTTTCCCATAAATAAAACTAATTAAATTCAAAAAAAGAAAGGAAAAAAGAAGTAACTTTCTTTCTTTTTCCCCAAAAGACTCTTTTCCAAAATAAAACAAAGAAATAAAATCATCTCATAAAATAAAATAATAAAATATTAAATTAAAGCACATAACCTCATCCCACTAATGAAATAATTAAATTAAAATAAATAATCAAATTAACTCACATAATTAACTCATTTGTTTAGGGTTTCCCACCAAATAAATTTAAAATATTATAAGAGATAAAAAAACCTTTTTAAAAATAGTCACTCCACCAAAATAGTAAATCACAACACAAATATAACAGATGCTTACATATCAATATTTAAATATCTACTAATAAAAATATTAAAATTTAATAAATAACATTAGAATATGTTAATATTTGTAACCTTATTTTCATATAAGGGTATGTGTAGGATCATGATGGGCTGAAAAGTGGCGATATGATGGGCATGTGTAGGGTATGTGGCTGACGATTTTTTCAACCCAAAATTGATGAAATGAAAAGGGTTTTTAAAGAAGATTCTCAACTTTCCACCAATATAAATTATGCTTTACTTTGAATTTAATAAATAATTATTATTCATTTTCTATTTGAATTACGACTAAAGTCCTGATTGATAGGTTGATTGAAAAACATCTATAACTTTCAAATGGTATCACATTTTTTGAATCCAAAACATGTGTCACATTCTATGCTTCGCATACTATAGGATTAAAAAAAAAGAATTTCATGAAGTTTTGGGGTATGTGCAGGATCATCATGGAAAAAACAGGCCCTTAAGTGGCAAAAAATTCATAAAAACTAGAATTAGACAACTTGACGTAAAAATTTGAATAAGTTATCTATATTATTTCCAAAATATGTAAAAATAGAATATATAGAAAATTGAATGTAGTTTCTAAACTACAAGTTTTTTTTTTTAAAAATAAATCTATTTGGTGAAAATTTGAAATTTCAATGGAGTGGTACATAAATTTTAGGGAAAAAATAAGTAGGCATTTGTCTGACCACCCTAACCGCAATAAAATGATTATATTGTTTATAATATTTTAAATATAAGTATAGGACTCATGCCACGATGTGATGCATATTTTTTTGTAATTTTTTTCCAAGTAAATAATTAATTATGAATTTTTTATTACAATTTTTTTTTAAAATATAAAAACTCATATGTTTGACCACCTTAACTTGGTCAAAACTTCATGAAATTCAAATTTTATTATTTTAATCCTATAGTATGCGAAGCATAGAATGTGACATATGCTTTGGATTTAGAAAATGTGATACTGTTTGAAATCTATAGATGTTTTTCAATTAGCCTATCAATCGAGACTTTAGTCATAATTTGAATAGAAAATGAATAATAATTACTTATTAAATTCAAAGTAAATCATAATTTATATCGATGGAAAGCTGAGAATCTCCTTTAAAAACCCTTTTCATTTCACCAATTTTGGGTAAAAAAATAGTCATTAGTCACATACCCATCATATTGCCACTTTTTGGCCCATCATGATCCTGCACATACCCTTTGACCAAGTTAAGGTGGTCAGACGTATAAGTTTTTATATTTTTTAAAAGTTGTAATAAAAAAATCATAATTAATTATTTATTTGGAAAAAAATTAAAAAAATATGTATCACATCAGAATATGAGTCCTATACTTATATCTAAAATCTTATAAGAAAATATTATCATTTTATTGTGGTTAGGGTGGTCAGACAGACACCTACTTATTTTTCCCTGAAATTTAAGTACTATTGAATTGAAATTTCAAATTTTCACCAAATAGATTTTTTATTTTTTAAAAATAAACCTAGTAGTTTAGAAATTATATTAAATTTTCTACAAATTCTATTCTTACATATTTTTAAAATAATATAGATAACTTATTCAAATTTTTACTTCAAGTTGCCTAACTTTGATTTTTTTGATTTTTTCACCACTGAAGGGCCTGTTTTTTCCATGATGATCATGCACATACCCATAATCATAATAATATTAATAACCAATATTCACTCACACAAAAGAATAACCATATCAATACACATATACATATATATAATAACATTAGATCACACCTCATCATATTAATAACAATTATATTAACAATTAACATGATCGACCCAATATCTAGTTTCACTCAAATAATCCACAATCCAAGGTTAGGAATAAACCATGAAATAAATTCTCACATAAAAGAGACATTCACATCAAAACATAAATAACAAGAATGATCACAACAGTGACTAACCTGACTTATCAAAGGACTTAGCACCATTAGAACTGAATCCACACTTAAAGCTAGACATACGAGTCACACAATCACATAACCCAATAGATACATTCACACATGTGCAACACTCCAACCATAGGGTAAAGGAGATCGGGCATTGTCTCTTGACAACCCGAAAAGGTGGCCACACATTGAATCAATTATCCCTAATTGGGGACAATGGCTAGGGTTGGAGTATAACTTGGGCCTAGATATTATCTCCTCAACCACCATTGGGATTAGAGGTACGCTCATACCTACTAATTTAGGTGGAGATGTAGCCTAGTACCTGTTCACTCAAACATACAAATTAGAGCACATGTGCATAATAGACGAAGCACTAGGTAAGGAACTCCAACAATCATATCTCATTTCTATATGTTCCCCATACATCCAATGGTATGATTTCTCCCTTTCCGCTTATCCAAAAAAACATACTACTACATCACTTAACTATCCAAGTAAATCTATGCATAATAATAATAAAATAACAATATGTATCATATTCACAAAAGTACTAACAAAAGCTCATGTTCCATCTTCATCTTCTAGTTCCAAAGTCAGACTACTTGCACATCCAAGGTGAGAATGGAGGGGTACTATATTATACAACTCATTTCTCTTGAACCAACTTAACATTTTGACACCCAAGCAGCTGATATAAAGATGAAAAATCCATATGCATTTGGGGAGAAGAATAAAAAATTTACCCCTTTACTTGATACCCTTCATTCCATCATGTTATAGCTCTTAAACAAGAACTTAATTTCCTTGCATCCTATTAGAGTTCCCAATCCTACTAATACTTGACCTCCAAACTTTAAATGTAATTACTTTTTCCATTTCCACCAAAAAGATGGACATGATACAAAATATTGTAAGTGTCTTAATTATATTGTAGAGGAGCTCATTGATTCTAATAATATTCAAATTGGCGATGTTATTGATCAAGAAAATAAGTCTATTGCCGCTCCTAACCAAAATTTGTAAATATTTACTAATCCTATGCCAAATCATAACATCTCCTTTATCAAAGCTAGTGAAAACAAGAATGATGTGATGAATTTTGACATGAATAATGACAAGTTGAATGATAATCCTATATAAAGTATGATTGTAATAATTGAATTTAAACCTTGTAAGGGCCTAATAAATATGTCCCTTGACACTAATTTCTCACAAAATGACATACTTAAACATGCACTCGATGGTCTTCTCCACATAGCTATAAGAATCAATGGCAAGCCTACTAATGGTATATTAATTGATCTCATCTGTGTATAGAATGTGATCAATGAGGAATTATTGTTTGTGCATGAAATTTATCAAATACTTATGAACAATTAGAAGCATGGATTAGAACACATAATGGTTTTCTTTCTCTATGATAGGTTCCATAACTCTTTGTCTACAATTTGGAACGAAAAGATTAAATTTCTCATTCTTCATCATCTTGATGTTGGATCAATTTCCTATGAAGCTAGGCTACCCATGGCTTTGTGCTCCATGAAAGTCATCTAGTTGGTACTGCATAAATGTTCAAATTTTCCATTTGGAAATGAAAAATTTATTGTGCATCATAGTGGTTTTAATCTTGTGTCATCCTGTGGGAATTTCTCATTGGACTTCTTTTGGCCCAAACCAATGGAACCTATTAGGACTCGTGAGGAATTTTTCAAATCTTATTAGAAGTTTATGGAAAAGTGAATAGCAGAACTATCCCTTAGTAATATGCCTCAACCCATGATTGAGCCTCCTATCCTAGATGAAATCATGATCAAACCAAAATCAATTCAAATTAACAAAGACTAGAATATAGTAAATCCTTCACCTATTTCCTAAAAGAGACCACAAGATAACCAAATAAGTCTCATTGTGCCTCCTAAAAGAAAACAAGTTTATAAAGCTAAAGAGAAAGTGGTTAAACAATCTCCCATGGTTCATTTTGTTCCTCCCTTGTGGGAAGAAAATAAACCCATGGTTAATAAACCCACTCCTGCACAATCACAACTTGAAAACATAACAAAAAGAAACTAAAATGCTAGAGAGTGTAGGCACAGACATTGTGCTATTTCTCATTTGTTACAAACAAAACATAAATAAACACCTAAAAATCATACAACTTAGGAAATAAATGATGATTCTCCACCTTTGTTAAAACAAGAAAATCCTAAACCTCGACCACAACAAGAACAATCATCTTCCATGGATATTATCATAATACCTCATGTTGTGATTAACTTGGATGATGATGATGAGGCTGCTAAAATTGATGAGGAAGAGTATAATGAGTTGAATTTATTGTTTTCCTCCTCCACGAGCTTAGATGATAACAACCATGATGATCCTCCTCAAAAGAGTGACTCACCACATGTTGAACCTAGTGATGGTCCTAGTACAACAATTGTTGTCCCTTTTTCTTGTTATCTACATTTCACATATGATGAACAAGATTGGGATGCAGATGACCTATTCTAGGTTGACTTGCATGTGCCTTACTAGTCTTTTATTTATTTTCCTTTCATTTTATTTTTTCTCTGATTGAATGTGCATAATGTGATCCTCCATATCATTTTATTTGACATGTCTTTATGTCCATTCCTCTATTTGTACCTACATTCTTCTATATGTCATAAATATTTAACTTTTCTTTTGTCTTATGTTTTCCTTTTGGAGATGATGTAAGGCGTTGAGACATTTAGGTCTCTTCCATGTTGACCTAAAAGTATTTCCTTTTTTTCACTCTCTATGTGTCATTCTTCTATTTCTATGAGTATTTGGGAATTTATGACAATTCCAAGCTCTATAATAACATTGTAGGAAAGAGATGAATTGATTCAAAATCTGTGAATCCCTTATTTGTTTAGGATTTTATTTGGGGTAACCCATTTTTCATGATGTAGGCTCATTTGGAAACATATGTTTTGCATAGGGAGTTAAAAATAAGCTCTCATTTCTTATTTAGCATTTATCATTGGTTATTTTAAAGTAATTGCTTATAGCATGGTGTTTAGCAATTTATTTAATGTGGGGACATACACTGGCATTATCATTTTCAACTATAAATTATGTTTCATAGTGTGGTCTTCTTACTTCATGTGATGTATCTTCTTCTTGGTGGTGTCATTTAGTTTGATGTCTTCGAATATTGTGACCTTTCTCAGCATATGGCATTCCTCTTAGTGGTAATGCTATGGATTGCATTCCCTAAGTTGTGAATATTTTATTTCAACTTGTCCTGTCTTGGAGATATTAGGAACGATGTTCCCTAAGATGATACCTTTCATGAACTAAGAAAAACCCTTTGAATATCTTATTTTCATTTTTTTTATAAGTGTTTAGCATAACACAACTTACTATCCTTTTCAAGCTAGAAGTTACACCCTTTTCATGGCCACCAAGCATAACACACCTTGCTTTCCAGTGGGGCCATGTTTTTTCATAGGTGTTTAGTGTAACACAACTTACTAAGCCTTATGAAGCTCAAAGTTCATATTGTTTGATGCATTATTAGAGTTATCGGAGGTATAATATTTGTATGGTTATGGGGGCCTAATAAGATTCTCTCATTGGACACTTTTGCAGGCTCACCTAGTGGACAACAGATTTATAGCGGGTTTCACTTTTCATTTTTTTTGTACAAACAACTGAGGCTTGATCCACATCGAGTTGGATTAATCGATGAGGCTTGATCCACCCCTTTTTATTTTAAAAATTTCCCCCTCTTTTAGTCTTGACATTGTATGTTTGTGTATCTTATCTTGTTGCTACATATCTTACATCGTGTGTGTGTTCCTTTGTGCTTATGTTGGTTTTCCATGGGATCTTGATGTTGGGGGCTTGCACAACCACTTTGACCTTTTTCATATTATCACACTAAAATTTGTACACTTGGACTCCCTCTTGGTGTATATTTGTCTACTTTAGTGGGTTTGATGCAAGGTCATCCTCTCACTAAAGTCAAGGCTAAATTTAGTGTAGAAAAATGCACTACTTTACATTTTCACACTTTTTTTGGGCCCTCTTAATTAAAGTGGACTTAAATATTCCTTAATAAGCCCTATTTTGCATCTACAAGACTAATAAACTACATTTTCAGAAGGTGAAACCTGACAATAATTAATGCCGACACATAACACTTTACCTTGAGCAATGTGTGTTCCAGGAATAAGGACATGGGTTCCATTCCCCCATGGGAGAATGGGTCCTCCCTATGACATTGAACCTAAATTTAATTTATGTTTTTGGTGATATTTTAACATCTCTAAATTTAAATTTTGATGTTAGCTTGTAATATTTAAATTTTGAGAAATTAAGGATACATAACCTCTATAAATATAAGGTTATTTTATCATTCAAATCATAGAATTTCAATCTAGAAGTAATCTAGAAATCCAAGTGAGCACAAATTATATTAAAGGTTTATGATGAAGGAAATTCAAGAAAAAATTTATCAGTGATTTATTATAGAATTCAATATCTCAAGCATCATGTCAAAGCCTTAAGAATCATGTATTTTTTTGGAGCTAATATTGTGATCTAGGTTTCAGAGATCAGCCAAGCATTCAAAGTCATATTTCAAGTATCAAGATCCACATCCATTGAAACTATTTCATGCAATATCAAGATCAACATTGCGGACTTCCAAAGGTTTATTCAAGGGTTTGGTAAGGTGCAACATATCTTTTTCATTTATCATTACTTTCACATTTCATTATTTTAATTTAAGGTTTAATTACCCAAACGAGGTTTGACAAAGGAAAATCCCCATTCACCAAAAGAAAAAAAAAATCCCTCATGTTTGTGTCATAGATTTTATGTTGAAGAAGGATTGAATATCTATTGAAGTGGAAGATTGGAAAAGTTGTCAAAGATACAAAAGTTTTCAAATTTTTCATCAAACCATGAAAACTTTTCTATAGGTCTGATTTTTGACTTTCTAACATTGGAACCCAAATCAAATGGAAGATATAGATTCACATTAGAGGCTCTCAATTTTTTTTTGAAAACCTTGAGAAAGGAACCATTCTCCCATGGGAGAATGAGTCCCAAAAAACCTTCTAAAAGTGATTTTTGGTGACTCATAAACATCACTCAAACCTTCTCAAATCTATAGGATGTCTTATGTTTCTATTAATATTGAGATTTATATTATAGTTTCAAGTTTTAATTAGCATACTTAGGTAGATTTTCTATTTATTTTCTCCCAAATGTGTTGACCAAGATGAAACCCCCATCCTCAAGAATAAGGAAATTAGTAGATTTTTTCATTGAGTTGACTCACCTAAAGGTTGTAAGTCAATTCTTTGTGTGGGTCACATTTCCTAATGAAATAGTGAGAAATAGGTCTCTACATTCCAAATTGGGGGAACCCCACACTGCCCCCTAAACCTATTTTTCTATGTTTCACACATATATGAAGCTCATTTCTTACAAAGATTACAATATTTCTTAAGGCTGACTACATATGGACTTGAAGATTAAGGAATATAACCTTAAGGAAATTTACAAGGACCTGATGAGACACACTGTCTTAGAGACACATAGATGAAAAATATAATCAGAACTATGAATATGAACTGCTATAAAGAAGCATCCAACATATCATGATGTTATAGTTCCTTTTCCACAAAATTAATCCTTCACATTGACTTCACACACTTCAACTTCAACATACTTTGTAATATCAATTCCTTACTCCACCAATACAATCAAAACTAATTTTTTATCTTCTATAAATACCCTATAAAAAAACACAAAAATCTAATTTAGTCAACTCCATGATGACCTTTTATGTGAGACATATATATCACATGGGTTAGCATCAAACACATACAATACAAAAAGAAAAATAGTTATGGATCAACACACAACATATTAGGGCCCAAATATATAACAAGATATCCTTCCAAAGAAAAATGACTAATCAAGACCAGCCATAGATGAAGGAACCAAACCTGTCAACCCAAACAATGACAATACCACCAAAACTACCAACTGTTCAAGTTTGCACCACCAAGGAGAAACCAAAAACACCATGCAAACCAAGATGCAAGCATTATAGTTCATGCACAATATCTCTTCAACATTTTCCTAGATTTTCTAATCATCTTATGTTGGTGCACCTGAATAAATTCACTGAATATACTAGAATAGATAATTATAAAAAAACTATACCAAACTGTCATTTGAAAACTAATCTTGCAGACCACCAAAAAAATAAGATACTGCAAGATATTATGCATTAAACATTAATAAACATGTCTTCAAAATTGGAAGGCCATCACTTCACGTCTAGATGAATGTAGAGCATTCCAATACATCTTCATTAACAGTTCAATCTTCTAGAGCACAAACCAAAACTCTATCGATTGTAACATTTTTTGTGGACGGTGTAATTATTTGAATGCTTCGATATAACACCTTCACATATTGACCCTCTTATATTTAAACCACAAGACAAAATATTTCTCTATGGAGGGATGCAAAGCAAAAACCTATGACTTTACTACATAGTGTACACTGTAAAAGCCTTAGCATAATTTTTGTAACTTATCTCAATGTGTGGTATACGGAATAGGAATGATATTATCATAGGAAAACATTAAAAATATTGGAATAGGTGTGCCAATATACAAAGATCACATATAGACAATGGAAAAATCATCATTTATAGACCTAACTGTAGTGGTGACTATATATGTATGCTTTCACTAGCTCCAAAATATAAACAAACTTCAAAACACATATTTGGCATCAATAACAACACATCTTGAGTTGACATCAATGACAACACTTATTTCGAACAATCTCCCCCTTTGTTAATGATGTAAACCACATATATATGCAATACTTCTCCTCACTTTGAAATCAAGGGAAAATGGCATAATATATTCTTACTTGTTATATTGCAAAAAATGTATACTCTTGAAGAAAGAGACAATTCTATGGTAAAATTGGGTCCTACTTTAGGCACATTTCATTAATCACCCCTTAAAATTGCATTTATAGGCCCCTAATACTCATGATTTTGGAATTTGAGGCCTAATTCACATATGAAACCACTTAAATCCTGGCAAATATCATTAAAACAACTCAAATTTTGTGAGACCCACCAAAAATATCCCTGGTGGGACTAAGTCACCCAAGGTGGTGACTTAGTCCCATTTGGGGTATTTTCCAGTTTTGAGCGGGAATTTCACTAATTCAATTTAATTTCTCAATGGATTTAAGCCTCTTAGGTCTAAATAATGAGAAAATTAGGTGTTGATGCCTATAAATACACATTTTAAGTCATTTTTCAGATCTCCTAGTCATTTTTAAAAAGAAAAAATCAAAAGGCAAGAGAAAAAAGTGTCTTACACAAGAAGATTCAATAACATTTTGCACCAAAGTTGAAGCTTTAGGGCAGCAAACTAGGGTTTTTGTAGGTCTTGAAGCTCACTTCTTGTTCAAGATCTTCCATTGAAAAATATTGATCATGGATGCCTATGGTGAAACATGGAGAAATCTAGCTTGAAGAGATGCAATTAGCCATCAAATCACACCTAATGACTTGTTTTCAAAGTGATTCCATCTTTCATGTTTTTATCTTCAGATTTAAGTTTTGCTTTACATTTTACATATCATTTGCATTCATTTGAAGTGTTGTAGGGTTTCTTTCATTGAAGTCTTGCATCATTTGAATGCCATTTAATCACCTCATTCTAGCACATTCAAATAGGTATTTATCTCATTTTCAACTTTCCTTAGTCTTAGACACACTTAGGACTAGCGTTTTTATGTAGATTCTGTCATTCAAAAAGTTTAAATACCAAATAGGGTTTGAAAATGGAAAACCCCCCATTATAAAACCAATTTATCTTCTCTTTTGTAGGGTTTTTCGAAGATTCAGATTTGGATTTCCATCAAAAATCAGAGTGCAGGTTGTGAGCTTCTGTTTCCACTTCTAGATTTGCAGAAAATCCAAAGTGGACTAAGTCTCCCATAGTGGTGGCTTAGTCCCACTGCATTGCTTTTTCAGAATTTTTTGTAGATTTAGACACCCTTTTGGCAAAAATAGGTTTTTGGGTAGTTTCCCTGAACCAAGACTAAATCGCCTAGCCTGGCGACTTAGTCCCACAAGGCTTAAAAAATAGAATTTCTAGAATTTTAAAGTCTCTTCAATCTCTAGTCTACTCCTCATCAATTTCCAAGTGCCTAATTCCTATTTTACATCTTTATTTTATCATTTATTGCATTCATTTTACTTTTATGTATATCACATTGTGTTTTCAAACAAGTTAGATTTTCTAGGTTTTGCATTATTATAACATTTTAATTTCAAATCAAAGAATTAGGAGATCTTAATTAGGAATAATACATTTCATGGACATAAAATTTGAGTGTAAACCCTTGCATTTTGGCCCCCTTTCAATCTCCTTTCTCCTTTCTAGGTGAAAACCCTAGGAGGAGCAAAGAATTGTGAGGGAAAACCAAAATCATCGTTTAAATTTTGGTGAACCTAACCTTTGAACACATTCCTTTCTGATTTGAAAAGTGCATCCTATGTTCCATTTACATTGCATCTTGCATTAAATTGCATTCTAGGGTTTTAACCTTGCATTAGTGAAAAGTTCGTGTTAGCTTGCATTATTGTTGGAAACAAGCAACACTAAGAGGGGGGGTGAATCAGTGTTGTGCAAAAATTAAATTTATTATTCTAATATTTAACTCACTTACAATTTCAAAAAAATAAATATCCATGAATAGAAAGCAAGCAATCATAACACCATAACACTAGGATTTTTATGTGGAAACCCTATTAGGGGAAAAGGGTATGTGTAGGATCATGATGGGCCAAAAAGTGGTGATATGATGGGTATGTGTAGGGTATGTGGCCGACAAATTTTTTTACCAAAAATTGATGAAATGAAAAGGGTTTTTAAAGGAGATTCTCAGCTTTCCACCAATATAAATTATGCTTTACTTTGAATTTAATAATAATTATTATTCATTTTCTATTTGAATTACGACTAAAGTCCTGATTGATAGGATGATTGAAAAACATCTATAGATTTCGAACAGTATCACATTTTTTGAATCCAAAACATGTGTCACATTCTATGCTATGCATACTATAGGATTAAAAAAAATTAAATTGAATTTCATGAAGTTTTGACGAAGTTAAGGTGGTCATGCATACAAATTTTTTATATTTTTTAAAAGTTTTAATAAAAAATTCATAATTAATTATTTACTTGGAAAAATTACAAAAAATTATGCATCACATCAGGACATGAGTCCTCTACTTATATCTAAAATCTTGTAAAAAATAATTATCATTTTATTTTGGTTAGGGTGGTCAGACAAACACCTACTTTTTTTTTTCCTTGAAATTTATTGCATTGAAATTTCAAAATTTCACCAAATAGATTTTTTTTCATTAAATAAACCTAGTATTTTAGAAACTACATTCAATTTTATACATATTCTATTCTTACATATTTTGGAAATAATATAGATAACTTATTCAAATTTTTATGTTAAGGATCCTAACTCTATTTTTCTAAATTTTTTGCCACTTAAGGGCCTATTTTTTCCATGATGATCTTCCAAATACCCAAAAACCATGGTGGATAGCCAATCCACAATATAATCTAAGTATACCCAAAAGAAAGATTACAAAATGGGAATGCACTTGCATTCAGGCACACTGCGTAGAGCTCACTACTCAAAATAGAAAGGCTCACTACCTTACAATGATTTGGATTAGATCCAAGAGAATGAAATAAAGGAATATCATCTACAAATGCTTGATTATAGTTTTGGTTAAGCTCAATATTTGATCTTCTATCCTTTTGACTGATTCAACAATTCTGCTATGTTCTACACAAATTTGCACTACAAAAATCTTGATACACAAGTGAAACTATTCATAATCACTTAATCGACTTGTAGATAATGGAAAACACCCTTCAAAACATCTTTTCGCACACTTAAAATTATATAATTGATCACTTATATATATCTGCAACAAAGGATTTAATCACTACAAGTCAGCTTCAATAAAACTTAAAAATATTAGCAACTGTCAGCTCAAATCTTTAGTAATATCCAATGTGCATCCACAACAGTCATCCACAACTTAGCTTGGACCCAAAACATAATGATCAAAAACAAAAATATTTGAATAACCATTCCTTGAGTATCCACAACACATTATATCAATTTAGTTAGCCATGAAACACTAATAAACATATATCACTTGTATCTCCAAACTTACACGTAGCTTGGTATAAGGAAGTAAGATTTCCAGATAACATAAGAAATATACTGATAAACCTCCCATGAGACCCACAACTCAAAATTGTAATAGAAAATTTGCATGTGAATCAATGATCACGAAACTACCAGATGCTTTGTTCTTCTGGATGTTTGCAAATTATCTGCTGGTGGAAGCAAATGATGACGTGTGGATCAGTCACTGACTAGGGTTACCATCAATTCCAACACATGAAAGCATTTGTAGTGTCTCTTTCCAACAATCTCCCCCTTTGGCATTGATGGCAACACTTAGTGAAAAATGACTAAGTGTCAGATCAGTACCACCATGAACTACACTGCCACTTCAAAACTCAAAAAGGATCTACAATACAACTCCCCCTAAGATGACTCGACATAAATTTCACTTTATAACTCCCCCCCTTTGAGATCAATGGAAAATTTGGGGACCCAAAAAACAAAATTTCAAAATTGTACAAGCATAACCTAACTTACACAAATTTGAAGACATCCACAAAATCATTCTTCAACACACTTAAATTTGTGTCCCAAACCTTTTTGAAACTCTCCAGAATTGTTATGTGACCACAAAGTAAATAAGATAGAGTTTTTGCAACTTCAAGATTTACTGGGTCACAAGCTGCCATCGCATCTTTGGCCTCTTTTAATGAATTTTCCATTATTTCAATGTTTGTACTAATTAGTCCTTTGATTTTGAATTATCTCCCTACAATCCTCTCATTTCCATGCTTCAAAATCCTTGTTTTGTCAAGAAAAGATATTACCTAACCTTCATGCTCACCAATATTACCGACTAATGGATCAAAAGCATCAGAAAGGGTAGCCAACTATTTTTCAATATCCTTCACCTTTTTGTCATTGGATTCAGTGAATTTTGACAAAACTAAACATGATTTATACACATTTCCACCTTCAGATAAAGTATCTTAAATATTTCTCATGCAGGTGGCTAGCAGAGTTTTATCTTTTGCAATTAGTTCTTTCAAACCACCAAATCTATTTTCTTTAAACTCCATCTGAACTTTAATCATGGATGATTTTTAAAAAAAATCAAAGTGACTACTTACAAAATCTATGAGCTTCTTTAGCTCACTGGAAGAGGGACTAGATGGATCCTTGACATGAGTAGGCATTAATTTCTGCAAGACTCTAGATGCAAGGCTTAACAATTCACTATCCTCTATGTGAGACTTCAAAATCTTCTCACCAGCCTTGGCTTGAGCAATTGAAGCGACCTTCATCATCTAGATTGGGGATAAATTAGATAGATTGATTGAGCTTTCATCCAATTCAGGATCAAACTCTTCCTATTGTTCCATTAGAGATTGCTTCACTGCCTCAACAGTGTCTCTTGCCTCTACTTTGATTTCTTGAACTTTTTCTTCTTCAACCTTAGGTTCTTCAGAGACTGTTTCCGGATTTCCTTTAGGAACTTCAACTTCTTCATTTTGTACCTCCTTCTCCTTAGGTAATACCACCTTAGGAACTTCAGTTTCCATAGGTATTTCTATATTTTCCACATCATGAGGAATCTGAAAATCCTCAACATCTACATTTACTTCCTCATTTTCTAGAACATTTGCAGTATTTAATTCCTCAACATTAATTTTATTCTTTAACAGAAACTCTTCCAATTTTTTTTTGGTTTCACTAACCATAGCATCAATTTCACCGATCATGAGTTTATTCACCCTTTTCTTTCTTTTAAAATCATTCTTGGCATTTTCAAGGAGTGAATTCATCTCCTCAATTGATATTTTTGGATATAGATCTACAAGAAATATTTTCCTCAGATTCTCTTCTTTTGTTTTGGCATTTAATCTTCTTGACTCCAAAACACCATACAAACTCTTTGGTAAACCAGACATGATTTCAACAAGAAATTTATTGAGAATGTCCATATGTTTAATTGTGGCTTCTTCAAGAATTCTTTGACCGGATTCATCAAAAGTTTCAAACCATTCACAGAGGGGCTTAAGGTTACCATCCTTAATACCTCCATTCTCAACTTCCTCAACTGAAATAGCAGGTTTATCAATTTTCCCCTTCTTTGCTTTTTCTTCTTTACCATAAGATTTGCTCTTGTTTAACTTGGTAGCTTGAGTTCTGGTAGATTTCATTTCTTTCACAACTTCCTTTGATTTAGTCTCCTCATCTTCTGAAGCGACTTCATATAATCTTGTGCTTTTATTCTTCTTCCTTTTACCGAAAGCCTTGTCTTGAGCTAGCTTGGATGTAGGAGTGGATAGGGTTGGGGAACTCCTAGTAGATCTAGTGTAGGAAAAAGATACTCTCGGACAAGCATACTCAATTTTTGCTGACTCTTTTGCTGCTTCAGCCTCATTTCTCTTTCTTCTTGCTTCTCTCAAAGCTTCTATAGGTAAGCCCTTGCTTTCTATGAAGATTTCTACTTCTTTCCTTACTCTTCTGACTATCTTATGATTTTGTAATTAATCATGGACTTGCATGCTCTTTTCTAAAAAGGTTCCAAACCTTTCTTCTGTCAAATCTAGGGGCATGCTCAACAAGTGTTTTGCATACATCTTCAAAAAAATTTCCTCTACTTCATATCCCATTGGCATTATCCATATTGTTCTAGGATCAACAACTTCTATATGACATTGGTCAATATACACCATGAAGCAAATAGTATCTTTGTACTGTTCCACTATTGAAGTGGGAATTCTTTCCCTAGCATGCATCATATTCTAGAAAGTTTTGAAGTACCCCTAGAGGGTAGTATTCTTGATCTATCAATCACCAATTCCAAACAACATGTTCCTTATATGAACAACTACAAGCTCATCATTTTTCCAAAGTACTTTTCCAACACCTAAAATGTCATTCATGAATTAGAAGAATAAACATAGCAGTAAATTACTATATTTGAAAGTATTTTCCTTATATTTCTTGATTTTACTCACATTCTTCATCAACTGACTTCTGAGCAACTCACACAAATCATAATCAACATTTTGTTTTACCATCTCATAAGCTGCATAGATGGTCATACTAGATACAGAATTATCCTGGCTTGAATGATAGATCTTGTAGCCAATAACCATTGATGCAAATTTTACATCCACTTCAGCAATGTCTTCTATTGTCATTTCCCTTCTATTCCATTGAGCACCTATTACATCAGTAACCTTCTCATTCTTCACAGATTTCAAGACTGGAAGTGTACTAGTGGAATTCAAACCTGTGACTGTACATATAGCCTCTTTCATAATTTTAAATGGAACATCCAACCACATGAACTTAGCATGAACATGGCTCAGAATATATCACACTGATTCATTTTCTTCAAATATGGAAAATATTGTAAACTGCTACGCCCTTAATATTAGTGTACATCGGGATACGTATAGTCGGCTTTTGGCTATCTTAACTCTCTATTAAGTCATATTATCATTAGTATATTGTTTTTAAGTTTTTTAGGTTGGAATAAGACTTATATAGGTGTGTCTAAGTCGGCCTAGGTGATATCCTAGGCATAAATAGGTATATATAGGAGGTTGTGAGTCTTATTTCATCATCAAGTTGTGAAGTGTGTTCTCATTAGAGATATTTGTAGGTTTTCCCCCTCGAAGTGGCTTGTTATTCTCAATTATTATCAAGTATTTTCAACATATTTCATATCATATTCTTCTATTGTGCAAGTTATTTCATAATAAGTGGTATCAGAGCATGATCTTGGCATCGTAGAGGCAAGGTCTTTTTCTCAATCTTGGAGGCGATTTTGGGAAGAGAATATCTTTCAGATTTTGGTGAATTTTTTTCTGATTTTTAAAGGGTTTTTGAAGAAAATATTAAAGAAGCTATATTCCAGTTTTAAGAAGAATTGAAGTAGAATTAGGCTTTCTACACAATTGTTTTTGAATCTGTATATCTCGCACATATTGTTGAATTGGAGTTTGATTTTTATTAGGTTTTTGAAGAAATACTAGAGGAGATTACTATAAAAAATTTGGAGGAATTGGAGTATAAATAAGCAAGTTATTGAAAGATTAAATTTTTCATAATTATCACTCTCCACACTGTAAATCTACTTATTTCTTGGAATTTTTTCTAGGTAAGATTTATTTTGGCCCTAGTAAGTTACAATAAAAATTTAAGATAATTTAAGTTTCATTTGTGTGATTTATTTCAAAATTAGTGGTTCCCATCATGAGGGGGCCTGCAACAAGGGGCAAAAAGAATGTTGTCACTCCGGGGAAGACTCCTGATAAGGATGGGGTAACAATAGAGGATATTACTCCTAATGAGGAAATAAATAAGTTCAAGGAAGACATCTCCTCAATGAAGATGGATATGTGACCTAAGAGGACATATATCAGACATACGAAACATGTTAAGCACCTACATGGCTGAACCAAGAAAGGAGTTCTCAAGTGACCAAGGTGAAAATTCTAGGTCACCTACCATTGACACAAGGTTTAGTGCTCCTATGGGATCTAGGAATTTATTTACAAAGGTGGATATGTGCAAGTTTTATGGAAAGGATCCTCTAACATGGATAAACCAAATGGAGAATTTTTTTGAAGTACATCAAATCCCAAATGGAAAAAAGGTCATGATGGCTTCCCAATATCTAGAACCAAATAAATTCATTTGGTATTGTTGGATTTGAACTCATCGAAGGAAAAAGGGGCTCACCATGTCATGGTTAATTTTTATGGAGGAACTCCAAGCACAATATAGCAATAGTGTGATAGATAACTTCTTCAGCTAGCTGGCTAAACTTCAACAAATAGGATCAGTTAAGGATTATATTCAACAATTCCAAAGTATATCCTTAAGAGTGGATACAATTACAGAGGAAAAATTGAATGATTTATTCTTGGGGGTCTCAAGGATCACATTCAACATGAGGTACACATGTTTAGCCCTAGCTCCATAAATGTGTCTTTTATCTTAGCATGTAGGGTAGAGGAGAAGTATTTGATTCCTAAGAAGTAAGGGGCTAATGTGACAAGAGAGAAAGGATATTCAACACAACCTACTAGGTTGACTCCACAAAAACTTGAGGAGAAAAGAGAAAAAGGGTTATGTTTCAATTACGATAGAAAATATAGTCAAGGACATAAATGCAGTGAAAAGAAATTGTTCTATATTGAAGGTCCAAGTGAGGGAGAAGAGGAGGAACCCATACTAGAGGATGAAAGGGAGTCAAATGAGTAATCACATGATTCTCAACCAATCATATATTTTCATGCACTCTCAGGTTTTAGTGCTCCAAAAACTCTTAAGGTAATGGGGTTCTTAAAGAAGCAAAAGGTAACAATGTTGATCGACTTAGGTAGTACTCATAATTTCATTAACAAAAAATTAGCTACTCATCTAAATTGTTTTATATATCTAGCTCCAGAGTTTTAGGTTTAGATTGTAGATGGTGGTATAGTTAGTTGTTTAGGGAAGTTTCATAGCATTAAATTATCCATGGGAGATTATCAACTTGATGCCCCAATGTATGTGATATCTATGGGTGTAGGAGATATTGTTGTGGGAGTACAATGGCTTACTACATTGGGAATGATTGAGATGAACTTACAAGAACTATTCATGATATTTCAATCAAAAGGAAGGGTAGTAGAGATAAGGGGGTTGAAGGAAAAATCCCCACAAATGGTAAGCTCTCATCAAATGAAAAAAATTCTTAAGAAAGGAGTGGATGGATTTGTGGCCCAGCTATGTTCATTAGAAGTCTCTCAATCTAATGATCCTACTCATCTAGATTTGCAAGCTATAATTGATCATCACTTAGTTTTTCTTGGAGATATGCCTAAAGGACTTCCTCCTAAGAGGGATCATTATCATGCCATATAGTTAGTTCCACGGAGCCAACCACTGAACATCAGGCCTTACAAGTATCCACACATACAAAAGAGTGAGATAGAAAAAAATGTTGAGGAGATGCTAGAAGCATGAATTATTAGGAATATCCAAAGTGCTTACTCCTCACCTATGGTGATGGTATGTAAGAAGGATGATACTTGGCACATGTTTCTATATTATAGAGTGCTCAACATGTACACCATCAAAGATAAGTTTCCTATTCTAGTCATTGATGGTTTGCTAGATGAATTGAATGGAGCTATGTATTTTACCAAGTTAGATCTTAGATCTGGTTATCACCAAATTCATATTAAGGAGGAAGATATTTGTAAGACAACATTTCAGACTCATGAGGGTCATTATGAATTTTTGGTGATGCCATTTGGTCTTACCAATGCACCATCTACATTCCAAAGTTTGATGAAATCCATTTTTAAGAAGTTATTGAGAAAGTTTGTGTAAGTATTCTTTGATGATATATTGATTTATAGAAATACTTGGGAACAACATTTGTAACATGTGGATCAAGCATTACAAATACTTGAAGATCATAAACTCTATGCTAAGCCATCCAAGTGTGTTTTTGGTCTTATGAAGGTGGAGTATTTGGGACACATAGTTTCACATGAAGGAGTAAAGGTGGACCCTAACAAAATTAAGGCTGTCATGGAATGGCCTATTCCAAAAACCATTAAGAAACTAAGGGGTTTCTTGGAATTGACAGGGTACTATAGAAGATTTGTAAAGAATTATGGTCATATAGCAACACCTCTCACCACTCTATTGAAGAAGGATTATTTTCATTGGAACGAGTCTTCCAATACAACATTTGAGAGATTGAAGGAGGCTATTGTGTACAACTCCAGTGCTTTCCACTCTTGAATTCACCAAGGAATTCATTGTGGAATGTGATGCTTCTAGAAATTGGATAGGAGTAGTCGTCATGCAAGAAGGTTGACCAATTGCTTTTGAAAGTCATCAATTAAAGGGTAAGAATCAACTAAAACCTATTTATGAAAAGGAAATGCTAGCAATCCTTTGTGCAATTAAACAATGGAGGCCTTATCGATTGGGTAGAAACTTCAAGGTTAAGATAGATCATGATAGCCTAAAATAATTTTTGGAACAAAGACTATCTTCTGAAGAGCAACAAAAATGGGTCACTAAGATGTTAGGATATGAATTTGAGATTGTATATAAGAAAGGGAAATAAAATATTGTAGCAGATGCACTTTCAAGGAAGGATGAGAAAGATGAAGCCTTATTGTGTGCCCTTTCAATATTACAAGAAAATTGGGTGGAGGAAGCCAAAGCAAAATGGAAAAATGATGTTGCAACAAGTAATCTCATTGAACAATTAAAAAGTGATCGTAGTAGTTTAGATAAGTTTTGTTGGAAGGGAGATACTCTTTGGTATAAAGAGTTTTTAATCTCAGCAGGAATTCCACTCTTAAACACAAGACTCTCCTAGAGTTGCATGAGTCTCCAGTGGGTGGTCATTTAGGATTTTTGAAGACATATCATCGAGTCAAGCAAGATCTTTCTTGGGAAGGGCTAAAAGGTGATGTTCAAAAATTTGTGGCTGAATGTTTGGTTTTCCAAAGGAATAAAGGGGAGACAATTAAGAAATCAGGTCTCTTGCAACCCTTATCTATTCCTAGCTAGCATTGGGAAGAGGCATCCATGGACTTCATCACATGGCTTCCCAAATCTAAAGTTCATAATATCATCATGGTAGTGGTTGATTGCCTCACTAAATATGCACATTTCATTGCATTATCATATCCTTTTATAGCAAGTGCAATGGAAAAATATTTTTTGGAGAAAATGTAAAAGCTACATGGTACACCTAATTTTATTGTTAGTGATCATGATCCTATCTTAACTAGTCACTTTTGGAAAGATTTATTCTCATGTTTGGGTACTCAATTGGCTCATAGCTCTTCATACCACCCTCAATCAGATGGGAAAATTGAGGTTGTTAATAAGTATTTGGAAGGATATCTACGTTGTTTCACTTTAGAGAAACAGTCTCAATGGCTAGATTGGCTACCACTTGTAGAATGGTTGTATAACACTTCTTTTCATAGCTCATCAAAAATGTCTCCATTTTTGGCACTTTATGGATATCATTCTCCTTCCATCACATCATCAATAAAGGTCTCACCAAGAGTCCAGGTAGTACAAGACCACTTGCTTCATCAACAACAAGTACTTTCAGGACTCAAGGAGAATTTAGCCATGGCACAAAATTGAATAAAACAATAGGCAGAACAACATCGTAGTGAAAGAAGTTTTGAAGTTAGGGATTGGGTCTTCTTGAGATTGTAGCCTTATAAGAAATTCTCACTAAAGAAACAAACAAGGAATAATAAGTTGTCTCCAATGTATTATGGTCCATACCAAATCATGCAAAAGATCGATAGTGTTTCCTACAAGCTAGAGTTGCCACCAACAATAAAGATACATCCAGTTTTTCATGTTTCTTGTTTGAAGAAGGTAATTGGGCATAATATTCCCACTCAAACAACACTACCAAAGCTTGATTAAGAAGGAAGATTCATTTTGGAACCAAAGTGCATTAATCAAACACACACAAAGAAGCTGAGGAATAGAACTCTCACTGAGTATCTCATCCAATGGTAGAATTTAATAGTTGAAGATGCCACATAGGAGGATGAGGAGTTCATTCAAAAGTTTCCAAACTTGATTAGGATTGAGGAAAATGCTTCTTTGAAGAAGGGTGGCATGTTACACCCTTAATATCAGTGTACATTGGGTTATGTATAGTTGGCTTGTGGCTATCTTAACTCTCTATTAAGTCATATTATCATTAGTATATTGTTATTTAGTTGTTTAGGTGGGCCTAAGACTTATATAGCTGTGTTTAAGTTAGCCTAGGTGATATCCTAGGCATACATAGGTATATATAGGAGGTTGTGAGTCTTATTTCATCATCAAGTTGTGAAGTGTGTTCTCATTAGATATATTTGGAGGTTTTCCCCCTTGAAGTGGCTTGTTATTCTCAATTATTATCAAGTATTTTCAGCATATTTCATATCATATTCTATTGTGCAAGTTATTTCATAGCAAAAACTTCATGAACTTCTTCTCTTCTAGGGTTTTAAATTTTGGCTTTACAGTAAGATCCTCTCTAATTATATGATGGGAATATAGATTCATCATTTGAGAGATTCCTAATTCTTCAATATTGGAATGTATATAAGCCCTAATATCTTTAGTATGCAATACTCCATATGATACAAATGAAAATGCACCTAAGGGTTCGGTATCAACAGACTTATAAGGATTCCATTGGATCAAAGTTTGATCGCAAAACCTTCTTCACACTTGAATCTCTCCACAATTCAGCAAAGTTAACTCTAGGGCTCTCCAAACGGCTTTCCTTCAAAATGCAAAGTGAAAAATGAAGGACTAAAATGTTCTTTTATCATCTGCACACCTAACCCTTTTTGTCACAATAAATTCTTTTACCCTAACTCATATGGTTATGTACTGAGATAGATGATTCCTCTGTGGATCTTCAAAACTTTCCAATAGTGCCTCCACTTGGTTTGAACAACATTTGAAAAACATCAATCCACTTACTGGACTTGTCCACATTCTAGTAATAGTTGCCGGTAGGGGGTTAAAATATTTTCCTGATAGCTCCCCCTAGGCCAAAGGCCTAAAACTAATTCCTAGAGGAATTACTAGAAGTGGATTATGGTGTTGATGTATTTCCTTCAATAGAGGGATTCTTCTTCACCCATTTCTTCTGCATTTTCCTTCCGATTACATCAGTAGTGACTTTACCTTTTCCCTTAACATCCTATTGCATGTTTTTTTTACCAAACCTCTCCTGTTCTAATAGAATCTAGTAGTGTGGAAATATTTATTGCACTTGTAACACAACATTTCTTTGTCTAGGCCAATTGTTCCACTGATTTTGTCTTGATCTACATTGGTTAGCAATATGCCCAAATCTAATGCATGCATAACATCTAACATCTCTATTAAAATTATTCATCACAACTCTACATTCACTTGACTTATGACTATACTTATAGCAATTAATGCACTGACTTGAGAATGATGGTCCACTTGTGTTCATCCTGCTCCTACACTGAGAAGCCATATGACTGAATTTGTTGCAAGAAAAATAGTAGCCATTGAATCTTTGACCATTTGGTTGTCTTACCAGATTCCTTCTAGCTCCATTCATCTGATTTCCTTGCTTGAATCTCCCTTGTCTAGATTTGGAACTTTTTCCTTCATATCCAAGACCTCGCCTGTCACCATCAGTCCTCTATCCTTTTATTAGTTTGTCAAGTTTGGCCGAGCTTACTTCAAATTTATCCTTGTACTCATTTGTAATAGTAAGTTCACTTCTAAGATCATCAAGCTATTTTTCAAGCGCCTCCTCACTATTTTTAGATTGCTCCAAGTCATTGTCCAATTAGTTGCATTGTTCATATTTTTATTTCAAGGATTGTGCAATATTTTCTTCATTCTTATTTCTATCTTCAATCTCCTTGGTCATCTTCATCATGATAGATTCCATCTCACGCTTCAGAGCAACATTTTCTCTAGAAAATTTTTCACATTCTTCTATTTTCTCCTTCAAGGCATGACTGAGTTGTTCATCTTCCATGCTTTTGTTCTTCTACTTAAGCTGATCACACAATTCCTTTCATTTCTCCCTTGATTCATTTATTTTGTCTTTCAATGAATGGATGAATTTCTCTACACTCTCAAGGTTTTATTGCAATTCCTGGTTCTCAGACTTTGATAGGTCAAGACCATATAGGGCCACCATAAGTTGTTGTTGAAGACTACTTGTATCCATTGAAAAAATCCTTCCAAGATCTCCCCAAGCTATTAGAATTCTTTTGAGGAACTAGATCTGATACCAATTGTTTGAAACAAGAAACACTAAGAGGGAGGGTGAATTAGTGTTGTGCAAATATTAAATTTATTATTCTAATTTTTAACTCACTTAAGCTTTCAATAAAATAAATATGCATGAATAGAAGGAAAACAATCAAAACACAATAACACTATGATTTTTATGTGGAAACCCGGTTAGGGAAAAAACCACAGTGGATGGAAAATCCACAATATAATCTGAGTATACCCAAAAAAAAGATTACAAAATGGGAATGCACTTGCATTCAAGTGCACTGCCTAGAGCTCACTGCTCAAAATAGAAAGGCTCACTAACTTACAAGGATTTGGATTAGATCCAAGAGAATGAACTGAAGGAATAACATCTACAAATGCTTTATTATAGTTCTGGTTAAGCTCAACAGTTGATCTTCTATCCTTCTGATTGATTCAACAATTTTGCTTTGTTCTGCACAAACTCACACTACAAAAACCTTGATGCACAAGTGAAATTGTACATAATCACTTAATCAAAATTCAAATAATCAAAAACACCCTTCAACACATCTTTTCGCACACTCAAAATGATATAACAGATCACTTATATATATATCCACAACAAAGGATTTAGTCGCTACAAGTTAGCTTCAATAAAACTTAAAAATATTAGCAAATATCGGCTCAAATCTTGAGTAATATCCAATGCACATCCACAATAGTCATCCACAACTTAGCTTGGACCCAAAACATAATGATCAAGCACAAAAATATTTGAATAAGCATTCCTTGAATATCTGCAAGATATTATATCAACTTAGTCGGTCACAAAACATTGATAAACAAAAAGATATCAACTAGATCTCCAAACTTACACATAGCTTGGTACAAGGAACTAATATTTTTGGATAACATAAGAAATATACTAATAAAACTCCCATGAGATCCACAACTCAAAATAGTAACACAAAATCTACATGTGAATCGATGATCACCAAACTGTCGGATGCTCTGTTCTTCTGACTATTTGCAAACTATATGCCGATGGAAGCAAATGATGACGTGCAGATTGGTCACTGACTAGGGTTGCCATTAATGACAACACCTAAAAGCATTTCTAGTGTCTCTTTCCAACAATTATTGCATTCTATTTCATAGTATGAGAGTTCACTTCTACATTTATAGTATAGATTTGCATTACACACTCCTAAGCACACTTATATCCATTAGAAAATTTAGGAAAAATTCAAAAATAAACCTAATTGGACTAATTTTCCACCTAGGGTGATTTAGTCCCTCTGTCAATTTTGCATTTATGTTTGCTGCATTTTGTTTCCCATTTCTGAAATTCCTATTAGATTCAGTTGTTTCTCTATTTTTGTACAATTTTGTACTATTTTATTTGAATCATTTTCATTTATATTGTTTACTTTAATGGAAATAATAGATAGCATTATATTTTTACAATGTTCATTTTCAGCATTAGATCTTATCTCATTTAGATCATATTCATTATAAAAAACAAAGAAACAATTTACAACATCCCATGAACAAATCAAATTGGTGCTTCATTTTAGGACAAATATATCATCTAAACCTCTTAGTAGTGATGACTTGGATAGATTAGATGAAATATTTCATGGTTTCTTCTCATCAAGTTCCTCCACTAAGACTTGTGATGACAAACCTAAACTACTTAGTGAAACCTTATCTCCTCAACCTTTTAGTAGTGATGACTTGAGTATGTTAGATGAAGCTCTTTAGGGCTTCATCTCACACGAATCATTCACTAGGGATTGTTGTGAGCAACTAAAAAAAAAGATGTTAATGTCATCCAACCTCAACTTGTTCTTTACCCACCTTCACACCAACCTCAACCTCCACTTAAACCCAATTTTAACCTTTATCCACCACAACATGATGATGTCACACACACACATTATACCCAAAACAATTTGCAACCCTAACAACCCCCTCCAACAATCTTACCTTTACCAAATCTTATTTTTCCTAGTGCTCCTCACCTAAACTCACACCTTAGGGAGTATGATCTCATTGAAAATAATCCTAGAAAGATATCCCTTTGGGATCTTCTTCTGAATTCACCCAATTATCATTCAATGCTTCAAACAACCTTGCAACAGATAGCAGTTCCTCTTGGTACAAATGCAAGTGATTTGGCAGCTCTTCTAGAGGGAATGAATACACTTAATGTAGAAATTACCTTTCATCAACATGAGCTCCCCCCATTAGAATTAAGGATACAAAATGAGTCTTTTATAATTATTTCCCAATATAATACAATAGGCATTAAGTAAACCCTTGTTGACAATGGATTTTCCCTTAATGTGTGGAGTGTGAAACTTCTTGATTGATTACATGTGGATAAATCAAAAATTAAACATGATTCCTTATCCATTAGAGAATTTGACAACACAAAAAAACAACGGCTTGGTATAATCACTTCACCTATAATAGTCAGAATGGTTACCTTGCAAACTCCTATTCATGTCATGCCCTATGATCTCACATACAATCTTCTCTTGGGAAGACTATGGATTCACGAGACGCATGTGGTAACTTTGAATCTTCATCGTATAATGAAATAAGTCTATAATAATAAAGTATATGAAGTTGAGATATACCCCGAGACTAAGAGTTCTTCGCAACTTGAAAAAGGAAAAAGTCCTCTAAATAACTTAATTCCAACTTCTCATATTGACCCTCTTCAAACCAATAAACATGAAACTAAATTTGTGTCAAAATTGCTCGATGATGATTGGGGAACATTGGAATTTATTCCTTCATTCATCGATGAATACATAATTACCCGCAAGGAAATGGAAAAAAAAGAGAAACCAATAGTTATTTCCTCTCAAAATTCACAAGAATCTTCCCCTTCATCTATCTCACCTCCCTTGGATGAAATAACAACTTACACAACATATTTTGATGAGATAAATTATAAGAAACCCCCCAATCCCAAGGAAATGGAGAGACTTTATGGACGTGGGTATGAGCTTATGAAACAATTGGGGTACAATGGTAAAGGATGTGGAAAACATGAACAAGGCATTTGTGTCCCTATTGAGCCTAATATGCAAGACATGAAGAGTAGTTTAGGATATTCCTTTTCTAAAACAACAAAAGCAACTCAACAACCCTCACTAAATATCAACACTATCACATGCCAATCACGAACTACAGTTACACTCAAACATCCTAAATTTCTTGACATGACTTTTCCACCATCTTGGGAGTATCTTGAAAGTGATGAAGCCTTGAAAAAAATTCTAGGTGCTATTGATAAACCATCTCCCTCGAACAAACATGTTACATGCACTATGATAAGTTCCAAGTTGCAACATACCGATGATCATGAGAAAACAATCAAACCATACAAACCTGAGTTTCCTTAGCCAAATGCACTTCCCATAGGAGATACAATTGATATACAAATGGATGTCAATGACACAGAAAAGGTCATTAAAATTGGGAAGTGCCTTGAAGATGAGGAACAAGAGGATACTACACTTTTGCTCCATGATTTTCTTGAAATTTTTGCTTGGAAATATTTTGATATGCTAGGTATAGACCCAAACATTGTCCGAACTAACAATGTTCTTGAAAATAATGCTAAGCCTATTCGACAAAAACTATGAAAAATGAATCCTAAGATAGCCTTTCATGTTAAAGGAGACCTTGAAAAACTGCTTGACATAGGTTTTATTCACCCTTTTGATTATTCTCCTTGGATCTCAAATATTTTCATAGTTGCCAAACTCAATAATCATATTAGGATATGCATATATTTCCATGATTTGAATAAATCATCTTTTAAAGGTGATTTCCCACTTCCTAATATTGACATGATTGTGGATTCAACTACTAGACATGCTTTGTTGTCATTCGTGGATGAATTTTCTAGTTATAATCAAATCTTCATTAACCCACAAGATCAATACAAAACCACACTCACAACTATTTCGGGAACGTTTTGTTGGGTTATGATGCCTTTTGGACTAAAGAACATAGGTGCAAAATATCAAAGAGAAATGACATTAATATTTCATGATAACATACATAAAATATTGGAAGATTACATTGATGACATCCTTCTTAAGTCCTTATGATGACAAGACAATGTGAATGTCCTTCACTAGATCTTTGAACGAATACGTAAATACAACATGAGACTCAACCCAAAAAAGTGTGTCTTTGGAGTAGATAGTGGGAAACTCTTAGGGTTTATCATATCTCATAGAGGCATCAAAGTGGACACAAAGAAAATTGATGCTATTGTAAACATGCCACCTTCTAGAAATATTTCCCAATTATGCACATTACAAGGATGAATTCAAGCTATTTGTCATTATGCCACTTCTTTAGCCGATAGAACATTACATTTCAGAAATCTCCTCAAGAAGGATGTGCCTTTTGATTGGAATGAAGAATGTAAATAGGATTTTGAGAGTTTAAATGAATACCTTGTAACGCCACCTTTTTTACAGCTTGTCATGCCAAAAAAAATGTTCATCCTCTACATTGCCACATCTAATCATGCTCTTGCAACCTTGTTAGCTTAGAAAGATGATAATGACAAAGAGAACCATATTTATTACATTATTCGAACCCTAATCAATTATGAAACATGATATACACCAATTGAAAATCAATATTTAGCCCTTGTATTCACTACTAGTAAATTATAAAATTATTTACTAAATGCATAAATACAAGTCATGACAAAATTTGATCCTCTCAAACATCTTTTCAATAAAATAGACTTATCAAGGTGCTTAGCTAAATGGGTTATGTTGTTGATTGAGTTTGACCTTAAGTTTGTTCTACAAAAGGCAATTAAAGGACAAGCCTTGACTGACCATTTAGCTGATGCTCCTTCCCCTTTTGTGTTCCCTAGTAATGATTCTATTCTTGATGATAGTGTATTAACAACCAATGTTTCTACATGGACATTATATTTCGATGGATCTAAGTGTAGAAGATGTTCTCATGCTAGAATAATGTCAATTCCACCTAAAGGAAAATCTATTCCCTTGTCCTATTGATTAAATTTCCTATGTACAAATAACACTACTGAATATGAGTCCTTAATCACTAGAATATGCACTGCTTTAATTATCGGCATTACTTACATAATGATATTTGGTGACTTGCAATTTGTAATCAAGCAAATCAATGGTGACTATTAGGCTAAACATGATAAATTATCAAAATATAAAGATCTCACAATTTCCTTACTGGTGAAATTTAATTCCTTCACCATTGAAAAACATCTCATGAAAAGATAATTGACATGTGAACACAATGGCCAGTGTTTCCTCCCTTATATCCCCCTCTGATCCTTCACAAGATATTATATTAAGTGTTCATCCTATCATGAACCCTTCCATCACTGATATCACTATCGCCACATTAGTCACAACCAATAATGATTCAAGTGAATGGAATGATGGTATTTATAACTATATAAAAGATAGTACCCTTCCCAAAAAAATTGCAAGTAACACTTGCGCTCATCTAAAAAAATTAGCCACCAAGTACATCATCCTTGCCAATGTGTTATATCAACGGCCTTTTGATGGAATTTTACTTAGATTCCTTAAGGATTCTAAAATTAAGATGGCACTTGAGTAGGCTTGTGCTAGTAGCTGTGGCAGTCATTTCAGTGCAAAGACCCTAGCGCAAAAGCTTCTTCATATGGGCCACTACTGGAAAAATATGGAAAAATACTATTATGTGTATGTTAAACAATGTCATAAATTTGAAGAACATAGTCATTTATTTCATGCTCCCACTTCTGAGCTTCATACCCAAATCCCTATTTGGCCATTCTTTGTATGTGGGCTAGATATAATTGGAAAAATATATCTTCCATCTTCTACTGGACATACGTTTATCATCACTACCACTGATTATTTCATGAAATTAGTAGAGGCCATTCCTCTTTGATCTACAACTACTGAGGTTATCTTTTGATTCATCCTTGAGATTATAATTGCTTGTTTTAGGCTTCCTTTTGTATTAGTCTCTGATAATGGCACACCATTTAGGACTAATGATGTGAAGAAGTTATTGGAAACTTTCCATATTCAACACCATTTTTTGACACCCTATTACCCACAATCAAATGGTCAAGCAGAGTCAACTAATAAAGTCCTCAAACATATTTTAAGGAAAACTATTAACACTAATCATAAGGACTGGCACACACAACTGCATTAAGTACTTTGGGCTTATCGCACAAGTGTTCATTCCTCCAACAGATTAACACCTCATAACCTAGTTTATGGTACTGAGGAAATCATGCCCTTGGAGTTAGAAATCCCAACATTGCAGATTTCTCTTCAAGGTTTGATTGACAATAACACTTATAAGACTGAATGATTACATAAACTTCAAATGAACGATGAACAGTGCATTAATGCTCTTGAGCATCTTCAAGCCTATTGAAAAAGTGAACAAAATTACTACAATTTCAATGTCATCCCTTGTACATTTGACAAGGGTGACTTAGTTCTTTATGAAAATCAGTGTAATGTCAATGTCGACCCTAACGAACAAGGAAAATTCAGCCCTAACTAGTTAGGACCCTATGTTGTCAACAAAAGCTATGGGTCTGGTGTGTATGTCTTAACGAAACTCGCTGGAACACCCCTTAAAGAACCAATTAATGCCACACACTTGTGTCGGTATTATGTTTGATCCATTTTGAATAGTATGAACTATAAAGTAGTGTTGTTAAATCATTAAATAGGATCCTCCCTTATACACTTTCACACTACTTCATTTTCAACACCTTTTTTACAGGTTTGTCTTAAACACTAAGGTGATTATTTATAATCCCTTTAGGATTCATGCTATACAAATTCATCTAGTGTGTTGTGATAAGTAACATTTAATTTAGCATAACATACTCCATCATCATGTTGTATATAAAACAAAACTGCAATATGTTTTAACTAGATCACATAAGTTTTGTCAAATCATGTAGCTATTAATTAAATACTTTTACCATAGAGTCACTTAATTAATCACATTGTATTTAAAATTCTACCACAAACAAAAACATCATAATAACACCAAATGCACATGTCTATATATATAAAAGTTTTATATACATCTCAATATCATATACAAATCACAAAGGTTTGTGAGAGCTAGACCCCTCGGGCTCTAGTGCTTGTGATCTAGTCCCTAGATGTCATGAGACGGTGGTGTGTGATCATGACCATGAACTGTTGAATCTAAGTGCATACTCTAGACCCTGTACATGACCAACAGCCACAAGATGCTCCTCTACCATTTGATCCTTCTCCGCTCATACCTGTGCTAGCTCTGCATGCAGTCTCTCGACCTCTACTAGAGTCTACAATGATTGTCCTACACTCTCAGCTCAACAGACTCCTCTTCTCATGCTCTTGTATGCTACTTATATCCTTGTGAAATGTCTAAGAGACTTTAGCTCCTCCTCCATGATTGATGGGAGAATGTAGTTAGGATCCATCTCCTTCCTGTTGATGGATGCAAGCACTATCTTTGTAGCATCTTGACAATAGAACTCTTGCTAGTCTCTTGTCACTCCTGCCAGATAGACAAGATAAATAATCAGTAATCCTCATCATGATATACATATACATATAAAACTACATAATCATGCAAAGTAAATTCAAAAGATTAAATATCATCACCTATGTTGCAGGTCAGATGTGTCATCTCAATATCATCCTGTGTTGGGGGCATAAAGGTAGTGCTAGCCTCCCTTCGACTGTGAATACCAGTGCTAGCTGCAGCTGCTACTCGTGACCTAGTCCTATAGATGGAAGAGGAATCTCCCCCCTCATGATGGTCCCCAACTACTACCTCAACATCCTCACTCAAGGGTGGCTCCTCTTCCTCGTACTACTACTCCACCTGATCCTCCTCATACTCCTCTTCATCCTCTCCCTCTCCCTCCCAATCCTCATAATATGGATCTACCTCCTCATCATACTCATCATCAATCACATCAGTTAACATATTGGTAGGTCTATAGCATGTGTCCTCGACCCTATCCTCCTACTCATCTTCATCATCCAGTAGTGGCTCTACATCTCCCACTAGCCTATCCATCAAAAATACTATTGCTGGTCGAGTCACTTCCCACCACTCCTCATGCTCTACTGTCACCTTGAAATCATCTACATTGGAGAATGGAGGTTGTTCCTAATAAAAAAATTCATAATCTCTCTCAGCTACATGGTCTAGACTAAGTTGTATTGTATAACCCGGTCTCCAAGAACTTCGCACTAATCTCTTAAAGGTGGATTATGTTTGAGGTGGTCTCTACACCTATCCAAATTGTCTCATGAATCGATCATAGTAGAATTGCCATACTATGTTGTCATGGTGGCCAACCAAAAAGCTATCCATTTGCATCCTCCTCAACTATCTGGTATGATCTGGCCACTATAATGTCAACTGATAAGGTCTCCATAAGACATCATCCTCATCAAGTCAGTCAAATCATACCCTCCAAAAATGCAAGTCACCATACTACCATAGTCACCGTAGAGGAAACCTGAAAGCCCATGTATATCCTATTGTTGTCACACATGGATAGCCAACTGGTTTGGTATATGTAATGTGCTCAAGGTAGCACACCTATAGAAGAGTGTAGTACACCATACTCTCCACCTCTTAGAATACAAATCACCCTAAATTGTAATAGAGATGTGCCATCATACACCGACCCTAGGCGTATACTTTTCGCTGCTCTGCCATTCCTTAAATAAAGTCAACTAGTCCTCTATTATGAAATAACTTGCACAATAGAAGAATATGATATGAAATATGCTGCAAATACTTGATAATAACTGAGAATAACAAGCCACTTCGAGGGGGAAAACCTCCAAATATCTCTAATGAGAACACACTTCACACTTGATGATGAAATAAGACTCACAACCTCCTATATATACCTATTTATGCCAAGGATATCACCTAGGCCGACTTAGACACACCTATATAAGACTTAGGCCGACCTAAACAACTAAATAACAATATACTAATGATAATATAGCCACAAGCCAACTATTCATAACCTGTTGTACAATAATATTAAGGGAATAGCATGCCCCCCTTCTTCAAAGAAGCATTGTCCTCAATGATAATCAAGTTTGGAAACTTTTGAATGAACTCATCTTCCCATGTGGCATCTTCAACCGGTAACTTCTTCCATTGGATAAGATACTCAGTGACAGTTCTATTCCTCAGCTTCTTTCTGCGTGTTTGACAAATGCACTCTAGTTCCAAAATGATTCTTCCTTCTTCATCCAACTCAGGAAATGTTGTTTGAGTGGGAATATTATGCCCAATTACCTTCTTCAAATAGGAAACATGAAAAGCTGGATGTATCTTTGTTGTTGGTGGCAACTCAAGCTTGTAGGCAACACTACCGATCTTCTGCATGATTTGGTATGGACCATAATACTTTGGAGACAACTTATTATTCTTTCTTTGTTGCTTTAGTGAGATTTTCTTATAAGGCTGCAATTGCAAGAAGACCCAATCCCCAACTTCAAAACTTCTTTCACTACGATGTTGGTCTGCCTATTGTTTCATTCGATTTTGTGCCATGGCTAAATTCTCCTTGAGTCCTGAAAGTACTTGTTGTTGATGAAGAAAGTGGTCTTCTACTGCCTGAACTCTTGGGGACACCTTAATTGATGATGTGATGGAAGGAGGATGATATCCATAAAGTGCCAAAAATGGAGACCTTTCTTATGATCTATGAAAAGAAGTGTTATACCACCATTCCGCAAGTGGTAGCCAATCTACCCACTGAGACTGCTTCTCTGAAGTGAAACAATGTAGATATCCTTCCAAACACTTATTAACAACCTCCGTTTCCCATCTGATTGAGGGTGGTATGAAGAGCTAAGAGCCAATTGAGTACCCAAACATGAGAATAAATCTTTCCAAAAGTGACTAGTGAAGATAGGATCACGATCACTAACAATAACTTTAGGTGTACCATGTAGCTTTTGGATATTCTCCAAAAAAGATTTAGCCACTGCACTTGCTGTAGGATGTGCTAATGCAATGAAATGTGCATATTTAGTGAGTCGATCAACTACCACCATGATGACATTATGACCTTTGATTTGGGAAGCCCTATGATGAAGTCCATGGATACCTCTTTCCAATGCTGGCTAGGAATAGATAAGGGTTGCAAGAGATCCGGTGTCTTAATTGTCTCCCCTTTATGCCTTTAACACACCAAACATTCAGCCACAAATTTTTGAACATCACCCTTTAGCCCCTCCCAAAAGAAATCCTGCTTGACTCGATGATATGTCTTCAAAAATCCTGAATGACCACCCACTGGAGACTCATGCAACTCTGTGAGAATCTTGATTTTAAGGTTGGAATTCTTGCAGAGATACAAACGCTCTTTATACCAAAGAGTATCTCCCTTCCAACAAAACTTATCTGAACTACTAGGATCACTTTTTAATTGCTCGATGAGATTACTTGTCGCAACATCATTTTTCCACTCTACTTTGGATTCCTCCACCCAATTTGCTTGTAATATTGAAATGGCACAAAATAAGGCTTCATCTTTCTCATCCTTCCTTGACAGTGCATCTGCGACAATATTTTCTTTCCCTTATATACAATCTCAAAGTCATAGCCTAACATCTTAGTGACCCATTTTTGTTGCTCTTCAGAAGATAGTCGTTGTTCCAAAAATTATTTTAGGCTATCATGATCTATCTTAACCTTGAAATGTCTACCCAATAGATAAGGTTGCCATTGTTTCACTGCATGGAGTATTGCTAGCATTTCCTTCTCATAAATAGGTTTTAGTTGGTTCTTACCTTTTAATTGATGACTCTGAAAAGAAATTGGTCGACCTTCTTGCATGAGCATTGCTTCTATCCCATTTCCAGAAGCATCACATTCCACAATGAATTCCTTGGTGAAGTCAGGAGTGGCAATAACTGGAGTTGTACACATAGCCTCCTTCAATCTCTTAAATGTTGTATTGTTAGACTCGTTCCAATGAAAAGAATCCTTCTTCAATAGAGTGGTAAGAGGTGCTGCTATACTACCATAATTCTTCACAAATATTCTATAGTACCCTATCAATCCCAAGAATCCTCTCAGTTTCTTAATGGTTTTTGGAATAGGCCATTCCATGATAGCCTTAATTTTGTTAGGGTCCACCTTTACTCCTTCATGTGAAACTATGTGTCCCAAATACTCCACCTCTATAAGACCAAAAGCACACTTGGATGGCTTAGCATAGAGTTTATGATCTTCAAGTATTTGTAATGCTTGGTACACATGTTGCAAATGTTCTTCCCAAGTCTTGCTATAAATTAATATATCATCAAAGAATACTAACACAAACTTTCTCAAGAACTTCTTAAAAATGGAATTCATCAAACTTTGGAATGTAGATGGTGCATTGGTAAGACCAAATGGCATCACCAAAAATTCATAATGACCCTCATGAGTCCAAAATGTTGTCTTACAAATATCTTCCTCCTTAATCCAATTTGGTGATAACTAGATCTAAGATCTAACTTGGTAAAAAACATAGCTCCATTTAATTCATCTAGCAAATCATCAATGACTGGAATAGGAAACTTATCTTTAATGGTATACATGTTAAGCACTGGACACATGTGCCAAGTATCATCCTTCTTATGTACCATCACCACAGGCGAGGAGTAAGCACTTTGGCTATGCCTGATGATTCCTGCCTCTAGCATCTCTTCAACAATCTTTTCTATCTCACTCTTTTGTATGTGTGGATACCTATAAGGCCTAATGTTCGGTGGTTGGCTCCCTGGGACTAACTATATGGCATGATCATGATCCCTCTTAGGAGGAAGTCCTTTAGGCATATCTCAAAGAACAACTGAGTGACGATCAATTATAGCTTGCAAATCTAGATGAGTAGGAGTATTAGATTGAGAGACTTCTAATGAACATAGTTGGGCCACAAATCCATCCACTCCTTTCTTAAGCAACTTTTGCATTTGATGAGAGCTTACCATTTGTGGAGATTTTTCCTTTAACCCCCTTAGCTCTACTAGCCTTCCTTCCAATTGAAATCTCATGAATAGTTCTTGGAAGTTCATCTCAATTGTTCCTAATGAAGTAAGCCATTGTACTCCCAAAACAATATATGCTGCACCCATGGATATTGCATACATTGGGGTATCAAGTTGATAATCTCCCATGGATAATTTAATGCTATGACACTTCCCTGAACAACTAACTTTACCACCATCTGCAATCAAAACTTGAAACTCTGGAGCTGGATATATGAAACAATTTAGATGAGTAGCTAACTTTTTGTTGATGAAATTATGAGTACTACCTGAGTCGATCAACACTGTTACCTTTTGCTTCTTTAGGAACCCCACCACCTTGAGAATTTGTGGAGTGCTGAAACCTGAGAGTGCATGACAAGAAATGATTGGTTGAGAATCATGTGATTGCTCATTTGACTCCCTTTCATCTTCTAGTATGGGTTCCCCCTCTTCTTCCTCATTGGGACCTTCAATATAAAAGAATTTCTTTTCACTACATTTATGTCCTCGACTGTATTTGCTATCACAATTGAAACACAAACCTTTTGCTCTTTTCTCCTCAATTTGTTGTGGAGTCAACTTAGTAGGCTGTGTTGAATATCCTTTCTCTCTTGTCACATTAGCCCCTTGCTTCTTAGGAATTGAATACTTCTCCTCTACCCTATGTGCTAAGATATAAGACTCATTTATGGAACTAGGGCTAAACATGCGTACCTCATGTTGAATGTGATCCTTGAGACCACCCAAGAATAAGTCATTCAAGTTTTCCTCTATAATTGTATCCACCCTTAAGGATAGATTTTGGAATTGCTAAATATAATCCTTAACTGATCCTGTTTGTTGAAGTTTAGCTACCTGGCTGAAGAAGTTGTATGTGATGCTATTGCTATATTGTGCTTGGATTTCCTCTATAAAAATTGACCATGAGATGGTGAGCCACTTTTTACTTTGATGAGTACAAAGCCAATGATACCAAATGAATTGATCTAGTTCTAGATATAAGGAAGCCATTGTGACCTTTTGTCCATTTGGGATTTGGTGTATTTCAAAAAAATTCTCCATTTGGTTTATCCATGTTAGAGGATCCTTACCATCGAACTTACGCATATCCACCTTTGGAAATAAATTCCTAGATCCCATAGGAGTACTAAAGCTTGTGTCAGTAGTAGTTGACCTAGAATTTTCACCTTGGCCGCTTGAGAACTCCTTTCTTGATTCAGCCCTGTAGGTGCTTAAAATGTTTCGTATGTCCGATATATCTTCTCTTAGATCAAACATATCCATCTTAATTGAGGAAATTTCTTCCTTGACCTTATTGATTTCCTCATTATGAGTAATATCCTCAATTTTTTCACCATCCTTATCAGGAGTCTTCCCCGAAGTGACATTCTTTTTACCCCTTGTGCCAGGACCCGGCATGATGGAAACCACTAATGTTGAAATAAATCACACAAATGAAACTTAAATTATCTAAAATTTTTACTCTAATCTCCTTTATTATTTCTTCAAAAACCTAATAAAAATCATACTCCAATTCAACAAGATGTGCGAGATATGTAGATTCCAAAAAAATAGTGTAGAAACCCTAATTCTACAATAATTCACTTAATTATACTCCAATTCTTTTGAAATCTGGATTGTAGATTTTTCAACATGTTCTTCAAAAACCCTTTAAAAATCAGAAAAAAATTCATCAAAATCTGAAAGATATGCTCTTCCTAAAATCGCCTCTAAAATTGAGAAAAACCTTGCCTCTATGGTGCCAAGATCACGCTTTGATACCACTTGTTATGAAATAACTTGCACAATAGAAGAATATAATATGAAATATGCTGCAAATACTTGATATTAACTAAGAATAACAAGCCACTTCAAGGGGGAAACCCTCAAAATATCTCTAATGAGAAAACACTTCACACTTGATGATGAAATAAGACTCACAACCTCCTATATATACATATTTATGCCAAGGATATCACCTAGGCCGACTTAGACACACCTATATAAGACTTAGGCCGACCTAAAGAACTAAATAACAATATACTAATGATAATATGACTTAATAGAGAGTTAAGATAGCCACAAGCTGACTATTCATAACCCGATGTACAATAATATTAAGGGCATAGCATCCTCCATCTAGGAAAGCACCCCGACCATCAGAGACAAAAACTAGTGCTATAGTGTCCATCAGAATGCGTTGAACCACTGGTGCCCATGAATATAATAACATGGAAAAATCAATCCATCCTCTAACTTGTGTATCATGAACTGGAACATCTACACAATACTATTAATCAACCCTACGCTCCAGGAAGCTTCGATCTCTACAAAAGTATACTTACTCTCCTTGAATCAGCACACAGAGAATTTGGTGTACATCCTCTAGTCTGATCAACATCTCTCTTGTACGCTGATGAAATGCGCATGTATCTATATCCCATCGCTTGCAGAGATCCATCAGCATGGCATTGTGGTATCTCATGGGTGGCATAAGATATGCCCAATAGATCCCAATGGCCTAAAGATACTCGGTCTCCTCTTCTAATAGCGATGGAGCCAAATCTCTTAGAAAGCTCAACTATCTCCCTCCTAACCATTGTTGTCCTTGGGTACATACCTATAAATTTTACACACATATGCTCTAAATTTCATCAAAACTCTTACATTTTCATCATGCAAGTGTGCTAAAGTTACTCTAGTGTGCTTTTTTAAAGGACCTAGACACTTTATAACCCTTTTGGGACATTCTGCAAAGAAATGTGATTCTTCAAAAATAAATAGGACACTTTGCGAAGAAACAAGACACTTTGAGAACAAAAGGGACATTTGCAAAGAAACATTCAAGATCCTAAACTAACCCATAAATGCATTAAGAATCATTACATAATTAAAAATTCACAAAAAGAAGGTTGCAAAATCCACTCACCTCATGTTGATGCTCACTGCGTGCCACCTGGTCTCAAAGAACATCCAATCGTGTAGGTTTGTATCCTTGTATGCTTGACATCTTGTCCTCTCACTTATCACTCTCAAGCTACAAGTAGGTAAAATGAAATAGTAAGTGACAAACTACTTTCCTTTACCTCTTTTAACCTATTTACTTTTCATATGCATTAAATTAGGATTTCTTTTACCTTACACTTACATCAAGTACTTTTCATTCCCAACCACAAAAGGGAGCTAGTAATATCCATTTTCGATGTCATTTGATGTGTTGGAATAGTGATTCCGCACCCAACATCATCAACTATCTATCGTTAGGTGACATGGTACTTGTAAATGTCCTTTGATATGATATTTTGGGTTTGACATGGCTAGATTTGTACCTTGATTCCACCTCCATAAAGCAAGCATAATCAAGGGGGGGCATACATCTACCCTCAAATTTGTTTTCTAAGAGTTAGGAAAAAATATTTTTGATCGATAATGAATTTGTGTTGCACGATGCAGTTTCATAATGTTGTGATTGTCTAGATAACTACATTGGGGTCTTCATTCTCTTGGCTTTTGAATAAGTATCCTTTTATAAAGTAATGTGCACTGTATAATTTAGCTTGCATATGCACGTAGAGTCATATGGACGTTAAAGTGGGGGCTTAAAGTATTTCCAGAAATTGTATACTCTTAAAGAAAGAGACAATTTTGTGGTAAAACTAGGTCCTAATTTATGCACATTTAATCAATCACCTCTTAAAATTGCATTTATAGGCCCCTAATACTCATAATTTTGGACTTTGAGGCCTAATTCACCTATGAAACCACTTAAATCTAACAAATATCATTAAAACCACTCAAATTTTGTTAAACCCACCAAAAATATCCTTGTTGGGACTAAGTCACCAATGTGGTGACTTAGTCCATTTTGGGGTATTTTCCACTTTTAAGTGGGAAAAATTTCACTAGTTCAATTTAACTTCTCAATGGATGTCAACCTCTTAGGTCTAAATAATAGGAAAATTAGGTGTTGATTCCTATAAATACACATTTCAAGTCATTTTTCACATTTCCTAGTCATTTTAAAAAAGAGAAAATCAAAAGTCAAGATGAAAAAATGTCTTACACAAGAAGATTCAATAACATTTTGCAACAAAGTTGAATCTTTAGGGCAGAAAACTAGGGTTTTTGAAGGTCTTGAAGCTCACTTCATGTTCAAAATCTTCCATTGCAAAAGATTGATCATGGATGTGTATGGTAAATCATAGAGAAATATAGGTTGAAGAGATGCAACTAGCCATCAAATCACACCTAATGACTTGTTTTCAAAGTGATTCCATCTTTCATGTTCTTCTTATCTTCAAATTTGAGGTTTGCATTACATTTTACATATCATTTACATTTATTTGAAGTGTTGTAGGGTTTCTTGCATTGAATTCTTGCATCATTTGAATGTCATTTAATCACCTCATTCTAGCACATTAGAATAGGGTTTTACCTCATTTTCAACTTTTCTTAGTCTTAGACACACTTAAGACTAGGGTTTTTGTGTAGGTTTTTTCATTCAAAAAGTTTAAATACCAACTAGGGTTTGACAAAGGAAAACACCCCATTAGAAACCATTTTATCTTCTATTTTGTAGGGTCTTTTGAAGATTCAGATTTAAATTTCCATCAAAAAGTAGAGTGCCAGTTGTGGGCTTCCATTTCCACTTTCAAATTTGCACAAAATCCAAACTGGACTAGGTTGCCCATAGTGGTGACTTAGTCCCACTGTATTTTTTTTTTCAATTTTTTTTGTAGATTCAGACACCCTTTTTGCAAAAATACGTTTCTAGGTAGTTTCCTCAAACCAAGACTAAATCGCCCAGCCTGGCAATTTAGTCCCACTAGGCTTAAAAATTAGAATTTCCAACATTTTAGAAGTCTCTGTAATCTCCACTCTACTCCTCATCAATTTTCAAGTGCCTAATTCCTATTTTATATCTTTATTTTATCATTTATTGCATTCATTTTACTTTTATGCATATCACACTGTGTTTTCAAATAGCCTTGCAATAGATAGCAATTCCTCCTGGTACAAATGCAAGCGACGTGGAAGCTCTTCTAAAGGGAATGAATACACTTAATATAGACATTACCTTTCATACACATGAGCTCCCCCCATTAGAATTAAGGAGACATAACAAGGCTTTCATGATTATTTCCTAATATAATACAATAAGCATTAAGCGAATCCCTTGTCAACAATGGTTTTTCCCTTAATGTGTGCAGTGTGAAACATCTCGATTGATTACATGTGGATAAATCACAAATTAAACTTGATTTTGTATCCATCAGAGGATTTGACAACATAACAAAACAAGCACTTGGTATAATCACTTTACCTGTAATAGTCGGAATGGTTACCTTGCAAACTCCTATTCATGCCATGCCTTATGATCTCATGTACAATCTTCTCTTGGGAAGACCATGGATTCATTAGATGCAGGTGGTACCTTCGAATCATCATCGTAAAATGAAATATGTCTATAAAAATAAAGTGTATCAAGTTGAGATAGATCCCGAGCCTAAGAGTTGTTTGCAACTTGAAAAAGGAACAAGAAGTCCTCTGAATACCTTAATTCCAACATCTCATATTGACCCTCTTTAGACCAATAAACAAGAAACTGAATCCATGTCTAAATTGTTCAATGAAGATTGGGGAACATTAGAATTTACTCCTTCATTCATGGATGAATACATAATTACCCACAATGAAACATAAAAACAAGAGCAACCAATAGTTATTTCCACTAAAAATTCACAAGAATATTCCCCTTAATCTATCTCACCTCCCTTGGACGAAAAACAACTTACACAACACATTTTGATGAGATGGATTATCAGAAACCCCCCAATCCCAAGGAAATGGAGAGACTTTATGGATGTGGGTATGAGCTTATGAAACAATTGGGGTACAATGGTAAAGGATGTGGAAAACTTGAACAAGGCATTTGTGTCCCTATTGAGCCTAATACACAAGATGTGAAGATTGGTTTAGGATATTCCTTTTCTAAAACAACAAAAGCAACTCAACGACCCTCACTAAATATCAACACTATCACATGTCAATCATGAACTACACTTACACTAAAACATCCTAAATTTCTTGACATGACTTCTCCACCCTCTTGGGAGTATTTTGAAAGTGATGAAACCTTGAAACAAATGCTAGGTGCTATTGATAAACCATCTCCCTCTAACCAACATGTTACCTACAATGTGATAAGTTCCAAGCTACAACATACCAATGATCGTGAGAAAACCATGGAACCATTTGAACCTGAGTTTCCTTAGCCTAATGCACTTCCCCTGGGAGATAAAATTGATCTACAAATGGACATCAATGACACAGAAAAGGTCATTAAGATTGGGAAGTTCCTTGATGATGAGGAATAGGAGGATACTACACTTTTGCTCCATGATTTTCCTAAAAAAATTTCTTGGAAATATTCTAATATGCTAGATATAGACCCAAAAATTCTCACACATAATAATATTCTTGCAAAGGATCCTAAGCCTGTTCGAAAAAAGATACACAAAATGAATCCTAATATATCCTTGCATGTTAAAGGAGAGCTTGAAAACTCCTTGACGCAGGTTTTATTCATCCTATTGATTATTCTCCTTGGATCTCAAATATTGTCGTAGTTGTCAAACCCGATAATCATATTAGGATATGTACAAATTTCCATGATTTGAATAGAGAATCTTTAAAAGATGATTTACCACTTCCTAATATTGACATGATTGTGAATTCAACTTGTAGACACCGAAATTTGGTCTAAGCCTACAACTTCAATATTCTTCATAATTTATATTTTTCATGGTCATGATTAAATAATGTCAATTATTTAATTATTCTCTATTGTCTTCATTTCTTCTATTAATTAAATAATCTTAATTATTTAATTAATTCACACTTTTCTTTATGCTATCCGATTAATTAAATAAACGCTTTTTATTTAATTATGTTACTAATTAACCTTATCCTTGTCAAATTAAACATATTCTTATTTAATTTACTCTTTATCATACTTCAACTATAATTAAATAATTTTTTTATTTATTTAATTATTCATTTAAATCCCTTCATCAATTAATTAAATAAATCTTATTTATTTAATTATTCTTCAAATATCAAATCTTGAATTAAATGAATTGTTTAATTTATGAGTTCTATTTTAACACATTCCTCTATATTTAGATAATTGTGTGAGTTATCTAAGTATTCACTTTTACTTGACTCAAAGATCTATTCAAATTGCTTAGTTAACTATTGATTTAATGTTTGAGTGGCATTCTCGAGTAATCTCTTCATCAAATCATTCAATCATCCAGTTCTAACTCATTTGCATGTACATGCGCATTAATTAAATATTCCTATTTAATTAATTAAACCTTGTGCGTGCATTCGAACAAGAGTTGCTTTAATCAATCTTCATCTTTGTCATGCAAAGATAATTCTTCCGTTTTCGAATACCAAACTGGAAGATTAAATCATTTATTTAGTCTTTAATTCTATTTATAATTTGTATCACTCCTGTCATCACTGACAGTTATCAGAATGCATGTCTAATCAGTCGATCTCAACTGTCTGTTGATCTTTCAAACTTGGCTTGTTGTTCGAATAATCAATTTTCTATAAATTGATCTGGTCTTCATCATTCCAATCTCTCACAAAATCTTATGACTTTTGAGAGCACTTATCTTGAATCTTCGATGTTTTGCTAATCAATATCTTAGGCTATACTTGCATGAACTTACGAGAAATATGAGGGAAATTATACTACAACAACAAAATGGAGAAGGGGAATTGAGATGAATCATGAAAATACGTACAAATTTGGTGAGATTGTTCAAATTGTATTTACGTTTTTACTTTCCTTTGTTCTTTGTTGCTTAGCATTAGATTGCATTTAGAGATTTAGATCTGCATTGCATGTTTTCTCTTAATCTTGTCTTGTGCACTTTCTTGGTGTTACATTTGGTGAACCTGACATGAAGACACCATCTTCACGTATCCCAAAACTTTTATTTTGATTGTGCAAGTTTTTCATACGGAACGACGCATCAAATTGACAAAATGCTGCAATTGGAATTCATAGACGCATTAGTTTGACGAAGAGACGCAATTGAATTTCTGAACCGCAGCTGATACCAGAAATGACACATCTAAAAAATTATGACGCATCTGAACATTCCTGAACTGCAATTGACTGTAAATACCGAGAACGCAATTGCAGAGAACATCAATACATCTGACTGGTAACCTTTTGTTTTTGTTTTCAGGAAATCTCAAAATTGTCAATCAATTTGTGTGTTACTAATATCAGATTTTTAGCATGTGGGCCTTTTTTTTTGGAGTTAACGAGTTTCTATAGGATGATTGATGAAGAAAATACTAAAAAATACTAACGAATCTTTCTGCAAAATGCATGTCGAAGACCCTAGTTAAACTTTTGAAATAGATTGTTTGGTAGTGTAACAAATCTTTCATTTGGATTAAAATTAACAAGTGTTTATTGTGTTTGGTGCGAAAGAACATCTATGTATTACCTTCATGATTTGGTACATCGAAGTATCCTCTCCCCTTGCACATCCGTGCAATCCTGGGTGTAAGAGAAACGGTTACCAACTCTAGAACTTGGGCCTATTCTAGTTTGAAAAAGTACTCACCCCAGGACGACTCAAACCGGCAGCACCCTGAACCTGAGGGACTTCCAGCCAGTATATAAAAGTGGATTCTTGGGGAAAGCCCAAGAATCATGAGTATGGTTCTGAAAGGGAACTCTCACCACATGGATCACCCCACGAATGGAATTCCCATATTAAAAACCTTTTGTCTTAGTGTCCAACCGTTCTATTGGTCGTTGCTTGGTATAGTGCAGGGTACAGTATCATGCCCGAAGACACTCACTACTGATCCCCTTGAGTAGAGATAGCAGTTCTTAGGAGGTCATTTCCCAAAGAATTTGAAATTGGTGTGCTCAAAAAATGTTAATGAGCCATGGAGGGGAGCCAATGCCACCAAATTTCTAAGTTGTCTGCTCTTGAGAAGAAAAGGTGTTTATCACCAATCTGGGGTATTTCGGTGGGCTGTACCAAGTATACAAACCCTAGGCCTTATGGCCTATTAGGATGTGCTTGTCTGTTATTAACTTAAACGTTCTTTGAGTCCAAAATCAAACTGAAAACACTTTGTCTTATGATTGTCTTTGTTTGTCAGAATTGGATCACGAAAAACAGAGTCAGTTTTAAATCTCAAATAAGTGAAAACACACAAAGAGTTGCAACTATTCACTAGAAGGTCGCAATTGATTTTTAGAGTCACATCTATTTAAATTAGAGTCTCATTAGTCCTTTTTAGTCACATCTATTTAACTTCGAGTCGCATCTATCATCTTTAGTCACATCTGTTTAGTGTAGAGTCGCATCTGCTGGTTGGCTTGCAATTGCTTTGTGAAAGTCTGCATATGTTATATTCTGAGTTGCAACTTTCATTACGAGTCACATCTCTTAGAAGGTTAACCGCATATGTCAGGGTCAGACATTAAACTTTATCAGGGACACACAATTGTTGACCAGAAAACCACAACTGTTAACTTGAATCGCATTTGTGAAATCCCGCGACGCATTTTCCTGATGATTAGAAAACCAGAATTCATAATCACTGTCTAGTCAACACGGTTATACCAGTTTCAATTGTCTTTCCCCAAACAGTCCTTGAATAGAAACAAGAAACAATTTTTCTCAATTTTGCATCCTTTAGGTTCATATAGTCATTACCATAGTTATCCTAATTTAGAGTTTGGTCTCATCTTAGAATACATTTTTCCTTTGATTTGAACTTCTAGGAAGATCATTTTATAAACTTTAGGATAGGTCCACCATCTACACTCTAGAAAAATCATAGCGTCAACGAAATCTATCATTGAACCTAGTCTTATCATTTTATCCTTTGTCCTACAGAAAGTACTCCTAGCTCATCAGTCTAGTTAGGAAACTCGACTTGTTCTAATCCTCATCCTACATTGGTTCCTTGACTTAACGAAATTGACGCCTTGGTTAGACTTTAGGTAGTTGGTCCCTCCGCCTTGGGTTTATAGAATTGATCACTTTAGGGTCTTGCTTAGACTTTACATCTTTGGATTTTTTTTAGACTAGTGTCATCCTAGGACATTCCTTATTTTGCATCTAGAAAATCCCAAAAACATAGACTAGAGTCATACTGTCCATAGACGTAGTTTTGCATTCCTTGCATATTGAGCTAATCTTACATGGTCAAAACTGGGTCTAAGAGAAGAGAGAGAGAAAAGATGTCGAACCCAAACGAATTCATCAACCCATTTTCTTCAAGACCTCATAAGACTCTATTAGACAAATTTGCCACTAGAAACACTCAAGGTCATATTACAACATAAGACATAGAGGCTTCCGCACTAGACCCTGAGTTTGCCTCTTTCGTAGATGAGTACCTAGCAAATGATCGTCAATGATACTTAGCCAAATTTCTAGCTGAAGGTGCTACCTTACCTACAAGATTTGATATCAGCACCTTACAAACTCAACCTACACAAGGGAAAAATACAACGACTGCTAGTACTACTATACCTCAGGTTAGCACAACTATGCCATCTGGCATACCTACACAGAGTACGACAGTCCATACGTCTCCATTTGGTACATCCGGCATGACATCTAGATTTAATTTCACTGTAGGGGCTTCATCATCCACTCCCTTCGGTCCTCTTATTGGGAGTAAAAGACCTAAAACATCAACCTCTACACCTTATGTCGGTGTCACAAGTTCACAGTCAACAGTCATACCTAACGCTAGTATCACGAGCACCATACCACAGTCGATGGCCATACCTAGTGCTCAAGTGACTAGTACTATACCACGAATTACAAAAATAGGAGGAATTCCCTCCTTCCAATATGGCAATCAAAATCCATTCTCCCAAACTGGCAATCAGAATCCATTCACGTAGATTCCGAATTAGAATCCTTTCTCTCAGATTGATAGTCAGAATCCATTCACACAGATTCTAAGTAAAAACCAATTTACACGTATTTTGAATCAGAATCATTTCTCCCAGATTGGCAGTCAGAATCCGTTCACACAAATCCCAAGTCAAACCCATTTTATGTAGAATCCAACCCAAAACATGTTTACCAACATTCCAAATCGAAACCCACCTCAAATACAAAAGTTCAATCGAAACCCATCACGGGACTTTGGATTTCAGAATACATACACGGATCCGCATAATCTGCCTAGCACATCCTTGACCCAGGTTGATGTCTTACAAACACAAATGGATAACATGTTGGTTTCAACTAAGAAATCCTTTTCAAAAAATGACATATGCACATTTCCCTTTGATAGATCATTGTACATGACCCCTTTCCCTCATGGATATGTCATACCGAATCTCCCTAAGTACAATGGCAAATGGAATCCAATAGAACATATAATTGAATTTTCTACCATATGCATAGATGTCGCCTATGACCCCACATATCTTATGAGACTATTCCCATGAAGTCTTGTAGGAATTGCACTAGAGTGGTTTTTAGGTCTAGATTCTGGCATCAGATCTTGGGGTGAACTGGTTGAGAAATTTGTGGAGCAATTCTCTTTCAACATAGACCACGAGGTAAATATAGCAACCTTGTGTCACACAACACAAGATGAAGGTGAAACATTCATCGCTTTCTTCTAGAGATGGAGGACTATAGCTAGCCGATGTCCTATCGAGATACCTGAAAAACAAAAAGTTACTATGTTCCAGGAAAACCTTCATGCAAAACTACAGAGTAATTTAAGAGTACATTGTTGTACATCTTTTTCGGAACTAGTGGAAAAGGGGGTTATAATAGAAAATGATCTCATTGAAAAAGGAAAACTGAAGACATCAACACCCAATAGAAACCTAATAGTGCAAAATACCCCCACTGACAGAAACAAATTTTGGTCTCGTAACAAAAATGTCACCAATGACAGGGTAGTTGATGCTAAAATAGTACAAGCAGGACCACTCATCACATTATAGGGACCTCACACTTTTTCCAACATGCTTAATGTTTTCAATCAACCTCCTAACATAGTCCAAAATACTCAACATCCACAACAACAAAGGAGGTTTAAAAAATGTGAGTTCACTCCCTTAGGGGAACCCATTGAGTCAGTATTCAAACAACTATTACAACATAATCTTATACAGCTGCAGGAACCAAGACAATACGATCCAGGAAAATTTAAACCAGCTTGGTGGGATGATAATGCCTTTTGTGATTATCATAGAACTAAGGGACATAACCTACAAAATTGTTGACAACTGAAGAATATCATACAGGATCTTATCGAAAGGAGAATAATTGAAGTTAGTGGACAAAAAAAAAAGTCATCAAATACTAATCATCAAGTCTTTTTTGATCCACTACATGACCATGGCAAAGGAACTGTTCCTAGTTCAAGTACTAAGACCAATATGTCAGCCAATTATGGGAGTATTATTCATTGCCTTCACACTGCCGATGAGAATATTAATACCATTACTATCAATACAAATCCCAAATGTGTGGTCAATACTCATCGTACTAAGATCACTATTCAAGGCCCTCCATCGCAACAAACACCACAGCCTTCCAAGTTACAATATAACCTCCTTGACCAGTTGGGGAAGACCCCAGCCCAAATCTCAATCTTGGAACTGTTGCGTATTTCCCCTGAGCATCGATCTATTCTTGATAAGGCTTTACAGAACACCATGGTCCCTAATGATCTTGATGTCAATCATTTCTAGGAAATGGTGGGTTACTTGACCAATAATCATCATGCCACATTTTCTGAACAACACAAACGATAACGATCCTTTACATCTAGAAGTCCTTGTTGATGATACCAAAGTTAGACGAGTTTTGATAGGCAAAGGAGCAAGGTTAAATCTATGCACTTTAAAACTAATTAAGGCATTAGGTATCTCAGAAGCATGCGTAGACACGACCAAAAGTATTTTCATTAAAGCTTATGATGATGAGGAACAAAAGTCAAAGGGGGCGGTAACACTTCCTATCAGAATTGCTCCTACAGTAATAATGGAGACAAAGTTTCAGGTCTTGGATCTCACCCTTCCTTATAACCTTCTGCTAGGTAGACCATGGATTCATGCCATGAAGGTGGTCCCTTCCACGTATCATCAATGTCTTAAATTCCCTTAGAATGGTACAAAGATAACCATAGATGGTGACCCAGATCCATTCCAATATTGCACCAATCTAAAAGAGATCCCCCAACACCAAGTGCCAGTAAACCAAGCAGCTTCATCATCTAATCCATCATCCTACATTGATCCATCTACACTCACTCGAACATCTATTTCAACCTCAATTCCTATTACTCCTAGGGTTGAGATCCAAGACAAGGGTTGTGGAGAGTATTATATGATGACATCTTATTGTGTTAGCCATTTAATTCCTCCTAAGTCATATGGTTTACCTACATCAGATAGGGGACAGTCTATGGTCACTATACATCTTACTCCTACAACTTTCATTAAATGGGGAGAATTAAGCAAAGAGGTCATAAATACAGATGATGTCATCTCCTGACTGTATAGGGAAGATGATGAAGAACCTCTCTCACTTGCTCACATTCCTACAGATCTATATGGAAAGGGTTTCACAATCATGTAGAGCAAGGGATATGATGGACATAGCGGTTTAGGCTTAAACCAAGACAGGAGGATTGAACCAATATTTGTTTCTCAGTGGCCAAAAAGGCATGGGGCTAGGGTTTCAACCGATTCAGATTGGCGTTCCTAATACCACATCCCCTTAATTGAGGAAGTAAGTGCTTCAGAAGATATTAAGACATCTCACAAACCATTGTACCAATATCATTGTGACTCCCCTAACTCTAACAATTATGAGTGGGATTCCCTATCCTCTACCTCTTCCATGGACCTTGACAAGTTATTTGGAGAGCTTGACTTAATGTTAAGATCCTCCCCAAATCCATTGAATTCCTGTCCACCAAAGAAAATGAAAAAGGAGGAGTGGTTTAAACAATACTATTGGGAATCACTTGATCCAACCTCTTGGCAACCCTTTACATCTATCTTAGATAACCAAACCTTGGCATTAGGCCCACCTCTCAATCCGTCTAGACCTAAAACTAAGAGCAAAAAGGATTTAGTACAAGAATTTTGTCACCATATGAATAACTCAATCCTTACCTTGACCCCATTAAACTTTGATAACTCTGACGATGAAATGCCCTTAGTCTATCCCCAACTCATTGCTTGGGATCAACAAGATACACCCGTCTTAGACACTTTTGAGAACGACAAAGCAATTGCTGAGTTCCTGGGATTACAAGAAGGCATACCTAATGGTGATCATAAGGCTAGTTGTACCATTGACTTAGACAACAAAGCATACTTTGGGGAATCTGTTCAACCCTCCAGTCGCAACAATGAGAAAAATAATAAACAAGATAAAAAAGGACGAGTCTCTAGGTGAAAACCGAAAGGCACCTTTAGACAATGAAAAAGTAAAAAGAAAGGATGCATTCGAAGATGAAAACCTCTCTAAGGCACCTAAGGATGGAGGTTTGAACATTCTCCCCATTGCACAAGAAAATTCACCCATGTTCATTAAGAATCAATAGCAGTCAATATAGGCACAGAAGAGAATCCTCGGCTAGTTTATTTTGCAGCGTCATTGACAATAGAAGAGCAGCCAAAATTCCACAACTTCTTTGCATAGAGATAGATAAATTTTGCTTGGTCATATGTAGACATGCCTGGATTGGATCCTGAACTTGTTCTACATTACTTTCCCTTACAACTAGGTGCTAAACCAGTGAAACATAAATTGAGAAAAATGCATCCACAGATTGCTTTACTAGTCAAGGCAGAACTCAAGAAACTATTAGATGTTGGTTTCATAAGATCACTAAACCAATCTTGTCCCGGTCACTAAACCAATTGGGGGCATCTACATCTACACCGATTTTAGAGATATCAACAAGGCTTGTCCTAAAGATGAGTTCCCTTTGCCCAACATAGACATGATAGTTGACATGACAACAAGATATGAGATGTTGTCCCTTATGGATGAATTTTCAGGATATAATCAGATCAGAATTGCAACTAAAGACCAGCCTAAAAAAATTTCACCTGTCCTTGGGGAACATATTGCTGGAATTTTATGCCCTTTGGACTAAAAAATGCTGGAGCAACCTATCAACCTGCCATGACCACTATCTTTCATGATCTAGTGCACACTCTTATAGAGGATTATGTCGATGATCTTATTGTTAAATCCAAGACAAGGGCATAACATTTATAGGTTTTAGACAAGATATTTCAGAGGTTGGAGAAGTATAAAGTGAGACTCAATCCCAAGAAATGTGTGTTTGGAGTCAAGTCAAGAAAGCTATTAGGCTATATCATTTCCAGATGAGGCATTGAAGTGGATCTAGTTAAGGTAAAAGCAATCATCAACATGCCTCCACCCACTAATCTTAGCCAACTAAGGACACTACAGGGAAGACTGCAATCCATCAGAAGATTTATAGTGTAGTTAGCAGATAAGACACATCCTTTTCAACATCTACTTAAGAAAGGAGTACCCTTTGCATGGATAGCTAGGTGTGGAGAGGCCTTTCAACTGATTAAGGAATATTTACTCACACCACCAGTCTTAGTGCCACTTGTTGAAGGAAGACCATTGATTCTTTATATTATAGCAACCCATTCATCACTCAGAGCATTGCTTGCACAGAAGGACGATGAAGGTCATGAAAGGGAAGTCTATTATATTAGTTGAACTTTGGTAGGTTATGACCTCAACTATAGTACCATTAAACGTGCCTATCTTGCAGTAGTATTTGCTACCCAAAAACTGAGGCACTATATGCTAAACCATCAAACAATGTTGATTGCTAAAATAGACCCTCTAAAATATCTTCTCAACAAGGCTGCATTAATGGGGCAACTGGCCAAATGGGTTATGATACTTAGCGAGTATGATATCCTATATGTAGAAAGAAAGGCTATTAAAGGATATGTCATTGTTGATCAATTAGTTGATGCACCAATACAAGCAGATCACTCATTAGTTGTAGAATTTCTTGATGAGTTTATATTTACAATAGATACAAACACCACATGGAAACTGTACTTTGATGGCTCACATACAATCATGGTTCAGGGGTTGGTATACTGTTTATCACACCACAGGGTGATTCCATCCCTAAGTCATTCAAGATTGCATTCCCATGTACTAACAACATAGCAGAGTATGAAGCTCTAGTGACATGGTTATGCATGGCAGTCAAGTGGAAAATTAAGAATTTACAGGTATATGGTGATTTTCAACTAGTAATTAGACAGGTAAATGATGATTATGAGACTAAGGATGAGAAGCTTTCTCCATACAAAGTCATGGCTGATAGCTTTAAAGAGTATTTTGACAAGGTCAAATTTCATCAAATACCTCATGTTTTAAATAGGCCAGTGGATGCTATGGCTACAATTGCATCACTTCTCGACATTCCTAACAATGTGCCTAAGTTTGAGTTCTTGGTAGAATAGCTTTTGGTCCCAGCCTACGATATCCTAGATTATGAAATGGTGTGTGACATTGTTGGTCCTGATTCCCCATGGTACAAAGAAATCTATGATTACCTTCATGCCAAAGTCATACCCACTAGCCTATCAAATAACCAGCGTAGGACATTCCTCCACAAGTCAGCCAAATACACCATCGTCAGAGACACACTATATAGACGCACCTTAGATAATACCCTACTGAGATGTCTTGATTCTACTGAAGCACAAGCAACCTTGCGTGGGGTGCATGAGGGTATATGTGGTTCCCATTCTAGTAGTCCTATCTTAGCCAAAAAGATTATGAGACTGGGTTATTACTGGCCTACTATGGAAAAAGAATCATATGTCTTTGTAATGAAATGCTGCCAATGCCAAGTTCATGGAGACTTGATACATGCGCCAGCACATGAGCTCCGTCCTATAATGTCACCATGGCCCTTTACCCAATGGGGACTTGACCTCAGAGGTAAAATCCACCCCACATCATCTAATGGACACAAATTCATTATTACTGCCACTGAGTATTTTACAAAGTGGATTGAAGCCATTCCTATGGCATACATTACTGGCACACAGATTTCTAAATTTATCCTAAATTATATCATTTGTCGGTATGGTGTCCCTCAGTCCATAATTACCGATAATGGCCGCCCCTTTAAGAATCAAGAAGTCCGCCATTTGTGTGATGAATTTCACATTCAACATCACTTTTCCACTCCATACTACCCACAAGGTAACAGCCAAGTAGAGGCATCTAACAAAACCATCATTAGAATCCTCAAGAAGACTGTCAATGATGTTGGCCATGACTGGCATTTACAGCTTAATCCCGCCTTATGGGCTTATTGCACAAGTATTCGCACTCCAATTGGTGTAACTCCCTATTCATTGGTATTTGGTTCTGAAGGCATTCTTCCTATTGAGGTCGAGATTCCTTCCCTAAGGGTATCCTTGAAAGGCCACATTGATGATGACGAGTACCAAGTATCGAGACTACATGAGCTAGAATTCCTGGATGAGTGAAGATAGAAGGCACTGGACCATCTCCAAGCATATCAAAATCACCTTCATCATAGTTATAACAGGAAGGTCCTGAACATAAACTTTGACATTGGTGACCTAGTTTTAATGGAGAACCCAAAGAATCAAGCAGAAAGAGACAAACCAGGAAAGTTCGAACCAAACTGGTTAGGACCTTATATTGTTATAGAAGCTTTTGGATCAGGAGCGTACCAAATCTCTACTCCTGAAGGGGGACCATTGACCTCACCAATCAATAGTTTGCATCTGAAGAAGTTCTACGCATAGCTTCTTAGAGCCTTGTCTTAATTAGCAAAAATACAAAAAAATTAGAAAATCACAAAAAATCGTTACCAAGGTGAAAACTTGGCAAACAGGCATCTTGGTAACACCAAAAAAATTAGATAATCGAGAAAATAGTAAAGACAAATAATTCATCCAATAGTGAAAACCACTTCAGTGGCGCTTTGGATAGGTACCATGGTGAAAACCTAGAAAACAGGGGCCATGTTTAGTTGACTCTGCTCCTTTGTCTACTATTATTCTAATCTAGCACTTCCCTGTACATAGTCCACTACCATGTACATAGTCCTTATCCCTATACATAATACCTATCCCTGTACATATCCCTTATCTTTCATATCCATCGTTTATATATGCCATTCATAATAAGTGGTAGTCTTTCCCATATCCTGGAATGATTGATATCGAGTGCATTTCATATCCCCCATTTTATCCTATTCATAATCAATTGGTCTTATACTCGACTGGGGGAAAACACTTGATGTGTGTCATATTGATTCTTCCATTGGCTGTGTTAATGAAGTAAAACCATAGAAAAATCCACAAACATCACAAAGTGACCTGAGTAAACACAAAAACATCAGAAAACTTCAAAAAGACAAAAAAATCAAAACATTTCAAAAATTCAAAAACAGAGTCAAAGTTAGTCGCACTTGTCAGTCTTTGTCGTTTGTCAAACTACGTTGCCTTTGTGACTGGACACAGGCAAGGCCATCTACCGATGTGCCCCTGAGGCATTAGGTTAGTCCATTTAGGTTAGTCTATATAAAATCATGCTTCAATTCATATGTCTAGACGACAAGATCATTGGTCATGTCGAACTACGAGGTCTTTGCGTGTATAATGTAGGAAAGGCCATCAATCGATGAGCCCCCAAGGCCTCACTAGGTCAGTCCATTAGGGTTTTTCACATTCACTTTCACACACATCTTCTATTTGTAGTTAGTCTTGTCAGTAAAAGTCAAGTCAAACTACGAGGTCTTTGCATGTACAACCTAGGCAAGTCCATCAATCGATAAGCCCCCGAGGCTGCACTAGGTCAGTCCTTTAGGGTTTTTTGTCACACACAATAAATTGTCTGCACATCGTATCATGTCATGCATCAATCTGGTGAACAAGTCAGCAATGTCTCTGAGTCAAATCACACAACTTTCCAAACGCCATGATCAAAACGGATCAACAAATGTCTACTATAAGATGAATCCTTCCTGGAAACAAACATCATCATGGTAGCCATCTGGTATCTTATTCAGGACGATTCCTTCCTAAATATAGCTATTAACAAAACAATCTATGTCTTATATAGGATGAGTCCTTCCTACATAATTGACAAGGTCAAAAAATCAAACATAGCCTTACACAAGTTATCACATCAATGGTATCTAACTCAACGTCTTATATGATACATGTTTTTCTAAAACCAGGATTTGTCATGCCTTATACAGATAGTCATAACATCTAAACCAAACTCATAGTCTTATCTAGTATGTGTATCTCCTCACATCAGGCTCTATCAATCAATCCTTCTGTCAATGAAAACAAATCAAACAAACAGATCAAGTTTTGGCAAATCTTTTACAAGATTTTTGACTTTTCCACTTATTTATCTTATCTTTTCACTTGGCTTTATGATTGGAATTATGTTCCTAGCTTTCTCAAGGATGTCCCATGAAGGATTTAGAGAAGCCACAATGTATCAAAATTCTGTTTTCTTTGACTGTTGTTTGTAAATTGTCTTTTAAATTGGATTTTGAGTCACGTTACTAGTTTCGTGAAGGATGTCCCATGAAGGATTTAGAGGAGCGATGATGTCTCATGACCCATCTTTTATTTTGATTGATGTCTATGGTTTTTCCTGACAAAAAGACTGGGGCAACTTGTGCCCTTAGTATGTGTTAATGACAATCCTTGTCTGTGACTGTCTGTTATTAGCAAGTGAATTACCTTGCACACCTTGATCTATGTTATATCATGGTGTTTTTCTCCATTTGTATTAGTCCTGCCCAATGATGATAAAGCGCAACGCCTTTTGTGATACGATGAAACATCGAAGATTGCTAATACTAACATCACGGTATTTTATTAATCTTTCTTTTTGCACTAACATTTCTTCTTTTCTACATCTTCACCACCATTATCTATTTTCCTCTATCCTTTTTTCTTTCATCTTCTAGTTCTCTCATTGATTTCGAGAGAACACTCATGTTCTTTGAACCTGCCTGTTCTCCCGAGGGGGCATACCTTCACCTTTTTTACATTGGGGCATTACTACCAGGGCATTTTTGTTATTGATTTTCTTTGACACAATGCCGAAATGACTTTGTATCAAAGAGGGGAAAATGTAAACACTGAAATTTGGTCTAAGTCTATGACTTCAATATTCTTCATAATTCGTATTCTTCATGGTCATGATTAAATAATGTCAATTATTTAATTATTCTCTATAGTTCATTTCTTCTATTAATTAAATAATCTTAATTATTTAATTAATTCACACTTTTCTTTATTCTATCTGATTAATTAAATAAATGCTTTTTATTTAATTATGTTACTAATTAACCTTATCCTTCTTGTCAAATTAAATAAATTCTTATTTAATTTACTCTTTATCATACTTCAACTATAATTAAATAAATTGTTTATTTATTTAATTATTCATTTAAATCCCTTCATCACTTAATTAAATAAATCTTATTTAATTATTCTTCAAATATCAAATCTTGAATTAAATGAATTATTTAATTCATGAATTCTATTTTAACACATTCCTCTATATTTAGATAATTGTGTGAGTTATCTAAGTATTCACTTTTACTCGACTCAAAGATCTATTCAAATCGCCTAGTTAACTCTTGATTTAATGTTTGAGTGGCATTCTCGAGTAATCTCTTCATCAAATCATTCAATCATCCAGTTCTAACTCATTTGCGTGTACATGCGAATTAATTAAATATTCCTATTTAATTAGTTAAACCTTGTGCGTGCATTCAAACAAGAGTTGCTTTAATCAATCTTCATCTTTGTCATGCAAAGATAATTCTTGTATTTTTGAATACCAAACTGGAAGATTAAATCATTTATTTAGTCTTTAATTCTATTTCTAATTTGTATCACTCATGTCATCACTGAGAGTTATTAGAATGCATGTCTAATCAGTCAATCTCAACCGTCCATTGATCTTTCAATCTTGGCATGTCGTTCGAATAATCAATTTTCTATAAATTGATCTGGTCTTCATCATTCTAATCTCTTACAAAATCTTATGAATTTTGTGAACACTTATCTTGAATCTTCGATGTTTTGCTAATCACCATCTTAGGCTATACTTGCATGAACTTACGAGAAATTTGAGGGCAACTATACTACAACAACAAAATGGAGAAGGGAAATCGAGATGAATCATGGAAATACGTACAAATTTGGTGAGATTGTTCAAATTGTATTTACGTTTTTATTTTCCTTTGTTCTTTTTTGCTTAGCATTAGATAGCATTTAGAGATTTAGATTTGCATTGCATGTTTTCTCTTAATCTTGTCTTGTGCACTTTCTTGGCATTACACAACTACTCTACATGCTTTGTTCTCATTCATGGATGGATTCTCTGGGTATAATCAAATCTTCATTAACGCACAAGACCAATACAAAACCTCATTCACAAATATTTGGTGAACGTTTTGTTTGGTTATGATGCCTCTTGGAGTAAAGAATGTAGGGGAAACATATCAAAGTGTAATGACATTAATATTTCATGATTACATACATAAAATATTGGAAGATTACATTGATGACATCCTTGCTAAATCCTTATGATGATGAGACAATGTGAATGCCCTTCACCAAATCTTTGAACGAATATGTAAATATAACATTAGACTCAATCCAAAAAAGTGTCTTTGGAGTAGATAGTGGGAACTCTTATGGTTTATCATATCTCATAGAGGCATCAAAGTGGACACAAAGAAAATTGATGCTATTGTAAACATGCCACCTCCTAGAAATATTTCCCAATTATGCACATTACAATGATGAATTCAAGCTATTTGTCATTATGTCACTTCTTTAGTAGATATAACGTTACCTTTCACACATATCCTCAAGAATGATGTGCCTTTTGATTTGAATGAATATTGTAAACAATATTTTGAGAGTTTAACATAATACCTTGCAACTCCACCTATTTTATAGCCTGTCATGCCAAAAAAACTATTCATCCTCTACATCACCGCATCTGATCATACTCTTGTACCCTTGTTAGCTCAGAAAGATGATAATGGAAAAGAGGACCCTATTATTATATTATTCAAACCATAATCGATTATGAAACATGATATGTGCCAATCAAAAAGAAATGTTTAGCCCTTGTATTTTCTACTAGTAAATTATGACATTATTTACTAAATGTGGAAATATGAGGCATGACAAAATTTGATCCTCTAAAAAATATTTCCAATAAAATAGACTATCAGGACCCTTAGCTAAATGGGTTATGTTGTTAATTGAGTTTTTCCTTAAGTTTTTTCTACAAAAGGAAATTAAAGGACAAGCCTTGATCGACCATTTAGTTGATGCTCCTTCCCCTTTTGCGTTCCCTAGTAATGATTCTTTTCCTAATGGCAGTGTATTAACAACCAATGTTTCTACATGGACATTATATTTTGATGGATCTAAGTGTAGAATAGGTTTTGATGGTAGAATAATATTAATTTCACTTGAAGGAAAACCTATTCCCTTGTTGTATTGTTTAAATTTCCCATGTACAAATAACACTACTGAATATGAGGCCTTAATCATTGGAATTCAACATCCCACTTTAATTATGGGAATTACTTACATTAGGATATTTGGTGACTCAAAATTAGTAATCAAGAAAATAAATGGTGACTATAATGCTAAACATAATAAATTATTAAAATATAAATATTTCACAATGTCCTTACTTGCAAAATTTAATTCCTTCACCATTGAAAAACATCTCACAAAAAGATAATCGACATGTGGACACAACGGTTAGTGTTGCTTCCCTTATATCCTCCTCTGATCCTTCATGTGATATTATATTCATTGTTCATCCTATCATGAAACCTTCCATAATTGATATCACTATCACCACATTAGTCACAACCAAGAATGATTCAAGTGAATTGTATGATGCTATTTATAATTATATAAAAGATGGTACCCTTTCTAAACCTATCGCAAGTAACACTTGTGCTCATCTAAAAATATTAGCTACCAAGTACATCATCCTTGTCGATGTGTTATATCAATGGTCTTTTGATGGTATTTTACTCAGATGCCTTAATGATTTTGAAATTAATATGGCACTCGAGTAGGCTCATGCTGGTAGCTATGGTGGTCATTTCGGTGCAAAGACCCTAGCACAAAAACTTCTTGTTATGGGTTATTACTAGAAAAATATGGAAAAATATTGTGATGTGTATGTTAAGAAATGTCATAAATTTCAAGAAAATAGTCATTGATTTCATGCTCCTACTTATGAGCTTCATACCCAAATCCCTATTAGGCCATTCTTTGTATGGGGGCTAGATATAATTGGAAAAATATCTTTTCCATCTTTCATTAGACATACGTTTATCATCACTGCCATTGATTATTTCATGAAATGGGTAGAGGCTATTCCTCTTCAATCTACAACTACTAAGGGGATTAGTTGATTCATGCTTGAGCACATAAATTCTCATTTTAGGCTTCATTTCACATTAGTCTCTGATAATGGCACACCATTTAAGAATAATGAGGTGAAGAAGTTTGTGGAAACTTTCCATTTTTCAACACCCTATTACCCACAATCAAATGGTCAAGAAAAGTCAACTAATAAAGTCCTCAAACAAATTTTAAAGAAATTTTTTAACACTAATCATAGTGAATGGAACACACAACTACATTATGCACTTTGGGCTTATCGCACAAGTGTTCATTCCTCCACCAGATCAACACCTTATAACCTATTTTATGGTACTAAGGAAATCATTCCCTTGGAGTTAGAAATCCCAATGTTGAGGATTGGTCTTCAACGTTTGATTGACAATAACACTTATAACACTGAATAATTACATCAACTTGAAATGCTCGATGAACAACGTATTAATGCTCTTAAGCATCTTCAAGCTTATTGAAAAAGGAAACAAAATTAATACAATTTCAATGTCATCCCTCACACATTTGATAAGGGTGACTTAGTATTTTTTGCAAATTAGTGTAATGTCAATGCCAACCCTAATGAATGAGGAAAATTTAGTCCTAACTAGTTAGGACCCTATGTTGTTGACAAAATCTATGGGTCTAGTCCATATGTCTTAACCGAACTCGATGGAACACCCCTTAAAGAACCAGTCAATATCACACATTTGTGTTGTTATTGTGTTCAAACCCTTTTGAATAGTATGAACTATAAAGCAGTTTTGTTAAATCATTATAGGATCCTCCCTTATGCGATTTCACACTACTTCGTTCTTGATGCCTCTTTTATAGGTTTTTCTTAAACACTAAAGTGATTATTTATAATCCATTTAGGCTTCATGCTATTCAAATTCATCTAGTGTGTTGTGATAAGTTACATTTAATTTAGCATAACATACTCCATCATGTTGTATCTAAAAAAAACTACAATATGTTTTAATTAGATCAAATAAGTTTTGTCAAAACATGTAGCTATTAATTAAATACTTTTACCATAGATTCAATTAATTAATCACATTGAATTTAACATTCAACCAAAAATAGACACATCATAATAACACCAAATGTGCATGTCTATATATATCAAAGTTTTATATACATCTCAATATCATATACAAATCACAAAGGTCTATGAGAGCTAGACCCCTTGGGCTCTAGTGCTTGTGATCTGGTTCCTCAACATCATGAGATGGTCATGTGTGATCATGACCACGAACTATCAAGTCTATGTGCATACTCTAGACCCTGTACTTGACCAACAGCCACAAGACACTCCTTTACCATCCAATCCCTCTCCGTTCATACCTATGCTAGCTCTGCATGCAATCTCTCAACCTCTACTAAAGTCTACAATGAATGTATTGCACTCTCAACTTGAGAAAGTTGTCTTCAAACACTCTCGTACATTTCTTGTAGCCTTACGAAAGGTCTAAGAAACTATAGCTCCTCCTCCATGATCAGTGGGGGAATGTATTCAAGATCCATCTCCTCCTCATCGATGGATTCAAACACTATCTCTGCAGCAACCTGATGATAGAACTATTGCTAGTCTCTCATCAGTCCTGCAAGATAGACATGGTACACAATCAATAATTGTCATCATGATATACATATACATATAAAACAACATAATCACTCAAAATACATGCATAAAGTTAAATATCATCACCTAAGTCACTGGTTGGATGTGGCACCTCAATATCATCCTATGCTAGGGGCATGGAGGTAGTGCTAGCCTCCCCTTGATTGTGAGTATTGGTGCTAACTGCAGCTACTACTCATGACCTAGTCTTGTAGATGGGAGAGGAATCTCTCCCCTCATGATGGTACTTAGCTACTGCCTCATCATACTCACTCAAGGGTGGCTCCTCCTCCTCATACTACTTCTCCACCTCATCCTCCACATACTCCTCCTCATCCTCTCCCTCTCCCTCCTGATCCTCATAATTTGAATCTACCTCCTCATCATACTCATCATTAGTCACATCAGTAAATATATTGACAAGTTTGTAGTGTGTCTCCTCAACCCTATCCTCCTACTCATCTTCATCATCTGGTAGTGGCTTTGCATCTCCCACTAGCTCATCCATAAGGAATACTAGTGTTGTTCAAGTCACTATCCATCACTCCTCATGCTCTGTTGTCACCCCAACGTCATCTACATTGGAGAATGGTGGCTGGTCATGATAAAAAAAAGTTGAAATCACTCTTGGCTACATGCTATAGAGTGAGTTGCATTGTATCACCCAGTCTCCAGGCACTCCGCACTGATCTACTAAAGGTGGATTTTGTCTGAGGTGGTTCTCGCACCTATTTAAATTATTGCATGACTCAATCATATTAGAGTGTTCATACTAAGTGGTCATGGCGGCCAACCAAAAAGCTATCCATTTGCATCCTCCTCAATTGTCTAGTAAGATCTAGCTACTGTAATGCTAGCTAATAAGGTCTCCATAAGACCTTTTTGTCATCAAGTTGGTCAAATCGTACCCTCCAAAAATGCAAGTCACCATACTGACATAGTTGCCACAGAGGATACCTGAAATCTTGTAGCCAACTGGTCTGGTACATGTAATGTGCTCAAGGCACCACACCTATAGAAGTGTGTAGTGCACCATACTATCCATGTCTAGGAATAAAAATTGTCCCAAATCATAATAGAGATTTGTTAGCATACACTGACCCTAGGCATATATTGTCTACTGCTTTGCCATCCCTTGAATCTAGTCTACTAGTCCTCCATCTAGGTGAGCACCTCGGCCATTAGGGACAAGAACTAGTGCTACGGTCTACATCATAATACATTGAACCACTGGTTCCCATGAATATAATAACATGGAAAAATAAATCCATCCTCTAACTCATGCATCATGAACTAGACCATCTACACAATACTATAAACCAACCCTCTGCTCTAGGAAGCTACGGTCTCTACAGAAATATACTCGGTCTCCTCAAATTGACACAGAGAATCTAGTGTACATCCTCTACTATTATCATCATCTCTCCTATAGGTATATGAAATAGGCATGTATTTGCATCACATCGCTTGTAGAGAGCCATCAACATGACATTGTGGTATCTCATGGGTGGCATAAGATATGCCCAATAGATCCCAACGGCCTAAAGATGTTGTCTCCTCTGCTAATAGTGACAGAGCCAAATCTCTTAGAAAGCTCAACTGTCTCCCTCCTAGCGAATATGGTCCTCAGGCGATTACCTATAAAGTTTACACACATATGCTCTAAAATTCATCAAAACTCTTACATTTTCATCATGCAAGTGTGATAAAGTTACTCTAGTATGCTTTTCTAAAGGCCCTAGACACTTTATAACCCTTTTGGGACATTCTTCAAAGAAATAGGATGCTTCACAAAGAAATGAGACACTTTGCAAAGAAATGATACACTTTGCAAACAAAAGGGACACTTTGCAAAGAAACATGACATTTTGCAAAAAAAGGGGACACTTTGCAAGCCTTTTTTTCTAAGATCCTAAACTAGCCCATAAATGCATTAAGAATCATTACATAATTAAAAAATCACAAAATGAAGGTAGCAAAATCCACTCACCGCGTGCCACCTGGTCTTGAAGAACATCCAATCGTGCAAGTGTGTATCCCCATCTGCTCAACATCTTCTCCTCCCACTCATCACTCTTAAGCTACAAGTAGGTAAAATGAAATAGTAAGTGACAAACCACTTTCCTTTACCTCTTTTAACATATTTACTTTTCCTATGCCGGTATGTGTAGGATCATGATGGGCCAAAAAGTGGCAATATGATGGGTATGTGGCTGACGACTATTTTTTTACCCAAAATTGATGAAAAGAAAAGGGTTTTTAAAGGAGATTCTCAGCTTTCTAACGATATAAATTATGATTGACTTTGAATTTAATAAGTAATTATTATTCATTTTCTATTCAAATTACAACTAAAGTCTTGATTGATAGGTTGTTTGAAAAACATCTATAACTTTCAAGCGGTATCATATTTTTTGAATCCAAAACATGCGTCACGTTATATGATTTGCATACTAAAGGATTAAAAAAAGAAAAAATGAATTTCATAAATTTTTGACCAAGTTAAGGTGGTCAGACGTACGAGTTTTTATAATTTTTTAAAAGTTGTAATAAAAAATTCATAATTAATTATTTACTTAGACAGAAATTACAAAAAAATATGCATCACATCGGGGCATGACTCCTCTACTTATATCTAAAATATTATAAAAAATTATTATCATTTTATTGTGGTTAGGGCAGTCAGACAAACACCTACTTCTTATTTTTTCCCTGAAATTTAAGTACTACTACATTGAAATTTCAAAATTTCACCAAATAGATTTTTTTTTTTTAAACAAACCTAGTAGTTTAGAAACTACATTCAATTTGCTACAGATTTTATTGTTACATATTTTTTATATAATATAGATAACTTATTCAAATTTTTACATAAAGTTTCCTAACTCTGATTTTTCTAAATTTTTTGCCACTTAAGGGCCTGTTTTTTCCATGATGATCCTACACATACCCATGCAATAAATTAGGGTTTCTTTTACCTTACAATTATGTCAAGTACTTTTCATTCACAACCACATAATAGGAGCTAGGGAAATCCATTTTTGACGTCATTTGATGTGTTGGAATAGTGATTCTACACTTGACATCATAAACTATCTCTCGTTAGGTGACAAGGTACTTCTAAATTTCCTTTGATATGATATTTTGGGTTCAACATGGCTAGATTTCTACCTTGATTCCAACTCCATAAAGAAAGTTGAATCAAGGGGGGGCATACATCTACCATTGAATTTGTTTTCTAAGAGTTAGGAGAAAGTATTTTTGATGACTACTAAATTTGTGTTGTAGGATGCAGTTTCCTAATGTTGTGGCTATGCAGACTACATTGGAGGCTTCATTCTTTTAGCTTTTGAATAAGTATCATTTTATAAAGTAATGTGCACTGTTTAGAATACTTTAGTTTTCATATGTACATAGAGTCAAATGGGCACTAAAGTGGGGCTTAATGTATTTCCAAAAAAATTATACTCTTGAAGAAAGAGACAATTTTATGGTTAAACTAGGTCCTACTTTAGGCACCTTTCATCAATCACCCCTTAAAATTGCATTTATAGGCCCCTAATACTGATGATTTTGGACTTTCAGGCCTAATTCACCTATGAAACAACTTAAATCCCAATAAATATCATTAAAAACACTCAAATTTTGTGAAACTCATCAAAAATATCCCTAGTGGAACTAAGTCACCCAAGGTGGTGACTTAGTCCCTTTTGGGGTTTTTTCCACTTTTGAGCGGGAATTTCACTAATTCAATTTAATTTCTCAATGGATGTTGGCCTCTTATGTCTAAATAATAGAAAAACTAGGTGTTGATGCCTATAAATACACATTTTAAGTCATTTTTCACATCTCCTAGTCATTTTTAAAAATGAAAAATGAAAATTCAAGAGCAAAAAGTGTCTGACACAAGAAGATTCAATAAGATTTTGCAGCAAAGCTGAAGCTTTAGGGTAGCAAACTAGGGTTCTTGTAGGTCTTTAAGCTCACTTCTTATTCAAGATCTTCCATTGCAAAATATTGATCATGGATGCCTATGGTGAATCATGGAGAAATCTAGGTTTAAGAGATGCAACTAGCCATCAAATCACACCTAATGACTTGTTTTCAAAGTGATTCCATCTTTTGTGTTCTTCTTACCTTCATATTTAAGGTTGGCATTACATTTTACATATCATTTACATTCATTTGAAGTGTTGTATGGTTTCTTTCATCGAAGTCTTGCATCATTTGAATTCCATTTAATCACCTCACTCTAGGACATTATAATAGGGTTATATCTCATTTTCAACTTTTCTTAGTCTTAGACACACTTAAGACTAGGGTTTTTATGTAGATTTTGTCATTCAAAAAGTTTAAATACCAACTAGGGGTTTGACCAAGGAAAACCCCCCAGTAGAAACCAATTTATCTTCTATTTTGCAGCACTTTTTGAAGATTCAGATCCATATTTGTATAAAAAGCAAAGTGTAGGTTGTGGGCTTTCGTTTCCACTTTCAGATTTGCAAAAATACAAAGTGGACTAAGTCACCCATAGTGCTGACTTAGTCCCACTACATGCCTTTTTGAGAAATTTTTTCAGATTCAGACACCCTTTTGGCAAGAACAGGTCTCTGCGTAGTTTCCCCGAATCAAGACTAAATCTCCGAGCCTGGCAACTTAGTCCCACCAATCTTAAAAATTAGAATTTCTATCATTTCAGAAGTATCTACAATCTCCAGTCCACTCCTCAACAATTTCAAGGTGCCTAATTCCTATTTTACATCTTTTTTTATCATTATTGCATTCATTTTATATTTCTACATATCATACTGTGTTTTCAAACAAGTTAGTTTTCCTAGGTTTTGCATTATTATAACATTTCAATTTCAGATCAGAGCATTAGGACATCTTAATTAGGCATAATACATTTCATGAACATAAAATTTGAGTGTAAGCTCTTGCGTTTTGGTCCCCTTTCAATTTCCTTTCTCTTTTCTCGGTGAAAAACCTTAGGAGGAGCAAAGTATTATGAGGGAAAACCAAAATCATTGTTTACACTTATAACATCCCAGAACTTGTATCAACTCTCCATTACTATATGGATTCTAAAAAAAATACCCCCCTTAAGATAGATATGCCACACAATGAATTCTATTTATAAAACAAAAACTGAAAAAGATATTGCACTTCTCCGCAAAGTTGTACAAGTGATTTTTTTATCTTACTCTTTAACAAATTCTTTAGAAGGTAGGATATTATTTTAAATTACCTTAAGTTTCTCCAGAGTTTCAACCCAATCTACTTTTTTTGAAGTGAGAACATTATTTTTGCATTCAAACTAAATGTACAAATCTTGTACCTCCTCCACATTGCTTAGAGTCTTCATTTTATGTTCAACCTTTTCTACTTCAACAAGCCACCTATATAATGAAGAAAGTCTCACATTAACTACTTCCCTTAACTATCCAAAATACTTTATTTTTTCTCTCTTGTCCTCAAGCAATGACAACTATAAGTGAATATTTTCAATTTGAACTCTAGTTGCCTCATCCTTATCTTTTGGCTGATCATATATTCTCATAATTTGAGTGATATGTGACTCAATGGAGTCAATATGGTGTTTGAGGATTTCAGTGGAATAAGATTAGTAACTTCATCCACACACTTTTTGAACATTTTCAATTTTTCTTGCAATTTATTGTGTGCAATAGCACACCTATTAGATACTTCAGAGATTCCTTTATCAATTTCCTTTCTTAAAGCCTCTTTCTCTACCTTTTTTTAATTGTGCAAAGAATGATCCTTAAAAGAATCAACTAAAAGATTCAATTTTTTTTCTGAAGGAATGGAAGGTTCTATGTTTACTTCTGATAAACATTCCTAAATAATTTTCATTGTATCATCAATTAAACTAGTCTTCTTCATGTGTTCCTATAGAATCTCCTAACTTGCAAAGGCATGCATAATACTACTGAGTTGTAGCTTTTAGAGAGGAGAAATTTTTGACAAATCAACTTTCCTCTAATGTGTGGGAATATACAAAATTTGGGGTGTTACCATAGGTTGAAACTACATCTGTATCCCTCATAGGTCCTTGAAATAATTTGATGAAAAAGAACATTGACATATAGAAGCATCTTTCTTCTTAGCTACCTTAACCTCTACGTCTTGAAAGTTTTAGGATTGACCCCTTTCTTTTGTTCATCATTTCTTGAACTCTCCAAAGGAGGGACACCAACTTCACCTTGATTTTATTCATCTTGTGCATCAATGTTGATTGGAAGAGAAGTCTCCTGTAACATGTGGGCAGTGTTTAACCCAAATAATTTACTATGTTTTTACCCATATGTAAAAAATATGCTTGCAAAATATAGCCATAAATTTTTTCTTTCATAATTCAATAATAATATGCACATTTGGAATAATCCCATTCCAAACTCCCATTGCATTTCCATAATAAAAGATGCATATTCAAAATTAACCCCATTTCAAATTTCCTGTACATTTTCAAAAGTGCATTACATAATTTCTAAGTAATTTTTATCTATTACATACACCTATGTAATGATAACATTTTTCCAATTTATAATTTCTCAATAAGAATAGAGATACGTGTTTGCATACATAGCTTCCATGAGCTTCATGATTTAGATATATAAATGGTCCAGATGTCCCTACCTAAGTGTTGTGTGGTCTCACAAAACACCCCATTTTTCTCCTATTCCATCTCACTTTCATTTACTTTGGCATCATTCTATGTCTCGGTCAGTTGCTAGTCTCATTTTCAATTTTGCTTGGTCCTTTTTTTATTCTTTTTTCTTTCCCAGATTCAGTGTTTTGGTCTTGTCATGAAGTTTAACATATTACCAAAAACCATAATCCCAGAGTTGTGTGGTTGCATCAAAGTGAATTGTATCTTCAGTCTGTCCTAGCTCTGCCTAGTAAGTCATTCAATGGAAGTGTTAATCCCAGTGATATATTTTTCTTGTATCGAAGCCTAGTTGTTTTATTTCATTGCTTTTATTCGGAACTCAGAAACTAGAGAGTCTATTTTGAAATTTTGTAATCTCTCTTGAACTTGGTTCCTAGTCTTTCCTTTTTGTTCTAGTTTTCTCTGAAGCTTGGAGGTAAGTGCCCCAGATCCCAATATTCATCCCAAAAGTTGATACCAAAGGTTCTAATCCCGATGATCACAAATTGATCACGTATCTTTAATGGATTATGCCTTGCAAAAGATTAGAGTGACACTAGAGTTCCATGTATGATCATCATGTTGTCTTTCTCCTCTAGTAGCGATCACACACATAAATCTAGGTGTTTGTAATTTGAGCCATAATTTGTAATGATTACACCTTTATTCAAGGAATTAATGCATCATAATAGGTAATTAATTAAGGTTTCAAACTACTCCCATGTACTTGGCACCACCTTAAGCATGTAGTTTCTTTTGTAACACTCCACTTCATGTCATGCTATAAATTTGCAAAGGACGTTGAAAGAAGGAAATAATACTGGTGTGCAAGGAGAGGTAAATTTTGAGAAACTAAGAACACAACTATCAAGGGTTTTGGAGTTTCATTTTGTAAATATTTTTTTTTATCAACTAGAACCAGGTATGTTTTGAATAACTATTTTTTGTTAATTATTTTCATACATGAAACTCTCAAAAGATGTTATTTCCCTTTAGAAATTGAAATCTTGATCATTCTTTGATTTGAATTTAGATGAAAGGTGAATTGAAATTTTATAAATTATAAGAAATTTGGTTAAATTTAACCCTAACTCACACACAAGACACACATTTGAAAAATGCAGAACACCCCAACGAAAATGAGTACTTATGATGCAAGGGAAGAAGATGAATTTAAATATTGCAATTTACAAGCCATACCAATCAATGCGGTAGTTACAGATACTCATATGGGGTGGACTTTTGATGTCAAAATTCACACTTGGATATGATGATAAAATGCTTCTCAGTGCGCTGGAAATGTTATAGCAAATGGGTTACTTTTAGCAAGAGGGTTTCTACCAGTAATAGAGGCCCTTGAATTGGTTATGCAATGCATGAATTATTATAACCCAGATAAAGGAGTTGTTGAAAAAGAGGGGAGAATCTATGTAGACCTCTCATAGCGGACAATTACATACACATTTGGGCTTCCTTTTTTCACCCAGATGTATATTGTTGATATGAAGGAAAATTCAAAAACATATCATAATTTTGAAGCCCACAATAGAGAAATTATGAGTACCCAATGGTGGAAGGAGTTGATTACACCATAGAACAAAGTAATACAAAGGTCTATCTTCAACCAAGAAATTTAAGATATTATAAATTTTTTGAGTAGGACAACTAGTTTATGAGATGCCAGTAAATTTGAACCCTAGATGTTTGTAATAATATCTAGACTGATGGAAAATCCTATGAAAATGCATTGGGGAAATTTTATTAGTGAAAGATTATATGAAGAGATAATGACATTTCCCAAGACTAGATGTTTTTATATGTCTTCATATGTGATTTATTCCTATTCCATGAGGGCAAGCAAACAAGGGTTGAAAAGGATTGGTAGTCTAGGAAGCCAAGTCAAAAATAATTTAATATATGCTCATTTACCCCAGATCACTATCCATGGATACAAAGAGAATTATAGGAGATTGAAAGATTTGTTTTCCATGAAGCTGGTTAGAATGGTGAAAGGTGATAAAGCCAAAATATTTTCCTTAGAGGCACAAAGTGTCATTAGACCAATGGGAAGCTAGTATATGCAATTCCCCACTTACTCCTACATTAGGATAGAAGGGTTTGATGGATAAACTTTCATGCTTCTCAAGTATCTAACAGAAAAAATGTTTTATTAGAATTGGTGAGACAATTAAAACCATCTCAAGCTCTTTATAGAAATTCTCACAAAAAGGCCTCTTTTAGATTTCTTACTGTGGTAAGGAATTATAAGTGCAATGCAATTAGGGTGTCTAACTTGTGTGAAGAAGAACTAAGAATATATAATTTTGAGCATTTACCACTTCACAAAATGTATTATGATATTGAAGGGAATATTTCCAAGGTCATAGCTAGTTACCGTGCTCATGTCTTGCACCTAGAAGATTATTGGATTAATTGTGAAGATGAGCACAAAGTAAGAATAAGAAAGTATCAAAGATTGTCTTTAAAATATGCTTGGATTCTTATGCTCCATGACATTCCAGATCAGTTGGAAGAGGATGATGGATGTGTGTTGAATAAATCTTATAATAAAGGTAGAGTGTATGATGAACCCATCCCAAACCCAAATTATGAAGGTGAAGAAATGGCATCCTCCAGACCAGTTATGTTATACACTCAACACTTGATAAATTATTTGTGTAAAGATTTAAGAGAAAGATGAATTGAACCCACATTCTCAGAGGACAAAAGAAGAAAATAAACAAATGAACTACATCTGAGAGTGGAGAACCCGCTAGGAAGAAAAGAAAAACTAGTAGGGAAGCTCCTTGTATAAGGATTGAAGAAATAACCCCTAAAGCTTCAAAACAAGAAGTTCCAGTAAAGCATCTAATAAACAATAAGATGAAAAATCAAGCAATGATAAATGAAAAGGAAGACCTAAAGGAGCATCTTCCTCTACAACAAAACCAAAGGTTAAACTGGTTATTGAAGAAGATGCAGGAGTAACAGAAAATGTTGGTACATAGACCAGGTTTTCATCTCAAAGGGCTACAACACTATTTACTTATACTCCTTCTGTTAACATGGATAGTATGAAACAAGCATTAAGTAGAAATCCTGTGGTTTTGGATGAATTTTTTTTGTATATGAAGCTAGCATTAAAGAACATATGGATAAACAGGGTGTCATGTGGGAGAAGGTAAGAGAAAAGAAGTGTAAAGATAAACTCATGGTACAACCAGTGATAGAAGAGATATGAATATAGGGTCCACTCTTATAAATGTTGAAGAAGAAGAATTTATACAAGGAACACTCACCTCAGAAGCGGGGAACCTTGATATCCTTGAGATGGAAATAGGGGGTGTCTATAGAGCATGATCCTATTAATGAAATGATTATTGAACACACTTTTGATTCCCATCCTTCGCTTGAGAATGTTCCAAATGATAATGAAAAATCATAGGTTTTTATAGAATCAGAAAAGGACCAGGTCAAAGTTGAGATTGGAAAAGGAGAAACTACATAGGTTTCAAGTGATGAAGTTAGAAATGAGGAAAATCATAGTGTAGCAGAGAATAATGAAAGTAGCGTCCAGAGAACTAAGGTTGAAAATATGGATAGATAGGAGAATTTAATTCTTTAGATAGAGGAGATAGTGCCAAATCCTAGAAATCCTAAATCTATGCCAGAAATTATTGAGGAAATTGCTATTTTGGAATACGTGACTGATAAGATTGAAGAAGTAAGAAAAGAGGTTCTTGATTCAAGTGGAAACAAGGAATAAAGTAATGTTGCAAAAGTAGAGCATGATGAAGGTGTACCTGATCGGTTGATCAAGGAATTAGCTTCCCTAATGGAAGTAGAAGTATTACCTTTGGATCTTAATAGTTTCATATAGGAAGAAGATACTCCTAAGCCTAAGCACAGAGCTAAAGCAAAACATGGCATACAGAGAAATGCAGATGGTGATAGAACCTTCCATATAGCTACTCCAACATCTAACAAAATAAACATGAAATAATTCCTAAGGACTATAAGATAACAAGTATTAATCTTGGACACTCAGCTTGGAGGCATGAGTTGGAAGAAATCAAGGTGAACCTAGATGCCACTATTGCCAGAGTACAAAAGTATAAAAAGAAGAGACAAGAATTGAAAGAATGGGTTGCTACCTTGGAACATTTTATAAAATCCCTAACCCTATCTGGTTAAGCACAAAATGAATTTCCCCAACATCCAGTACTAATGTCACAAGAACAAGTGGATGCACTTGCAATAGTTCACCACAAAATGAATGTATTTTAAGAATGGATTGAGCATTGGGTGAGATAGCAAGAAGAATTCATTAAAGATGCACTAGGGAATTATAAGGAACCATACCATAGGTCAGAGAAGTCGAAACAATTTGAAAATGAATGCAGGTTTTGCCAATAACAAGTTAATGATGAAAGGTGAAATGTTGAAATTCTCATACAAATGGATATTCAAGACTTAATACAAGGAAATGTAATTTCAGAGCAAGAAGTTCCATTGCCAGAAAAATGGAAGAAATAGTTGAAATGGGAAGGTGACATGCTAATGCAATGCATTGAAGGATTTGAAAAGGTAGTTGTGGAATGCAGAAAATTGCTTGATAAAGATAGACTTTATTGAAATATTAGGACATCAAAGTTTTGATCCCCAAACACTAATATAGGAAGGTAAAGAAGCTAAAGCCTTCAAAGAATGGATTGAGAGAATAAATAGAGACCATGTTTAGCTATTAACTCAGAAGGTCATTGAGGAGAATATACAGTGCATAAAAACTATAGCTAGATATGAGACAGACATAGTGCAGAGGAATAATATTATACTCTAGGTATCTGAAGAATACACTAGGCTCAAACACACTTGGAAGGAAGTGCAAGGGATATCAAAAGGAAATGTGCATCAAACATTGAGTGCTTCTTGAGAATATAAAATAAATAAAGGAGAAGAAAATATCTTGAAGCCTGAGCCTTGAATGATGAAAGAAAGAACTGAATACTGGATATCAGAGGTCTTGCAAAGATATTTCTTTAAATTTTCAGTTTTGTAGGTTGTTCCCAGTCCCAGTAGATGTTCCATATCTATTATTTTGAAGGATTTTGATAACCTTGATTTATGTGAAGTACTGCGTACCGAAGTAAGAAGTGAAAAGTGTTGTTATTTATGAAGTCAAATCTTTGACTTTATCTGAGATATTATGATGACAGTTGGTGTACGCAATGTGCTACATTTTGATTTGATATTTTTGATACTCTAGATAAACTTTATGTGTGAACTCTTGGGGCCTTGTTCCTACAAAAGGTCATTTACTACTTTATTTTCATTTTAAGTTCAGAATTTGTGGATGTCAGAAGAGTCAAAACTTCTTTAAGTTTTTTCTTTTTTCCTATTTTCTTAATCATTCCTATGTAAAATTTTGTATGCATGTAGACATTGATTAATATCAGAACCTATTAGATAGCTACCTATCTCATGAATCCTTTTTAACTAGTTTTGTTAGTTCATGTGAACAAGACTGTGTGTTGAGCCATTTAAGGGTGCATACAGAACCTACTATGTGTCCAAACTAAAAACCCTCCCTTTGAAAGCTCACACCATTTTATATGTAGTTGTGAAGCAATCTGGTGAAGTATAAAGCAATTTTCTCTATTTTGGTTAATTCTTTGGGGCATGCATGGAGAATAACTGAGAGAAAATTTTAATTTTTAGTATTTTTATGCTTTATTTTAGAATAGATGTTTAAATCTCTTGAAAATGTTACAAAAAATAAGTGAATGGATGGGAATTTATTAAAAATCTTTCATTTTCTATGAAATTGTTGAATGCTTAATGCTAAATCTACTTGAGTGATAGCAATGAAATTATTGATGTTCATGAAATATTATTTCAATATTTCAATTTCATGATGTTAATTTTTATGAATGAATATGAAATATTGTGTAAAATGCTTATGATTCTTAATGAAACTAAAGACAACCATATTCCATTTGAGATTAGCAGCAATATTACATCATACTTGAGAGTGAACCTAATACAATCAAGAACTGATTATTGGAGACTTGGGATTGAACTAAGTTAATCTTTTCTTGTTAAAGAAAATTCCCCTTTAGATTGTCTTTGCTCCATATCTTTCAAGAAGGATAGGCTCTTTGTGGTTTATCAGTGAAGAATTTATTTTCCCTATTGTTGTGAGTAAAATCATCATCAATAGTAAGCATACATCCTTGATGTCCTCAACATTGGTGCATACATTCTAGATGTCCTCAGCATTGGTGCATACATTCTAGTTATCCCCAATATTGGCACATACATCCTCAATTCATGAATTCCAAGTGTATGAGGGAGAGCATCACTCAAGATTTTTTTTCCAACCACAAACTTAGTACGATCCATTGAATATTTACCCGATTGGTAAGATGGCCCTGCCCTTCAACAAAGATATTAGTTTGATAACCTCATAATACTAGCCTTCGTAAGAATAGTCTTGTGTCCTATAGATCTAGAGGTACCATACCTTGGTTTCCCTTCCTAGAATGCAATCATGGATCAAAGTGAATAGTGTAAATAGTGGTTAATTACACTACTTTCACCAAAGGATTCAACAACCAATACTTCAAGTGAGATTCGTCTATCCATCCACCCTTAAGCTTGATTTGGAGTTGACCATAATATAACACATATTTTCTCTAAGGTGATGGTATAATAAAATGTACAACAAGGTAATTCCCTTTACGATGGATTACCCTAACCCCAAGAATATCCAAGTCTATAAAAAATTGATTATCTAGGTTACACCCTTTCCCATGGTTTCTTTAACCCAAAAAATAACACAATTAACCACCTTAGGTAATCATCACACCATAACATTAAATGAATCTAGTCAAAATTATTATCACAACATTAAGTGCCTTCTTTTTAGAAGTATGACCTCATTGAAAAGTATATTCTCATCAATAAATGATCAATAGACAATATAGGTTAATCCCAACCTATTTTCTTCATTTATAATCAAGTGAACAACCCAACCAAATAGGTTATTCCCAACGTATGGTTTCTATCAAAAGTGATGTAATGATAGCTTGATCATAAACAAATCATAAAACCTCTCTTTCAATATACCTTAGATATTCATAGGGTTACAATATTCACTACATTTCTATATAATTTGGTGGACATTATCCTAAGAAGAGTTTTTGCTTTTTGCACCTACAAGTCCTCTTCTCAACACAAATTTTGGTTACTAGAATGAGAGTCCTATTCTATAATTATGTGAAAAGGAATAGACTCTTAATCAAAATAAGAAAATAACATATAATCATAAAATTTATTTTATCAATCCTATTGTTGAATATCAATATATCAATCAATTATACTTCCCATCCCTAGGAAAAATACTATTTTCATACTTCAAGGAGATATGAGTAAACAATCAAGTATAATATATCAACATGGTTTTCATGACAACACAACCAATAAATGATAACATGAATATCATTATCTCACTCTTGTAATATTCTAACCTTGTTAGCTAAGAAGGTTTACCTAGCATCGTAAGCTAACAATTCAAGATAGCAACATATTCCACATCTCACTTTTCATGTCATATCCATATAGACTTAACAAACTAAGTATATTTCTAATAGCATTTAAGCCACACATAATTCAACATATTGTAAAATTATTTCCAAATGATAGGGTTTCACTGGTTCATGAATCATTAAAGAATCACCCAAGAATATTCCTAATCAAAGGAATTATAATCAAATACCCTAACAAATTATAGATAATGGAGGAATAGAAATTAACATGCTTGGATAATAAGCTCAAACTTGATAATGCTACCTTCCAACCTTAGCCTTCACCACTATGAATGCTACTTCTCCAAAGATCAATTAATCTCCAAACACTACCCTCTTAAAAATTCCCTCAATAATACAATTGAAAAGCAACACACTAATTCTCAAGATATCTAAATTAATGGCACAAAAAAACAATAGAATAACTATACAAAAATAAAAATAAGAAGTGTAAAAAATGATAGGAAGAACACCTCTATATATAAGAAAATTTGATCTTCCAAAGGCTACAAACAAGCCAATAATTCTTCCACCTTCCTACTCACATGCAATGACTCAGCTGATTAACTAACATATTTTCAATACATAACATTCCACATGATTGAGTTGATTTATTTATGAGAGATAACTTGAATCTTTTACTGAGTCAAGGGACAACAATGAAAAGCTACAATTTTCCTATTGAGTTTACAAGTTGACTACCCTCTCATATTTTTTCCAACACTTCATTGACTAAGTTTAATATTTAACAAAATTTTGCACATATACATAGCATGGTTTTATACTTCTTATTTGCCTCACACATTTCAAACTTGGCACCACATATTCATATCATAGCACCCAAAAACATAGCACTATCGAAGACTTATTCTAGTTGTTAGAATTTGTATTTAATCTCTTTAAAATGTATAAAATATATTCCTTATTTAATTCATGGAAACATGAGTTCCTATTCTATTTCAAACTCTATGCATTTATGTTTGTGGAAAATGATTTTTGGTGCCCAAGGGTTCTCTAACTCTTGTAGGGTTTTTTACCTAAAAGGAGAGAAATAGACCCAAAATTCTAATGTATATACTCAAAATTAATGGAAAATGGATGCAATGTATCGAAATGTAATATACTAATGCAATAAATTGAAAAATAAATAATTTATTGATGTTAAACCTAAGAAATGCAAAGTGCTGGAAAACACAGTGGTGTATGCAAAAACACCTAAGAATGTAAGTAAATGATGAAAGAATTAAATAGAAGTAGAGAGGTGCACCTAGAATTTGGAATTTGATGTAGAGAGGCTCTAGAATCCTATAGAGTTGACTAGAAATGCTGATTGGGACACTTGCGCCAAGCTGGGCGACATAGTCTAGTTTCAGGGAAAATCTGCCAAAATGAGAATCTGCCAAATGGGTACTCATAAATGTAAAAAATAATTTGTAGGACAGGTAGTGGGACTAATTATCCACAGATGGCAACTTATTCCACTTGGAAATTTTTGGAATTTCGGAATAGGATTTTGTAGCTTTCGGTCTACACATTCCTTTCTAGTAGGTGTCTGATCTTGATTTTGCAGAAAATGGGCTAAAAAAGGTCTCCAAGATTCAATTAGGGCTTTGTTGACTTTCATGACTTTAACATATGGAAAAAAACTTTTTTGGCACTTTCCTCTTTGACAAATTTGCATACAAGACCTACAAACACACATGCAAAGGGGGTAAAAAGTGTTAAGGGTTAGAGTATAGGGGTTTACCTTGGTCAAACCTCACTTTGGTAATCAAACCCTATGAAATGAAATGAGAAGAGAATGGTAAATAAAAAACATGCAATGTCATAAACTTTCCAAGCCCTTGATGTATAAATCTGAAGATCTATAATGAAGTGCTCCAATGGATGACTTGATTATGCTTAGAGTGCGTAGAATGCTTGAGAGTTGCTTGAATGATGAAATGGAAATTAGAAGATTGTAGGAGATACAATATCAGGAGAAAAAACCCTTATTTATACTTGATTTTCTATTAATTCCCAAAAATAACACATCACAAGCTGACTGTAAGGGTAAGAGAATAAAATCCTGCCAAGAAATTAAAATTATTTTTATTTTTGTGCCCAGTGGGACTAAGTCACCCCAGGTGGCAACTTCGTCCCACTAGGGAAATTTTACTGGGTTTCATAAATTAAAGTGTATTAAATAATTTCTAACAGGAAAATCCTCAAAAATACACTTAAGTATGGTTGGAAAGTGCATTAAGGGGTCATTTAAACATGAGAAAGTGTTGAATTAGTGATGAAAGGGTGCTAGAAAAGTGTGAAAGTGGGTTACAACACTTCACAACACTTTTACAAGACATCCTATAATTTTTTAATGATTCTCAAGGGTCCAAGACCTAATGTGAATGTGTTGGCCACATTACAACATTAAATCTAGGAAAAATCAAGCCAAAGTCCATAAGAGAGACTCAAGTGAGCACAAAACTATCAACTATACATTTTTTGGTAACACATTAAGCCCCCACTTTAGTGAGACCATGAACTTGCTTCAAACTCACAATAAAGTATCCCAACATGTACATCAACAGGGATCCAAATGCATTTATTCTAGTAACATGAGACAACAATAATAAAGAGGGATGATCAAACCCCCAGGATCAAGATCTCATGGAAAACCAAACATAAATGCAAACAAACACACATGAAGATGATGAAAAATGATAAAAGAAAGATTCGATCATTTTTCTATCTTGTTTTGGATCAGATCTAGGCTATTTGTTTGGAAAAAGAAATGTTTACTCACTCTGAGACGAAGGGACTCATGGTTGTCTGCTGGGTGAGAGGGCCCAAGTATAGTCACTCTAGGGCCATGGAACTTTTGGTTGTTGATGGGGTGAGAAGGGCCAAGAGGTGAGAAACATATGCTCATGGTTGGTATGTACTCACACAAACTGGTGGCTATGAGGAAAATTCATGCCTTAGAATGGGCTTTCCCGCTCAACCATACTAAATTTATGCCTCTTGATAACTTTAATAAGGCGTCACAAAGGACAATTTCATTTCATGCTTCATGAGACAAGAAAAGCTTCATATGCTTATAACTCATGAAAAAATGCAATAGCACCATAGGCATGAAAGTCTTGTTATGCAAGGTGGCCATATAACAAATGAAAAATGCAACATGAAAAAGATATGTTCAACTAAGTTTTGTTAAGTTCATGTGAGGTCTTTAACTTAAGGAACATTGTGTCTAATGTTTGCAAGAGAGGACCAATAAAATAATAGAATATTCACAACCTAGGGGATGTAATGTGTCACATTAGGCCACCAAGAGGATTGCAATATGCTAAGATAAATCATGCTCATGAAAGACATCACACCCAATGTCATCAACAAAGTGACAAACACATTGTATAAAGTAACAAGGCTGCACTAAGAACCATGAAAGAAAAAATGAAAAATGAATAATGTCAATGTATGCCCCTACTTTAAAGTAATTGTTGCACGTCATTTTGTGAGCAATTGTTTTAAAGTGGTGAAGGAAAAATGCAAACAAAAACACGACATGAGATCTAACTTGGAAAGCCCCTATGCCAAGTCATACATTTTCGAGTAAGGCTACATCATGTGAAAGGAAAGAAAGAAAAGAAAGAGGGGTTTCCCCCAAAAAGGAACACACAAAACACATAAGGGATCTATGGATTTTGGGTTAGTATGTTCATTGCTACAATTTTTTGATCAAAGAGCTTAGAACTATCATCATTCTCCAAATACATAGAACTTGAAAAATGACACAAAGAAAGAAAAAAGAAAAAGAAAAATAAAATATGTTTTAGGTCAACATGGAAGAGACATTACTTTCTCAATGCCTTGCATCATCCCCAAAAGAAAAACACAAGCAAAGGAAAATGGAAATACAAATGAAAATGGAAATTTTTTTGGGTCAACATGAAGGAGACATTTCAGTCTCACTGTCTTACATTATCCCCAAAAGGAAAAACACAAAACAAAGAAAAGGGAAAAGAAAAAGAAAAAGGGGCCTTTTGGGTCAACATGGAAGATACATAGGGTGTCTCAATGCTTTGTGTCATCCCCTAAAGGAAAACACAAAACAAAGGAGAAAAGGAAAAAGTTATGTACGTCATAGAGAAGAATGAAGGTACAAATAGAAGAATGTCACAAAGAGAGAGAACATCAAACATCACATCATAGGGGAACAAGATACGCACATGCAAGAAAAAGAAAAGAAAATGCAAAATACTAGGAATGCAAATGCAAGTCAACTATCAAGTGAGTCATCCACCTCCCATTCTCAGTCAGGATAAGTTGAAGTTGAAAAACATAGCTAAGGGACAAGGACAAATGCATTAGTAGGACAAGGCTATTAGCTTCTTGACCCTACTGAGTGCAAGGAAATAATGAATTGAGATAGGTGATGGGAAAGATTATGTAATAGTGAGAAGAGAATATTTTTCAACTATTACATGATGAGGGGAATTGGTAATGGTTTAAGGATTTATTGGATAGCAATTATTGCCATCAAAATGATACTTTCTCAATATTTCTTTCAATTGATGACACTCATCGCTTCGATGTCCTAGAACACAATGATATGCACAATGTGGAACATTAGCATCTTTAGGATAGATTACCAACCTATTCATAGGTGGTAATAAAATGAGTTCTTTTTATAGAAGGATCTGTAATTTCCTTTCACATTCAAGTGGTGGATGGAGAGGAAACTTTTTCTTTTTCAACTTGTAAGGTCATTTGCATTTACTAGATTAACCCTATTCATGAATTGAAGGAGGAAGAGGACCCAAGGGGATCCTATAATCCTTGTTATTGGTATCATGTAAGGGTTATTCACGAGGAAGAAAAACATTTAGATCAAGGGGGGAATTAAAGATCATTGTGCCATGATAACGAAGTCTCTAATATTCTATAGGAGGCTTGTTGTCATGAGGAGGATCTTGATTTCCTAGCCCTATTGTATTTTCATCTATTGCTCTTTGTTATAAAATTTGATGAATGTTATGTTCAATTGTTGTGTCAAAACCTTGTTTGCTTAACATGGTAAAAAATTCTCCATAAGTTTCTTCAAGGTTGATTTGTTTATTGGTAACTTTGTTATCATAGAATGCTTAACAAGTTGTGTGGTTATAAGAGGAACTAGGTCCACCTTGTGGAGGGCACTTAGGTCCTTCATTTGTTTCAAGATGGAGGTATCCAAATGTATCAGTAGGTGATATGGTAGGAAGTAATTATTGTTTCATCAATGGATAAAATGATGCATTGGCTTCAAGGTTGTCAAGACATTCGTTTAAGAACTTATTCATGCTATCATCATCTTCTAAAATGATGTCAACAGCATGAGGAGGAAATTCATGAGGAGTTGAAGGAGCATGAGGAAGCTGAAGGTCATTAGGATCAACTCCAAAGGCACAATTTGACATGTCCACTAAAGATTTTAATGACAACCAAAACTTATTAAAGCAAAAATCCATGATGCAAGAAATCTAAATACAATAAACAACAAATCTAGAAAGTATGACTAAAGACAATAACAAAAAACAAAAATGTAGAAAATGGATAGAAAATTCCAAAAATTACAGTGCAAAATGTGTAGGAGGACTAAGTTGCCCAGTGTGGCGAATTAGTCCTAGTGATGATTTTTTTTTTGTTCAGAAATTTTGAATGCAATTTGATGTTTCTCATATGCGCAAATGCAACTATAGTATGAAAATGCAAAATTTTTGTTGTTTTCCAAGGAAGTAAAATGAATAAATGCAAGCTATATGATATTTTCACTTATGCAATTTTTAAAACCCTAGGATGCAAGTTAAACAATGAAACACCCAATGCAATTCTAATGAAAATTAAACCTAGGATGCTCTTAAAATCATAAGCAAAAAAGTTCGAAAGTCAAGTTCACCAAAATGTGGACAACGTTTTTGGGTGTCCAAGGGTTCTCTAACTTTTTTAGGGTTTTCTAAATAAAAGGAGAGAAATGGACCAAAAATGCTAATCTCTACACTCAAGATTAATGGAAAATAAATGCAATGTATCTAAATGTAATGTACTAATGTAATAAAATAAAAATAAATAATTTATTGATGTTAAACCTAAGAAATGCAAAGTGCTAGAAAACATAGTGAAGTATGCAAAAATAGGTCTAAGAATGTAAGTAAATGATGAAATAATTAAATAGAACTAGAGAGTTGCACCTAGAATCTAGAATTTGATGTAGAGAGGTTTTGGAATCCTGCATAGCTAACTTGAAATATTGACTAGGACACTTATGCCAAGCTAGGCGACTTAGTCTAGTTTCGAGGAAAATCTATCGAAATGGAAATCTACCAAATGGGTACTCAAAAATGTAAAAATCATCTTTTAGCCCTAGCAGTGGGACTAATTTTCCATAGATGGTGACTTGTTCCACCTTGGAATTTCTAGAATTTCAGAATAGGATTCTATAGCTTTTGGTCTGCACTTTCTTTTCGGATAGGTGTTTGATCCTGATTCTGTAGAAAACGGGCTGAAAAAGGTCTCCAAGCTTCAATTAGGGCTTTGTTGACTTTTATGACTTTGATGGATGGAAAAAACCTCTTTGACAATTTCTTGTTTGACAAATTTGTATACAAGACCTACAAACACACATGCAAAGAGGGGGAAAATGGTTAAGGGTTGGAGTATAGGGTTTTTCCTTGGTCAAACCCCACTTTGGTAATCAAACCCTATGAATTGAAATGAAATGAAGTGAGAAGAAAATGATAAATAAAAAACATTCAATTATGTCATGAACTTACCAAACCCTTGATGTAGAAATATGAATATTTTCAATGAAGTGCTTCAATGGATGACTTGAATATGCTTAGAGTGCTTAAAATGCTTGAAAATTGCTTGAATGTTGAAATGGAAATTAGAAGATTGTAGGAGATACAATATGAGGAGAAAAACCCTTATTTATACTTTATTTTCCATTAATTTATGAAAATAACACATCATAGGCTGACCTCAAGGGTAAGAGAATAAAATCTCGCCAAGAAATTAAAATTATTTTGATTTTTGTCCCCAGTGAGACTAAGTCACCCTAGGTGGTGACTTGGTCCCACAAGGGAAATTTTACTGTGTTTCAAATATTGAAGTGCATTAAATAAGGTCTAACAATAATATCCTCAAAAATACACTTATTTATGGATGTAAAGTGCATTAAGGGGTCATATAAACATGAGAAAGGGTTGAATTAGTGATGACAAGTCTAGAAAATCATGAGAGTTTGTTACAACTCTTTACAAAACTTTGAAATAAGACTTGGTAAGTGATAAAATGGGGTTATTTAAGTGAATAATGATAAAGAGTCCTAGAAAAGTGTGAAAGTGGGTTACAATAGTTCACAACACTTTTACAAGACATCCTAGAATTCTTTAAAGATTCACAAGGGTCCAAGACCTAATTTGAATGTGTTGGCCACATTACAACATTAAATCTAGGAAAAATCAAGCCATAGTCCATAAGAGAGACTCAAGTGAGCACAAAAATGTCAAGTATACATTTTTTGGTGACACAATTTTGACTTGCTTTTATAAATTTTACTTGTTGTTTAAAGGTTTTTGACTAATTCCTTATGCATATATCTGTACAAAACTTAAATATTGCATTTCTCATCTTTATTCATGACTTTCCCTAATATAGGGTCCACTACCTATGTGTTGAGTTTCTCTTTCATTTTATATGGCAGTGTAGTCTTATCCTAACTCATGCACTTTCCTTAAGATATGTGCATCATTTAACATTGTTTAGTTGGATTTCATGCTTAATTTATGTGCTTTATGTGATGTGTATGTAAAATTAGGCCAATATATTTTATATGGATGCACTATAAAAATGTTCCTATCTTTATTTTAGAACATTTCAAAATACTTTCAATATATTATACATATATAAAATCATTCCTTGATATTAAATATACATTAATATATATATATACATAATATTACTTCTATATATATTGAAATAAAAGAAAAATAGGGTGTTTCCAAAAGTAAAGAGACAAAGGGGGTCCTATTTTCCTCAATTCACTAGGAAATGAGATCCACACCAAGAATTGACTTGCAACCTTTAGGTGAGTTAACCCAAGATGTGAATTTACAAATTTCCCTTTTTTCTAGGATGAGGTTTAATGTCAAATAGAACTTTGGGGAGAAAGATTTGAAATAGAAAAACAACTCAAAATTTAGATCTACAAAGTGCATCAAAGATTTTAACATAAAATAGAAGGAAATAGTAAATTTTCTAAAGAAACTTAGGGTAACAAATGTTGTGCACCTATCAAAACTTGTTTTTACAACCCTAACAAGGACTCATTCACCCCATGGTAAATGGGTTTTGGTATGCTTTCACAAAAAACTTTGAATTTGAACTTCAAGTTTATAAACTGTGAAAACTTGTTGCCTTTGTAAACCTAACAAGAACTCTTTCACTTTATGGGGATTGGGCCCTAGCAGGATCTTCCAAAAAAATCTAAAACTAAAACTAAAGCTCCAAACCTACAATTCCTTCCTGTAACTTTAAATCCCACTCTCAAATATAGATCTATAAAAAATCTACAAAACAATTTTGATGTTTTTTGGTTGATAAGGGTTTTCCTTGGTCAAACCCCAAGTTTCGTAATTAAACCTTGATGATAAATAGAAATCTAAAACATGAAATATGTGTATGGTTGTAGTATGGAAAAATGATTCCATTTTCATTTTCACACTTGTGTTGGGTCCTCATTAAAATTTGATTTATTTATGTCTTAATTGGTCCTATTTTGCATCCACAAGTTGAATTAAATGCATTTTTCTAAGGATATTTGAGACATTTCATAAATGACAAATCATAATTTAATGTTTTTGGCTATATGTTCCAAATTTATGGATATAGGAATCATACACACAATGGGGTGTATGGGTCCTCCCTAGGTCTTAGGACTTGATTTCAAATGACTCATTAAGCATAACACTCCTCAAAGTATGTGTCTTAGGTTTAAGCCTTTGGGACTCATATTCCTAACTTGGCGTATGAGTCCCACTTTAACCTAGGACCTATTTTAATTCAAATTCCTAGTGCGATTTTATTATCCTTAGATTCAATTTCCGAATATTGGCTTGTAGTATTGTAATTTCAAGAAATTAGGCATAAACAAGCATAAATACAAGGTCATTTCTTTAAGTTTCTCCTAAGCAATTCTAACAAGCTGTCGATTTTGAATCAAGTATCCTAAAGAGAATTATAGTGTTTACCAGAGTGTTCAAGAGAAAATAATCAAGCATTTGGAGCTAAACTCAATATAAAAGAATCATCTCAAAGTCCTCATGCATCATGTGTGTTTGTGAGATAACATTTGTGATGTACGTTTTACGATTCAAGAAAACATTGAATTCAAATTTTTAAGCATTCAATCAAGAGTCAAGATCCACATCCCTTGGAGCCATTTCACACAAGTTTGAAGCCTTTGTCTCAAGGTTTTGGTGAGTTACAACATTGCATTTGTTCATTCATCATTCCTTCCTGCTATTTCATTTCATTTCTAGGTTTAATGACCAAAACGGGGTTTGATGAAGGAAAACCTCTATTCCCTAAGAAAATAAATTTTTATCTCTTGATGTGTGTTTGTAGATCTAGGTTAATTGGAGCTTGAAGATACTTTGAAGGAAAAGTTGCAAAAGTTGTCAAAGTTGTCAAGAAGTTGTCATCTTCACAAAAACTCACCTATAGGCAAGAATTCAGACTTTCAGACTTAAAGATTTGATAGGAAGGAAGCAACAAAAGACCACTAGAGGCTACAAAAGTATCATTTAAACCCTAGGAACATGACTAAATTTCCCAAATGGGCATATTAGTCTCAATACACCCCTTTTTCCACCTTTTCTAATATCTTGATTAGTCATTAGAAGATTTGATATTTTTCCCAAAAACCCTATCTAGTAGGACTAAATCACCTAGCCTAGCATATCATTCCTAGTGTACTTCAAAGAGTAGATTTCCAAGGTTTTACAAACCTTTTTTTTGCCTCTCCACTCCTCTAGGTATTTTTGGGTTTCATTTTGTTTTCCAATCTAATTTCATGCTTTTAGGTTTCTAGGTTTTGTGCATTATTTTTTGTATTTCTCATTTGAAGCCTCATTTAATGGTAAACCCCCATCCAATTTTAATAGGAATCCCCTATCCATTCCTCAATCAAGCCACTTGGTTGAGGGATCAAGGTTTCCTAATGAATTAAAGTGCAAAATAGGTCCAAGTTCCATCTCCTAAAAGGTGGGACACCCATTTCCTTTGTGTTCATTTTGGTGAACTAGACCTTTGGCCCATTGAATTTCTAATTTGGAGAACATTGTAGTCCTAGATCTAGTATTGCATTAAATTTACATTAGATTTATATTAGTTGAATTGCATTTATGGATTCCAAATATTATATTAGTGAAAAGTGCATATAGGTTGCATTTTGCATCATTTAATTTCTTTGAAAATATGTAATTGTAAATAGTTAATTGAACATACAACCCAAAAACATTAAAATCAACTCACAATTTTCTAATTCAAGCTTGAAAACCCTAATTTGGGACTCATTCATATATTTGGGTGATTTAGTCCCTAAATAGGTCTTTTCTTCTAGATTTCTAGGTATTTTGTGCTTTGTTTTTCACTATCTAAAACTGTCAAAAACCCTAAGTATTAGTCCCTTGTTAGATTTGAATCTATATTTTACAACATTAAAATATTGTCATCTATGCTTTTGGTTGTTGTCTTTACATTGCTATTTCAGTTTAGGATAATTATTGTCATTGGTAATCTCTTCAAAATTGGTTTCTTTTCAAGTACATTTGTAAACATCAAATTGAAATCAAATAATCTTCAGGTCTCTTGGATTCTAAATCAATCAATTATTAGTCTTTCATTCCATCATGGATATATTCTTTGGTAAGTTTGGGATGTACTTGAAATCATTAGTCGATGTGCCAAGTTATGTTTTCACAAATGATCCTAATGAAATTGAACCCACTCATGCTCAATTAGTGCCTAACACATTTCCTCCTCATGAAATTGACATCAATTGAGAACATGATGACAACATGAACAACTTTATACATGATTTCCTTAACAATATTAAGACAAATGCATTATTTTATCCTTCCATCAAACAACTAACATGACTTGAGATGTTTGGTCTTTTACATCCTAAAATTGAGATGCAAATTGATGAGGGCCAAGCCACCCGAAACCACAAAAATCACAACAATAGATACCAGCACAGAAGATGCAAGATAGAAAAATAACCCACTTTCAATTCTTTTTAGATAATGAAATTATAGATTCAAAAATTACATGCTATAGCCTCATGCACTTGATTCATTACAACAAAATAAACTCTAAAAATAAAATATATTATTCAGAGCCCAAAATCTGCACTATTGGAGCCACCTTCTACAACCCCCACTCAACCCTTTTTATTTTACCCAATAACTATCCTAGAATGTTCTAAAAAGTTTAACTTTCCCTTTTGTTTTGGCACCAAAAGTCTCGTCATTTGATTTTTGGCCTAGGAAGAAATTTTAATGAAATTCACTTTTTAGAGGGTCAACTTCATAGGGCCATAACATTTGATTTGGGTTTCTAATTTTATATTATTGCATATCATTGGAAAGCTCTCAGAAATCTCTACAACACATGAACTAATTGTAGGTTGATTCAACAACCTTTCAACCTATTTTGAGGCTTCTAAAGTCTTCATATCTGAATTTGAAGCTACATTGGAGAAATTTCCCATGATGAAAAATTTAATTTCTCCCAAACCGTGTAGGGTATTGAGGTGATTCTTTCATGGCCAATTTTTTGTTAGTTCTTCTCCTTGGGGTAAATGTTCACATCCATACAAGCCTATTTAGATTGACTTACTAAAAATAGTATGTTACCACTTTTTGCTATTTTTGACGATTGAATGTCTTACACCCCTTAAGTGCCATCATGGGACTCAAAAAAACTAATGAAAATAAAGAAAAAAAAAATTTGGGTGATACAAGATTTCCCTATACTTTTGGATGCTCCTATATTAGACACCCAGGGTAATTTGAAAAGTGACCCTATCATTTCTCAAGAGTTAGAGGGAAACCAAGATGGTTAACCTCAACCTCTAAGAACCATGACGAATCTTCAATGGGACTTCCTCTCCATTTCACCAGGTACTCTGCATATGACATGTTTCTTGTGCTTCTACCCACATGACTATCCAAGATTTCTTCCATATCTTCCTTCTCTGAAATAGGTGCTGGAATTTTCCACTATTCTTTTATCAGCCCCTCCTCTATATCACCTTCATGATACTCTGTCAAACCAGCAATGTTGAACATAGGAGAAATATTTATTCCACTAGGAAACTCTACCTCATCAGCATTTCCTGAATCATGCTTCTTCAAGATCTTAATGGTCCAAACTTCTTCATCTTTAACTTGTATGTACAAACTGGAAACGTTTCCTTTCATAAATGAACCATAACTTCATCTCCTCCTTGGAACTTCTTATACCTCCTTTTATGATCTGCCTGAGCTTTATATTGTGAGTTCATTTTATTTATTTGTTTCTTCACCTCTTCGTGCAAATTCTTTAGGTGCTTAACAAAATCTTTAGCCTCAACCCTAATCTTTTCCCCCTTACCCATCTTCCTGAGTTTAGAAGTAGTCATTGGAATACTCCCATACACAATATGGAATGTTAATTTACCAGTGCTCCTATTGACAAAATTATTATAAGAAAATTCTTCCTAAGGTATAATCAAATCCCATCCCTTAGGCTTATCTCCTAGTGAGCATCTTAGTAGGTTATCCAAACATCTATTCACCACCTGTGTTTTTCCATCAATCTATTGATGGTGTGCAAAACTAAACTTCAAATCTGTCTTCAACTTCTTCCATAATGTGCTCTAGAAATAACAAATAAATTTGGTATCTCTTTCTGAAACTATAATCTTTGGTAGACCATGTAGTCTCGCCATCTCTTTGAAAAACAAGTCTACAACATGAACATCATCACTGGTCTTATGACATGGAATGAAATGTGCCATCTTTGAAAATATATCCACCACCACAAATATGGAATCATGCCCTCTTTGTGTCCTTCGTAATCCAAGAAAAAAATTCATGCTAATATCCTCCAATGGCCTCTCAGGTACAGGTAATTGATGATACAATCTAGTATCCTAACTTGTTCCTTTCACCATCTAACATACTTTGCAACTTTGTACAAACTTCTTCACATCTTGTAGTAACTGTGGCTAGTAATAATTCTCACTGACAAGAGCAATGGCCTTATTTCAAATGAAATGTCTAGCCAATCCCCCACTATGCTTCTCCTCATTAGATTCTCTCTCATAGAACTCGTTGGAATAAAAAACTAGCTTCCTATAAATAGCATCCCATCTAAGATTAAGAAATCCAACCCCCTCATCCTATCCAATGTAACATATTCCAAACAAGCCTTCCAAGCTTTTACAAAGTATGGATTTTTTGGATACAAACTCTTGATCTCATTCAACTCAACAACCTCTATATTCATCTCTATCAACAAATCTCACCTTCTACTTAAGGCATCATCAACTCTATTTGACTTTCCACTCTTGTGCTTTAAAACAAAGGTATAACTCTACAAAAACTCAACCCACTTAAGTTCCTTTGATTTAAATTTACTTGACAATTGAGGAACTACAAATCCTGCTAATTAGTATATAAAAAAAATTCTTTTGGAAAAAAATAGTGTCTCCATTTCTTCAAAGCCTAAATTATAGCATAAAAATCCTAATCATAGATAGTGTATTTCTTCTTAGCATCATTCAAATTCTCACTAAAATAGGCAACATGCTTACCTTCTTGACTCAAAATAGCTCCTATGGCAGTACCACTAGCATCACAATAAGCAATAGGCTTACTTTCTTGACTCAAAATAGCTCCTATGGAAGTACTAAAACAGGTTGCTCAATAACTTTCTTCAATATGTCAAAATTTTTGGCATCTCCTATAGTCCACTTCAAGTCTTTTCTATCCCCTCTCATTGCTTTAGTTAGAGGTGCACAAATACTACTAAAATTATTAATAAAATTTCTATAAAATATTTCTAGACCATGAAATGAGCTTTCCTCTGTAACACTCCTCAGAGCAGGCCATTCAATGATATCTCTCACCTTCTTTGGATCCATTTTGAGACCCTCTATTGAGACAAAAAATCCCAAGATACACCAACTCTCTCTTCAAAAAACTACATTTCTTCAAATTAATCAACTTCTCCTCCCTTAGCTTATCAAAAACTCTTTGGACATGCATCAAGGGCTCCTCCAATGTATTACCAACAATCAAAATATCATCCAAGTAAACAATTTTTTTTTTCCTAAAAACTCTTTCAATACCTCATTCATAAGTTGCATAAATGTGCTTGGTGCATTGGTTAGCCCAAAAGGCATGAGTAACCACTTGTACAAGCCCTCCTTAGTTTTGAAGGTTGGGTATGTATAGGATCATGATGGGTATGTGTAGGGTATGTGGTTGATGAATTATTTTAACCTAAAATTGATGAAACAAAAATGGTTTTTAAAGGAGATTCTCAACTTTCCACCAATATAAATTATTCTTTACTTTGAATTTAATAAATAATAATTATTCATTTTCTATTTGAATTATGACTAAAGTCCTAATTGATAGACTGATTGAAAACATCTATAGCTTTCAAATAGTATCACATTTTTGAATGATACATGTGTCATATTCTTAAAAAAATTAATTTGAAGTTTTGACCAAGTTAAGGTGGTCGACATATGAGTTTTATATTTTTAAAAGTTCTAATAAAAAATCATAATTAATTATTTAATTGGAAAAAAATACAAAAAATATGCATCAGATCGAGACATGAGTCATCTACTTATATCTAAAATATTATAAAAATATTATCATTTTATTGGGGTTAGGGTGCTCGATAGACACCTACTTTTTAGTTGTTCCCCGAATTTAAGTACTGCATTGAAATTTCAAATTTTCACCAAATAGTTTTTTTTTTTAAAAAAAACCCTAGTAGTTTACAAACTACATTCAATTTTCTATAGATTTTATTGTTACATATTTTTTAAATAATTTAATAAGTTATTCAAATTTTAACGTCAAGTTTCTTAACTCTGATTTTTTTAAAAAAAATTGCCACTTAAGGGCCTATTTTTTCCATGATGATCTTGCACATACCCAATTTTCTTCCATTCATCTCCTTCTCTAGTCTAGATCTGGTGATATCCACTCTTGAGATCTATCTTCGTGAATTACCTAGCTCTACTCAAACAATCCATAATGGCATCCATTCTTGGCAAGGGTAATCTATACTTGATGGTGATCTTGTTGATGGCTCTATAATCTGTACACATCTGCCATTCTCCATCCTTCTTTGGTGCTAGTACTATAGGTACTACACATGGACTCAAACTCTCTTTGAACAATCCCTTCCACAATAACTCTTGCACTTGTTTGTTCAACTCTTCACTCTCTGCTAGAGTCATATGATGAGCTGCCTTTTTGGAAAACTAGCTCCAAGAATCAAGTCCGTATGATGACTAATCTTTCTCATTCGAGGAAAACATTTAGGTATGTCATTAGAAATAATAGATTGAAACTCATTCAACAAATTTGAAACCTCTATAAGTACATCAGTAATATATTATTTATCAATTTTAGGGATCAATACAATACACATATGCTCATGCCTCATATCTTCTAGGAACTTTCTTCCATCAACCAAAAAAATTCTTGCATTACTGCATACCATTTCCTTTGCCTCTTTGAAGGGCTTCAACTTATGACGAACCATATCCTTTGTCAAAGAATAGTTGTTGGCATGTGCATCATGTACTTCTCGTTGATCAAATTGCCATGGTTTTCCTAACAACATATGACAAACATCCATAGGAATAATATCACACAATACCTGATCATGGTAATTTCCAATCTTGAACTTTACCAAACATTGTTCATTTACCAAGGCTTTAGGGTCCTTCTGCAACCAAGCAATCTAGTATGGGTTTGGATGCCTTCTTCTCTGCAACTGTAACTTACCATTTCTTCTAAAACAAGGTTATTAGTACTACCTCCATCAATAATAACATTGAAAAATTTACCTTCACACTTACATCTAATATGAAACAAATTCTTCCTTTGAGTTGGCTCCTTCTTATCATTTGGAAAGGCTCTTCTAGTAATAAGAACCTCTCCTATTTCTGTTAGAATCTAAAAAGATGAATAACCCAAAAAACTAGTGCAAATAAATAGATATGAAACTGTGAAAGAAAATGACACAAGATCAAAATAGCAACATAGAGTTACTCTCCACAAGAGTAATGCAAGTGCTCCAGAAGCAAAATAGTAGTATGAGGATGCAAAAAAAAGGACATATTTAGCTTAAAAATTACAATGGAAATGTCTTGGTTATATAGGCCAAGGGGAGAGATAGATGCAACATAATTATAAAAAAAATTGGCATCCTATAAAGTTTGACAACTCATGTCATTAAATCCTCAACCACCTTATCCCTATGTAAAGTTAAGCTAGTGTGAAGAGGACTTTAGTAGAGAAATAGTTAAGAATGAACTAGTTAGATAAAGTACCCCTTTCACACTAACAAGGTGAGTACAAATAGACTAATACTCACATAATATAACCTAAGCAAGCTTAATTAAAGTATAGGGAAAACTAAGGAATATAGGAAAATAAATAACCCAACGAGGAATAAAGACCTACACTAACACCCCCCGTTAAGCACAACTTAGGAGGATATAAAAGATGGGTCCTGACAAATGAGGCCATGTTAGGTACCCATGTAAAAATGCAATGCAGAAAAATCTCTCACAACCAGAGAAAAGGAGAAAACCTAGTGGGACAAAACTCATCCCCAAAATAGAGATTAAAAGAAGAAAAGGACTAAGTATCCCACCCATGGATGACAACAACCGCACCCCAAGAAAAGCTCACAAATGAAGGAACTTTCTCTCAGTGAAGGGTTTGGTGAAGATGTATGTAGTCTGATTTGATGTAGGACGGTACTTGAGATCAATGATCTCACTATGAATCAGCTCTTGAATGTAGTGCATGTGGATCTCGATGTGCTTGGTTCACTGATGATGGACTGGATTGTGAGAGATATAAATTGCACTTTGGTTGTCACAATATATGACTATGGGCTTCTAAAAAGGAATGCAAAACTCAATGAGAATGTTCTGAAACCAGATGGCCTCAATAGTAGAATTAGCTACTCCTCGATACTCAGCCTCTGTAGATGAAATACCAATAGAAAATTGCTTCTTGCTCGACCAACAAACTAGACCAAATTCAAGGGAGAAGTAATACCCTGAAGTAGACTTGTGGTAATGAGACTCGCCTGCCCAATCTAAATTTGTGTGTCCCACCAAGGAAAAATTGATTCCCACTACATAATGAATCCCATAATTGTGAGTACCCTTGATGTAGTGAAGAATCCACTTATCTACTTTCCAGTGCAGCTCATGTGGCTCCTACATGAATCGAGAGACCATGCCTAATGCATATGAAATTCCAGGCCTCGTATGAGTCAAATAGATGAGAGTACCAACAAGTTGTCGATACAAAGTTCCATCAACCAAGGGTGAAGAACACAGCCTCAAGTTTGATCCCTGACAAAAAAATAGTTGGAGTAGGCTTACAATCAGCCATGTGAAACCTCTGGAGCATGTCAAGTGCATACTTAGACTGCGCAAAAGTGATACCTGAGGAAAACTGAGTGATCTCAATCCCCAAGAAGTATTGCAACAAGCCCAAGTTTAACATAAAAAATTAATTATGAAGGGTAGTTTTCACTACTTGAATGGTAGATGAGTGACTCCATGTGATCAATAAGTCATTGACATAGAGAACTAAGAAGGTGTGAGTATCATCCTGCTACAATATGTAGACATTAGTGGTGCAAGAGCACCTTTGGTCAAAATTTGTCAACCAATGCTGATTTTGAGTATGCTTTAGATTTGGTCGGATATTGTCTAAAATAAGGCCTATGAGACCATTTGAAGTTGTAATAGGTCATCATTATTGGTTTCTAGGTGTTTAGTTGGTTTGGGTTTCAAAAGTACAATTTTTTTGAAATATTACAAATTGTGCAAAAATTTCAAACTTGAAATGTTGTAAAAGGACAAAATAAGATGCCCAATGGTCAAGTCTTTTGAAAGACAGTTTATGAAGTTGTATCAGTTTTATTTTGGAGGGAAATGTCTTTAAAAACCATGTGCAACTTGTTATGAGGATGTTGAAGCACATTTGAAGATTGGAACAATAGTAATTCTCATATTTTCACCATTTTTCTATGTTTTCAAAATATTGTAGTGACTGTATGGCCCGTACAACACCACTTTGATTCATTTTGTTATGGGATTGCATATAATATTGTTCTAACTTTCATATGGCTCTATTTTGAAGGCCTATCATCAAATTTTGTGTACTTAATTGAAAGTTTTCTCAGATCGGGCAAAAAACAAGGTTCTTGTGGGTTTGTAAGTTCCAATCATGTTTTGAACACATTCCACCTTCTATTTGTTCTATTACTTAGTGGAATGGGTATAATTTATTAGGGGAAGGTGAGAGAATGGTGATTTTGTGTAGGGGAGTTATAGAATTTTGTTGGGTGTGAAGCCCTAGTGTGGGATATTGAGTTTTCTTGAGGAAAAAGTGAGGTTTTGATAAGGAGAAGTGGGAATTTGGTTGGGGCAGCAAGATTTATTTTTGTTTTGAGTTTGTACAGACTATGTTGGACCTATTAGAAGCATTGTTAAGTTTTTGTGAGCATTGGAAGTGTAGTTTTCAATAAGCCCTAGAGTTTCTAGGCTTAAAGAGAGGGTTTTGTAGTTTGGTCATTTGAAGGTTGAATTCTTGAGATCTAATTAAGGGATCTTTGGCTTTGAAACATTTGTAGTGCCACCCAATTGAGTTTATAGATTTTGGAAGAATTTTGAGAGTAGTCTCTTTGGAAAAGAGATCTAGTTTGAGGCTTAAAAGGCAAATAAACCCTATTTTGAGCAAGTTGTTACAAATTAGTCATAGGTGATTGGTTGATATGTTGTTGAGCACTATAATGGGTCCCTGAAATAGGCTAGGTCTTGAACTGAAAGGGTATGATTATGAAGATTTATTTGATTGAGTAGTTTACCAATGCTATAAGGAAAACATTAGAATTGAATAGGTTGAGTGAGTTTGAGGGTTTGTTGATTTCACAATTGTTATTGTAGGTTGAAATTGTGTTTTGTGTGATTGCAGTACCTCCCATAGTTGCATCAATTAGGATCAAAATTGGCATTGATTGAACCCCACTGTCAGAAGGAAGGAGTCCATCTTGGCATACCAAGCCCAAGGGTCATGTTTGACACCATAGAGAGACTTTCAAAGATGACACAGAAGTGAAGAATCCTGAATGAAACCATGTGGATGCTCCATGTATATCTCATCCTAAAGATCACCATGAAGAAAAGCACTCTTCACATCCATCTGATGAACATCCCATCTATGTGTTGTAGCTATGGTAAGAACAAGTTGAATGGAATTAATTTTAGCGACTGGTGTAAAAGTCTCAGAGTAGTCAATCCTTGGAACTTGTGAGAATCCTTTGGCAACCAAGTGAGTCTTATTATTGTAAATCGACCCATCTACTACATATTTTGTTTGAAAGGCCCACTTGCATCGAAATTTTTTTCTTCCCTTAGGAAGTGGGACAAGATCCTAGGTGTGGTTCCTCTCCTAGGAACTAAACTCTTCCTACATAGCTGCATCCCACTTTGGGACAGTAGAAGCTTCCTGAAATTTCTATGGATCAAAATTTGAAGCAAGGAAGGCATGTGGAGCATATTGAAACTATGCTCTTGTTCTCTTGTGATCTAATGCATCCCCCACCCAATCGCCTACTGATTTCAAAGTCTGACAAGCCCAAAGAGGCCCTATTGCTGGAGAAGGAGGAGAATCTGGAGGAGAATCATCATCCTTTGAAGATGAACTATGTGCATCCTCATGATCACTATCATCATCTAAATTTGAAGAAGAAGACTCCTTGTCATGATCTGAAGTATTATGAACCTCTGAAGAACTATCATCATGATACAAGGACTCTAAGTTGATGGTGGTAGGAGAAGTGTCAAGTGAAGAACTAGAAGTACTCTCCTCAAATTGAACACTCCTCTCAATGAACAAATCATGTGTGGTAGGATGAAGAAGCATGTAGCCTTTGAAATCATCTAGGTAACCAAAAAATATGCAAGGCTTGCTTTATGGATCCATAGCCTTACATCTCTCTACTGGAATGTGAGCCCATGCTTTAGATCCAAACACTCAAAAGTGCTTAACTGATGATTTTCAACTAGTCCAGGCTTGAAAAGGAGTTACTCCCTTCAAATCTTTATGGGGAATGTGGTTTTGGATATAACATACACAATTAATGGCTTCATCCTAGAAAGGTGGTGCCAAATATTTGGAGTGAATCATACAATTAGCCATCTCTTTCAAGGATTGATTCTTTCTTTTTGTAACTCCATTATGCTAAGAACTATAGGGGACTGTATGCGGCAATTCAATTCCCTCTAAAGCACAATACTACAAAAATATGTGGTTGACATATTCCACCCATTATATGTACACAAAACTTTGATAGATTTTCCAATTTGTTTCTCTACAAAATCCTTATACTCCAAGAATGAATCAAAGACTTCAGACTTTTGATTGAGAAAGTATATAATGGTGTACATGGAGAAATCATCAATGAATTTCAAAAAATATCGAGCTTTACTAAAAGATGTTTGTGGAAATGGCCTTGCCAAATCACTATGTACCAACATCAAAAGATGTGAGGCTCTCCAAGCTTTGGCTTTGTCAAACTTCTCTTCAGGATGTTTGCTAAGAATGCAACCATGACAAAAACCATTAGAAAAGTAAACTGTAGGAAATCCTATAACCATATCTTATTTGTTGAGTTGCTACAAATAATGGCAGTTCTTGTGTCTAAACCCTTGATGCCATAAATTACCCACATCATCTGAATGAGTGAGTATAATAGTCGAGGGGGGATCGGGAACAAAGTGAGAGAACAAATAAAGTCAAGATTGATGATCTTCTCTCCCAACTACAACTGTAGAATTATTTTTCATCTCATAAATCACCACTGAATCAGGAGTAATCTCAACTCTCTTACCTGTACCTATGTGAGTGATTTGATAGATAGATAGGAGATTAGTTGATAATGAGGGTACACAAAGAACATCTTGAAATGTGCCATCCCCCATATCAACAAACCCTCTCCCACATACCTCAAGTGGAGTTTCATCACCCATCATAGTGAAGGCATAGAATATGGCTCCATAGATTCAATTTCATCTTTAGTTGAAGTCATGTGGTGTGAAGCACCTAAATCAAGAATGCATGTGGATGGTGGAGAAGCAATAGCTACAAGGGCCTTTCCCTTTCCTTTCCGGTTACTATTGTCTTTGGCCTTGTGAGAACCCTCGTTTGAACTCTGTTTGATGGAATCTATAACACTGAGATTATTCTTCTCAATAATGTGTGTCAAATGATCCACTTGTTTCTTCAAACACTTTTTTTCATCATGACTGAGTTTGTTACAATAGGAACATATTACCTTTTGTTTCTTAGGCTTTTTTCCCTTAGAAGATTAGGACTCATTGGTTGCTTTTGAATCAACTAGAATCTGATCCTTACTCTCATTGCTATTCTTTTGTTTCTTATCCTTTATTTTACTACTTTTTCCTTTTTGTTCTTTTGTACCTTGGTTGATAGCCAGGGTATGTGACTTAGAGTATTTAAGAGAGCACATCTGGATTAGCTTATCTTATTCCCATGTGAGAGAGATAGAAAAATCATCCAAAGATGGCATAGTGAACTATGTCCCAAATGCACTCTTAGTAGCATAGAAGGTATAAATAAAGAAAAAATATTCTGAACTTAGTTTAGAGAGAATACTAAGAATCGGTTGTTCATCTTTCTTATCAATACCACATTGTTTTAACTGTAGCCTTAGTGATTTCAATTTTGTGAAAAAATATTGAATTGTGTTGAAATTGCTTGGAATTAAACGAATTAGCTCATTTTCCAACATATGAACCCTCATTGAATCTTGTGCGCCAAATAGTGTTTCTATCTTTTTCTAGATTTCATTTGGTGAAAATTCAATGACTCAATGTGAAATAGTAAATCAAGAGAAACATACAAACACAATGCTCCATAGGCCTCATCACATTTGTTAAACCACTTAGGCTTATCTTCATCTTTAGTAGGTTCAATTTCAAGTCCCATTTTTATCCTATGTAATCTAGCTTTCCTTAAGTAGATTTTCATGTGTGATTTCCACTAAAAGTAGTTGTAAGGAGTTAATATGGGTACTATTGTTTGATCCTTGACGAAGAAATATAAAAAAGAGATGTTGAAAAGAAGAGAACATACACAAGACAACCCCCCCTTTAAAATCAAAGAAAGAACCCCCCCAAGAAAATATGATTTGACACTTTATAATCAGTGCATTTACAACTTCCACTAGTAATAACACTTAGTGGTCTTGATCTCAATGCTTTACAAAATTCTCACACATTGGGTGTATGTTGAAAGTATAAAAGTGGAGTTAATCTGAGTGAAACTAACAACACCAATGCATTCTACTCAAAAAATCATGCACTTTCAAAAATAGAATCACCTCAATCCAAGATCGTATGAGAAAGTTATGAGTCTCTAAAGTTCCCAAAATGAGAATTGTGCAGTGTCATAGGTGAGAATCTACAATTTCTAAAAAATCATTGCATCAAAACCAAAAAATGTCTACATTGCTGCAAAAAGCATGAGAAAATAGCCTAATTAAAAAAAAATGCTTGAGAAATGGAGCCAATATGAGTGAGAACGAAGCATTTGAAAACTACCTTCAAATCTACAACTATCAATGGAGAGGGGGTCTACTGAAATGTTGACCTTCAGTTTCTACAAAACATGTAACCTACATGTAAAAACTAGCAATGACCCATATGGTTTTTTTCTATTGTGAACAAAACCCAGATGGTAGATTTTATTTAAATTGTACAAAAACTATAGATATAGTGTAAAATAATACTCCCAACAACTAAAAATGGACCCCAAAAATGAAAAAATGACCTATAAAGGCTCAATCAACTACCTAAGTCAAGCAAAGGCATGCTAAAACCTGTAATTTTAACAAGATCTTCATAAATCCTTTCAGATTCTTCAAATTGTTCAAAAACATAAGAGAAGAGTATGAGATTTTGAAGAAAATTGCAACAAAGATTATTAGCCCCCCAAAACTCTCAAATAAGGAAACTACAATCTATATTGCACTAGAACAACTCTTATACCATGTTAGAATCTAAAGAGATGAATAACCCAAAAAACTAGTGCAAATAAATAGACATGAAACTGTGAAAGAAAATGACACAAGATCAAAATATCAACACAAAGTTAAGTCTCCACAAGAGTAACGCAAATGCTCCAGAAGCAAAATATCATTATGAGGATACAAAATCAAAGACATATTTAGCTTAAAAATTACAAAGAAAATGCCTTAGTTATATAGGCCAAGGGGAGAAATAGATGCAACCAAATTATGACAAGTGTTGGCATCCTATGAGGTATGACAACTCATGTAATTAAAGGATCAACCACCTTATCCCTATGTAAAGTTAAGCTAGTGTGAAAAGGACTTTAGTAGAGAACTAGTTAGATAAAGTACACCTTTCACACTAACAAGGTGAGTATAAATAGACTAAGACTCACATAATATAACCTAAGAAATCTTAATTAAAGTGTAGGAAAAACCTAGGAATATAGGAAAATAAATAACCCAACTAGGAATAAAAACCTACACTAACACTTTATGCATCCTCATAATGGGAAGACTCAGCATCTTCATATACATGTGCAACAAGCACATTACCCTCATGTCTTCTATTTATCTTTCCTTGATGTTGAGGACACCCATAGGATCTATGTCCTCTATACTAGAAACAGGTTCCAAGAAAGCCTCCTCTTCCTAGTCCCCGTCCAGATCTTCCTCTTCCTCTTTGTTCTCCATTATTCTTATCATGAGGGTAGTAGGTGTTATCTCCTTTCTGGTTCTGGCTGCTACTGGCACATTCACCCTTCATTTTATCTTCATTTTGACCTCCATATGATTGTCCATTGGTCTTTCCTCAACATCCTCCACCTCACCTCCAGCTTGTTATTTTCTCTTAAACCTCTTGTTCAGTCATTCTTCAACCTTTAGAGAAAACTGATAAGCATCCTCAATGGTGGTCATTCTTACTAGTGATAATTCTTCCTGTATGCTTGGCTTCAACCCATTAATATAATGAAAAACTTTCTCCTTATTCGCCTCAGAATGTCTTGTCTAAATCAGGACCTTGTGAAATTCCTCTATGTATTCTTTCATTGTCCTTGTTCCTTGCCTCAAGCTCTATATCTTCTTGAGCAACTCTAGTTCGTAATCAACTGGAATAAAGTTTTTCTTCAATTTTAACACCATTTTGTCCCATATAGAAATTTTATCTTTCCCTTGTCTTTCTCTTTCTAACTAGACCTCTTTCCACCATATACTGGTGTGGCCTTTCAATTTTTTCTTTGCAAACCTCACTCTATGATGATCTTCAATCTCCTCAAACTCAAAAAATTCTTCCATGTCATTGATCCAATCGATCAATTCTTCAAGATTCGAACTTCCACTAAAAGTTAAAACGTCCATTTTAGGTCTCTTCCCAATGCTTGAGATCGCTCACAACAATCTTCTTTCTCTAGGATCCATTGGATTCTACTTTTCCTCTTCCATTTCATCTTCACTGTCATCTTTGTCTCATTGCACATTTCTTCTTCCACCACCTCGGCCTCCACCTATTCCATGCTAGGAAAGCCTTAGAGGCATCTTGAACTCAACCCACACTCATAGATCCTACTACAACTACCTCACATTCGATGTTCTATTATGATCTCAAGAACTCCTACTTTGATACCACTTGATGAGGGCCAAGCTGCTCGAAACCACACAAATCACAACAATAGTTACCAACACACAAGATGCAAGACAAAAAAATAACCCACTTTCAATTATTTTTAGATAATGAATTTACAGACTCAAAACTTACATTCTACAGCCTCATGGGATTGATTCATTACAAAAAAGTCAACTCTAAAAAGAAAATATATTATTCGGAGCCCAAAATCAACACTATTGGAGACACCTTCTACAACCCCCACTTAACCCTTTTTTATTTTACTCAATAACCACCCTAGAATGCTCTAGAAATTTCAAATTTCCCTTTTTTTTGGTGCCAAAAGTCTCATCATTTGATTTCTAGCCTAGGAAGAAATTTTAATGAAATTCACTTTTTAGAAGGTCAACTTTGTGGGGCCATAACTTTTGATTTGGGTGTCTGATTTTTTATTGTTGCATATCGTTGGAAAGCTCTCAACAAGCTCTATAGCATGTGAGCCAATTGTAGGTTGGTTTGAAAACCTTTCAACCTATTTTGAGGCCTCTAAAGTCTTCATATCTGAATTTGAAGTTGCATTGGAGAAATTTCCCAGGATGAAAAATTTAATTTCTCCCAAACCGTGCAGGGTATTGAGGTGAGTCTTTTGCGACCAATTTTTTTTTCAATTCTACTCCTTGGGGTAAATTTTTACATCCATACAAGCCCATTTAGACCGACATACTAAAATTAGTAATTGTTCATTTTTTTCTATTTTTGACACCTGACTGTCTTACATTCCTTAGATGGCATCATGGGGCTCAAAACAACTAATGAAAATAAAGAAAACATTTTTTTTGGGTGATGCAATATTTCCCTCCACTGTTGGATGCTTTTACATCACAAACTAAGCCTAATATCCCTACAAAATATGTCTTCTCTAACCAAGCAAACAATCAACCATAATATGTTAACAAAGTGACCAACACTCCCATCAGTCTAGAAGAGAATTATGGCTAGGGATTTAATAATTTAACTCAATAAGGATGTGACGTAACTAATGAGCATGAAATTCATAAACTCTTAGAACAAATACCAACTGAAGATACCAAAAGCATAGAGTATGAAGATCCTTCTCGTAACACAAGTGTCCTCCTTCTTAAAGAATAACCAATGCTTGAAGAGGATGATAGGATCACCTTAGGTCCTCCTCCTCAACATCTACCTCAACAAGTTCATGAATCTAGCAAGAAACAAAATCCTTACAAGCTCAAGAAAATTAAATTTCCATATCCCATGTCTAAAACCAAAAGAACCTTACACATACTTCTAAGTCAAGGACTCATTTAACATTACCACCTATTAGAAACAATTCAAATCCTAAGAACACAAACATGTCCCATTGTCGATATCATATAACTCTTGCATATAGTACTGATGAGTTTTGTTCTTTAAAATGAATATTTAATATGTTTCATATCATAGAAATAGTCCTTAAAAGCATTCCCTTTTGCTTCTTGCAATGAAATTGTTGTAGGATCATTACATTCTCACTATTGCATGTTCTAGCATTCATTGCAAATCATTTCAAAATAAAAGGAGCTCTTTCTCATCACATGCCTCAGCTCATTCTTGTCTTTCACATAGTAGGGGTGTTGGTTATTTTTGAAGAAACAAATTGATCTTCAAAAACACCTATAGACTTTTCCATTTCCAATACTTAGTACTTCAAAGGGATTGGCCAACAAATGAGTAAAAGCTGCAAAACTTCTACTCCTACACTTTAGGCTTTGTTAAACCTAGGAGAGTGAACCCACAATGTATACTAAGGAATTTGTATGACTACTATTCAAATACATTGCCAATAGTAGATAATTCTCATAAATTTACACAACATAGTACATCAAATAATTTGGTAGCTCATTTATTGATATTGTACACTTGGAGTATGAGAAGATGTAACTAAATAAAAAAACAACTAAAGTGATATTCATTTGAAAGTTTATAAAATAAAAGTGATAAGATGATGAATCAACCCATAAACTAAATTATGAATACTTTGCATGAACTAGTGCCTTATCCCAAGCACAGATTCAATATCAACCTATGCAATTAGACAACTCAACAATAGCAACATACACTTTCAAGAAACACTACATTACAACATTCCCCTATCACATTCATGATCATCACTTCTTACAATTATCCTAGCACCTAATTCTTATGAGTTAAAAATCTCATCCGAGCATTTACATTAATTCATTGAACTAATAACCAGGAATGAAATTAAACATCCATTCACAACCAACATAGACAAAAAAAAGAATGCTTGATTACTTTCATTCATAACTCATAAAATGAGTACAAAGGAGAGATAATAGCCATGAAATTGGTATCACTTTGTATTGTATTTCCTATATTTCTATCAAAATTACATACATAATAACAAACTATAAGTATAAGAAAAAACTTTAAAACATACTTAATATTCCTTTTACAATTCCTAGTGTTGATTGCAAAACAACAAACCCCTACTTTCTAGCCTTGAATTCCTTCTTATAGAAACGAAGGAGAAAAACAAGTCTTAGTCTAGAAAGTACACATGTAAATATCCTATTGGACTACTATAACAAAGATTATCCTTTTCAGTTACTCTGCATTCCCCAGAGGTGGGAAGCATTTGTGAGAATAAAAATGGTCTTCATTCATTGTTGGAGATCTGGTCCAATTTTCAAAATGGTATCTTCAAACAGTTACCTCTAAAAATTTTCCCACATAATCAATGTGAAAGAAGGAAAGCATGAAAGAAATAGAAAAGAAAGGACAAAGTATATATCCACTTCTGCAATCTTGTCATCAATTCAACTTGAAGAAGATGCACTATATTTTCTATACTTCATTAAGAGCTTAATTTGTACTAAATCTAGGCTATGCAATGCAACTCCCACTTATTCATTATTCATCATAGTTGCAAACTTCAAAATTTCAAATCACCACCCTACCACCTCATATTAATCCACCACTCCCTCCAAGTATCTACCTTTCCATGCTAGGAATTCATCTTCAGTGGACCAATCAAAATTCATGACTTGATCAGCCCTTTCTCTATAAGGTGCATACTTGCTGACAATTTGGTTAGCCTCCTTTTTGAATTCTAGAAAAATATTCTTTACATGAGCTAACATATCCATATTTATCTTCAGTGTGTCCATATCACATTTTTGACAAATTGAAACTACCTGATCTGAAATAACTTTATTGGTTTTATCTTTCCACTCCTGTAGGGTTTTTATGCTATCATCATCCCTTAGAATGGATTTAAGGATGCCATGATGTGATTCATGAAAGGTTTTCACCAGGTCTTTTATTTTGTTCTCCAATGATTCAATATTTCCTCTGTACCCTTCAATCTTACCTACAAGAGTAATAGTGGGTTTAAACTTTTTATGTGGGTTGGCATCATGCCTAACTCCAATTGACATGAATCTCAATTCCCTCATCCTAGGGATTCATATTTCCATAAGTGGAATAGCTCTTTCCCTATCATTGTCAAAATTTCTAATAGTAACCACCATGGATGAATAACTATAGTGAATGTTATTCAATCTGTTATTCACTCTTCTATTTAGTTAGGTTTCTATGCAACTCCTCCCTACTAACATCTTCAATTTGTGGCCTTTCTAATGTACTAGGATCAACTATTGAAATGGGAATAATTCTAGTGTTGTATGGAAAAATAGGTCATGAGCTTATCCTTTTCTATAGTTATAGATTCTAGAGTGGCCCTTGTGAATTGTGCAACATGAAATGACATATTTGTTGCCTCTAGCCAATGCCTCTAACACTCTCTTTATTATTAGGCTGCCACTATAGTTAGGTGTAGGCTCAACAATATTAGGATTTCTTATACTTGTGGCTGGAGATTAGATAGTCAAGGCATCCCATTGGTCATTAAAAGCAGACCCTTGCAGTGCAATTGCAACTTCTTCTTTTGTATCGTAGAAAGGTCTATCACATATCTTTATTGTATCGATGGCTATGGAAAAGGATAAATCCAATTCTACAAGCAACAAAATACCACTATTTCTTACCAATTCTCAACCCTCTTTTGCAGTCATCTTTTGGAATTTAGCTCTCATCTCATTCAAGATCTTGTTGGAAAAACCAGGACAAACAACTGAGAGGAGGGGGGTGAATCAATTGTCACAAAATAATTAAATCTTTTCAAACTTAATTTAACTCAATCTTGGATCTGATGAATAAACAATAAACCATAAACATTCAACACATCAGAATCATAGATAACACCAATATTTTTTATGTGGAAACCTTGTTAGGGGAAAAACTAGGTTGAGGTTAGTCCACAATATTATACCCTTTTAAAAGTATAATAAATTATAATGGGAATGTACATGTATTCAGGCACACTACCTAGAGCTCACTGGTCAAATACAAAAGAGGAATCACTGTCTAAAGAAAAGTTTGGATTAAAACCATCCAAATTGTGAACTGAGAAAATAGCTTCTATACAAGCCTAATTATAGTTCAAATTAAGCATAGAAAACCTTCTTCACTCTTAGCTCAAACATCTTCACACTTCGCTCAATCTTCTTCACACTATGCTCCACAATTAAATGATATTTTCACATACACACATGGGAGCACATGAAGCACACTTTACACCAATGAAACAATCACTCTTATATATATGCAACATGAGATTACATCAACAACTTAGTCGTTGAGAGATATAAAACATATTTTCAATGTCGGCCAAAATTTACAAATAAATTTTTAATGTATATCCACCAAGGTTGGCCACAACATAGTGGAGACCCAAATTAACAACTCCAATAGAAAAAGACTTCAATTAATTTCACCTCAAAGATCCACCACACGTTACACCCATCATGTCAGCCAAGAACATGAGAAACCTAACATACAAAGAAAAATCTTCGACCACAAGCACACCGATCAATGTGGATGTACCACAAAGATAGAGCACAATATAGAAACATCCAAGAACACCAAAAAACAACAAAGAAACATCCACAACAACTAGAATTAGTAGAATTATACCAACTTTAATCAAGAACACTGACAAAGACCACATAAACACTGTCAGAACACAGATCTTCATAATTTGAACAAATCTTCACGCGAACCTCTGAAACTTCTGGAGGATGGACTAGATACACACAAAAAAAACCCTTTAGTCCACAACAATTGATCTTCAACATATAGAACAAGAAACCTTCGTGACCTTCACAGTTCCACTAGGAACTTGGAACACTTTCTTTTACAATTTTCTCAATATCCTTGACATATATAGCCTTCAATACACCAAATGCTAATAGTATTGACATCAATGACAACAACATATTATCCACACAACCATAGATCCAACAATCTCCCCATTTGGAATTGATGGAAACACATGATGTGAAAAATTCCATCAACCCAACTCTCAAACAACACTTAATCCTTCTTAGATTTTGACTCTTCTTCCTTGACTTCTTGATCCGGGGGACAATTTTTTAGTGAAAATTGAAGTGTTCCCAATACTCCAAAATTTAGCACCATCAGAAAGAGAATGACATCCTGATTCCAACGCAACTTGAACGGGGCAAAAAGGACTCCGTTTGTGCAAGTTACGACCGGTCAAACTTCCACTCAAACTGGCTTCAGGGGCATCCAGAAGGCGGAAAAAATAATCATCTCAGAAATTGATGGAACCAGCGTCATCACAAAGAGCTCATCGAGATGATTTCGATGGCGTTCATTTCATCGAAATCCGACATCGTATGCTCGAGTTACAAGCAGTCAAAGCTCGGCTGACTTGAGGGTACAAATGATGATGTCATCATGCTGACGTGTCCGTCCGTACTGTACGGAATCTACATAGATGAATTGCAGCCTAACACGTGGCAGGTGAATTAGATTGTACGGACCAATCCATGACTGACACGTGTCCTTCCATACTGGTGACTTGGCCCTTCGTACCCCGTTGTGGCATTAGATGTGGCAGACAACTCGACAACAGTCAGCAGAAACCGTGGCATACTCTGGAAAATGGTGTTTTGACACGTGGCATTGTGCAGTTGCATTCATTTGACTGGCGGATAAGTTTGTTTCAACAAAAATTCCTATTTGGGTTTGAACCCGCGATCTCCCCGCAAACAGTTGGCCGCGTTCGCCATTGCACCGGCAATAACAACTTCAACTACATGTGCATAGCCATTTGTTTTGTTATTAGAGAGTTCGGTGTTGGTTTTAAAAATGGCTAGCAGAGGTTTTGAACCCCCGACCAGCTAGCAACCAAAAGGTATGTCCACCAGCATGCCACGGCAGACCTCTAGGTATATATGGGAGTTCGTTTGGTTTTGTTATAAGACTGTTGGCCGAATCTCTAACAAAAGGCATATTAAGCCAAAACAAACAAGATTCGCTCTAATCAACTCAACCAAAATATTTCAGAGGATAAATAAGTTATGATACGAGTTGTTAGAGGGAGTTAATCCATTAATATGATGGTTAGGCCTAATTAGGCATATTTCATGTATAAAAAGAGGGGTTAAGATTGAATTTCCCAAGTCCAGGTGGTGAGAACGAGAGAATGCTCGGGAGATTTTGAAGCCATTTCTGCACATCAGATTAATGTCATGCTGCTGTGCTTGAAGGAGATAGTCATTGAAGCAATTGTAACTATTTTTGGAGTATAATCGGATCGGTCACTCCGTTGGAGAGGGGCCCGGAGACGTAGTCCTTAGGGACGAACTCCATTATCAATTGCATTTGTCTCCTATTTATATTCTCTCTTTCTTTTCAGTTCATTATCTTGGCAATTATATTATGTTCATTTGTTTATTTGAGCATTGTAATTAAGTGATCATTTACGTTAAGCATTATATAAGCAATTGTCCTAGATCCTAAATAGATCACTTCTTTTGCTAGATCTTTTCCCCACAAGACTCTTCACTCTAGATAAGCAATAGTTTTTCACATTACTCTTCTCCCCCTTTGATAGAAATGGAAAAGATAAACATTATCTTTCCACATACAAGCTTTGAACCACATATCTTCACATCTGACTACTCCCCCTGAGTAGCAGCCATGGAAACATCAATCTAGATTAGAATATGATCATGAAATGCACATATTGATGCAAGTTAATGCATCCTAGTTCATATTAGAAGGGGTAATCACCCCTAGCATCCCTTTGAGATACTAAAAAGTATCCTTCAACAATGGCTTAGTGAAAATATATGCAATCTATTCTTTGGTAGGAACATACTACAATTTGACTTCTTTTTCACTTACTTTCTCCCTCAGAAAGTGAAACTTGATTGATATATTTTTGTTCTTAGATTGTAGCACCATATTCTTTGATATTTTAATTACACGTGAGTTATCATAGTATATGGCAATAGGTTCATCATATACTACTCTGATATCTTTCAACATCTTTTTCATCCACATCACTTGAGTAGAGTTATTGGCGGCAACAATATACTTTGCCTTAGCAATAGATAGAGAAATGGAATTTTTCTTTTTTCTCAATGAAGACACCAGCTTCTTCCCTAGGAAGAAAGCACCACCACTAGTACTCTTTCTATCATCTACATCTCCTACCCAATTCACATCAGTATATGCATTTAAAGTAAGATCATCACCCTTAGGATACCAAAGCCCAAAATCAACTCTTCCTTTCAGATACTAAAGATTCTCTTAACAATAGTCGCATGAGATTATTTTGGATTAGCCTAAAATATAGAAACCATACATATAGCATTCATAAAGTTTGGTCTAGTCTGAGTTAAGTAGAGAAATCCCCAATTGGTGATTTGTATCTTGTTTGATTTTCTTTGGGAGAATCATCATTCTATGTCAACTTACATCTGGTTACCATGGGAGTACCAACAGGTTTCGAATCATCCATTCCAAACTTCTTCAATAGTTCTCTCACACATTTGGACTAAGATATGAAGATCCCCATGTCTAACTGAGTAAATTGCAATCCCAGAAAGAACTTCATTTCTCCAATCATAGTCATCTCAAATTCACTCTTCATTTCATCAGCAAACCTCATACATAGATTACAATCTCCTCCAAAAATAATGTCATCAACAAAGACTTCAATAATTAATTCTTTATCATGATCCAATTTGAAGTATAAGTTGTCAACAATACCTTTACTGAATCCAAGCTTCAGTAAGTATTTGTCTAATCTAGCATACCAGGCTTTACGGGCTTGCTTGAGTCCATACAAAGCTTTCTTCAATTGACAAACCATGTATTCCTTATCAGTTAGTTGAAATACATTAGGTTGTTCAATATATACTTCTTCTAGCTCACCATTTAGAAAAGCTGACTTCACATCCATTTCATAGACTTTATAGTTTTTGTATGCAACATAAGCAAGAAATAACCTTACAACTTCAATTCTAGCAATAGGGGCAAAGGTTTCCTCAAAATCAATACCTTCCATTTGTGAATACCCTTTACATACAAGTCTTTCTTTATTTCGGACCACTTCACCTTCATTTAGCTTATTTTGAAAGACCTATTTAGTATCAATTACATTTTTATCTTTTGGTCTGGGAACTAGTATCCATGTATCATTCTTTTCAATCTGCATCAGTTCTTCCTTCATAGCTTCCATCCAGTGTTCATCATTGCAAGCTTCACTTAAATCTTTAGGTTCAATCTTAGATATCCAAAAATACTCTTCTGCAATCTTTCTTCTAGATTGCACACCTTTATTCTTATCTCCTATAATTTTATTTTTAGAATGATTTAGCTTTACATACCTTGGAGTTTTAGGATTTTCTCAAACTTCTGATTCTTCTTTTCTTTCTTCTGCACTTGCACTTGTCTCTACTTCCTAACTATCTTGATTTATTTAAACAAATTGAAGTTGTCTTACCAGAACATATGGTACAATTTGAAGTTGATTTTGTGTCTGAATATTCTTCCCTTTATTTGTATTATCTTCATCTGAATCATATCTACAATATCTGGATGATTTAGTAGAATCTTCATCAACTCTGACATTTGCACTCTCAACCATTTTAATTAGTTTTTTTTTTTATAGCACCGGAAAGCCTTGCTTTTAATAGAGTAACCTAGAAAGATTTCTTCATTGCTTCTTGCATCAAACTTGCCTATATCATCATCTCTCATGATGTAGCATTTTCTTCCAAAGATCTTGAAATGTTTAACAGTAGGCTTATAACCAAACCATAGTTCAAAAGGAGTCTTACCAGAATTACCATTCACATTTACCTAGTTTAAAGTGTACACAACAGTGCTTATAGCTTCACTCCACTAGATGTGACACACATTTCCTTCAATCATCATTGTTCTAGAAACATCTAGAATTTTTTTCTTCTTTCTTTCAACAACACCATTTTTTTATGGGTTCAGAGAGTAGATAACTGTCTTCTAATTCCATGCTCTTCACAGAAATAATTGAACTCCCTGGAGGTGAACTCACCACCTCTGTCTGACCTTAGGCATTTGATTTTCAAACCTTTCTCACTTTCTACCATAGCTTTGAAGCTTTTGAACTTTTCTAATGCTTCACATTTTTATCTTAAGAAAGAAACCCATATCATTCTAGAGTAATCATCACTAAGTAGCATAAAGTACCTTTAACCATGGAGACTTCTAAATCTAGAAGGACCACATAGATCAATATGCACAAGCTCTTGTAATCCATTTGAATTATTTTTTTTGCTCCAAAAAGAAACTCTACTCTGCTTTCCCATTTGACACTCTTTGAAAATTGTGCTAGCAGGCTTAACTAGCTTAGGTAGATTTATTATTGCTTTAGTGGAACTTATTTTGACAATGTTATCAAAATTCACATGCCACTACCTTCTATGCCATAATTGGCTTTCATCTACTTGAGCAATTAAAAAAAATTCACTAGTAGCATTCAGGTGAAAGATATTACCTTTTGTCTATTTACCTGAGGCAATTACATTTCCAGAGCTTCCATGTATCCTACATCTTCCATCTTTGAACTGAAGGTCATAACCTTTGTCTATCTTTTATCCAACACTCAACAGGTTGTGCTTCAATCCTTCAACATAAATAACATCATCAGTGTTATGCTTACCACCAAGACAAATAAATCCTCTACCATGAATCACACAAGCATTGTTATGTCCAAATCTTACAACCCCACTGTCATACTTCTCTAGACTTAAGAATTTGCTTTTGTGACCAATCATATGATGTGAGCATCCACTATCAATGACCCACTCATTTTTTTCTTCAATTCAGGCTATAAGAGCTTTCTCAACTTTAGCAGATTCAGTAGTTGGGTATGTGCAGGATCATCATGGAAAAAATAGGCCCTTAAGTGGCAAAAATTCAAAAATCAGAGTTAGGCAACTTGACATAAAAATTTGAATAAGTTACCTATATTATTTCAAAAATATGTAAGAATAGAATCTATAGAAAATTGAATGTAGTTTCTAAACTACTAGGTTTATTTTAAAAAAATCTATTTGGTAAAAATTTGAAATTTCAATGCAGTAGTACTTAAATTTTAGGGAAAAAATAAGAAGTAGGTGTCTATCTAACCACCCTAACCACAATAAAATGATAATATTTGTTAATAATAGTTTAGATGTAAGTAGAGGACTCATGTCTAGATGTGATGCATATTTTTTTGTAATTTTTTTCTAAGTAAATAATTAATTATGAATTTTTTATTACAACTTTTAAAAAATATAAAAAACTCATGTGTCTAACCACCTTAACTTGGTCAAAACTTCATGAATTTCAATTTTTTTTTTTAATCCTATAGTATGTGAAGCATAGAATGTGACACATGTTTCAAATTCAAAAAATGAGATATTGTTTAAAAGCTATAGATGTTTTTCAATCAGCCTATTAAACTTTTTTGTAATTCAAATAGAAAATGGATAATAATTATTTATTAAATTCAAATTAATGCATAATTTATATTGGTGGAAAGCTGAGAATCTCCTTTAAAAACCCTTTTCGTTTCATTAATTTTGGGTAAAAAAAAAGTTGTTAGCCACATACCATACACATACCCATCATATTGCCACTTTTTGGCCCATCATGATCCTGCACATACCCAGCCACATGACTATTTTCCTTGATAGCAATGAAAACCCAATCATCTTCATTTCCATTATCTTTATCAGACTCATCATCAATCACACCTTCTTCAGCAAAGTAACATTTGTTTAGGAATATATGTTTGTAAGGCTTAGATCTAGGAACTCTTTCAGGACACCTTGATGCAAAATGGCCTATTTTACTGCAAGAAAAACATTTGATAGGCAACTTTCCTTTATACATACCTTGTCCTCTACCTTCTTTCTTTACTATTAGTGCTTCTAACTCTTCTACCTCTCTTTCTTCATCTTCAAGTTGTTTCATTTCTTCATCATACTTGAATTTCTTTCTAGAACTCTCTCTTGGATCATATCTTTGCTTTTTTCTTCTAGATATGATAGCCTTGAATGTAGTTTCATTCTTAGGAACAAAATCACTAGATTCACTCAACTCAAAGGCAACAAGTTTAACAATCAGTGTGTCCCTTATCACATTTGTCAATGATCTGGTTTCTTCAGTAGCATGACCCCTTTTTTTGTAGGAGGGAGGCAATGATCTGAGAACCTTAGCCACAATTTCTTCCTCTTGTAGGGTACCACCAACACATCTAGTACCCATCACTAGTTCATTTATTCTCTGCATAAAAGAAGAAATATTTTCATCTTCACCCATCTTTAGATTTTCATACTTTCCTTTCAAACTTTCTAGCTTATCCATCTTCACATGTATATCTCCTTCATACAAAGTTCCCAGCTTCATCCACATCTTATGAGTTTTCTTCAGGCCTAACACATTTTTCATTTCTGAATCTATTAAAGCACTGACATTATTCTCATCCTCTTTAATCTCATCAGCAATGGAGGGACCATTCTATGGAATAACATATTGATTCTTTGTAATTTTCTAGGTCTCACCAATACACTTCAAATGACACTCCATCCAAACTTTACACAACGAGTAATTTGTTCCATCAAATCTAGGACTGTCCTTCTTATATGATTCCATCTCGGATCACCTCAAGCTTTTAAAATTCTTCAAAGGAACTGACTTTGAAACCAATTGTTCACAAAACAAGGACAAACAACTAAGTGGGGGGGAATCAGTTGTCACAAAATACTTAAATATTTTCAAACTTTATATAACTTAACCCTAGATCTGATGAATAAACAATAAACCATAAACATTCAACACATTAGAATAACAGAGAACACCAAGACTTTTTACGTGGAAACCCTATAAGGGAAAAAACCATGATGGAGGTTAGTCCACAATTTTATGCCCTGTTAAAAGTATAATGAGAAATAATGGGAATGCACATGCATTTAGGCACACTACCTAGAGCTCACTAGTCAAATACAAAAGATGAATCACTGTCCAAAGAAAAATTTGGATTAAAACCATCCAAATTGTGAACTGATAAAATAGCTTCTATACAAGCCTTCTTATAGTTCCAATTAAGCATAGAAAACCTTCTTCACTCTTCACTCAAACATCTTCACACTTCGCTCAATCTTCTTCACACTCTGCTCTACAATCAAATGATATTTGCACATACACACATGGGATCACATTAAGCACACTTTACACCAATGAAACAATCAATCTTATATATATGCAACATGAGATTACATCAACTTAGTCGTTGAGAGATATAAAACATATTTTCAATGCCGACCCAAATTTACGAATAAATTTTCAATGCATATCCACCAAGGTTGGCCACAACATAGTGGAGACCCAAATTAACAACTCCAACAAAAAAATAATTCAAATAATTTCACCTCGAAGGTTCACCACATGTTACACCCATCATGTTGGCCAAGAACATGAGAAACCTAACATACAGAGAAAAATCTTCAACCACGAGCACACCGATCAATGTGGATGTACCAAAAACATAGAACATGATCTAGAAACATCTAAGAACACCAAGAAACAATAGAGAAACATTTGCAACAACTAGAATTACCATAATTATACCAACATTAATCAAGAACACTAATAGAGACCACAAAAACACTGTCATAACATAGAGCTTCATAATTTGAACAAATCTTCATACAGGCCTCTGAAACTTCCATAGGATGGACTAGATACACACAAAAATAAAACCTTTAGTCCACAAAAATTGATCTTCAACATACAAAACAAGACACCTTCATGACCTTCACAATTCCATTGGGAACCTTGAACACTTTCTTTTACAATTTTCTGAATATCCTCAACATATACAAACTCCAATACACCAAATTCTAATAGTGTTGACATCAATGACAACCACATATCAGCCACACAACCATAACATCCAATACATATTTTTTTGGATAGTGGAATTGGGTTGTTCTGGATGAAGGCTTCTTTCTATACCCATGTTGTTGACATATTCATCTCTTTTAGCTTTGTATACAAATTCCATAAAATTCTGAGACTTTACAAATGAATCATCCAAGAATTTTGTTCATGCTTCAACCTAGATATCATCTTTTCCATTAATCCCAGTGAGACTAGCTTTACTCAATCTCATACCCAATTGTTGTGTCTCCCTCACTATAGGTGTAGTAGGCACACCTTTCATTTCCTGCTCTGATACCCAAATTTCATCATTAGAGTCTTCTTCAGCATAATCCACTAGACCGTTCACTTCAACCTTTTTCTTTTTCAAGGGTCACTCTGTTGGTGGTAAGACAATAGATGGTGGAGAATAAATATCCATAATTTTAATCTCTATTGGCCTTAGAGGAGATGGTGGTAGTATTTGTGGCATAGGAGGAGTCTTGGGTTGCTCTTGTTGAGAGGAAGTAGGAATTGCATCAATTTTCTTTTCCTTACTCTTTCTCCTTATAAAGAACATTATTCTTGGTTCATTAGGGGCTTGATATGTAGATTTTTCTTCCATAGCATGGATTTCTCCTTCACTTTGTTCTAAAATGGGGGCTTTCCCCTTATCCTTACTTATCACCCCTTTAGTTTCAAGGTGGCCAACTATTGTGTCAAAATCTAGGGATACACGTTCCACCTTTTGCATTACATTTTCAATCTCTGGGAGAATCGTGAAGTCAAGTTCATCTTTCTTTATCTTTCTTTGCATCTTATTGAAGGAAATTCACTTTGATTTTATTTTTTCTTGCTACAAAAGGTCAAACACATTTCTTATCACATCCTTCAAATACTAGAAAATGTGCACAAATTTGTAGCTCTTAGTCCTTTCTTTCAACTAGGCCATAAAATGTTCAAGATCATATCTAATCCTATCAAATAATATGTGCATGTGGTAGGTCTTGATTATATCAAGAATTTTATTCCAACATCCTTTGTTCGTCACAAAATTAGAAAAGCATATGTACGAAGGAAATAATGTTCATTTTCCTTGATTCAACAGATGTTCATTTTATACACTTCCTAATTGCCACATCACCTCTAGGAATCCAATTCTCTTCAACAAAAATATTTGCAGCAAGTGAGGTGCAACCATGGAACCATACACTCTTAAAATAGTGTAATCAAGGTATAGGATAACATCTCCCCAATTGAGATCAACCCCTATCTATGGCCTTCTTTCCTTGGGTCTCATGAAATCATGTAGGTCTATGGGAATTCTAGGTATATTCAAAATGAAGGCTCTCGTCAGTTCTGAAGTAATCAAGTTTTGAAATGTCACATAATCATATGTCCTATCATCCTTTTCTAAAATAGTAGTCCAACATTGTACGGGAAAATCCAAGTTACCCTCTTTCCTATCCAAAGTCATATTATGCCCAAAGTAAGGTACACCTTTGAACAAAAAAATATTCATCAACAATGGGTACCAAGTAAAATTTACTCCTAATTCACCTTTCTTCAACCCTATCAAACCTTCGTGAATTATTTCTGAAAGAAACCCCACATAATCATACACTATCCAATATTGTGGGTGTTGAATCAAGGTAGTCATATACATCCATGTCATTTGCATTCCCATGATAGGATCATAAAAAATTATTTAGAAAATGGAATAAAATGTTATTTGGAAGTAGGGAACAAAATAACTAACAAGGAAAGGTTCCTTATCATGTTTCCCTATTATGATCCTTCAGCCTACAATTTCTTCTAGATATTTCGATAGGATGTGGACTCTGAATTGAATCTTAGTTTTATCATATTCCTCCTTAAGAGTGTTCTCATTTATCTTAGGAATTTCATCAATCCATCTAGTGAGTCTAAAAACATGAGCCAATTCTTCCTTGGTAATTTTGACAATTTCCTTCCCATCATATGTTCTTATAGTTCTTGTAACTGGGTCAAAATTGGTGGCCACTACTTTAAGCAAGTCAACATCCATATAGACATTGGGAAAAATCAACTTTGCCAGGTCACAATTCCAAGGGTTACCTACTGTAATACCAATGTTTCTATTCTTGAACCAACTAGAGAAACTCTCATCCAGTATAAGGTAATTTGGCATCCTTAAAAGAATTCCTCTTATCAATCAAACCCTCTACTACTTGTGGACCTCTAAGAATTAGCTGACCCTTAGGTTTTTCACTAGTCAAGGGTGGTAACTGGTCAATAAGGTCTTTATTCAAAGGTATTTTAGGACAAGAATATTCCCCTTTAGATGAAGATACTTTTGATTATGCTTTAGAAGCCATGACACAAGAGGTATTACAAGGTAGGGTTTCTAGTTTCTTGGAACAAGACTTATGACTTTTATAAGGGTTTGACACAAATTAAGACAATGCAGAACTAAAAATTTCACTTTTATGAATGTCAAAATTTAAAATGATAAACTAAGAAAACCCTAATTGACTCAAAGTCTTGAAAAACCACAACTTATCAACAATTCTTATGGGAGGGCAATAATTCAATTACTAGTTCTCTTCACAGGTTGACAATCTTGGCTCCAACATCAAAAAATATTGAAAAACTAAAGCATGAGTTGTATAAATGTGTAAAGTATCCTTCACAATGCTGAATTATGCCTTTAAGATAGGTATTAATAATTATGCAACTTCTTGCATTGGTATCTCGACATCCTTTTAGATATTAAGGCTCGCTCGTGCAAACTAGAACATCTCACTTGCCCTCAAATTCAGTTTTGAAAGCTAGTTGTTGATCATGCAGGCATGTTAACTAATGGATGACCTAGATTTAGAAAGCTTGATTTGAAAAATGTGATTGTACACAGCCACAATATTCACCAAATGACATAAAGCCACATGGAACCACTTGCTAGTGGTGCAGGAGCACCCAAGGCTTTCAAAGAGTTGTTCAAGAACCAGGAGAGTGCAGGGGTCAGGAGGGTCTTCCAAACAAATCAAAACATAAATTATGATGTATTGAAGCCTATAATGGCATTTGAGATGAATAAGTGTAATGAGGGTGTTAAAAGTTTCAAGGTTCCTGATAAGGAATTTGGATTAAAAATGCAATGTAAGGGAAAATTAGGTTCTAGGGGTTTTGATTAATGATATTATGCTTAAATAGGTCAAATAAACTTGGATAGTGAATATCCAATGGTTTTTAGGTGATAGATTTTAATAAATCTCTAGTTTGTAATTTCAAATTTTTAAATTTTAGTTTAGGCGGGAAAAGGAGTTTTAGGTGTTTTAGAGGTAATTATGCATTGTAATCAATTCCAATCAGTTGGATCAGTTGGGGGATGGTTCTATAACCCAAAAATGGTCATTTGTATGGAGGTTGGGCGTTTGGAGAAGTGACTGTACGGACTGCTACAGAAAATAGTGAAAAAACATAGTTTTCTTGCATTTTCTTGAGTCTTTTTGATGATCTATTGATTCCTTTTGAATTTATAATCAATTGGATGGTTCAAGAACCTGTATTTACTTTCAATTAACCTCTTGAATGATCTGATACACGTTTATAATCAGTTCTTTGCATTATATTGCTGACTGTCCTAAAAAAAGTGCAGATTTTTCACTAATTTTGGTGATTTTCATGGATGATTGATCCATTTCAAGGTAGAATGCTGCTGTGACCTGTGAAATGGATCATTCCTAACATGTATCATACAGATTTAACCAACTAATGTGCAGGAAGGAAGAATATCAAGGTGTACACCAAGTTGTCAAAGGGAAAAGTGCTTGAAGATGGAGGCTAGGGTGTAGCAGCAGAAGATCTGCCTTAATGAGGGGCATGTTTTTGAGTTTGGATCAACTAAATATGTTGTCCTAATGGTGTAGAGTCAATGAGAAAGTTCTGGAAGTGATTGGAAGGTTAGTTTTCAAGAAGCCCTAGTTTTTGAGGCAAGCTGAGGAGGGGTTTGTGCTGGAGCGTGATAGAGGTGTCATAGAGGGCTAAAAACTTGGATTCCTTGGTTTTGAGTCATTTTAGGAGACTGCTGAAAGTTTCATGGTCAGGGGACAAATTTAAAGAGGGGTTGCTTTGTAAAATAGGGCTAATTAGGCCTAATTTTAAGGAAACAACAGGGTTTGAAGTGAGGTTGTCTGAAACAATTGATGCCAAGGAGTTGACATGATGTTTTTCATCACAATCCACATCTGAAACCATCATTAGATTGGAGGTTCATTTGCAAAATTTGAGGAAGAAGTCAAAAATCCATTGCCAAAGGCCTAATAGGCTAGATGGCTATGTGAGCAGCAAAAGAGAGTTTTGTATAAAATGGAGGGTTAGGGCTTGAAACCCATTTGAATCAAGTTTGTTCAAGTCTTTTGAGATCATTTCAATGATTAGGAATCACAAGGGAGGCAGATAGGTCTTAAGTGCAAGGTGAAGGCCTTATTTCTAAGTTGGTGTCTAGTTGAGAGATTGAAGAACAAAACTTTGTTAATCTTAAATCTTTGTGTATCTTTTGAGATCCCTGACCCTTCAGCTTAGTGGTATGCAGGCTCCACCATTTCTTTGTCACTGCAGCCATGATACATGTGTCTTCTTCCCCTCACCCCCAGGAGTCATAACCCATGTGCAATTTTCATCAAAAACGAGATAGGGAAAGGCTAAGTTAAATCTCTTGGCTTCTGAACACACACCTCTTAATTCAAAACCATCACCCATAGCTTTATTTTTCTTACAACATTCATGACCCAGATTAAAAGATCTTGAAACACATGCAATATATCTACTTTAGTAGCACACAATTTATTCTCCATGCCCCATGTTGAAATATTTAATTAATACTCACCCTTGTTGTAATGATTCCACATCCTCTAGGTTATTCCACATGGTAATTGACCACCTCACCATTGGGAGTCTATCAATAAAGTTGAGACCCACACGAGATAGTAGGGAGTAGTCAAGATTGATCCATGTCACACGTTTTTGACGATTGATTCACTTGAATGATTTACAATATTAACCACTTGAAACCACTTGGCCCACTACTAGACAAGACATGTGACAACTACTTGTCATCTCGTTTGATTATTTTTTGGGCAAGAAAAACAATCAGGTGCACGAGGAATGGTCTAGATGCAGCCACATCATTCAATGACCACTGTTGATTTCCTCTTAAAACCGCTTGCACACCTTAACAAAGACATTGTTCCCACCAATGTACAAGACACATGGCTCATGCCTATGAGCCTATGAGCATAAAATAATAGGCAATAAAATGGATTAGGTGCACAAGGAACGGTGAAAATTCATTTGCATCAATCGAACAGTAGTCAGCAATCTTCATATTTGTGCATGACGAAACTATTAATCTTAAAAGAGGAACCCAACTAGGTCGATGAGACCACACCCATGGAATAAATGACTTAAGGCTCAAAACAAATTTAGTTGGAAATTCTTAGCCCGACTTAGGAAGAATTAAAATAATGGCCCAACATATGACAACTGGTAAAACAAGGTCAAAGGGTCGGTTACCTTATGGGTTTTGATGGCACAAGATATGACTTAAAATATTGAGAACTAGCAACAATGGGTCAATAGGCAATAAAAACCTTGGCGAGGATACAAACTCAAAGGGTTTTTGAAGTGGGATTTTAAGATCAACTAAAAACCCATAAACAATGATAAGAGACAAAACCTTAAGCCCTCAGATACAATTTCAACCCAAATTTAAGCAAGATTTGGAGATGGAACATGAAAAATTTATGGGTTCCATCAGTGGCTCTAACTAGGGATGCATGTCTCTCGCAGGCATGGCGAGATCCTAGAATCTATGGTTCATGCAGACCAATCAAAATATAGTGAACCAAAAACTAGGGAACTACTTGGACTAGGTAGCAAGACCGAACCAAACACAACCAAAGCAAACACTCCTATACACAAAATATACAAAACCTACAATGTACATTGAATTTTAACACACTTAGGAGAAGTATGGCCTTAAGAGCTATCAATGTACTGGCAGTTCCAAAAGTTCACATGTCAAGATTTGGAGGAAATATGAATCCTCCCCATGTGAACTGGCTATTAGAGAAAGGCCTAACCATAATGCTTCAAATTTTCCATGTTTACCTTTATCTTGAGCCCTTGCATTCCAAGCTAATACCATACTATTCACCTCAAATTTTCTAGGGGAAGCTCTCTTGTCATGTAAGTGCTTGACTTGTAATTGTAGTTTTGTATTTTTAGCATGAGCTTCTCTTTTAATTTCATCCAATAGCATCATATTGTTAATTTTGAGATGCATATCATCCATATATCCTCATCATACTCTTGCACAAACTTATAAATTTTTAGCAGGTTATTTTGTGGCAACCTAGCATCTAGACCATATACCAAGCCAAACGGTAGATAACTAGTAGTATTTTTCACAGTCACTCTATCTGCCCAGAGTGCCAACTTCAGCTTTGAGTCCCAATATTTTTTGTTCTTCTCCATCACCCTTTTGATGATTTTCATTAAGCTCTTATTGTTAGACTCAACTTGACCATTTCCTTGAGGATGGTAAGGTGAAGAATAAGAAAATTGTATGCCATTCTTATCACAAAATTCTTTGAATTCCTCAGATCTAAAACACATAGCATTATCCGAGATAATATTTTCTAGGACTCCAAACCTAATAGGAATATTATTCAATAGGAAATCCACCACCACCTTGCTTGTTTCCTTTCTTATGGGTATTGATTCTACCTATTTTGTAAGATAATCAATGGGAACAAGGATCCATGAGTTCCCTCCACTAGACTTTTTGGTATCTCTCCAATAAAATCAATTCCCCATTGTTGGAAAGGGCTTGAACAAACATAGGCCTAAGTGGTAGATTCCTTGAAAAATTCAGCTTTCCTACAAACCTTTGACAAGCATCACAAGTCTTAACAAACTTGTGAGAATCTTTAAAGATATTAGGCCACCAAAATCCTGCTCTCAAGATCCTATGAGCAGTGGTCTTTTCCATGTAATGACCACTACACACTCCATTATGCATTTCCTACAAGATTTCTAATGCATGCTTTCCATCCACACACTTAAATAGTATACAATGAAGGTTTCTCCACGATAGCTCATTGTCAATAATCACATACTTGATGGCATACAATTTTAATGCCCTCTTGCTATTTTTAGCCATATCTGCAGGACACTGCAAAGTTTGTAAATATTGGAAAATCCTTCTATACCATCTGCATGTTTTCATATCACAAATAGGTGCAACATCAACCACTTCTACCAGATTAACCTAATTAGCCTCCAAATTAGTTTATGCAATTAATTTAGCTAGGCCCTTCCCTCTAACTAATTTTCTAATCTGGACATCAATTTTGAATTCTTGGATCCTGTTGATCCATCTACACCTTCTACCTATAGTTTCTTGATGAGGGAAATATCTTTCATATAAACACTTGGTACAAAAGCTATGTCAGTAGTTCCCACTAGGTACGTCCTAGAATTCTTCACAACCTTAACCATAGCATATGCTTGCTTTTCAATCATGTCGTATTTGAGCTCTATGTCTTGTAAAGACTTGCTAAATAATGCAATGGGCTATTCAAATCCCTCCTCATTTTTCTATAATAAAACAACAACAATAGTATGAAAAGAAGCGAAAGAGAAAATGTGCACTAGCTTAGAGAAGTTAGGAGATTTCAATACTGAAGCCTCCTTGATAGCTTGTTTAATTTTTTTGAATACCTAACTAGGCTCCTCACTCCAAAGCACATTTTCTCCCTTCTTCATCATCTTGGAAGGTGTTTTGATTTCTACAAATTTAGTCACAAACCTTCTTAAAAAATTTATTTGTCCAAAAAATGACTGAATACCTTTGGCATTTTTTGGCTGAGGGATTCTATCTATGGCTACTACCCTTTCAGGGTCAATACTTACTCCTTTGGACACAATGTGTCCTAACAATTTTCCCTCAATAACCCCAAAAGCACATTTCTTTGGATTAAGAGATATCCAATATTCTAGAGACCTAAAAAATACCTTTTCTAAGTCCATACAATGATCTCCCTCCTTCTTGGAGTAAATGTTCAAGTCATCTTGATATATAGCAATAAATAAATCAATAAAATTAAAAAAATCTATGTCCATATCCCTCTAAAAGGTGGCACCTACATTTGTTAAACCAAGAGGAATTCTCACATAGACATAGGTGCCCCATGGAGTAGTGAATGCAGTCTTATACTGCTTAGACTTCTTTACTTTCACTTGGTTATAACCTAAAAACCATCCATCATTGACAACAACTCACACCCAATAACCTTCTGTAACATGGCTTCCATGTTTGGCAATGGATAATTGTCCTTTAATGAGGATACATTTAGATTCCTGAAATCAATGCATAACCTTATATCACCATTCTTTTTTCTTATTGGAACCAAATTGGATACCCATGAAGGGTGTCTGATGGGTTTTATAATGCTAGCATCTCTCAACTTTACCATCTCATCTTTCATCTTGGGAGCTATAGTAGGATTAATTGATCTTTTCTTTTTCCTAAAAGGATTAGCATTCTCCTTCAAAGGAATCTCATGCTAAAACAATTCCTCTCTATAAGCTTTTAGGTCATCGTATGACCAAGCAAACACATGTCTATATTTTGTAAGCAAGGAAATCAACATTTTTTTCACCTTTGGCTTCATCTTCTTTCCTACATACACTTTCTTTGGGGCTTTTTTAGTCCCAAAATTTACTTCCTCTAGTTCCCCTGGGTGATAAGTAGTTGTCTTAATCTTGCTTTTATCTTGATTGTCAAAGACCCTTTCAAGTGCTACAAGGCCTTTGGGGATTTTATTTTTCTTTAACTAGATGACCTCCTTTTCAAATACTATGTCCTTTCCATCAATATTTTCAACAAATCCACCAAAGTTAATTCCTGAACTTCATTTCATCAACATAGTTCAAAAATTTGAGAATATCCTCATCATCATTGAAAATCCACCAGTTGTGCACATTGCTAGGAATGGAAGCCCTTGTTTGTACCTCAACCTTAGAGATGCCTATAAAATTTATATCATTTGGGCTCAATGTAATGTTAGAAACTAATTTAGCTACTTTGTTTCATTCTCTTTCCATCCAGTCAATTCTAAAAGCATCAAACTACTCAATGGAATATTATACAACATTTCTATACTAGTTCAGTTTGTTGTTCTTGCAAACATATTTGGCTCTTACTTGTGATATCACAAGCTTTGAATCACCAATTACCATTAACTTTTTTTATTCTATTCTTCTCAGCCAATCTCAATCCTAGTAATAATGCTTCATATTTTTCCACATTCTTTGTGCAGATAAGAGACAATGGGAAAGAGAATTTATAAGTATTGCCACTAGGTGATACTAATAATATCCCTGCACCAGACCCTTCTTTGGAACTTGCACCTTCAAAGTACATTTTTGAAAGTCCATTCTCATTAGATAATCTTAAAACTTCATTTTCTATAGGTGCAAGGAACCTATCAACTTCTCTTGGTACTTCTTCCATCTTGAAATCACTTATATTAGTTTCTATGAAAAAAATTGTCATCTTTAGGAGCATGCTCCAACATATGTGGTAGCCTTGGTTCTCGCACCACTTGAACATCCTTACCATCAATGGGAAATATCGCATAAGACATTTCACATTGCATAATTCCTCCCTTAGATGCACTCCATTTCTAAGATAGCAACATTCCATAATTAGGTGGGATATCCACTACTAGCACACTCATTTTAAACTCCTTGTCTGGGTAGGCTACTAATCTATAAGGAAGTTCATTTATCACATCGATAACATGGACTTCTCTTCAATCCATGGCATAACACTTACCATGAGTGCTATCAACTTTCAATCCTAGTGCCTCCATGATTTTAGCTGACATGATGTTATTGGACACACCAAAGTCAATGATACAATTTTTTATAAAATTTCCCCCAACAATCAAAGTGAGGAAAAACAAATCTATCTTTGTAGGAAAAGCAGTTACTAAATTCCCTAGGAAGATATGTGGAATCTTAGTGATGAATCCTTCAATTTCCTTTTATTTATTATCTTTTTCACTCAGTTTGGGTGGAGTGGGAACCAATAAATCATTACAAGCTATAGTAGCACCATTGATAAGGGCTACTACCTTTTGCTTATGTTCATCTATTCTCATATTTTTAAGAAAAATGCATAGATACTTCTACTTGGCTAAGTAATTGAAACATATCAACAAGAGTATACTTGGTTAATTCAATTGGGAGCATGCATTGTTCATTGTTGGTCTCCTTCTATTTATTTTTAGTTACCTCAGCCCTATGCTTGGCATCCTCCCTTGTAACTTCAATATTTTTCTTCTATTTCTTTATCTTTGTAGTAGGATATTTGAATTTTTTAGTAGCTTTTGGATTATATACTTTCTTAGCCCAAATTTTATCTACCCTTCCTTCTTTAGCTTTGAATACTTCTATTTTTCCATTAGGCTTGTGCTCATTGCTTTCGGAATTATGTTCCTTAATGAAAAGACCGACATGACTACCTTGTTCACCATTGACTATTCTATTCCTTAGATGGTAGGAACTTTTGGCTTGGGTGACCAAGGACACAGTATATTTTGCAATCTCCTCATCTAAGGGTCTTCTTAGTGACACACCAGCTTCAATTTCTTCCAAATTATATACCTTAGTATCACTATAAACATCCTCATCAGAGAGAACTTGTTGATGATATGCACTAGCAATTTTCCTTTGGTTTTCTACATCCACTTCATAGGAGTTCATATCAAAATAGAATTCATTTTCAACAACATCAAAATCACATATAACCATAAGTACATAAATATCCTCCTCATTTTTTTTATCACAATTGAACAATCAATTTTAAGGTTTGTGATCTATGTACTTCTCATGCACTCTTAGGGTTTTTCACCTAAAAGGAGAGAGATAGACCCCTAAAATTGAGGTGGTTCACTCAAACTAAGGAATGTATGATGTAAATATGATTAAATGCAAGGATATAAGTGTAACTAATTGATAAATTAACTAATTATGAATGCAAAACTAATAAAATATGTAATGTTTGAAAACAAAGTGATGTTTGCAAAAGACCTAAAGAGATGAATGAAAATGCAAATAGAATCAGACAAAAAGTTGTAACTCAAAATTTGTGCACATGTAATACTAATGAAGATTGTAAATGACTCTACAAATCTAGAAAAGTTGAATTTTTGGCTGACTGGGACTCATTCACCCTTCTAACAAATCAGTCCTAGGTCATGGTTTTCTGCCTAGAAACTAGTTTCTGCTTACTAGGTACTGCAATCTGCACTTGAATATGAGATCCATCTCAAATGGGACTCATTCACCATCCATGGTGAATCAGTCCTTTTTCGATTTTCTACAAATTTAAATCTCAGACCTACACCTTGTCACCTGTACTGCACTTTTTGATGGGAATTTGGATCGAGATCTTGGAAAATTATTACGAAACAACTTAAATTTTTTTTTCTAATGGGTGGTTTTCCTTGGTCAAACCCCTAATTGGGTAATCAAACCTTGAATGGATAAAAATATGCATAGAACCCTAGCCTTAAGTGTGTTAAAGACAGGACAAATCTGAAGTATGAAAAAACCCTATTCTATTGTGTTAGAATAAGATGAACAAATGTGATTTCAATAATGCAAGACTTCAATCCTACAAACCTTACAACATATAAAATTGATGAAAATGACATGAAAATGTAATGCAAACCTTAAATCTAAAGATAGAGATAAAATGGAATATGGAGTCACTTTGAAAACAAGTCTTTAGGTTAATTTGATGGCTAGTTGCATCTCCTCAACCTGGATTTCTTCATGATTATCCATACACATCCACCATCAACTCTTTGCAATGTTGGATCTTGAATGAGAAGTGAGCTTGAAGACCTACAAAAATGCTAGTTTGCTACCCTAAAGCTTCAACTTTTCTATAGAAAATGCTAATGAAACTTTTTGTGGAAGACTCTTAATGCTTGACTCTTTCTTTTTTCTTTGTAATAAGGGATAAGAGATGTGAAAAATGACCTAAAATGTGTATTTATAGGAATCAACACCTAATTTTCTCATTATTTAGACCTAAGAGGCTGAGATCCATTGAAAAATTAAGTTGAATTGATTAAATTCTTGCTCAATTTTGAATTTCCCCCCAAAAGGGACTCATTCACCACCCTTGGTGAATGGGTCCCACTAGAGGGGACAGATTTTCCCAATGTGGCGAATGGGTCCCACTAGTGGTTTTTGGAGGTGGGTTTTTAGGATATTAGTGAATTAAGTGTTGTTTTTCAGGATTTAGATGATTTTTCAAGTGAAACGGGCCTCTAGATAAAAAATAATGGGTCCTAGGGGCCTATAAATGTTTTTTCAAAGAATAAATCATGCAAAGGTACACAAAAGTAGGTCCAAATTAAGCGTGAAATTATTTCTTTTCTCAAGAGTGTCCAATTTTCTGTGCCACAACAATCTTCAGGCATATCCTCTTCCACCTCAACCATCTGTGCAACTGCACATTGCTGAGGAGAATGTGGAATTTGGAAAACCATGTACCAAGGGGTATCTTCTACAAATTTTCTTGAAATCTTTTGCAAAGGATCTAGAGGGATCTTATTCTGGGTATTTCTTTGATTATTAAGAATAGGCTTCCCATTATACCAATTGGTATTATATGGGTGATCCTACAACCGAGGAGGTCTTTCATTCATTTGATAATTTTTTTGTTGATCCTTTTCCTATCTTACAATTTTTTCATTTATAGTTTTCATAGAATTATCAATCTTATCCTCAAGAGTGCCCCCTTTAGCACCTGAACTCTTATCCTAATTTTTTGGATTTTTGAAGAGGTTTGCACCATCTCTTCTGTCAAATTTACAAGTTGATCTAATGATATTCTCAATATGCTTCGCCTTCTTGTAGGTTTCCCTAAGTGCCTAAGGATTCTTATCTAGTATGCAGTAACTCATTTTTGTATCAAAAGAATTGCAGTAATTTACCAAGCACACATTTTCATTCAATTGTAGATCAGGAGGCAACCTCTTCCTAGCCTTTTGGAATCTCTTATTGAAATCAACCACAAATTCATTAGGACCTTTAGATATATTATTAAATTGATTCAAGAAAAAACTTGAATCTGTCTTGTCACTGTATTGTTCTCTGAATATCCTTTTTGAATTCCTCCCAAGAGAATGATCTCGACAAGAAAACTCCTATACCACTCTCGAGCATCTTCAATGATAGACTACATAAAAAAATTCAACATGACATCCTCTGCTACTACCTCAAAGTCATCAATAACATTAGCAAATGATTTGAAATGGTATTCACCACTCAAGATATTATTACCAGAGAATCTGACTAGAGCAGGTCTGAAATCTTCAAGAAATAGGTTAGGGTAGTTAGGTATTCTAGTGAAACACAACTTTTGGTATCTATCTACTTGGAGTAGCCTCCTAGTATGCCAATCTCTATGAACATCTCTTTTCTCATCATCTCTTTTGTTGTTAGATTGATTGTTATCCTTACTCTTTCTACCTTCACTATTACCACCTCCTTTAATATTTCCTTCATCATCTTTAGAATAAGAATTCTTACTCTTATTATTTCCTCCACCTCCACCACCCTGATCCCCACCACCACCTCCACTAGTAGTGTGTCCTTCAGACTTCTTTTGTAACTCACTACTATTATGTCTAGAGCTTGAAGCCTCTAGAGTGGGTGAGGACATCTTAAGAAAAACAATCTTCCTAGCTATTTCTACATTAGGAGCTTCTATCTTAGCTTTCTTCAAATCTTCTTACAGTTTATCATTCTCCAATTGCAACTTCAATATCTCAAGAATTGTAGTTGCAATGGATAAATTAGGATCAATTTTGGAATTATGAGTGGGGGTTTTGGTAGATGAAGTATGGGTAGTGGTACTGGTATTGAAGGTATTTATCTTTGGTTGATCAATGGGCCTCTTCCCATGATCTACAAATGATGTTTTCTTAACATTAGTAGAAGGATCTAAGGCCATGGTAGTTGAAATAGATGTGGTATAGGTATTTGCAGTAGAGGTTCCCATCTCGACTGTTACATTGGGAATTTTGAGGGTAATCTCAGCTTCCAACCTAGAGACATTTTGATCAAAATCCTTCTGCCTCGCAACATCCTCTCACACCTCTAATCTTTGCTTTTGAACATCTCTCTCAAGTTTCTTAGCTCTGATCCTATCTTTCGTCCCCGTTTACACCCTTAGTCTATTCTCTTCTTCTTCTTTAAGCCTTAGTTCTTCCTCTTCTAAAGCTTGCATATATTTTTCTAAATCTTCTTCATTTTCTAGAACATCTCCAAGCTCACTTGGTGTTGGAGTATAGTAGGGTTGATCAATAGGATCTTCCTCAAGAGGAAGGTGCACTTCTACATTAAGAGATTCACCTCTTGGCTTAAAAAATTTTCCATTAAAAATGGATCCAACTCTAGGGGTTAAAGGCTCTGAAAAAATTTTATTCTTACCCCAAAACTCCCACCTATCCTCCTCTCTTGAAATGTTAATTTCATTATTGAACACTTGCTCAATAAGAAAACTTCCTTTGTCTATGTTATATAGGTCAACTTCATGTTCCTTTTCCTAAATATTGGAACTATTTACTTCAATATTAAAGGTAGGAGATGCATCACAGAGGAATCAATAGACTTACTTGATTTAGAGCTTTTCTTAACACAAGAAAGTTGCTTCTCTTTTGTAGGTTTAGATTCTACCTTATACTCAAGATGCTTCTTTGCATTACTTCTAGTATTCTTCATGATGTTAAATATGCCAGAATCCTTCTTCTTGCATTCCTTTTGAGAATCTTGTTTGATCTAAGCAAGGTGGTGATGACACTCTATCCAACTTAAAATGACCTGTCTTTAACAAGGAAACAACCTTTACAACACAATTCTCTCCACTTGTTCCAAACACTCCCCAAAAGGCTTGTAGCCTCAAAACCAAACTTTTGAAGAAATATTTTGGAGAAGGCTATACAAATACCTATCAAACATCCATTTAGACTTCTCATAGAAGCCAACACAACATCCCAAAAGGTTTCAAATGGTTTATTTCCAAGAAAGTTGAGAACTAATAAACTACCATTCTTTTAGGCTACTCAATTAGCCCTCTTTTAGAAAGGAGGTCCCTCCTAAACACCTAATAAACACCCAAAATCACTTGAAAATCACTAATTGTGTTTCAAAACACTAAATTCCATGATCAATTCACGTATTCAAGACTTCTAGGGCACTACACCATGAAACCCTCATTTTACATGCAAAAAACTAGGGTTTATTGAAAATATTAACACCCAGGCTTATCTTACCCAAAAAATTCTTCCAAAACTTCAAAACTACCCTACAAAAACTCAATCTACTCTCACTTTGACAATTCTAGCAGCATTTCATCAAAACCCTTTTCTAACCCACCATTTTCACATGGAAAAATGCACTATTTAGCCCTAGGGCATCATCGCAATTCTCACAACTCGCTTCCTTTTCCTTATAAACTATGTGAACACCTATCCTACCATGTAACATGCCATTCCACCAATAAATAGGCCATGATAGTAGGTGGAATGGCTTAATTCATTATTAAATCTTCAAACAGAGCCCTCACTGCCATATTATAAGCGGTTTCAGAAAATGAAATCAATCTCCCTCAAAAATTGGTGTTAGGCCCTCAAAATGGATACAAATGAAAGATAAAACATTCCTCAATAGAATATTGTGGATTTCAAATCAATTACTAATAGTACAAAATTGTACAGTTTTTAAAAAGTTTAGAAACATAGAAAAATTGTAGAAGAAATGTTGTATTTTTATTGGAAATCTTCAACACAACAATCAACAACCAATACTCAAGCCATGGGGAAGTTTTTTATACATAATCCATTAAAAAATAACTACTTTTCAAATTCCTATGAACTTTCAACTTCTAAAAGTTGCATTTTTACAAAATCTTGCTTTGACAACATTTACATTTTTTTTGTAGCTTTCACTAACTTAACACCTATGACTCTAAACCACCCAGTTACATAATAAATGGTCTCAATAGACCTTATTTACTTGAAACCCATAGAATAACCTAATGACCAACATCTCAAAAACTTCACATGATCAAACTTGCAAATTGTGGCTTAAGTGCTCCTACACCATACAACCCCATTGAAAAAGAACTCATGTCACATGAGTTATGCTTTGTACCAATTCCTCCTAACTTTACACATGTCCCCTGATCTATAAATGTCTTCAAATGGTTCACATACAATGATCTTGTAACATTCCCTACATCCTTTACTATTTTTTCTCTTGATTGTGACTTCACGTTTGCATTTAGACCTGATGATGGTCTTCCATCTACTCCTTGACCAAAACCTGGTTGTATTCCTTCATCTATACCTACAAACAAATACATGTTAGTAATTCCTTGAATTGTCTTCTTCTTTATCTCATCTCCATGCTTGTAATTGTCCTTAACTTCTTGTCCACTTTTTCCTCTCTTTATTTTCATCAGTCCTATTGTCCCATCAACATCTTGTACCACTATACTATCAAATTAATCACCCACTATACCTATAAATTCCATATGCTTTACAATATTACCTTCAACCAAAGGGCATACCATTGTCCCTATCAAAAAATTAGTATACCAATCTACTATCAATTCATCCTTTAACCTTTCATTTACCTTCGCATCTACTGTCAGAACATTTTTAAACTTCAAACTGACTATAGTACTCATCCTTGTGTCTTCCTTTAGGTCCTTTGCAAGTTCCTTCTCCCCACACATAATTACCTTAGCCTTATCCTTTTCTTCTTCCACCAAAGGAGTCAAAAAAAATTTACTTCCATCTTTCTCTATAGTGTATGTGTTTTCTCTCCCATCATACAATGCATGCCTGTCATACTACTAGGGCCTACCTAGGAGTAAGTGGCAACAATCCATGCAAAAAATATAACAAACTACCTTATCTTTATAACCTCCAATTTGAAATTCTACAGTATCTTGTTCATTGAGCAAAAGAGATTTCCCATCACTTAACCAAGAAACCTTATAAGGTAACTCATGAGGAACCTTTTGCAAATTCAGTTTATTAACCATCTCACTTGACACCATGTTTTTTGTAGAGCCTAAATCAATAACAATTTTGCATGCCTTTTTCTTGCACTTACATGTGGTCTTGAAAAGATTCTTTCTTTGCAATGGCTCCATCTCTTTTTTTTCCTTAAGAATGGTCTTCCTCATCATCAACATTTCACCTATCTCAGGAGCAACAAGTAAACTTATAGAATTGGTACTCTCACACTCCTCCTCTTATACTATTTGTGCTCTTCTTTTAGTCCTATTCTCACCTCCACTTGATGAACTACAAGAATTTTCAGGACATTTCCAATAAGGATGACCAAATTCATTGTAGTTATAGCATCTCCCTACAAAAACATTTGAATTTTTTCCACCACTAAACCTACCTCTAGTTCCCCTAAAGCCTCCTCTTTAATTAGCACCTTGCTCCTTACCTTTTCTTGCTTCTTCTTGTTCCTCAAATGGTTCTTTTGATGTAGGGATTGATCCTCTCCCTCTTGTGCTAATACCTCTACCTCTAATATATTTCTCTTGCCTTATTTTGACCTTTTCCAACACCCTGATAGCTAATTGAAAACACTCTTTAAAAGTCTTTGGGTTGGAAACAACCAATTCATCTTGTATATTGAATCTAAGGCAACCTAGATATCTAGCCGCGTTTTCAACTTCATCTTCATCCCTTCTCAACCTTATACTTAGTTTGTAGAATTCATCAATATAGGCCTTAACATCTAAATCCTTTTGCTTCAAACCTTGCAATATTTTTATACAAAATTGACCTTCATAGTCTTTTGGAAGAAAATTACCTTTGATTTTTGTACCATATTTTCCCAAGAAACTATTCTTGACTTGCCTTGTTTTCTCCTTTCTGTTTGCTCATAGTCCCACCATAGAAGAACATGACCTTTGAGTTTTTTTTTTTCCACCTTCACCTTCTGTTCATTTGAAATGTTTTCACTTTCAAATTGATTGTCCCTAGCAGCAATCCAATCAAGCAAATATTCTTCATTTAAATTTCCACTATACATAGGAAGATCAACCTTTACCTTCATTGAATCACCTTTAACTACCTTGAACAACTTCACCATCCTCTAATCTTCAAGGTCTAACTCCTCATCAAAATCTTCATATTCTTCATCTTCCTCCTCTATTTCACTCTCAACATTTTCATCTCTTCTCTTCTTTCTCTCCAATGTAGGAAGCCTTTCCAATACAACATTTCATGACTCCAAAAGCTTACCATGTTTCTCTTTTAACTCCTCCATCTCTCTAGTAGCACCAACAACCTTCGAAGGCATCTTTACCAACTTATCTTTTCACCTTCCAACCTACAAAATTCAACCACAAAAGACCTTGACCCTGAGCTCTGATACCACTTGATGTAAGCAAGGTGGTGATGACACTTTATCCAACTCAAAATGACCTATCTCAAACAAGGAAACAACCTTTACAACACAATTCTCTCCACTTATTCCAAACACTCCCCAAAAGGCTTATAGGATCAAAACCAAACTTTTGAAGATATATTTTGGAGAAGGCCATACAAACACCTATCAAACATCAATTTAGACTTCTCACATAACCCAACACAACATCCCAAAAGGTTTCAAATGGTTTCTTTGCAACAAAGTTGAAAACCAATAAACTACCCTTGTTTTAGGCTACTCAATTCACCCTCTTTTACAAAGGAGGTCCCTTCTAAACATGTGATAAACACCCAAAATCACTTGATAGTCACAAATTGTTTCTCAAAACACCAAATTCCATGGTCAGTTCATAGATTCAAGACTTCTAGGGTGTTACACCATGAAACCCTCATTTTACATGCAAAACACTAGGGTTTATTGAAAACCTTAACACTTGGGCTTATCTTACCCAAAAAAAGGTTCCAAAAATTAAAAACTACCTTGAAAAAACTCAATCTACTCTCACTTGGACAATTCCAGCAACATTTCATCAAAACCCTTCTCTAACCCACCATTTTCACATGGAAAAATGCACTATTTAGCCCTAGTGCATCATCTCAATTCTCACAACTCACTTAATTTTCCCTCTAAACTATGTGAACACCTATCCTACCATGTAACATGCCATTCAATTGAGAAAAATTCCATGACAGTAGGTGGAATGGCTTAATTCATTATTAAATTTTCAAATAGAGCCCCTCACTGGCCTATTACACACAATTTTAGAAAATGAAAGAAATCTCCCTCAAAACTTAGTGTTAGGCCCTCAAAATGGATAAAAATGAAAGATAAGACATGCCCCAATAGAATAATATATATTTAAAATAAATTACTATTAGTACAAAATTGTACAGTATTAAAAATTTTCAAAAACACAGAAAAATTACAGAAGAAATGTATTTTTATTGGAAATCTTCAACACAATAATCAACAACCCATAATCAAGCCATAGAGAGTATTTTTATATATAATCCATTCAAAAATATCCACTCAAATGTATCTAACTTCTTTTCAAATTCCTATGACCTTTCAACTTCTAAAAGTTGCATTTTTACAAAATCTTGCTTTGACAACATTTACATTTTTTTTGCAACTTTCACTAACTTAACACCTATGACTCTAAACCACCCAATTAGATAATAAATGGTCTCAATAGACCTTATTTATCATAAAAATACCTTATTTACTTGAAACCCTTAGACTCACCTAATTACCAACATCTCAAAACCTTCACATGATCAAACTTGCAAATGGTTTCTTAGGTGCTCCTGCACCATCGTTATACTACTATTGAGACCTCAGAGTCACCACCCAGAATGTTGGGAAATAGAAAGTGATTGAACTTTTAATTTGTACTTGTAACCTTAGAAAATATTTTAAACATAACCCGACATAAGGTGACAAAATGAACTAAGACTTGATGCATAAGACTGGGTATGACATGACTTATTGTAAATAATTTAAACCAATTATTCTTCAGATAGTAAAGAATAATATAATAAAGTACTCAACTCTAGCTATACCAAATCTAAACTAGAGAATGTGGACTTAGCTAGTCCCCAGTAGAGTTTCCAATCTGTTGGTTATTTTTTCAAAACCAAACTGATCTTCATTAATACCTATGGACTTTTCCATTTCCAATATTTAGTACTCTGAAGGGATTGGCCAATGAATGAATAAAAGTTGCAAAGCTTCTACTCCTACACTTTGGGCTCTGTTAAACCCAGGAGGGTGATCCCACAATGTATACTTAGGAATTTATATGACTACTATTCAAATACATTACCAATAATAGATAATTGTCATAAATTTACTCAACAAAATAGTACATCAAATAAGTTGGCAGCTAATTTATTGATATCCTACACTCGGAGTATAAGAAGACGTAACTCAATCACAAAAAAAATATAGTGATATTCATTTGAAAGTTTGTAAAATAAAAGTGATAAGCTAATGAATCAACCCATAAACTAAATTATGAATACTTTGCACAAACTAATGCCTTATCCCAAGCACAAAGTCAATATCAACCTATGCAATTAGGCAACAACTCAACAATATCAACATACTCTTTCAAGAAACACTGCATTACAACATTCCCCTATCACGTTCATGATCATCACTGCTTAAAAATATCCTAGCACATAATTCTTATGAGTTAACAATCTCATCTGAGCATTTGCATTGACTCATTGAATTAATAACCAGGAACAAAATTAAACGTCCATTCAAAACCAATAGAGACAAACAAAAGAATCCTTGATTACTTTCATTCATAACTCATAAAATGAGTACAAAGAAGAGATAATAGCCATGAAATTGGTATCACTATGTATTGTATTTGCTATATTGCTATCAAAATTCCATAGTAAAAAAATCTGAAATTAAGACAAAACTTTTAAAAATGCTTAATATTCCTTTTAAAATTCCTAGTGTTGATTGCAAAACAACAAACCCCTACTTTTTGGCCATGAATTCGTTCTTATAGAAGTGAAGGAGAAAAACATTCCTTAGGCTAGAAAGTACACATGTCAATATCCTATTGGACTGTTATAACAAAGATTCCCCTTTTCAGTTACTCTACATTCCCAAGAGGTGGGAAACATGTGTGAAAATAAAAGTGGTCTTCATTCATCGTTGGAGATTTGGTCCAATTTTCAAAAAGGTATCTTCAAATAGTTACCTCAAATTTTTTTCGCACACACTCAAAGTGAAAGAAGGAAAGCATGAAAGAAACATTAAAAAGGGACAAAGGATATGTCCACATCTATAGCCTTGTCATCAATTCAACTTGAAGAAGATCCACTATATTTTCTATAGTTTAGCAAAATCCTAATCTGTACTAAATCGAGGCTATGCAGTGCAACTCCTACTTATTCGTTATACATCATAGTTGCAGACTTCAAATTTTCAAATCACCACCCTTCCACCTCATATTAATCCACCACTCCCTGTAGCAATTTTCCTTTCCATGCTAGGAATTCAGACTTAGTGGGCTAATCGAAATTCATGACTTCATCAACCTTTTCTCTATAAGGTGCATACTTGGTAACAATTTTGTTAGCTTTCCTTTTGAATTCCACCAAGAAAGTCTCTACATGATCTAACATATCCATATTTATCTTCAGTGTGTCCATATCACATTTTCAACAAATTGAAACTAACTAATCTAAAATAAATTTATGGGTTTCATCTTTTCACTCCTATAGGGTTTTGTATGATATCATTATCCCTTAGAATTGACAGAAGGAGGCCATGATGTGATTCATGAAAGGATTTCACTAGTTTTGTATTTTTTCTCCAGTGATTCAATATTTCCCCTGTACCCTTCAATCTTACCTAAACGAGTAATAGTGGGTTTAAAATTTTCAGGTGGGTTGGCATCATCCTAACTCCAATTGACATCAATCTCAATTCCCTCATCCTAGGGATCCATACTTCCATAAGTGGAATAGCTCTTTCCCCGTCATTGTCAAAATTTCTAATAGCAACCACCATGGATGAATAGCTATATTGAATTCTATTCAATCTATTATTCACTCTTCTATTCAAATGTTCCAATACTACAATGAAAATATCTATGTTGCTATTGAAAATATCCTTATCATGATTATAAAATTTCTCTTTATATTCAATTAGTTTCCTAAGCAACTCCTCCTTGTTGATATCTTCTTCAGCCTATGGCCTTTCTAATGTACTAGGCTCAACTATTGAAATGGGCACACTTCGCATGTTGTATGGCACAATTTCCCATGAAGAACTTTCTTCAGCAATAAATTCTAGGAGTACAACTTATTGTGAAGTTGTGTGGGAGTCAACATTATTTTTCTTAGGATTTTCAGGCTGCAAACTTTGCAACTTATCTTCCAGTAATGCTACCTTTGTCTACAATTGCATATTATGTTCCTCAAGCCTTCCATATTTAACTAGAAAATTATTTTAATCCATCCTGAGCTTATCCTTTTTTTTGTAGTTACAAATTCAACAATAGCCCTTGTGAATTGTGCAACATGAACTGACATATTTGTTGCCTCTAGATATGGTGTCTCTGACACTCTCTTTATTATTAGGCCACCACTATAGTTAGGTGTAGGCTCAGCAATATCAGGCTTTCTTGTACTTGGGGCTAGAGACTAGATAACCAAGGCATCCCATTGCTCACTGAAAGAAAACCCTTGTAGTGAAATTGAATCCTCTTCTTCTGTATCATAGAGAGGTCTATCATATCTCTTTATTGTATTGAAGGATATAGCATAAGCTAATTCCCATTGTTGAAGCAACAAAATACCACTATTTCTAACCAATTCTCAACCCTCTTTTGCAGTCATCTTTTGGAATTTAGCTCTCATCTCATTCAAGACCTTTGTCTAGATAGTGGCATCACATAGTTCTAGATGAATGATTCTTTCTATAGCTAGGCTATTGACATATTCATCTCTTTGAACTCTGTATGCAAATTCCATAAAAGCCCAAGGCTTTAGAAATGAGTCATCATCTAATAATTTTGTACATGCTTCAACCCGCATATTTTCTTTTCCATTGAGCCCAGTGAGATGAAATTTACTCAATCTCATACACAATTTTTTTGTTTCCCTCACTAATGGTGTAGTAGGCAAGCCTTGTGTTTCCTACTATGATACCCAAATGTCATCATCAAAATCTTATTTAGCATAATACACTAGGTGGTGGAGAATCAATATCCACAATTTCAAGCTTTGTTGGCCTTGGAGGAGATGGTGGTAGTATTTGTGGCACAAGAGAAGAAGGCATGGGTTCCTCTTGTTGAGAGGAAGCCAGAGCTACATCAATCTTCTTTTCCTTACCCTTTCTCCTTACAAATAACTTTATTCTTGGTACAACATGGCCTTGAGATGTAGATTTTTCTTCTGTAGCAGGGATTTCTCCTTCACTCTATTCTTCTACTATGGGGGCTTTCCCCTTATCCTTACTTATCACCCCTTTAGTTTCAAGGTGGTCCACTATTGTGTCAAAATTCTTGGATACACATTCCACCTTTTGCAATCCATTTTCAATCTCTGGGAGAATCGTGAAGTCAAGTTCTTCTTTCTTTATCTTTATTTGCATCTTATTGAAGGAAATCCACCTTGCTTTTATTTTTTCTTGCTCCAAAAGGTTGAACACACTCCTTATCAAATCCTCTAGATAATGGAAAATGTGCAAAAATTTGTAGCAATTAGTCCTTTCTTTCAACTAGGCCATAAAACCTTTGGGATCATATCTAATCCTCTCAACTGATTTGTGCATGCGGTAGAGTATATCAAGAATTTTATTCTAAGCTCCTTTGGTCATCATAAAATGAGAAAAACATGTGTACAAAGGAAAGAATGTTCCTTTTAATTGATTCAATAGATGTTCATTTTCTACACTTCCTAATTGCCACATCACCTATTGGAAACCAATTTTCTCTAACACAAATATTGGAAACGAGTGAGGTGCAACCATGGAACCATACACTCTTAAAATAATGTAATCAGCATGTGGGATAAGATCTCCCTAATTTTGATCAAATCCTAGCTTAGGCCTTCTTTACTTGGGTCTCAAGAAGTCATGTAGGACTATTGGAATTCTAGGTATATTCATAATCAAGGCTTTACTTAGTTTTGAAGCAAACAAGTTCTAAAATGTCACATAATCATATGTCCTATCATCCTTTCCTAAAATAGTAGTCCAACATTGCATGATAAAATCCAAGTTACCCTCTTTCCTATCCAAATTCATATTATACCCAAAGTGAAGTGCACCTTTGAACAAAAACATATGCATCAACAATGAGTACCAACTAAACCTTACTCTGAATTCACCTTTCTTCAACCCTATCAAACCTTCATGAATTATTTATGAAAGAAACCACCCATAATCATACACTGTGCAATATTGGGGGTGTTGAATATGGACAACCATATACATCCATGCCATTGGCATTCCCGTGACAAGATCATAACCAATTATTTGGAAAATAGAGTAAAAGGTTTTTTGGAAGTAGGTAACAAAATAACTAATAGGGAAAGGCTCCTTATCATGTATCCCTATTATGATCCTCTGTCCTATAATTTCTACTAGATATCTTGGTAAGATGTGGACTGTGAATGCAATCTTAGTTTTATCATATTCCTCCTTAAGAGTGTTCTCATTTATCTTAGGCATTTCATCAATCCATCTAGTGATTCTGTAAACATGAGACAATTCCTCCTTGGTAATTTTGACCATTTCCTTCCCATAATATGTTCTCATAGTTCTTGTAATTGGGTCATAATTTGTGGTTGCTACTTTAAGCAAGTAAACATCCATATAGACATTAGAAACAATCAACTTTCCTAGGTCAGAATTCCAAGGGTTACCTATTGGAATACCCATGTTTCTATTCTTGAACCAACTATAGAAAAATTCCCATCCAGTATAACGTAATTTGGTGTCCCTAATAGAATTTTTCTTGTCAATCAAACCCTCTACTACTTGTGAACCTGTGAGAAGAAACTCACCCTTAGGTTTCTCACTAGTCAAAGGTGATAACTAGTTAGTAAGGTCTTTATTCAAAGGTCTTTTGGGAGTAGAAGCTTCCCCTTTAGATGAAGGAACTTTTGATTGTGCTTTAGGAGCCATGACACATGAGGTATTACAAGGCAGGGTCTCTAGTTTCTTGGAACAATACTTATGGATTTAATAAGGGGTTCACATGAATTATGACAATGCAAAACTAACAAATTCTCTTTTATGAACATAAAACCTTAAAATCTTAAACCAATAAAACCCTAACAAACTCAAAGGCTTGAAAAATCACAACTTATCAACAATTATGATTGGAGGGAAATAATTCACTTATTGGTTCTCTTCGTAGGTTGACAATCCTAGCTCTGACATTGGAAAATATTAAAAAACTATAGCATGAGATCTTTGAGTGTGTAAATTATCCTTCATAATGTTGTATTATGCCTTCAAGATAGGTATTAATAATTATCCAACTTCCTGTATTGGTAGCTCGACGTCCTTTCAGCTATTAAGGCTCAATCGCCCAAATCAAAATGGCTCACTTCCCCTCAAACTGAGTTTTTAATTCCAATTGTTGTTCATGTGGGGATGTTAACTAATGGACATCCCAGATTTAGCTAGCTTAATTTGAAAAATTTGACTCTACGTAGTCGCAATATTCACCAAGTGACAAAAAGCCACATGGAACCACTTGCTAGTTGTATGTGGGCTTCACCATTTCTTTGTATTTGCATCCAAGATCCACGTGTATTCTTCCCCTCTCCCCTATAAGTCATAACTTGTGTGCAATTTTCATCAATGGGGAGTTGGGGAAAGGCTGAGATTAAATCTCTTAGCTTCTACACACACCTCTTAATTCAAAACTTTTCTCCGCAACTTTATTTTTCTTACACCATCCATGGCCTAGATTAAAAGATATTCAAACAAGTACAATATATTTGCTTTAGTAGCACACACTTTATTCTACATGCCTCATGTTGAAATATGTAATTAATACTTGCCCTTTCTCTGATGCTTCAATGTCCTCTGGGTTATTCCATGTGCCAATTTCCCACCTCCCTATTGGAAGTCTATCAATAAAGGTGAGACCCACATGTGATAGCAAGGAGTATTCAAGATTGATCCATGTCACCCACTATTTATCATTGATTCACTTGAAAGATCTTTGATGCTAACCACTTGAAACCGCTAGACTCACTATTGGACAAGACATGCAGCAACCACCCATCAGCCCATGTGATTATTTTAATGGGAAATAAAAATAAATGGGTAGTCAGGGAATGGTCTAGATGTGACCACATCATTCAATGACCACTATTGATTTCCTCTTAAAACTGTCTACTTGCCTTAACAAAGACATCAGGCATGCCAATGTACAAAACACATGGATTATGCTCATGAGCTCATGAGAATAAAATGGAAAGGGTGCATGAGGAACAGTGGCAATTTGTTTGCATCAATCAAACAATAGTCAAGGATCCTCATATCTACACATGTTGAAACTATTAATCTTAAAAGAGGGACCCAACTAGGTCAATGAGACCACACCCATGGAATAAATGACTTAAGGCTTAAAACAAATTTAGTGGGAAATTCTTAACCCGACTTAGGAAGAATTAAAATAATGGCCCAACACATGACAATCGGTAAAACAAGATCAAAGGTCCGGTTACTTTATGGGTTTTGATGGCACAAGATATGACTTAAAAGACTAAGAACTAACATCAAGGGGTTAGCAAAGAATTAAAACCTTGGTGAGGGTACAAACTTAAAGGGTTTTTCAAGTGGGATTTTAAGGTAAACTAAAAACCCTTAAACAGTGATAGGAGATAAAACCTTAAGCCCTCATATACAATTTCAACCCAAATTTCAGCATGATTTGGAGATGGAACATGAAAATTTTAGGGCTTCCATTAGGGGGAAAGAATTAGATAGCCTTTTCCTAGTATCATACTTGTTGTCCATTTGGCTAGTTGTCCACCTTCCACATATGATGAACAAGTTTGGGATGTCAATGACCTAATATGGGTTGACTCACATGTGCCTTACTAGTCTTATCTTTATTTTCTTTTTCATGTTATGTGTGTGAATGCATGTGCATAATGTGATCTACTATACCATTTTTTTGATGTATCTCTCTCTCTGTGATGTTCCTCTATTTGTATCTAAATTCTTCTATATGTCATAAACCTTTATCTTTTCTTTTTCTTGTGTTTTCCTTTTGGGGATGACACAAGGAGTCGATTCATTTAGGTCTCTTCCATGTTGACCCAAAATATTTTATTTTTTTGTGCTCTCTTTGTTTTATTCTTCCTTGATCCATGAGTATTTGGGGAATGATTACATTTACAATATCTCTAACAACATTCTAGCAAAGACATACTGACCCCAAATCCGTGGATCCCTTATGTGTTATTTTTGGGATTTCATTTTTGAGGAAACTCCTTTTCATGATGTAGCTTTATTTGGAATCATATGACTTGGAATAGGGATTTCCAAATAATATCTCATGTCATTTTAGCATTTATCACTTGCTACTTTAAATTAATTTCTCACAACATGGTGTTTAGTAATTTATTTAAAGTGGGGGCATACATTGGTATTATTATTTTGCATTTTACAAATCATGTATCATTGTATGGTCTTCTTACTTCATGCGATGCATCTTTCTCTTTCTTATGACATCCAACACAATTTCTTTCAAGAAGCATGATCTCTTAGCATATTATATTCCTCTTAGTGGAAATTCTAAGCGATGTGTATTCCCTAAGTTGTGAATCTTCTATTCTTCGATTGGTCCTCTCTTGGAGAAATTATGCATGATGTTCCCTAGGTTGAGACCTTACATGTACTAAGGAAAAACCTTTTGAATGTACCCTACACTATTTCACATTTACCATAATTGTTATATGGCCACTTTTCATAACACACCTTGCTTGCCTATGGAGCCATCCTATTTGTTCATGGGTGTTAGCATATGAAGTTTTTCTTACCTCATGAATCATGTTGTTCATATTGTGTGTGGCACCTAATTAAAGTTATTAGGAGGTATAACTTTGGTATGGTTAGTACATATGAGATCCAACCATCAGCATGACTTTCCCATAGCCACTTTCTTGTCTATGTGGGTGCATACCAGCCATGTGCATGTGTGTCTCACTTCTATGGGGGCTCACCTAGTGGATACTAGATTCCACTAGCTCGTGTGAGCATGCATTATGTTTTCATAGTGGACATTGTGTTGGATAAATTGTTGAGGCTTGATCCAACCTCTTTTTCCTTTTATTTATTCGTTATTTCTTTGACATTTTATGCTTGTACCTTGTTGTTGCTTCATACATCATTCACATGTGTGTTCTTTTGCACGTATGTTGGTTTAACATAGGATCTTGATCCTGCTACTTGATCATCCCTCTTTATCCTTATCATCCTATCTCACTAGCATTGGTACACATGGACCCCTCTTGATACAATTTTTTCTACTTTAGTGTGATTTTGATGCAAGGTCATCCTCTCACTAAAGTGGGGCCTAAATATAGTGTAGAAAAATGCATCCCTTTACATTTTCACACTTGTTTAGGTCCTCCCTATTAAAATATGATTTATTTATGCCCTAATTGGTCCTATTTTGCATCCACAATCCTAATTCAATATATTCTTCTAAGGATAATCTCAACATTTAATTGAATAATAGGAAAATGAATGCTTTATAATCTAGGTCATAGAACACCACTATTCTCCTATTATCATTCAATTATGTCCAAGGATTCCTAATTGGATTGAATATCTACCTCACAAGGTGAGTCAATTCTCAATGAGGAGGACTTAGGAGGGAGGTTCTTTTAGCTTTTGGGGGTTCACCACCAAGCAAATGATTGGAAAAGATCAAAAAGCATTCAACCTACAAAATCTAGCAATACAAGCTAAATAATGAGATCAAATGATGAAATTAAGCTACACCAAGTTAGGGTATATGTACCTAGGAAGTCTAGAGATGCTGTGAGGATTCAAAAAATGAAAAGTTGTCAAGAAGTACCAAGGAGGACTAAGACATCAAATGTGGCATATTAGTCTCATTCTGAATTTTTGAAAACTCTGAATGTGGTCTTGAGCTCAAAGGTTTGCACTTGCTTCTTCTCTAATCTCAGGTTCTTAAACTTCCAAATTCATCCTATAGGTGAGTTTTTGTGAAGATGACAACTTTGAAAATTTGACAACTTTTCACTTTAAAGGATTTTCAAGTCTTCAACCTAAATCTATAATCGCCAACATGCAAGAGGAGAAAAACTTGTTGATTTTTAGTAAACATGGGTTTTCCTTCATCAAACCCCTTGTAGGTAATTAAACCAAATGATGAAATGAATGAATTTAAGTATGAAATATGAAATATATAAATGATATCACCTTGTATGATTTCTTGTGAAGAAAATTTGTAATCTACCATGTAGTGGCCACAAAGAATGTAGATCTTGGATCCTTGGATATGATGTGAAAAATAGTTGCAAATAGATCTTCAATGCTACATCCACAATCTTGGCTCAATAACATGAATGGATACACTAAACCCTTGACATGATTCTTGAATCTTTATGATGGCTCCAAATTCTTGGTGATTTTCTCTTGAATGCATGAACTTTCCTTAGGAATGAATACTTGAATGCTTGTTATGAAAATGAGTGGAGGGACCTTGTATTTATACTTATTCATGCCTAATAACCCAAAATTACATCACGCCAAGCCGACATATGAATTCACTAAATAAAGGAGGCTAAATCCCACCAAGATTTGAAATTGACTCCTGAAAATAAGACAAGGACTAAGACACCCTAGGTGGCATCTTAGTCCCAAGGCTCAAATCTTGGGGCACAGACTCCAAAAAGGGACCTTTTTAGGTACATTCAAAATCAAGGTCCCAAGACCCATGGAGGACAAAGACGCCCTAGGTGGAATTTTAGTCCCACTCCACAAATCAAAGACACATAGATAGAATAATTAAATGATCATTTATATTTTGATGTTTTTCAGGATTTTCCATGAAAATATATAATTCATAGAGCTTGTAGATGCAAAATATGACCAATTAATCCATAGAGAAGCATAAATAAAGCAAGGTGGGCCCAAAAAAGTGAGAAAATGCAAGGGTATGTAGTTTACTACACTACATTTAGCCCCCACTTTAGTGAGAGAATGAACTTGCTTCAAACTCACACTAAAGTAGTGGGTATGTGCAGGATCATAATGGGCCAAAAAGTGGTGATATGATGGGTATGTGTAGGGTATGTGGCTGATGACTTTTTTGTTAACCAAAATTGATGAAACAAAAAGGGTTTTTAAAGGAGATTCTCAACTTTCCACAAATATAAATTATTCTTTACTTTGAATTTAATAAATAATTATTATTCATTTTCTATTTGAATCATGACTAAAGTTCTGATTGATAGTATGATTGAAAATTATCTATAGCTTTCAATTGGGATCACACTTTCTGAATCTAAAACATGTGTCACATTCTATGGTTCACTTTCTATAAGATTAAAAAAAAATGAATTTCATGAAGTTTTGACCAAGTTAAGGTGTTTGGACATACAATTTTTTATATTTTTAAAAATTTGTTAAAAAAAAATCATAATTAATTATTTACTTGGAAACAAATTACAAAAAAATATGCATCACATCGGGACATGAGTCCTCTACTTATATCTAAAATTTTAAAAAAAAATTTATCATTTTGATTGTGGTTAGGGTGGTCAGACAACACCTACTTCTTATTTTTTACTACTGCATTGAAATTTCAAATTTTTACCATCTAGATTTTTTTTTAAATAAACCTAGTAGTTTAGAAACTATATTCAATTTTCTAAAAATTCTATTCTTAATTTTTTTTGAAATAATATTGATAACTTATTCAAATTTTTATGTCAAGTTGTTTAACACTGATTTTTTTGAATTTTTTGCCACTTAAGGGCTTGTTTTTTTCCATGATGATCCTACACATACCCTAGCCAACCACACAATGAAGAGGGGTTAAAATTGATGCAAAATAGGGGTGGAAACATGCTTATAATGACACACAAATGAACATCAAATCAACTTCAAAATAGATTTCAAAGAACTTATCAAAATTCACCTTTTGAGCATGCCTTTCCTTGTACATGAGTAACCCGGTTTAAGGGATTTTTAACTCAAAACATCCAAAAAACTTCACAAAATAATTATTGAATTAGACACCCTTTTCAAAGCTACACAACATATATGAAAACCAATATCTACTCCTTTGGACCAGATCAGAGATCCAATACACCTACCATATAAAAGGCTAGTTAATTAGCCCACTTTTGCAAAGTGAATGCCCTCTAAACTTCACCAAACCCTCTAAAACTTTGGAGAAGCAATTAAAATTCCCTAAAACCATTGAATCCACCCTTAGAACTCAGGTTCAAGCCCCTTTGTCCATTGATCCAAGAAACCCTCCTTTTACATGCACAAAACAAGGGTTTTACTAGAAATCCATACTTCCAAGCTTTCCAGATCAAGACACTACTTCAAACATGTCAAAAAACACTAGAAAAAATTCAAATGACACTCACAAGTCCATTAACTTCATTATTTTTCAAAAACCCTACCTTAGTTTCTCTTTTTCATGCAAAAATCCACATTTCCTAGCCTAGGGCATCACCTCCCAGCCCTATAAACACCTTACTAAGATTCCAATAAAGCATGGGAACCTAAAAAAACATGGTCTATGCCTTTCCTCTAAATCATAGGTCATGACAATAGGAGGAAAGGCTCCATTCTTAAATAAGGTGAAAACCCAGACCTTGCTGGCCTGCTATAGGCAATGCAAGAAAAAAAAGGAATTTACTTCAACAAAAATCAATAGGAGGCTCTCAAAACAATTGAAAAAGAATTCTATCACCTATTACCACACCATTATATGATTATTGGATCAAATAGAGTCATTGTTGGCCGTACAAAGTCAAGAAAACTTAGGAAAAATACTAAAAATTACAGATTTGATGTTGAAACAGAGCATATACTCCTCAAAAATGCATTCATTAACCCTTCATTCAGGCTTGCAAGATGTTATTATACATTTTTCAACTTCAATCAACCCCTCCAATTTTCATAACTTCCCTTAACAACTTTTTATACTCTAATGACTTCTAAATTGCATTCTTTTTGTAAATGTTTCACTTGACAACATTTTACAACCTTTACAATCTTCTCCTAATTGACCTCCTAAGACACTAAACACCCAAAAATACATATTATATGATCTTTTAGACCTTATTAGAATGAACTTACATTGAAAAAGCAACATTACATCCACCTAGACCTCATTTGTCATCATGACATTGATTGACAACTCTTTACATTTTATCACATTTTGCAACTTCCTTGTTGCTTATTGATTAAAATAATTTCAAATTGACCCTTTGAACCTTCAAGACTTTATTTTCTTTGATCACAAGGTGTAGGTTCCCCTACACCACAAATGTACAAATTCTAGTAAGATAAGATGACAACAATGAAGAGTGATGATCAAGCCCCCAGGATCAAGATCCTATGACACACCAACATAGGCAGAAAGGAACAAACATGCAAATGATATATGAAGCCATAATCAAATCACCAACATACACCATCAAAGACAGAAAAAAAGAGGAAAAAAAGGAAAATTTCCACAGATGAAGCTTTGAATAGCCATCCAATGCAATAGACTGGGTCTAGGTTGTTTATCTAAAAAGGTTTACAAGTGGAACGCACTATCCACTATGCAAATAAAATGCATGCTCACAAGGGCTAGTGGGAGCTATGTTTCCACTAGGTGATCCCCAAGAGGTCCATATCAACATCATACCCCCATCACTATGATGAGGACAAAAACAAAATGCTTACTCACAAGGGCTAGTGAAGCTAGGTGTTCACTAGGTGAGCCCCAGGAGACCATATCAAAGCCATACCTCCATAACTTTAATAAGGTACAAAAAGAAAAAAATTCAGAAATAAAGAGGGATGCTCAAAGGGAATTTTCTTAATTCATGCGAGGTCTTAATATTAGGGGACATCGTGCTTAATGTCTCCAAGAGAGGATAAATACAAGGTCTCATCTTGGGGAACATCATACCCAATGCCTCCAAGAGAGGACAATCGCAAAAGGTCTCATCTTGGTTCCAAGAGAGGACAAGTGCAAGGTATCATCCCTAAGAACATTGTATCTAATGTTTCCAAGAGAAGACAAGGAAATATCACACTCTTGGTGGAAGTCAAACCCAATGACACCACCAAGAGGAAAAAAATATTGCATAAAGAAAGAAAATCACATCAAGGAACATGAAAAGGAAAAGTGCAATCATGCCAAAATAATGCCAATGTATGCCACCACTTTAAAGAATTTGCTAACACCGTGCTATGATAAATTACATTAAAGTAGCAAAAATGAAAAAGGAAAAGAGGGTTTCCCCCTAGAAACACATTAGGGAAATACACATAGAACTAGAAGAATGACACAAAGAGAGAAAAAACAAAGAAAATACTTTTGGGTCAACATGGAAGAGACATAGGATGTCTTGAAAATGAATAACAGGAAAATGGATGCTTTATAACCTAGGTCATAGAACACCTCTCCTATTATCATTCAATTATGTACTAGGAGTCCTAACTAGATTTACTATCAACCTCACAAGGTGAGTCAATTCTCAATGAGGAGGACCTAGGAGGGAGGTTCTTTTAGCTTTTAGGGGCTCACCACCAAGCAAATGCTTGGAAAAGATAAAAAAGCATTCAACCTAAAAAAAATAGTAATACAAGCTAAATAATGAGATCAAATGATTAAATTAAGCTACACCAAGTTAGGGTATATGCATCTAGGAAGTTTGGAGATGTTATGAGGATTCCAAAAATGCAAAGAAGTTGTCAAAAAATGTCAGAGAGGAATAAGATTCCCAAGGTGGTGTATTAGTCCCATTCTGAATTTTTGAAAACTATGAATGTGGTCCTAATTTCCAAGGTCGGTACTTGCTTCTTCTTGGATCTCAAGTTCTGAAACTTTTAGATTCAGCGTGTAGGTGAGTTTTTGTGAAGATGACAACTTTGGCAATGCAATTTTGAAAACTTTTCACTTTAAAGGATCTTCAAGTCTTGAAACTCTATCTACATTCATAAACATGGAAGAGGAGAAAATCTTGTTGATTCTTATGAAATGGGGATTTTCCTTGGTCAAACCCCTTGTAGATAATTAAATCAAATGATGAAATGAATGAAATGAAGTATGAAATATGAAATATATAAATGATATCAGCTTGTATGATGTCTTGTGAAGAAAATCTATAATCTACCATGTAGTGGCCATAAAGAATATAGATCTTGTAACCTTGGATATGATGTGAACAATAGTTGCAAATAGATATCCAATGCTACATTCACAATCTTGGCTCAACAATATGAATGGATGTAGTAAATGCTTGACATGATGCTTGAATCTTGATTATGGCTCCAAATGCTTGATGATTTTCTCTTGAATTCATAAAATTTCCTTAGGAAAGAATACTTGAATGATTGTTATGAAAATGAGCAAAGGGACCTTGTATTTATACTTATTAATGCCTAATAACCTAAAATTACATCACACCAAGTTGACATATGAATTCATTAAATAAAGGAGGTAAATCCCACCAAGATTTGAAATTGAATCTCAAAAATAAGCCAAGGAGAATGAAGATGACCTAGGTGGAATCTTAGTCCCAAGGCTCAAATCTTAGGGCATAGACACTAAAAAGGGACCTTTTTTAGGTACATTCAAAATTTGTGTCCCAAGACCCATGGAGGACAAAGACACCCTAGGTGGCATTGTAATCCCACTCTACAAATCAAGGACACATAGACAAAATCATTAAATGATCATTTATATTTTGATGTTTTTCAAGATTTTCCATGAAAAGATATAATTCATAGGGCTTGAAAATACAAAATAGGACAAGTGAAGCCATAAATAAGCATAAATAAAGAAAGGTAGGCCCAAACAAGTGTGGAAATGCAAGGGTATGAATTTTACTACACTACATTAATAAATTAAAAATCATAATTTAATGTTTTTTCCTATGTGTTCTAGATTTTGGGATCTGGGACTCATATTCCCAATGCAGTGTATGGGTTCTCCTTGGGTCTCGGGACCTAATTTCAAATGATACATTGAGCATAACACTCCTCAAAGTTTGTGTCCTAGATTTAAGCTTTTAGGACTTATACACCCAACTTGGCATATGAGTCCCACTTTAACCTAGGATATATTGGTTGAAAATGATGTTACTTGTGCAAATAAAATTCTTACATGAAAACCATGAAGAACCTATCTTTACTTGAAAGACTAAATCAGGGCAACCTAAGGTTTCTAAGTAATAGGAAAAGGTTGACTTAACTTAATCCCAAGGCTCCAGTAGTCAAGCCTTGACCATACTAGGTTCACTTTAGGGTATGATGTGATATTGTTGTTAATCTTAAGGGGGTCTATGGTTATCCCCAGTTTCATTAAGAATCAGTAGCATCAAATAAAATATTTTCAGTTTGAACATAAAATAATCTCATGAAATTAATAGATTTGCAATAATATTTCATGAACAATGAACAATTTTTCTATCACTCAAGTAGATTTAGCTTTAAGCATTCAACAATTTCATAGAAATGAAATATTTTCAATAATATTCCATTCATTCATATTTTTTTTGGAACATTTTATGAAATTTAACATCTAATCTAAAATAAAGCATCAAAATACTAAAAAAAAATCTCCTTGTTATTTTCCACGCATGCCCCAAGATTTAATCAAATCAAAGAAAACCATTTTATACTTCACCATATTGATTCAAATGTAAGCATAAAATGACACAAGCTTTTAAAAAGGGAGGTTTAGTTTGGACACTGAGTAGGTTCAGTATGCACCCTTAAATGACGTAACACACAGTCTTGTTCAACACAACTAAAAAGGTAGCTACAAAATATACATGAGATAGGTAGCTATCAAATTGGATTTGATATTGATTAATTTCTATGTGAATGCAAGTTTTTAGACCAGAACGATTCAAAAAACAAGAAAAAGGAAAAAAACTTATATAAGTTTTGTCTCTTCCAACATCCACTAATTCATAACTTAGCTTAAAAAGAAGCATCCCCTGGCCTTTTATACAAGTAAGACATAGGTAGGATATGAAAAATACATGAGAGAAAATACAAGGGATGAATCACATCAAGCCATGTGAAATGTGGTGACTAGTAGAGAATTACAAATGAAGTCAATGAAGGTCAACATTCATCTACATGTTGATGTCCTTCAAGTTTTTCATCTTTTTATTATTACCAGGATAATAACCTAAATTGGGATTGTATGTAGGAACTATCCCATATGTTTAGAAGAATTGCTTTATCATAGTTTTCATACAATTTGGTTCTACATTAGGCTTTCTATTCTCAAGAATGAGCTTCCTCAAAGGTTGGCTCTTTCTTTAACCTTATGTGAAATACCAAGATCCCCAATATTTCTATAACCGAAGCTCCTCCTTCACATGATTTCCTTGAATATATAGCCCGATCTAGATATGATTTTATCTATGATCCAAATTTTCTTGATCTTCCATACCTGAACTTTGCATTGCAATCAGGTTCTCCTACAATCATAAATTCCACCTGTTAAATCCCTTTAATTTTTTTTTTTAATAGAAATCTCATGTAAAAAAAACCATGATTAATTTGTTATCATTATAAATTCATAATAAATAACATGCTTTCCAGAAAATTATATATTCTTGTGTAATTATCTTTTAGATTGGGTTACCAGACCATTAGTCCTCTTAGATAACCTTAAAATTTTAAAACTTTACTTTACATTCTTACGTGATACCCAGTATTCAACTTTACCTATGATTTTCCTAGACCTCAATTTTTACTTAAAATTTCCATATTTACTAGATCTCGACTCTCAGACCAAAAAAAATCACTCAACACTTTTTTTACCTTTTACATTTATGGCATTCTCAATTCCCAATACCCAGTACTAGTAACACTAGAATTATGAAGTACTCTTTCAAAAATATTTCTCTTTTCTTTTCACTTTTGGTGATCTTTCCAACTAACTGACACTTGCCATAAGCATTAGTTTTCAATTGGGGTCCCCAAGTCTTATAGTCTTGGGGCATGTTGTGAGACCACACAACTTGCAACCAATAAAACAAAATTTAAACAAAAACTTGGGATTAAATCATCAATCCAAATTATAATTTATACCTATTTTAAAACAATAAATTTTTACCTTTACCTAGATTCTAACATAAAAACAGTAAAATTTCTCAAGAAATATCCATGTGTGATTTTGATTAATTCGAGTTTTTGGAACTCAGTGAAAAATTAATTTATTGACATTGAACTACATAATTTGGTAATCCTCCAAAGCCAACTAGGGATAGAGGCTTGCTTCCATTCAAGGGTCCATAGCCTCGACAAGGTTATCTCTATAATTCCCCCAAACATAGCTCTACTGCCAACCAGACATCCATAGCCTTGGTAGAGATATTTAGATAGCCTAAAGAGTTGATATATACTTTTTTTTTGTATATATCTTTTGATATTTCATTGACAACTCATTTCAACTTGCAAGCAATGAAGCTCGCTACTAGTTTGGGAATTACAGTGGTAGTGAAGGTTACCTTTTTATTTTTCATTCAATGCAAATCTCTTCATCGTTTAAATACTTTCCCAAAACTAATTTAATAATTTGATGTTGGTGTGTATTCCCATCTAAACTTTAACAATTTTATGCCAAATCCTAGCTAACTGCAACTCACTATATGTTAGAAGATATGCATAAATTAACATTTAGTAGCAAACAATTTAATCACCAAATTTAAATTTAAATTTAGAACCATTAGTTACCACCCTTCCAATAAAATTTTATAGCAACTACTAAATAGTTGGCTAGAAATTTTGATTTGAAAGCATTGCACCACATTAATAGATCAAAATTTTCATGATGACACTTAAACATGATCATGCAATTCTGCAATAAATTCACACAACTCAATGTGCATGTATCATTTCTTTCAAAATTCCTAGGCGATGACATGTGCTACCTTACCAGCTTCATTTTCCTTTCCACTTTGCACACATGAGCACCTTCATGATTAATACTATTTAATAAAAATTCAATGAAACATCCACCATTAATTTCAAAAACTTTAACTTGCTCGATTTGGAATCTTCGTAGTGGCCAAATTTGAAGCAAATTGTTAGCAATTGTGTGGAAAAATAAAATTTATTTAACATTTTTCTCTGGAGAAACTCATTCGGTTGCCACCTTGCTTATGATTTCCAAGACTTCAATCTGGGCAATTATGTATCACAACTTCCTCATGGTATTCTATAAATTCTACACTTCTCTTGAATTCATTATTCTTTTTCTTTTCTTTTTCAATTATCATTTTGCATTTTTTGTTCTGCTAGTTCTTGCTTTCATTCAAGTCATGGATACTCCAATTTTCTTGACCTATTCTTGCTGCTAGAATGTTTTCATGGGTCGCATCATGAATGAAAGGCTTGAAAAGGTTTTCTTCATTTAGACTACCAGTGTCACTGTGCCAAAATTGTGCTTCGTCCTTGGGGACCAAATGTGGAATCTAGAGCTTACTACCAATTTTATTTTGATTTCACTTCTCGCTTTGTCAAATCACTCCTAGACATTGGGCTTCCTATTGAAGAAGTTTGCTCGGTTACGAATATGATAGTGTGGCCTAAATAATTGGAAAATCTAGATGTTATTCTATCTATTGCACACACCCAAACATTGGAATCCATTCCATGGATGATATTCCTTCGTTCCTGGAGCATGGGGAAGTAGTTCTACTTTGGCAGTTCCCAACTAACCTCCAAACTCCTACCTTTGAATTTCACCAAGAAATTTCCCACACAGGATATTTAGCCCTAAAGGGTGAGACATCCTAGATTGACTAAATGTTTACTCCTATCATTAGCTCAACTCCCTCTTTTTACTTTTTTGATCCTCTTTTACAACAAGAATTTTGATACTTTTATGTATATACACAATACACACACACAGAGAGATAGATATATGTATATATTTATGGCTTTATCATACATTTTAAAAGTGTGCATTTACTATGTATGGTTTTATCATTTTACATTTCACAACACAATGATACAAATGTTTGAATTAACTCTCATGTGCATGATAAGTTAAGTAAAATTTTATGATGTGAAGGGCCAAATAAAAAAATGAAAGAAAAACAAGAAACGAAGAAAAATGAAAACAAACCCTACAAAAGAAAACTAATCCTAACTAGCCAAAATTTACCATAAAAAATGACTAAGCCTAACAAAGTAATTTATTTTAATCTCAATAACTATTTTCATTGTTGTTTTAGTATGAATTACAATAGGTTTGTCCTTGAATTCACTAAAATAAATTTCAAATGTCCTACTGTAACAATCAATTTCTTTAAATTTTTTGCATTTAACAAATGTAAATTCAAAGGTGTACTTACCAATAACTTGGCTCATATGTATGAAAATAGCATCATTAAAGGTTGATTGCACACACTTTCTCTAGTTTGTGAATACTCTACCTTATTTCAACCCTAGTTCATGGTTTTCCTCTTTACTCTATTCAGTTCCATGAACGACTGTGTCCATTTCTTGATTTTCTTCTCCAAAATGTTTTGTCTTCGACCCTGTCTAACAATGTTACCAATAACTTTGTTAGACCAAGAAATATCACATTTACATTGTTATCAGAGAGAGAAAAATTTAAAACTTCATACTCTATATCTTGCATAAAATCAAGAAAATTTCCTTTTTTAGCTTTTGAATTTTCAGTTTGGAACAAAAAACATGTGTCTCCCGCTCAATTTTCCCAATCCTCTTCACTTACATTTTCCACCTATGAAGAGAATGATGACTCATCGATGTTTTTTCCTCATTTTTTGTGTAATATTTTTGAATCTTGGCATCCTCACCTATTTTCTTGCAAAACCTTAAGATTTTCTTCATAATAATTATAGTTAACAAATTGTTTTGATATATTAGATAATTTTTTAACATTTTAAATTTCACTAGGGTTATACTCTCTTTCTAGATTCAACATATTTCTCATTAAAAATTCATTTCTTCTATCTTTTGTTAATGAAATCACCTTATACATACCCAAACTTACCCTAGTTAAAAATATTTCATAATTGAGTTCACTGTGATTAGTTGTATCATGAATTCTACACTCGGTGACTCTACCAAAGGTGAATAAACTCAAAGTATGTAATATCTAGTTAAGAATTTTTCAAAGTTTTTTAACTTCCATTTTTGAAATACCAACTTGCATTAAACTTTCACCTTACAAGCTATCTTTTGAACTCGAAACCAGTACAAATTCCTAAACAAAACATGGAGACAAAGATATGAAGAAAAGTGAGAGTGGCCCTCCTTTTAGCACCAATTCCTATTGTTGACGATGTTACTCATAGAAATAGTGCAGATAAAATCCTCACAGGAAAACTGGGAAGAACCTATCTTTACTTGAATGACTAGACCAGGGAAACCTATGGTGTCTGAGTAATAGGAAAAGTTTGACTTAGCTTAATCCCAAGGCTCCGGTAGTTAGGTCTTGACCATACTAGGCTTGCTTCAGGGTATGATGTGATATTGTTGTTAATCTCAAGGGATTCTATGGTTATCTCTAGTTTCATTAAGAATTAGTAGCATCAAATAAAATATTTTCAATTCGATCATTAAATAATCTCATGAAATCAGTAGATTTGAAATAATATTTCATGAACATTCAACATTTTTTCTCACATAAGTAGATTTAGCTTTAATCATTCAACAATTTCATATAAATAAAATATTTTAATAATATTTCATTCATTCATATATATTTTTTGAAAATTTTCTAAAATTTAACATCTAATCTAAAATAAAGGATCAAAATTCTTAAAAAAAAAATTCTCCTAGTTATTCTCCACACATTCCCCAATATTTAATAAAATCAAATCAAACTACTTTATACTTCACTAGATTGCTTCACAACTAGGCATAAAATGATGCAAGCTTTTAAAGAAGGGGGTTTTAGTTTGGACATCAAGTAGGTTTTGTATGCACCCTTAAACTGTGTAGCACATAGTCTTGTTCAACTGAACTAACAAACTAGCTTACAAAAGATACATGAGATAGGTAGCTATCAAATTGGCTTTGATATTGACTAAGTTCTATGTGCATACATTTTTTTAGACAAGAATGATTTAGAAAATAGGAAAAAAGAGAAAAAATTAGAGAAGTTTTGGCTCTTCTGACATCCACAAAT